>OZ020551.1:23991293-24611287 GCA_963971465.1 Lepidochitona cinerea | reverse complement strand
CCCTGACAATCATGAATTACAAATCACCCTAATTATATCATGAAAAATGATACGCCTAAAGATTTCGCGAAAATTTGATCGTCACAACGAACGGATACACACGTGAAAGGTGTCACTTTCAAATCACTAATTAGTAACACACAATATCCTATTCAGTTACAGAGTAAGTTCATTGTCAATTTAAATTTCCCATAATCAATAAAGTTTTTGGTGATTTTCTATGGAAAGTGGCTACTGCCTTCATTGTGAAACTGTGCCTGGGTCTATATAGGCCTATGAAGAGCCGCCGACTGGTAAAAAAACTTTTTTATTTACTTTTAAAAGTAGGGATGAAGAGTGTACCTTACTTTTCACCTCATGGCGCTTCTGAGTAAAGTCCCTTTGAATTTATTCTTTGACTTTGAAAAATACCAAGTTCTACAATTGATTGACTGTGTCTAAACTTGGAAATTGGCAATTTCGACAGTTATCGCATCACATACAAACTGCTAGAAAAGGACAAAGTTGCAGATTGATTTTACAAGTGAGTTTACACCGAGCAGAAAAGGTTCTCACCATGGAGAAATGTTTCGGTGGGAGCCGGTGGGCGGTAAAAACATTTTCTCCTTGGTCAGAACGTTTTCTCCGTGGTGCAAACATTTCCGTCTCAGTGGAAACCGGTGGAAATATTTCCCTTGTGATTTGACAGTTTACATGCGTTTTTCGACTTTCTCTGCAAATCGCTTTACTTAAAATGTATGATTCTTATGATACCCGCTTGGTATTAAATCTCTCGAGGAATTCTGTTAAAGATGGAAAAACACTGGAAAAGTCAACTTTCTACCATGGCACTAATAGGGCTCCGTGCGTGAGCCACATACGAGAAATGTTGGGACTGTTTAGAACCTTCAGGGTTTCCGCCAGGCTTTCCATTCGAAGCAACATGAAAACATCAAAACGTCGCTAGTCTGGGCAATTTACCAAACCATCGTAACAAACGACTTGATTTAGTTGCTTCATTCTTTGTTGAGATTTTGACTCCAAAAGAGTTGTCAGCCATGTTTGACGTTAACCAAAAAACATCACACACCGAAGCATAAATGTACAATTTTGGCGATGAGCATGGCGACCCTTTCGGTTCTTGTTGATTCAGTCAGTGTAAAAGTTTCCCACGGGTCAGTGAACATTGACCTGCCTATGAGTCATGTTTTCGGAAACCATGATCTATCACACATGAGTATGAGCCCTACTAGGTCGTCCACGAGGTTCACACTTCCGAAGCCTTAAGCAAAAATATGAGCCAATTGTAGTTCTCACTCGAATTTCACGTAAAAAGACTTTTAAATTAAAAATACATCAATTGTGTACAAAGTAACATGCGTCATATATTCAAACAATACTACGGGACAAATTACAAACACTTAGATCGCGCTTTAACGAATTTTTCATGCTTTTTGATAAAACACATACCACAGTTACGCTACGCTATCACTGCATGGAGCCGGGATAAAGAAGATTTAACATAATAACGTAAGCAGTAAGTTGGTGGCTCCATGGCGGCTCCGAAAACAACATTTTTCGGAGAGCTTATACAATTGTATTTGGCATTCGAAAATTATTCATACTTTGCTCCTAACTTAGCATGTTGATGTTAGATGTTAAGAAAACGCATGCTACCAAACAGGGCATAACCTGGTTATAACAAAAAGAGTAGATTGACATGAGTGGTCACTTCGTCCGCGCCATGTTGAATTTGAAAATTTTCAATTTAATTCAATTTTATTGTACTTGGCACTTGAACAAAGCAGAGTACAAACAACAACAAGTGTAACAATCATAACTTGGAAATATTTACAATGGTAACTAAAGTACCCCCTGACACGGACACGATTCGATTATTAGGAACCTCCTTTCTGTAGGGGGCGCTTTACAGTCGAATCGTGTACAGTAGGAACACCCTTCCGCTAGGGGGCCGAAAAAATTGCCGGCAATGCTGATTGGACGAAGTGACCACTCTTGTCAATCTACTCTCTTTGGTTATAATCGGTGAAAATGTAAACTATACCTACAGTTTACAACAGACGACGAAATACTGCAATATTTGCTCTTGTGTCTCGTTAAGATATACTGGTACCATGTCCTCTGTCCAACTTAGATGCCGAATGGTTCCCTCATCGTCATTTCTAGCATATCTGGAAAAAATCGTATACCTGGACCAACGGGCCATAGCTTACTTTCCTAAATAAAGGTACGAGTGGCAACTATCACGCCATCTTTTGATCAACCTGACGACTTTCGGCCATATTGTTTTCAGGTCAATCCATTTACACATACACAATTTTAATAGGTTTCTTCTAAATTGCTTCCAATGAAAGCCGAGAAACAGCTTATATATGATTATAATTAAATTTAGATTTTTTACTTCAGGTCTTCAGCTTTCACGTTTGTTGTCAAATGTTCTAAAATGTTCTATGTGTTGCTCGACAAAACTCCAGCAAAGATCCAAACCGAATATGGAATCTTGATGAGAATGGCGTGAAACAGTTGCTGAACAAACAAGAGTGGTGTCACAGAAGGGCTTAAAGCTAGTCGGCCAGATGTTATATGTGCCCTGAGGGTGGCCGTATTGGCCCGAGGCCGCAGGCCGAGGGTCAATGCAACCACCCGAAGGCCAATACCAAGGCAATACGAAAACACTCGATTCATAATATTTGTATTAATAGACTGTAGAAGTTAATTTAATGCAAGCTGTCAAGTTGAACAGGAGGTCGCCCACTGAACATTTAATCCATGCCCTAAACAAAATGACGTCCGACCTTTTTTGCGCTCTGTATTTTTTTGTTCCTGGATCAGTCGTGAAGTTTCTTCCTCCTCCGCTGTCCTAAAACGGCAATCGGATTCACTTACAGTAGTTTTTTCTTCCCACTATAATATCCTGTCAATAAGAGCTTGTACAACGGGCTATGGTATAGACATTTTGATATCAACATCTGCCGTCTGCTTCTGCCAAATTCTGGGACGTCACATGTTAATTGCGTCTTTCAGCCGCACTCCGTGAACTCGGCCAATATTACTTGAACTCGGCCAATATGACTTGAACTCGGCTAATACAGCCCTACGGGTTATACGAATTTGATTCGTCTGCTGAAATTACCCGGCCGCGAAGGTCGTATTCGGGTAATAACTTGCACAGTCAATTAATAATCCCTGGTACAAGGGGTGTGTTGGTCACCATGTGTTGTTGTGACTTTTCTTAAGCCCTGCATTCATTTTTCCAAGAAAAATGAGCATACGTTGAATGACGCACCCGGCGGAAGTCTTGGGTTAGTAAATCCTTCCGGCTGAATGAGCAAGCACCTTGTTTTCAGAGGTTCTCAAGCACTTCGACAACACATGAATGTATCCCAAAATAACCCTGCATTGCTTATCAAGGATACTCACGAGAGCCACGTTGGATTAAGCACTATAGATATTGCAATGAGCTAATTATCCTCGTGTTTCCACCACATTGCAAAGATAAGCTGCAACCATGACTTGAGTGTAGATGAGCAATTCAAACGTTACTATAACAACGCCTGGATGTTATGTCACCCAGATAGGGCAACTACAATGTATGAGATTGGATCTAAAAGTGTACAGGGTTTTTACAAAGCATTTACCCCTTCCAACGTTGTTGCTGGTTTAAAAAAGATCAAGATTATATCCAGCTAACAAAAATATTTTCCAGATGATGTCTTTTTGTCTGCAACTCCTACGAATAGACTGTTAAATGACATACAACCCTTTTCTAGCGTTTCAAGCCCTCCAGTACCGCTCTATGTTAAGTTAGCACTACAACCATGCCCTATTCTCAGTCACAGGATCCTCTTAATCCTAATACACAGTCCTCGACTAGTGATGAGTCACACAATAATTTGGATCCACAGTCGTCAGTTAGTGCTCAAAGTCAGACTCAGACGACGACTGACCAAGTCCAGCAGACCATTGTTAATGTACCAAAGCTAAATGATACGAAGTGTTCCAGAGGTTTATTCTCCACCAGTGGTGAAGAGGCCCATGCAAATAAATCGCCTGATAGTATCTCTGAAGAAGAGCTATTCACGTACTTTTAGGAAAGGATCCTGAGCCGGGAGACGTTGATTTGGTTCAGTGCAACGGGCACTTTGTTGGTGTTATTATGCAGCCAAAAGACGACGACGGTGAGTGGGAGATGAAACTATTAGGATTGTCAACCAAACACTCTATGTCACATACCTTTGTAGAGCATGTAGTAGAAGAAATCAGTTCTGCTGAATCCAGCGCTGTCTTGAGAGCTCTTCCCAGTCCAATTCGAAAGACGACCAAACGCCAAAAAGACATTTTACAATTTACCATTAACTTCAATGAATAAAATCTTCAGTAGGCCAAGCTAACGTCCATTAAAACTGATGTGTGTTTCCAGACGCTCTTGAAATTAAAGCATGGAACACTTTCCAAACTTATTCGGTTTCTTATAGTATTTTTCATGAAAATGTATGACATTAGAGCTGTGCTTGTTGTTATTTCCAGCTTAACAGTCAACGGGGCACTGGATCCCTTGGTTTGGAGCATTGGCCCCAACCTTTGGGATAGATGGGCCAAATGACAACGAAACGAAAACCGTTCCAACACGGGCCATTATACACAGCGGACACGCGAAAGGCGTTATGAGCAAAGCGCAATGGAACCCCTACACACTTGAACTTCATGAAATTCCTTGTGGTAAAATTAGATTGATTGATTGATTGTTTGGGGTTTTACGCCGCGCTCAAGATTATTTCACTTATATGGTGGCGTTGCCGGTTTTATTGTGGGATGAAACCGGGCTCTGTGCCCGGAGGAAACCCACGACCTTCCGCTGGTAACTGGCAACCATCCCACATAGGTCGTTCGAGTGAAAACCCAGTCAGAAAAGGTAAAATTAGAGGAATACAGAGCCCATGTATGCCAAGTGGTTCATCCGTTCCAAGTCTACTAAAAGGTTTGGACAACAACATAAAAAATGTAAACAAACAACAAACCATTCTCCATTTAAAATACATTAACGCTTGGTCATGTTTCATCATTTACGTATAATTAAAAGTAATTTGACACTACATTGTATATTACTGAATTTAGTTTTATACGCTATAGGTAGTGACATGTTGGATATTATGAGCACATAAAATAAAAAAAATACAGATTGCGTAAGTAAAGCACACGATTGACAGCCCTCTAAGGCGTGCATTTTGTTGACGAGTGAATGAAGTCACCTCTCAACAAACCATTCTAGATAGCACCTTTAAAGGAGTGATTTAGTACACTTCCATTCCGTGTTAGCCGTATTCGACGGGTCGTTTTCGAACACCTCATTCTTTTCAAACTACACATTTTCTATTCGACTGGTCGCACGATTCTGTGCACGCTCAAAGTGCTTGTTGATTTGGCAAGAGTAGAGAGCAGGCAGATGCAATCGTATTCTCGCCAGATCTTCTTTAGACATGGCTAAGATAGACCTCGCACGCCTTTACCGGACATAGCGCAGAAAACATGAAAAATCCTGATATCATGTTGTACGTGAATATACATTTTGAATTAGAGGTAACGTTTAACAAGCAGCGAAAACGTAATGTCAATTTAATTAAATAGTCCCATGTGAACAAAATAAGGCAAGATGGCGACGTTCCATGTCGACTCGATTCACCTTGAATGGGTCACTGTTAGGCTCCGCGGAGGTGGGAGGGGGCGGGGGGGGGGGGGGGTATGGGTCCAATAGTTGCTAGTGTTTGAAATGCTCAATGTAACTAACAGTAATTTCCTAGCCAAGATTGTAAATCAATCTGGAGTGAAAACTAACCGTGAGACACGATGCAATGTACCTGTTGGGCTTAATTAATGGCAGTACTGTCCATCTAGTGACTTTCTTTATGAATCCTATCAAATCAATACGTGTAAACTGTTTGGTGTTCAATGTGACAGGTGAAATTGTTTGGTGAGCTGTGTGTTTAGAGGATCTGTCAGTCCACTGATAAGAAGTCATCTGATGGAAGACTTTTCTCTCTTCCGGACAACTGCAGCCATTACTTTTTCCAGTCAATGATTGCATTCTATAGTAATATTATATAGGTGCTTGAATCTCTTTGAAATGAAACACGCGCATTATTGGGAAAACTGATGTTTAATGGGATAAGATCAAGCCTGTTATATTTCTTACCATATGTCTATCTTTGACGGGATTCAACCAACCCTACAAAAGTCGGACGTGTATTCGCTATACTATTTACTAATATTAATGCAAAAAAGCTTTTATTTATTTATTTGATAAATCGTCAACTGGTCATGACCCAATGGCAATTTCTGGGCTACTACAGCACTATATAGGCTTACATTAAAAGAACTAGTTGTATAGAATTGTTTACATTTTTGCTAAAACTTCTGTTAAATACATAAATAAGATTTGATTGACTTTGGACAAAATGGCGTGGTCGATTTTCAGCGAAAATGTTCAATCAATGAAACGATCGTCCAGTCTGTAAGCGTGTAACGACTCGCTCTGTAACCTCTGTTTGAAACTCCAGTGCAAGGAAATCAGACAAGTCGTCCAGCTCAACATTATATTTTTGACAGATGTTTTAAAATTGTATTAAGTTGAATTTATGGTACCAGTAGAAATGTTAGATTGATTGATTGATTGGTGTTTTACACCGCATTCAAGATTATTTCACCTATATTGCGGTGTTGCCAGGTTTAGTGAGGGAGGAAACCGGGCTCATTGTCCAGAGGAAACTCCCGACCTTCGGCGAGTACCTAGCAAATCTTTCACATAGGGCGACCAAGTGAAAAATGTATTCAGAAATTTTTCAATTTTCATTTGGTCTGAGTGTGATTCAAACCCGCGCCGCATCGATGGAAGGACTATGTGGGACTGACGGGCGAACACTCTAGCCCACTGGACCAAAGAAGCCCCTCGGATAACTTCGGAGATTTGCATGTACGTATGCAAAATACCTTCAATCAGACTGCAGGCCATTTGGAATGTGGTGACCAAAGAAGTAACAAAAATAAAAGTACATATTCATGTATGTCATTATATTACAATGTGTTCCAGAAATTTCTACGAACTAAAGTCCAATTACCGTCTATCTTCAACCAAATGACATATCATTGGCAAAACAACTTATGATTTGTATACCGGTCCAAATGACGGTACCCTCTCTTTAACACGAAACTTCTCTCCATACTTATTCTAATTGATAAATATATAAACAGATACCTTTATAGATGTTTTTAGCATTTGATTCACGTATGATTTTCTATTTTTGTCTATAGTAAAATATGTATTTCTTACCTTTGTATTCAGCAAAACAATACAGTACAGAAAGTGCCGACTCTCCGATGCCGACCGGATACATTCGACTTTACACGACATAAAAAAGTATAACAATTCTGACAGTAGATGATTTTATTTACAAATGAGTACTTTCCATATCCTCAAAGAGTATAAGTGAATATCTGCCTGGAATTAAAAGAAACTTTAAACAAGTAACGAAATTGGAGTCAATTTACCGTTTTGACAAAATGAGGCAAGATGGCGACGCTTCATATCGTCTCGCTTCACCTTGAATTGGCAACTGTTTATAGGCACCCCGATCGTTTTCAATAGTGTCTTGTGTCTGAACTGTTGTCTGTAATTAACGATATATTTAGTCAAGTGTAGAAAAATAGAATAGGTGGGGGGGGGGGGGGGGGGGGGGGTGGGGGAGTAACTATCCCAGTGCAAAATTTGGGTCATTTTCAGGAAAGGAAAGATGAAGTTTGGTTGAAAGACAAATGTAGTTAAGAACAATTTTTTTAAATACCTTGAATATGTACAACTGTTCACTCTCAAGTTCAAAATTAGGTTTAGGTCTTGTTTTATCTATTGTTTACAGCAATTGAAAGTCTCATAAAGGGATTTTATATTTGTCAATATCTTGGAAATTAAAGGTACAGCACCTGAGCTTGCGTTTTGGACAAAATCTGGAAGAATCTTCAGCTGGTTGATAAGTCGATCAACTGACAAGTTTTCAATGGAAGTAGGAACAGAAGTGACCTTGGTACCATTTGAACATTTGATAAAAAGCTCCTCAATGTCACGGATCTGATTCCTTGACTGTGAGCCTGATCGTTAACCCCTATGCATAAGAGTCAAACAAAGCCCTTTCAAGTTTCGACTGAGTCAAGCGTTAGTTTAAAGCATCACCTGTCCGTTAAAGGAGGGGAAATCTCTAGAAATACATAGGGATTATCGTCGATAACAACCTTCAAAGTACTTAAAACATTTCACGTCAATTACCTCCAGTGACCCTCAAGCTAATAAAAACAGACAGAAGTATGTCCTTTCAGTGGCTTATCCATTTTTCCGTTTTAGGATTTGGTATAGCTATTTTTAGATCAATAATGACGTATTTTTACCGCTCTCTAATGTATAATGGTATATTTAGGTCCAAAAAACATGGCGACAAACTTGAAGTGGGAAGATTGTCTCCAAATATATAGGTCAGTATGCAACCGCACGCCATTTCTTAGCCAAGCTGCCCCAAGCCATTGGCTAAATTGCATCACATGACTACGCTATAACGCACTTAAATTTTTATTCAACAATAATTGGATAAAACTAATGGAAAAATGGTGGCGGCCTTGTGAAGGGCCTAAGGAGCTTATTCTCTATTGTAACGCCACCTTCAAATTTCAATTATTCACATACGAGGGGATAAAACATACATTGGACAGTTGTTTTGGACTAAATGAACTCTACTCATCTCAACACCTTCTCATCATGTGTTCGATAGTAGCATATGAGAGTATTTTAAATCTTTCATTTACTTAATACGGACAGTGCCCCTTTAAACATCATAGATAAGCATGTTGTTATACAACCGAAAAATTCCGCAAAGGAAACCTAACCATTGTACAACTTGTCAATCCTGTACAAGTCCATTGGAGACGTAACACGATTAAAGTGTCATATTGGGGTTCTATTCGGCAACAGCTAGGTAAAAGCACATTACAATTATGCATAACGTTCGAATCTGACGTAATCGGGTCATTCTGAAATGTTCCATAAAGCTATTTGCTTCACCTCAGGACGTAAACGATAGGATTGGGGAAACATAGATTTCACTTCCTTTGAATCGTTTCATTTAGGCTTGATTGTTTTTAAATGAATTTACAATCAATACTGATGTTACTTGTGAATAGAATAACCGTATTTACACAAGGAGCGATGTACGTCCTACAAGAGCTTGGACCTATAAATGATATAACCGATTTGTGTCATGCAACCTATATTACTAAATTTTAGTAGATTTACTAGGCTCCCGTGGACGGGCTATAGGTTTTCCTATAGCCAAAACACATAGGACAACTCGTAGTATATTGTACATGATGGTGTATATTTATGAGCTTTCGAGAGTAACTACTCTCATCATCAGATATTACAACACACAATAGACAATTTTCTACAGGCATTATATATAGAGAAAAATATAACACAGTTAATACCTTAAAATGATAGAATAAGTAGGATAAGCAAAATTAGGCTTCCAAAGTACAAATGAACAGATTATAACCATGGGGTGTGTGTTGTAACATTGGGACAACAGCACAGACTTATAATCCTTAATGGAGACATACAGTTATACATTAAATAAACGGAGAGGAATTGATGAAATTTGTACATTTAAATCCGGGTTTAATTTAGAAATATGAAGAGACTCTTTAAAAGCTAAGCTAAGTTTGTTATTGGCTTGGTCAATGATTTCATAAGTTAATTTGTTAGGGTTATGGCTTTTGCTGAGACAGTTGTCAGCTACTGCAGAAGATTTGCTGTTAGGGTTGTTGATGTTATGTTCAGAGAACCGTTGTCCTACATGCCTATATAAGAGGCAGGACAGTCACCACCAGTTATCTTGTAAACAACGTTACTTCTAAAATTTTCATCTTCGTTGTCTTTATAATTAAAATATTTTCCAATGGTAAAAGTCTGGTTGATAAGAGTAATTTGAACATGAGGAACAAGATTTCCAAGGGATTTCAATTCTTTTGAAAGTTTGATAGAAGCCGGTCCAAGATATGAAACTCTAATAAAAAGTTTAAATTTTTCTGGACAAAAAGGCTTTAAAACCTCACCACTGTTGAATTTATAATTGAGGAATTTTTTGATAAAATTGTTCACAATATCTGACGGGTACTGGTTTAGAGACAACATTTCCTTTATCTTTTCAATTTCTTTGCTGAACAGTTTGTAATTATTGCATATACCCCATGCCCTGTTAAGGAGAGTACGAATGAGTTTAAGTTTATATTTCATTGGTACAAAACTAGTCCATTTCATATGTAGTTCAGTATGGGTTTTCTTTCGGTAGATTGTGGTTGTGATCGAGATATGAGAATGTCAAGGAAGGGTAAACATCCATTGGTTTCGTGTTCACATGTGAATTTTATGGCAGGGTGACAACTGTTTACGTATAGAAGAAAAGGTTGAACTTGAGCGCGATTTTCAAAAACAAGAAAGGTGTCATCCACATACCACTTGTAGGTTTTAAATGGTGTTCCAGAATATTTTGGGAGAGAGTTTTCTTCAAAGCTGTTCATGAATATATCGGCTAATAGGGGGGCAATGGGGGATCCCATAGACGCGCCATCGGTCTGTTCGTAGTAATTGTCATTACATTTGAAAGTCACATTTGTGGATGCCAGAATCAGAGCACGTTTAAGTTGTCTGCGGTTAAACCCATGGTAAAGTGTATTTAAGTCCGGGGTGACTTTATTTAAAATTATTTCAATGGTTTCGTGCACGGGGATATTTGTAAATAAACTGGTGACGTCAGAGCTTACTAGATATTGATCAGCAAAACCAGTCTGGGAAGCAATCCACTTAGAAAAGGAAAAACTGTCATTTGTACATCTATCACTGTATCTAATGTCACTCAACATCGAAGATAAATACTTAGCCAGATTATTATTGTAGGAGTCGTAGGCAGATACCATTGGTCTCATTGGTATAGATGGTTTGTGGATTTTAGGTAAACCATATAAGATTGATGCGTGGGATCCTGACGGGCGTAGTTCCTGATGCATTTCTTGTGAGATGACGTTATTTCGTTTTAATTTGTACAAAAAGTTTTGCACTGAGCCCTCTTTTCGTTCTGTGTTGTTCTTCTGTAATTTAGTAAACATGCTGGTATCATTTAGAATAGTGTACATCTTATCCAGGTAATCTGCTTTATCTAATATAACAGCACCATTGCCTTTGTCTGGTTTTGTTATGATTAAAGAACTATTGTTCTTAAGCTTGTCAAGAACGGCATGATCCTCTTGGTTCAGAAATTCATTATTCCTACTGTACGACTTAAAGGAGTTGATAAAACTTGAATAAATTGTGTCAATTTTAATTTGATCTGAAGTCTGGTTTTGGAGGAGGAAACATGCGGTAGCAAATTTTTGTACAGGATCTCAAACTCAGATTGAATGCCAGTCTCTTTTAAGTATTTCGGAAACAGGTTTTCCTATATCCTGAATATTCATTTTATGATATCTATATTTGCGGCTCACGCCCTTTTACATAGACAACCTGGCATCTTAAGCCTTCGTCTGAAATCTTTGTTCAACCATCACATTGGAAGGTTCTTCAGCACTGGGATGGGGATTTTATTACCAAAGCAACTCAAATGTACATAGTTGAGCGCGGTATGAAGGAAAACCTTCTAATAATTATGCTCTTCTTGAAAGATAGAAAGTAATTATTGTGAAACAAGGAAACATTCTAATGGTCCACCACGTATACAATTATTATAAACATACATTAAATAACAGTTTACATCTGGTCATAGCAATCTTTCAGTTTCAGAAGGCTAAATCACTTGGACATATATTAAGAGAGCTGTTATAACCAAACAAAACAACATCTGGGTACAGCAGTCTTTGTATATCTGCACATAATTGTGGTGAAATGTGAGAAAACATCCGTTTAGTTGTATTAAACCTGCGTTCATCAATTAATTCAAGATTCAATGTTTCTTTTAGTTTGCTGATGGTCATGTTTAAGAAACCATGAATAATGGAGGTTTCTGTGTTCACAGGAATACGAGAGACATTGGGTAATATGAAAGGCTCATTTTCATGGAAATATCCCTTATATTTAAAAACTGTCCACAATCTTTGTAATGCGTTAGGAACGGTAATACAGCTTTTGTACTGATCTAAATGTTGAAGTAGATTCATGACGTATTGGGCAACGTCGCGAGTAACGGCATCAAGGCGTTTCAGGTCATGTTCGAAATTGATTTCATCCATGTTAAGTAATTTTATTAACTCTTTAGCGTCTTGATGGAAAGTTTCAACTTTGCCTATATATCTATATGGTAGAGCACACGGCTGACACAGTCTCCAAACCGGTGTCCAATGGTGTTCCGAGGAAATAGATTTCTTTGTCTCTGATAGAATAAAATAACGCAAAAATTCTTCAAAAGTGACATCGTGTCCGCAGACCAGAGAAAGAGAACTTGGTGATGTCTTGATTTTAGACGAAATCAAACTGCCGATTGAAGACCAAAAAATGGTATTTGGAGAGAAGAGTTTATCCATGTATGCTGACGTTAGTCTCACGTATGGATCTCGAACAAACAACATTAGACGAGCGTTTCTCAAAAAATCGGTTGCTCTTTTTCGCGAATAATTTTTTAGTTTCATTTGAAATATGCCATGGATTTCGTCTTTAGATCTTACATCATCTTGAAGGACTGATAAGTTTTGGGATAACTTTCCTGAAAGTTTAGCAAAGATGGATTTCCAAATAGTTGAGCCAGCTTTCTCGACTGAACAATAAGCCATGTTTCGATCCCAGTCTATTAACATTTGGTTGTGTGGATAACGATCCCAGATGATATTCCGAGCACTCTTTGTGAATAATGACCGACATCTTTTTTTTAAGTTCATGCGCCTTCCTCGAAAGGGCTCAGGCAGCTGTAATTTAAAGGAAAAAATAATAGAAATAAATATAAATTTTGTACAGCCAAATATCACTAAGTCATAATGGGTCTATTAAAATATGTTTTATGATTGATAGTAGGGATGAATTTAAAACAAAGAAAACATGCAAGTCTATTCTAGATGTATATACCGTATACTAAAGTACAGAAGTATGCTATAGATCAAAATACCCAGTTTCTGTTTGTCGGCCAATGGAAATTGAAGTGGCTTACTTGGCGATAGTTTTGTATCTGGGTTATTTGAATATTTGATTGAAACGAATGCAGATCTACTGCATACACTTTGAGCTTTCAATCAATGCCTGATTGAATATTTTTGACCAATTTTGAAAATACCACAGTTTGGCTGAGAATATGGAAGCTTCACATTATCAAAATGGTGGTGCCCATGTTGAATTGTGTGTAGCGCGAAACCGGTATGCACTATGTCAACCTTTTTGGTTATCAAGGATGTCTCATGTGGTGATCTATTTGAAAATGGAAAGGACAAGCCTTAATGAGATTTAGGTAATTAACCACAAATCAAAACGTTAACATTGCCGCAAATAGGAAATCGAACTATATCCTGTAACCTATGGGTATGAAGAAATGTAAGTTTTTTCTACATAACCATTTCTAGATTTAACAGTAGGGCCGATTAACAATTTTATAGGATTTCCCTACGTGTTTTGAGATAGGACAAAGCTGCCGTATAAGCTTGCTTATTATACACCTGAGTGTCCACAACCGACTATATTTAAAAGATAAGTATCACATGTTTTCTGAACATCTAACGGTGATTTGTAACTGTACATTGACTAAATATGTATTTAAACGACCCTCCTGTAAACTCCATGGGGATCAAACAAAACCATTGGAAGTATGCATATCTTCCACCACCAATCGTAAATATCTTTGGGCTTATGAATTGACGCTTGCACAGAAGCTTCTTTGTAAGATACAATTATGGTTAACGCTAAATGGAGTTTTTTGACCACTGGGATCGTGCTCATTTTGTCTATGACGCTATGCGTCACAGCGCCTGTGACAGAGAGATGACCTCAATGCTATACAATGCGAACAGCGTCATGAACAACTTATTCTAAACCGAAAGGGTCTATTCCCGTAGAGGTCGTAGAGAAAAAAAAGGATGCGTTGAAGAACGTCCAGTTAACCGACCCTAAACAAAAAACAATCAAACATAGTACCTTTTCATCCAGTTCTTTAGATTTATGTCTGTAAGTTTTATTCTTAACACCTGAAAGACATGAAATGCAAGTTTAAAACATTTTTTTGTGAATTAAATGGACAATTTCGGAACACAGATCGTTAAAATGTGTTGTTTTATATGCACCCCACGCTGAAATTAATTATTATTAATCTGCATTAATGTTAACTGTAATGCCAGTTATGATGATGATAAGAATCATATTCTATTGAACGATTGTGGCAATTGTGACAGTAACGCTAAAACTGCATGTAATACGACATAAACAGTTTTTTTCGTGCAATTACGCAAATTCAGTATGCTTGCCCTTAAATGTTTTGTACTTAAGACCGGTTTTGTGCAAGTAGACTCATCTACTGTGAACATGGCACAAAGGAGGATAGCAGAGAGGCAAAAATGGCAAGTTGTCGGTATGCACTCCGCAGGGATGTCGTACAATGCTATCGGGCGTCAATTAGGCTACCATTATACAGTGATATGCAGATTGGCGAGAAAGCACGGTGAAACTGGTGCTGTGAAGGACCGACCACGCTCGGATCGACCACCTGTGAAGATCACAGCGTGAAGATAGGGCACTGATCCGACTGGTACGACGTCATCCATTTGCATCGTCCATATTTGAAGCGGCAATGGCTACCCAACTGACGCCTCTGCACAAGAACAGTGAGGAACCGAGTTAAAGGTTCCAGGCCCGAGGGCATGGATAGTCATCAAACGCCATCTATAGTCATCTATTGTCAGATCGCCATCAACGGATAGGTTTGGCTTGGTGTTTAGCACGACGAGGTTGGAATTTGAGGACCTGGCGAAGAATCCATTGGTCGGACGAAAGTCGTTTCTTCCTGAACGTCAAGGATGGGCGAACGAGGGTTTGGAGGCACAAAAACACAGCTTATACAACCATCCATATGTTCTTTGTCACTTGGTCACTATACGAGGAAACCTCAGAGGTGGCCGGTACATTCGGGAGGTCCTGCAACCAGTTGTCGTGCCTCATTTTGACAGCCAAGCATTAGGCTCAAGACCAGTGTACATTGATGACAACGCCAGACCTCATCATTCCCGGGCAGTACTAGCCTACTTCCAAAACGAAGCTGTAACAACTCTGCCTTGGCCACCGTGAGTCCGGATTTGAATCCTTTAGAGCACATTTGGGATAGGATGGGCAGAAACATTCAAGCCCTAGAACCTCCGGTACACAATCTGCAGGAATTGCTGCATTACATCGGTATTGGCGACAGTTATCCCTTCAACAGACCGGCGTCGCACCATCCTCGGGTACCCAGGGTTAAATTCCCAACAAGCTCACCTTTTACCCCTGGGCCAACTGCGATTCAAAGCCTCTTGTTCTGGGAACGCCTATTTACTGTTGGACCAATAAAAAATCTCTTCTAAACATTGGAACTCTTCAGTTTGTGAGACACGTTTATCGAAATGTCGTCCATCTTTGTTTTGAAAACTGCTAATTAGAGCGGAACCAATTAGAGTCTACATGCAAATTAAATTAAAAGCGACGGATTTGGTTCCACTTGTCCCACGGGTAAAGTGAGCGTAAGCGTAAGTTTAAATCGTCTCACTGTCTTAATGACGTCTCACTGGAGGAATGTGACGCAGGTTGGAACCTGTAAATTCGGACTAATGGAGGCTATACGCGTTAATGACCTTCTGCTCTAGGGATGTGTTCAACACACTCAAAGTGACATTGTTACTTCAATATGTTCGCCCGGTGAAGCCAGATGGACTCTGAAGTTTCATATTTAAAAGCATCATTTTATTTTGTTAATATACACTGAATAAATTGGATAGCTTATTGCCATTAATGGTGATTTCTTATCGCCAGAATGTTGCCCTATATGGTCACAATCGTTTCTGCAATATCAGTTTGCCAACAATCTAGCTACACCAATGATTTTATCGGTCGGTGCAGACTTTCCAGGCGAGGGGGGGAGGGGGGGGGGGGTGCTTAACTAACTTTTTTCTTTGTGTATATGAAAGTTAGAGCACAACAATAGCAGTAAGAAATACCGACATTCGATCCGGATGGTTTCCGGTTTAAGCTAAAACGCTCTTCAATGCATGAAGGTAGACATGACGGCGGAATTGGAAACTCGAAGGTTTATTCAGAATATGTAGGTCAGTGATGCGACTACATGTCATTTCTTAGCCATGTTATTGATCTAGTTGCATAACGTGACCAGTCTGTATGGCATCTGGTTTTAGTAACCATTAGTTGGATACAACGAAAGGGAAAAGTGCAGCGGCCTTGTAAGTGGACTTATTCGTCACGATGGGATCCACACATATTTCACCATTGCTTTAGACTAAATTCTACTTTTTTCAATCTAAACAAGTCTAACATTAAAGTTTTCCTTCCATTTAAGGTAGTGTTTTAAAGTAACTTAAGCCGATAAGGAAATACGTACACATTCCAGTTAGAAAATTGATTAAAACTTCAGACGCTCGAATTATTGTGACCATTTTGACAGCTGATGCCACTTTATTAAAGGTTACCGTAATGATAATTATACAACAGAATTCTGTTGAAATCCGAGTTTACGGATAAATCGTGCTTAAGGCCTCAACTTGGCATGATTTGAAGTCAGTAAATGTTACTGGTATAGTATTCATTCTGCAGACCAAAGTATAGAGTTTCTTACTCTTATAAGACGCTATGCTGTAATTTTACATTTGGTCCTAATTTCTCTATCTGCATGTGCTTGCTTGGATAATGTATTTGCTTAAGTTTGGCAGGCTTTTTTTAAAATCTTCAATTGACAAATCTCCTTCACCATATATTCAAAATCATGCATGTGCGGCAAGTTTTATCGTGTTTACATTGATTTAGTAAATGAACAACTTAGGTAAGAAATGATAGATGTAAGTTGTAGTCAGGGTTCGTATAACTTGTAAACGAACAGCTGTCATGTTCCCGTAATACATCAACTTTAACCCAATTAATGTTCAGTGTTAAACACATGTGTAGAAAATAGCTGGTCTGTTCCATTGGAGTTAACACATAACCGCTAAAGATAAGGAGAAAGACACCATTGTACTTCTGATAATAGCTATAAATAAACCGTACATACATCTATAAAACAGTATACGTGAAAGTTGATTTAATTTTGCCTAGTAGTATAGTTCATTTAATAACATGAGTTGCTATTTTTATCTATTTTTATATATCGCAAAGTTTCACCTGAAAAGGGATAAGTATATGGACTGGTATGATAAGATTTATTACCTTTAGTAACATACAACTGAATTCACTCACAAATACTTACCTACGATTTTGACAGCCTGGACTACCCTTCTGGATGACCTGGTATAATACAATCCTATACAACTGAGAAATATTGTTACAAGGCAGCCTGCTAATACTTTCTTCTTACGTATCATGGTTGTTCACTTTGCTCTCAGCTCTCTTGCCCACAAACGTGCATAAATAGCAACATTTAAAACAGAAAACTTTTGTCGGCAATTTGACCTCAGTGTATGCGTTTGCAGGGTACAGAGAAGCAGCGATAATGAAGTCGGATGTGACTGACCCATACAACAACTGCAACGAGTTGGATAGCCTTACTTTACTAGGGTTGGATTATTGGGAAGCGCTGGGGGGGGGGGGGGGGGGGGGGGAGGGGGGAGGGGGGGGGGTATGGGATCGAAGCGAGCGGAGGGGTATTTAAACTTAGGGAGAATGGAATGTAGATATGCCATTAGTTTTAAATCAGGTCATGGCTGTATCCCTTCAGAGTGTAATATACCTAATTACACAATTCTGTACTAATTACATACTTCTGCCCCCATGAATTATTATTCTTGTCTTTATGTAAAACAGAATTTGCAGTGTTAGCCGTTTTAAAAGTACAAATTCAGTCCACAGAGTTATTCATACAGAGACGCTTCAGGTCAATACAAATCCAGTTTATATATAGATAGTGCGATTTACAATCGAGATTTCAACGCCTATGTAAATATTCTTAGGCAGCTAGCAATAGAAGTCCCCAATATTCAGGATTCTCAGCTCTCGGGAAAGCTCTTTTCGGGAGATTTACTTGACCAAACCCTCCCAAATGCCTTAAACAATGAAATTAAAGAGCTAAATTCTTTTCTAAAACTCGATCAACGCAATCAGGATGTTTATATTGGCCGTGTACACAAAATTGGGCCCTATCTTTCCATCACAAACTCTGTGACTTCTGCTACCACTACTCACGTTAGTTCACCATCCACTCCCCAAACCAATCAGTCTGTCAGTCCGTCGACATCTGGGATCTCACCCCCACCTCTGTACTAACGGATTCCTCGGTCTGTGAGCTTCTGTTTCCCCTTTTCCGTTCCTACTGGGGCCCCGCCCCCTAGACCGAGCTCCTCTTTCCTTCTCTTTCCTTCAGAAGTACTAGGTTTAGGGGAAGGGGGCTCCCCAGTTTCTACTAGGGCCCCATCACCTAGATCTAGAGCTAGATCCAGTAACCTGGACCGATATAACTCTTCTGCTTCCAAGAGAATTATGGTCATACCAAAAATATCCTAATCAAAGTTTAAAGTATCAAAGGACACCGGGCCGAGATACAGCAAATTGCTTGTATACCCACGGGCTTCAGATATTTGATTTAACCCAAATTTGGGACAGGGCATGTGCCACCCTACTTTCGGCTTAGGAAGTCATATTGTTAATCTTAGTAATGAGGAACTCACTGCTGATGATATATCTCTACTCAATAGAGGGCTTTCATTCGTGCCCCGTCCTAAATCATTATCTGATGGTGACTTTTCTATTAGTAAATAAGTCCACGTTATAGACTTCTCCAGAATTATAGGTCTGGCTAATATCTACCGAGTTTACATCTCAAAGCGGCTTTACGCGCCTTTCTAAAGTCGTGGCTCTGTATCAAGGAAATTTGATGGTTTAGCTAATCGTAAAAACCAACATAACCTTTACTTGTTCAGAATGTCTTGCCTTAAGTCAGCTAAGGGGGAATCAAAACATAGTTATTTAATCTACCGATAAAGGTTCGGCAACAGTTATATCTATTATTATGATTATATTGAAGATGTTGAAAGGCAGCTAAGTAACCCTCTTCATTACCAAAAAACCTAATAAGGAAAAATGGCAGGAAAATGGAAAATAGGGTCTTCTATATATTCTTCCGAAAATTCACAAACCCAAAAAATGGCACCAGTCTTCAATGCCCTAGGGCGTCCTATTATCTTGGACTGTGGTAGTGAAAGTAATGGAATATGCGAGCTAATTGATTACTATCCAAAACGTATAGCCAAATTATTTTAAAAATCCATTCCACAGGATATACAAACATTGACACAGACATGGGTCTAAAATCCTTGAAATCGGCCTTTCAAAGATATCCTGACTACCGTCGTCCTACAAAAGACATTTTAGAACTGTTGGAATGATTTTAAATTCAATGGGGGAGATCTTTCAGTAAATTAAAGGATGTGCTATATGGGTAAACGTTTTAGTCCTAACTTTGCCTAATTTCACAACCTTTCATTTACCTTCGGTATCTGGATGACATTTTTATCATATGGCAGCATGCGTTGGATTGATTGATTGATTGTTTGGTGTTTTACGCCGCGCTCAAGATTATTTCACTTATATGGCGGCGTTGCCAGTTTTATTGTGGGAGGAAACCGGGCTCTGTGCGTTGGAAGATCTTGATATTTTTATTCATACTCTTAATTGATCACACTTCTGTGGATTTTTTGGATGTTAGTGTTTACAAGGGTCATAAATATCAAACGACAGGGTGTCTAGAGCTACTGTCATCAGGTGCTACATGTTAGGTCATACCATCCTCCCACACTCTCAAGGGAGTCATTGAGTGTCAGGTTTTTATATTCTATAGAAACTGTAGCTCTGTAAAGTTTTTAAATCAGGTTTGGTTCTTTGGTTTTGTAAAGCTCTTCTCCCCAGGGTGTTAGGTTACTCTGAAGGATCAAATCTGACAAATTAAGACAAATCCATTCTCCTCCTCCTCCAGCTCCCGAATCTTAATTGATGCGTTCGTTGACATCATTTGGACACTTTAGGTCAATCAGTTAAAGGACAATTTGAAATCCTGCCTATTGGAAACATACCTTTTCTCACTTCTGCTGCAGATTTCAAGCATAAACGTTTACAAAGGGAAACTTTTTGGATTCAAACGTTAAAAACTATTTATTCTTTTGGTATGAACTTGGACTATTATACAATTTGTGTTTCAGTATAACAATACCAGCATCGGTATAACCAAGACTATAGTAGATGAAAACTACTTCAAAGTAAAATGGCTCGACCTCTGACCCAAAAGCCAGTCATTGTGTTTGAAAGATA
Source organism: Lepidochitona cinerea (assembly GCA_963971465.1). NCBI lineage: Eukaryota > Metazoa > Mollusca > Polyplacophora > Chitonida > Tonicellidae > Lepidochitona > Lepidochitona cinerea. Next base: position 24,590,742 of record OZ020551.1, on the reverse strand, counting down.
TACTAGTCAGGTCTAAACGCCATTGTCTGTCTTCTACCACGGTATTTCTGGGGGGGGGGGGGACCTAAATTTTCACTTTCTTCTTCCATGATCCTATTGCGTTCAATATCCGATAGTCATGCCATAGCTGAACATGCTAAGCATTGTCAATACATTATAGAGTGTTCCAGAAAATTTGTCGCAGGCTCTATTTCAATTAAAATTTACATTTATTATGCAGAACGTTCATACAGAACAGTACATAGTATAACTATAAGAGATATTAGAGCATAAGGATATACAGAACATATAAAGAGATATGTGCCCGGCATAATAGGAACATATCCAAAAGAACATTATATTCAATATAAAGCATGCATGCTGCACTCGACTCCACATAAAATATATACAGTAATATTTAGAGATCCTATAAATGTATTATTTTTTTTCGTAATTCAAAACAAGCATACACAAAGAAACATATTGAGCTACATGTAGGCTTGTGATTATTTGTTAGTAAGTTTTTTAGTTTCCTATCGTCAGATAAAACATCTGAATCGTAAAATGGATCAATCTCAGTGTACCGTACAGATTGATTCTCAGGGTACTATAAAGTGGACAATGCAAAAGGAAACGATACGTCACTTCTATCACATTGCGTCATAGACACAATGATCACCATTTTGATGTGTAACGTCATTTTGCCATACACAGAGGCTACAGAGTCAATCCGTAAAGGCCCGTTCACACTGTGCGATTTGTCGTATCGACTTGTAGAATGCGATTAAAATGGATGCTTTTAATGGGTCAATATGACTTATCAACGAATAAAATGCATCCATTTTAAGCGCATCCTACAAGTCGATACGACAAATCGCACAGTGTGAACGGACCTTAAGACGAAAGGGTCGATCATGCAGCTGCGGCAAACTAGCTGGCCTGTTCCAGTCGAGTTAACACATAACCGCTCATGATATGGAGAAAGACACCATTGAGTCCATGAAAGTAAATTTAGTTTAGTTTAATATGTAATATTGTATGAGTCACACACGGTTTTATTATCGCTGCTTGCACAGATGTCAGATTATCGAGACGTACGCTTTCTGATTTAAATGTTCCTATTATGCACGCTAGTAAGCCATGGTAGGTAATAAAAAAGTATTAACAGGTTGTGTCGCAACAATATTTCTCAGTTGTATAGGATTGTATTATGCCAGGTCATCTAGATGGGTTCTCCAGACTGTCAAAATCGTAGGTACGTATTTTAGTTATTTCAGCTAAACGTAATGAATCTTATCCTAATCACCATTCAGATAAATGTTAGGCATAGTATTGGTCGAAATGCCCAGAATGTGAGCCTGTTCTCGAGTGTTTTGTATATATTTTATTCTTTTTCATCATTGAGAGAAATTGCTAGGCATTTGATTGGTCGATATGTCTAGAATGTGAGCCTGTATACGAGTGTTTTCCGTGTATATATGTGATATATATCAGGTTCGAAACTTCACTGGCCGGTAGTTTAGTGTATGACTGGATCTCTACAAAGTAGGTGAGCGAGTTGGAAAAAGTCTTCCTAACCGCTGTCACCACGTTGCGCATCTGATCTAACGAAATGTCTGACTCAGTAGGCCTAGTTGTCTTATTGATCCCAATATTAAAGATAATGTTCTCAGGTTTGGGACCTTGATACTCTTGAATTAGCGTCCGAAAGGAATCGAAAAACATTAGGGCTTATTTAATTCTAGATAGATTAGAATCCCCAAGTAATAGAACTTTGTTAGTTACATTAGGAAGGTGTGCCGAAATTTCCAAAATTTAGAATTAGTTAAGTTATTCCGAGGGTTGGGCTAGCCCCTCGGAGGGAATCTCACTGCATCTGAATATCTCATTGGGGAATAGACTGACAAAACTGGGAATTGGGGAGGAGGAGAGGGACTAGATGTACTAGGTCTAGGAGAAGGGATCTTCATAGAAACTGGGGAAGAGGGTGGACGAACGGGAATAGAGGTACATGTAGGTCTAGGGGAGGGGGGCTGAGTGGGTAAAACAGAGGGGACAGAGGTAAATGTACTAGCTCTAGGGGAGGGAGTACCAGTAGGGAAAGGTGAAGGGGAAACAGAAGGTAGAGTTACATGCCTAGGAATCCGTGACTGCAGAGTTTGGGGTGAGACCACAGATGTCGACGGACTGACAAACGGATGGGGTTGGGGTCTAAACTGAGTAGTGGCAGCACAAGTGACAGATTTAGTGATGGAAAGAAAAGAATAAAAAATCTGAATGGTCGTAAGTTGTAATTTACCTTTATAAATTCTGTTTGCCCCATTTTAAAGCATTATTGAAAGCACTGTCAAAGTTTAGACAATTGGATGACATGGCTGAAGTCACCTGTGCTTTTAATCTATTTAAACATGCCGCGTATAATGAGAAATCATCTCTTGTATTATCCTATGGGCCCAATTTTCCCGATTGCGTTGAGCCGGTTTAAGAAAAGAATTTAGCTCTTTAATTTTATTATTTAAGAAATTTGGGAGGGTTTGGTCACGTAAATGTTCCTCAAGGATGCCAATGTGGTGAAGACATTGTACAATTTTGAAAGGGCTTTCATCAGTGGTATTAGTCGTACTAAGCTCATGTAAATGGGAATTCTTAGCAAATTTAAACAGGTTACGACGACAAGTGTGCCTTTAAAAAGCGGCCACTACAAAGTTAGATCCCTTTGAATAATATTTCGAATGATGTCAAAAATCTTTCGGCCTATTCAGACCCACTGTACTACTATACTATACTTTACTATACAGCCTATATGACTGTTTTACTAATCCCGGGTTTGGGGGATGATAAAATCATTGGGATTTATCTCATTTTTATATGAACGTTAGACATCAACTAGGCATAATATCAATTCAAATCAAGTTAAATATATTCAATCATTCATTTATTCACCTTTGGAAAAGATACATACAAAATAATAGTTGAAGTCATTAATCGGCGGGAATAAAATCCAATGGACCTGTTATATCCCAGTAAGAAAAGCATGTTGTAAATTAATAGGTCATACGTCGCAGGCGATGTAAACTTAAACCTTATTTTTTAAGGAAACATCAATTCTTCTAACGAAAAGAAAGAAGAAATCAAATTTGTGTTGAAAATAAGTTTTATTTTAAAAGTACCTAGATTTGTGTCTATTTATAGATAAAACGGAACGCGGAGTTGGTGATGAAGGAGGCCTACAGCTCCAATAAAAAGTCTTTAATTGATGATTTAAAAAGAGAAAAGGGTTTTATTGATTTTAAAGCTACAGGTAGTCTGTTACATTCCCGTGGACCGGCTACTCGTATGTATTAATATGAACGATTTGAATGATAAAATGGTCGAGATAGGTTCAAATTTAAAGTCCTAGTTTGGTATGTATGAACGGATGACTGTCGCGAAAAAACGCCTTGAAAAGATATGGGAAGATTAATGCAGGAATTTATGTATGGTAGAATTTATTCATCACATGGATTTAAGTTTTCGGTGTGTTGACGTCGATGAGAGAATGTTATAACTCTGACAGCTTTTTTTTAAAAGTAAGTGAAGATAATGGAGATGAGAATGATAAGTGCCCACCGCGCGTTTGCATATAAAAGATAAGGATGAATTAAGGAGTGATAAAGAATAAATAAGGTATGTAAATACGTTTTTTGAATATGCTTTAAAATACTTATATTTTGAGATACTTTCCTAGAAACAAGACTGAAATGAGATGACCATTGAAGGATATTGTTAAGAACATACGTGATCTATGGGACTATTGTTAACAAAAAGGTTTGGTATCTCAGGGCAGGTTTTCGAAGGGGAGATAACCATAAGTTTAGTCTTGGAAACATGAAGAGAGAGGCTATTAACGGCCAGTCATACTGATATCTTCTCCAGCTCCGTCGACACAATGTCGATGGCACGGGATAATACTTGTGTCGTCGGCAAAGAGTGTAAATTTTACATTGTTTGATGAATTTACTATATCATTTATGTAAATAAAAAAACGAACTGGCCCTAAAATTGACCCTTGCGGGAGACCGCATTCGATATTACAAGATGATGATTTATAACCGTCTAAAAAAAAAAAAAAACAACTTGATTTTGACCCGATAAATAACTACTTAACCAATTATTTGAATTGTCTGTAAAACCATAATATGAAAGTTTATCTAAAATAATAAGATGATTTACGGTGTCAAACGCTTTAGATAAATCAAAGAATACGAGCGCACTAATTTTTTTCTCTATTTTTTATAGTGATAAGGTGACCATAAAGAACCGTAGCGGCATGGACAGTGTAATGAATCGAGCGGAACCCATATTGATGCGGAGAGCTCAAATTATTTACATCAAGAAATTCAGTGATCTGTTTTGCTGCAAGTTTTTCTGGAACTTAATTGAGGCACGGGAGTATTGAAATTGGACGATAATTTGATGTTTCACTCTTGGATCCAGACTTATGGATTGGAACTATTTTGGCAAACTTCAAAGACTCCGGAACTCTGCCACACAGAAATGAAAGGTTTATTAAATGAGTCATTTTAATGTACGCCATTGGGATACAGTCAACACCGGGGGAAGATGACTTGAGTTCCATGATGGTTGACATGACCAGATCACTGTTTACAGGAGAAAATGTGTAAGTATTCGGACTTGGAGGACCCAGATATTCGGAAAAGTGGCTACGAAATGAAGGGATTTGTGACTCAAGTTTCTTTGCACACGAACTAAAGTAATCGCTAAAAGATTGAGCAATGCATTGTTTGTCTCGCCAATTTCAGTGATATGGTCAGTGACATCCTGTTGATTTGCTCGACCAGTTAATTCATTAATTGTTCTTCATGTTTTTTATGTTATTGTTACTGTCATTAAATTTATTTTCGAAGTAAATTTTCCTAGAGAGCCTAATGAGGTGAGTTAATTTGTTTCTAAACTGTCCATATTTGCTTCGGTCATCAGATCTTCCAGATTTCAGTTGATTACGATACAAATTATTTTTTCGTAGACTGATTTGATTAGTGCTAGGGTTATCCAAGCTTTATGTAGTTTTTTTAGTAGTGGGTGGCAATCGGAAAACTAGAGTTGTAAATATCGGATAAGATCTGCTCAAATTCCTCAAGCGATTCCTCAATATTGTAACTAGACATAATCGCTTCCCAGGAGGTAGTATCAATGGCATGGGGATTGCATTAGATAAAAGGATTGAGTAAAAGATTTGGTAGGTAGAACATCGTTAACTATATGAAAGATGGGGCAATGATCGGTTAAATCGGTTAGCAGGATGCCTGATAAAATATTTTGATTGGGAAAGTTAGTAAAGATGTTGTCTATGATTGTAGCTGAGCTGTCACTTACTCTTGTAATCTGTGGGAAGAAAAAAATGTATATAATTAAAAAATTATATATATAAGGTCAGGAAATTATATAGAGATAAATTCAAAATAGCAATCCTTATAATATAAGAGAAGATTTTTTATACAGCCAAAGTTATTAGACCGTTTTAAAATTATATAAAGTTATTCACATCAGGTCATTAGAAATTCAATGTCGATGTAAAACGACATTTAAGAGGCCAAGACGACTTGTATCAATGTTTTGCCGACAGACCATGTAAGATTCCTATCTATAGCAACCTTTTAGTCCGAAAAAATACGGTTATTAGGTTAAGTACAAAATGTAGGTTTGTAAGGCTATTCCTGTTATCAGTCAAAATGATATTAGGGTCTCACTGATAAGACTTGACTATTAAGAAGACAAAAAATCAGTGTCAGTGAGTTGCAATTTGGAAACATGACTACTAAGTATTGGTTGCTGTGTATTGTTGCCTGGTCACTTCTCAACGTTGTTTCCGCTAATTTAGGAAAGGAAGGTAAGATGATTTAAAAATGATTGTAACGTAGTTTCATCTACTAAATTACCGGCCAGTGAAGTTTCGAACCTGAACCTATATAACTCTTCTGTTCCAAGATGAAGAGAGTTCAGGTCATGCCAAAACTGACTCAGTCAAAATTTATATCTCTACTCGATAGATGACTTTCATTTCTGCTTTGCCCGAAATCATTATCTGATAGGGACCTTTTTATTAGTAAATTAGTTCATGTTATGGACTTCTCCAGAATTATAGGTCTGGGTGATAACTACGGATATTCTTTTACGTCTTAAAGCGGATACACACACCCTTCTCACATGTATGATCCAAATATAAACATTAGTTGTGACTCTGTATCAAGGAAATATGATGGTTTAGCTAATCCTAGAAACCAACATAACCCTACTTAGTCAGAACGTCTTGCCTAAAGTAAGCTAATGGGACATCAAAACATATATCGTTATAAAACCTGCTGATAAGTGCTCGACAATAGTTATTACATTTATGTCTAGACAAGAATATGATTGAGGTAGAACTGCAGCTAAACAACCCTTTATTACCAAAAACGTGATAAGGAAATAGGACCTGAAAATGTTGGAAATTGCAATATAATTCTTCGTTCCCAAGAAGAAAAAGGCTATATTTAAAACGCAGTGTTACTCTTTGGAATCTGACCTTAATTCTAAAAACAGGACACTCTATATTTCGAAAATATACAAACCCATTGAAAAAATGACCCAAGCCGCCAATGCCCCCAGGACGTCCTATTATCTCGGATTTCGGTAGTGATCGTTAAAGAATTTCACAGCTAATTGATTACTATCTAAAACCTATAACAAATCGGCATGTTAACTTTACCAAAAATACTGATGATTTGTTGCCAAATTATCTTTTCCACAAAAATTCTACTGACTAAGGCCAAACGCCTGCCTGTCGTCAACCAAATGAAATATCATGGGTTGCGGTTTATTATAACAACTTATGATTGAGGTTAAACGTCTAAATGACATGCCCCTTTTTAACACAATAAGAAACTTGTCTCCGTGGTTATTTTAGACAAGAAGATTTTCCTTGTGCCCGTGTGTTATAGTGTAAAAAAATATAAAAAGTTCTCACATCAGGACTGCAGTGATATTTGCGTATATCTACATATAATGAAAATCCAACTGTTTGAGGCGTTGCCAATCCCAACAAACTATAATATAATATTATATATCTGAATGCATTAAACACATATTGTCACAAATATAAAGATACGTTATAAAACAAAAGATAGCTCAACTGGGGTTATCTACAACGTCAGGGGCGTATGGATGGCCGCAGAAGGTACATGGATCCAAGATATATCACACACAGTCAGTGTAATGTATATAATAACGACGTTTTAGCATCCATACAAGTGAACGAGGACACTTCTCTGCACGTAAATAATCATTTGTAAGTAATGGAGAACCTAGAATACGGCTGTATGAACCAAATGGTCCAACATGCAAAAAATTTCTTGCAAATGGGAAAGATACAAAAATAAAACTCTCTCTATATAGCTGCTCTTTTATGGTCATGTTAAGATTACAAGCCCTAAACTATTTTGTATGACTACCGTGGGAATCCATTCAATGAACGGTGTGTTAGATCTTTAATTGGTTCCGGGCGATCATCTAATTTTTTGGGTATGGCCTACTATTTTTGCAGGCACCTTCGCTTTTGCTTCATACTACCAGGACCATATGGTCCTGCAAAGAGGACCTCAGAGAGCCAATATCTGGGGCTATTCTCCAACCATTGGAGATAAAGTGACGGTGACTGTCGGTTCAGAACACTCCGTAACGGCAACAGTAGTACACGGAGCCGTGAATCATGGCGGGATTTGGCAGGCCAAACTACCGGCGATTACGCAAAAAGGACCCTTTTCTATCCACGCTCATTCCTCAAAAGGCACCATCTCAATCCATGATGTTCTTTTTGGTGACGTCTGGCTCTGTTCTGGGCAAAGTAACATGGAATTCTCTATGTCAATGGTAATAAGTATGATTGTTTACTAGTTCGTGTGTGTTTTACAATTCAAAGTTAGATACATTGAAGATCAAAACCTTATAGGCCCGCTTGCCGCCATAGCCTGTTTTCCTCGCAATTGTTAAGAAAATAAATTTACATGAGCTTACTGCAGCTAAAACAACTAAAATTAAACATAGGAAACATAAAACATGTCCAGTTAGGTTTTGAATGAATAAATGAGGGTGAAAAACAAACGAAGAATGGCAGCTTGATTACAACAACAACGATCAGTGTCAGTTAACTTACGTGTTGGATTGCCCTAATTTCATGCGTTTTCGTCTATGGTTTGCACTCAGCAGGCTTTTATAGTCCCTCTTACGAGATCGTTAGTATGTAAAGTTCGTAAAATTACACTGTGTGGTTATATCGCCCACACGACTCTAATTAGTAGGCCACTTGGTCGTATGCTTGGTCGTTTGTTTACATTGCGGGTACCTGTTTTTCAATTTCAAATGATGCCAAAACTTAGATCTCTGGTAAAAATAGAAAGTTTCTAACTTCTTATGTCTAGGAAAAATACAGAAAACCGTCCACAGTTTTTTATGTAAACAATATTCTCGATTTTCGGGGCCAGTGTGCCTTTAGCAAGTGTGTTTGCTTTCAGATAGAGGCATTGACTAATTTGACTATGAATTGCCTTCACAGGTGCATAATTCTGCTGCAGAATTGAACGCTGCAAACCATTATCCTAACATTAGGGTTATAACTGTCGGCAATGAACAAGCTGCAACCCAACAGACAGATCTCATGCAAATACGAGAGAAGTGGTCAGTTGCAAGTAAAGGTAAGGTAATTAAGAAACAAATGACATCTGATTGTGAACTATTTCGATCTATTTGTTAACTGTCTTAAATTTTCAATTGATGTTGATATTCTTACAGAATGCTTTACTGGTCTCTCAAACAGAGATGGTATATGGTTAACGGAAACTTTAGGCTCGAAACTGTTAATTAAACAAATTTATTCAGCGGAGAATTTGTGTATCACATGACCGATTTATCCGCACCACGTAATCCCCAAGAGGTTAGCGATTTTTAACATGCACCATCGACATTTTGACGCTAGGGGGGGGCGCCACCAGTATAGTAGGTTCGGAAATGCTCGGAAACACCCGCGGATAAACTATTCAAGATGTTCTCAATGTTATATTATAAAATAAATAGCCCGGATTATCGGTCTCACGCTATAAAATAAACAATTATTTATTTGTGTTGGCTACTAGTCAAACATATAAGTAAGATTGAGGCATATAGCTTTGTGACTCGAACTCAAGATATTTTTTGGCTGCTTTTTTCAATACGTTCGTGCGAGCAGCCGATTTTCTGTCGCACCAACTAGGCATACGCCTAGCTCTGTTGAGGGTATTTTATATATTTTTTTAAAATTTTTATTTAAGATAGTACCGTGGGCCTAACTATCCTATTAGTTATCTACGTTGTGGTTTTTTTTGTTGTGTTTTTTTTTCACAGCATTACGAACATTCCCGGTCTTTCCTATTTACAAACATCACGAGTCCTAGGCCTATTTGGTTGATGATAAAGATCCAATTTAGATACATGTTGTATTTAGAATTCAGCTTATAAATAAAAGTCTATTTTGTTAGAGACCTTTTTTTAATGTCAAAGTGGTGAAATATTCATAACTATAGTCCCACAGACTTTGACATACGGTATGACTTTTTATTCGGGTAGACTACATGATTGATTGAAACAAGTCTAGGCCTATTGTCAGGCAGGGGCGGCGGAACCGGGGGGGGGGGGGGGGGTCAGGGTGGCCTGGTCCCCTCAATAATCAAAGTAGTGGGGCCAGACCTATCTTTGCCGATATTTCGGACTATATCTTTATAAGCCAGAAATGGCTGAGAGATGTCGGCGATTTAGTACCCGCGAGCTCTCCGGGATTAGGCAGCCCCTGGTCCTTCGCGTGATTGTGCTGTGGTTTTGTCTCCCACGTAATCACATTTTTTCCCAACTACGCCCAACAACTCAAACTGTCTTGCTGTATAATTATTTTGTTAGTCGATCGCCTTATCACAATATTTGCTACTGTAAGTTTGACAATTTGTTTTTTAAATGTCAACTTTTCAATGCCAGAAATGACCTAGCTGGAACGCAACGCGGGCAATCTCGAACCTTGGAGTTGCTGGGGCCTGCAGGGCCCTGGACCTGGCTACGATGCTGAGGGAGAGCATAGGGCCTACCTATTAGCTGAAAGCCTTGAAAGTTTTTTGGGTGCGTACTTTATCTACAACGTCAGTTGTTACAGATCCCTAAAATATCCAGCGCAATGGCCTTTAACAGATTTTGAGTTGAGTTGAGTTGTGAGTTGATTTCCGAGTTTACAAGTCAAAAATCTTTACATCAAATTTCACTTGTTGGCCTTGAACATGACCCAGAACGCATGTATGGCATTTCCCTGTTTCAGAGCTTCCCTAGCCTGTTGTGCTGAGATACTTGCATCCCCCCTCCAATATCGTTCCGCCGCCCCTGTCAGGTTAGTTACTACTTTGTCAATGTACATGAGCAGCATCTTGTCTCCATTGTAATTGACTGGTTTCCATTCCCACTAAATTTGATAATAGCATTATAAAAGTTAAATAATCCGCGTGAAACAATTTTGTGGCCGTGTGGACGATGCATCCATATGAACACCCGAACAAGCAGAGCTTCCACTGCTGAGCGCGACTGAAACTCAAGTCAGTGAAAGTTCTGCTAAATTTCTGACTGGAAACTTTTTCCCAAGGAAAACTCCACAAACGCCCCCCCCCCCCCTCCCACGGAATTTGTTTCAGTTTTCTTTTGAGATTCGAACTGACACTACTTCGATGGAAGGCCTGAGTCGGGCAGAAGGACTATCGCTCCACATACTGGGCCAACGAGAGCCCTTTCCGTATTAGGGCTCCTTATATCACTGTCGAGAGGGTTCATGCAGAGCTCAGTATTAAAGTGGGATAACTGCGTTTCATGAAGTCTTATTGCACGTCCGTATTTTTGCACAGAAAATATATTAATTTGTTTATCTATGAGATAAATGGGGCTGTTACAAGAAATAATAGTGTCCATATTCCCCCAAGGAGGTTTTCATATTTTCAACGTTCTGGAATAGGCCTAACAGAACAACAAATTAAATACCGGTAGCATTGGTTCACGCACTGCGTATAACCGAAGCATTGATTCACAAGGTGTTAGAAGTCGTCGCTCGCGTTAATGTGTCGTCCAAGTGATTTTAATATCCATTTTATTAGAAATATTAACCTTATGGGCATGTACAGTCCTTGCGTAAATCAGTCCATAACTCCATAAAACAGACGGACAAACGTAGAGAAATCAACAAACAATCACCCTCATTTCACTTCATTAATATCCCATATTTATAGATTTTGCAAATGTTCAGTTCGTTTTTACGTACCAGGTACCGACACGGGCCTGCGTCCAATTAAACTTAAGGCATTTTCCATAGAAGAAGAAAACAATTGCCGGGGAAGATTCAGGGCTACTTCCATTTCGATTTCCCACGAAATTACGATATTTACCTACTTTTCCGAAGATTTCCGAAGCTACCATACTGGTGGCGCCCCTAGCGTCAAAATATCGATGGTGCATGCTAACCTCCCCAAGAAGCTAGGGTGCACTCGGATTTCAAGATGGCGCTCATGTTATTCATATGCAGATAAATAAGTAGTCATGGCAACCGCGACGTTTGCTTTCTTCCGTTAGTGCCTTGCACGTTCGATGTTAACACGGAAGAGCAAACACACTTTGATTACGTCAGATATTACCCTCGGCGTACGCCGAATACATAATCGAACTCGACCATGATGACTTGCACTGACGTCATGACTTTGCATGTTGGGTAATATTTGACCGCCGTTGTAGGGGTAAAGCGAAGACATTTATTTTATTTTGGTTTATTCTGACGGCCGTAGTTTGGGGTCAGGGTTCATCGAAATCAAAACGCCAGAGTACACTTGCCCGCTTTAGACAGTGAAATAACAATAAAACCTATTCAAATCGTGTCAAAACGGTAATAAGCAAATTCATGAATAAATTACCTACCTACCTGTGTCTGATGCTGACGAGCAGGATTGTTCATAGCCCCAGGTGACTATCCTGCCATTCTGTTGTATAGTCACAGATCGGTACCGTTTGGCTCTGTAGGACGGTTCAAAATTTTGGCCTTGTAGCTTTATTAGACCTTTCTATGATTAAATAACATACTTTATTGACTGTTTGGGTGTCCCGCTTGCATTCCCAATGGTAAAAATCCAAATAAAAGTTTAAAAACTCTTTCTATGGTCCATTTTTACCTACGATATCGTTTAAAACAGTTTTGTCAAACAAATATGGCGACCGTTAATTTCTGGAGATTGTCACCGTTTCGTATCTCTGACTGAAATTTTACCGTGGAGCGCATGCGTGCGCATGTGTATTGTGCCAAATTTTATACGAAACCACAGTACTTTATACAGAACTAGCGGTCGCCATTTTGTTTTCGTCATATATGTTTAGGGGTATCGTAGGTCAAAATGGACCATGAAAAGAGTATTTAAACTTTTATTTGGATTTTTACCAGTGGGAATGCAAACAGGACACCCAAACAGTCAATAAAGTATGTTATTTAATCATAGAAAGGTCTAGTAAAGCTACAAGACCAAAATTTTGAACCGTCCTACAGAGCCAAATGGCACCGATCTGTGACTATACAACAGAATGGCAGGATAGTCACCTGGGGCTAGATTGTTCAGTAAGTACAGTACGTCTGCTAAATTCACTTTTGCCTCCAAGCGTCTCAAACTTCCCCGCCATTGATGACGTTAGTAGCACTGTTTGGTTGTTTGTCAGTTTTGACAAGTTAAATTAAAGTTATATTGTTATTTCACTATCAAAATCTGATCACAAACTGCCCGCCCAGAAGCTCGCCCGTATAAAAATAGTCTGGTACCCTGCCCCTAAACTAGTACAAGATAGCTCGTTATTATAACGAGCTATCTTGTACGAGTTTAGGGGCAGGGTACCAGACTAGTATAAAAATAGCTATTTTGGAGTTAGAACCCCGGACTAGCACATTAGGTAAAGGGATCGTTGTAATTGACATGTCTGCCTGTGACAGTATAGACTTCTATCAGACAGGCAGGCGGACCACCACAATGGCTAAGTATGGTCATAACAGGAAGTGACGACAAGTGTAAGTGATTCATTGTATGTAGTGCTTCAAAATCGGCAAACTATTATTTACAATACATCTGAGAGTTATGTTCGGTAATAACTAACAACTATACTCGATATAACAGGAGAGAATTCTACATCGGTCATATTTAAAAACTGTTATTAATTGGCAAAATACGGAGAAACAGTCACACTCACACCGGGCTTACCTTTGGAAATACGAAATAACTAGGGTAATATGAACAAAAAAGGCCAATACGGACTGGGCCAATGCGAGATCTAACATGGCAACCGTTTCATTGCTATCACTTCAACATCCCAACGCCATTTTTCTTGAAATCACCAACAGAAAATAAGAAAACAGTCAATGTACAGTTAAAGAAAATGTAAAGTTAAAAATTGCATTAATAATAATCTGTAAAAATAAAGAAATATGTTCCTATGTTTTATGTAAAAAGGGGGACAATTCTTGGTACGATACACCTTGGTAGCTCACTTTATGTTGTTTTTACATTACTAAAAGAGAACAGTCATCATCCACATGAAATAAAACAATAAACAACAAAAAATAATAGTCAACTTCCCTTGCGAATGTGTCACACTATACATATAAAAAACACTATTTTTAAATATAATAAAAATATCATTGATAGCCAATTAATAAAATTTTCATTAATCAGGATATTCCTTATTGCCATAGTCACAGGTCCTCGGGCAGCCGTATTATCCCTCGGCCTTCGGTCTCGGACCAATACGGCTATCCTCGGACCTGTAAAAACGCCAAATAGGGAATATCCTGATTAATAACATTATATTATATGTTGGTGTTTGCTACATTATTTGTTTTACTCTTAAATGTGAGTGCATTACAAGCCTTACAAAATGCCATCAAATATTTTGTAGCATCGATTGGCGGAGGTGATTGGAATTATTTCTCCGCTGTCTGCTGGTTATATGGAAAATATCTATACGAACACCGTGGATATCCTATTGGTCTTATCGACTCTGACTGGGGAGCAACTCGTATAGAACCTTGGACCTCAAAAGACGGACTAAAAACATGCAACGTACATGTTCCCAAGTTAGAGACTTTTTTAATAGATCACGGATAACTGCTTAATGTAGATATAATTTGTAACGTTACTGAATGATACTTACGTGTTGAAGACAGGTTTCTCTCGTTGATATCTATAACCAATCCACATAGAGTTAGGTACAAGATTCACAAAACTGGTTTGCAACACAGTGGACTTTCCTTAAAGATTTTAGGATCAGATTAAATTCACTAGATTACTTCCACGCAGTTTGTGTCTTGTATTCGGAGAGTGGATATAGTTGGGCAAATTTACATTCGGATTATGAGATCGTATGTTTCCAAGAAGTAGTCCAACTGTAGCGCTCGATTGTCGGAAATCATCGCAATGGAAGTAACGTCAATGTAATGTAAAACTTGATATGCTAACTTTTGTGTACAGTTGATACGTGTTCTGTTAATTTTGGTTAAATGTATTGTGAAATAACAAAGTATATTTGAGTTTGGAAAGTAACGGCAGATAGTAATTACTCCACAATTTATTTCAGTCCCCTAATACTTCAACAAAGGATCCCCGGAAAACAGTTTTTCCCAAGTGACCCAACTGCTCTGTGGAACTCGATGATAGCCCCACTAGCTCGGATGACCATGTTTGGTGCAATTTGGTATCAAGGTTTGTGCTATCTCATATGTATAAGAGAATTCAGAGATGTTTGTTTAAAAGGCGTTTAGGAAAAAACGACATAGGAATTCTTACTTTTCTTGTCTTAGTGACCTTTAAACACCGACCTTTTGTAGTCACCTCTTCAAATATGCTGCTCTATAAAGGGACGTTCTGACAGCGACCCAAACGTAATTCTTCAAATATACCTTTTGACTGGGGCATATAGGCTTAAGGTCATTCATTCTTTTTTTACATATCTGCAGGCCAATGCACAACCACAATAAACCCTGGCGGTGTGTCCTTCTGTATTCCCCAACAAGCCCAATCCGATTAGTGCATTCTATGTGGTCTATTCCACAAGTCTACACATCCCGAGCAGTATAATGTATGTTCCTTTTAACCAAAATGAGGTTTATTCCAGTGGAATAGTCTAATTTTGCACTCAACATGCAATAATACAATGTATGTTCCCCTTTACGAATGTGAGTTTTATTCCCTTAGGAGAGTCTAATTCTGGTCACCCCGAACAGTACAAATGTTTGTTTCCGTCTATGATACACGATTGGAGAGAGAAGTTTCACCAGGCATCAGGAGGAGAAACTAGCAATATGTTCCCCTTCGGATTCGTCCAGGTCATAAGTCTCAATTGTTCAATTATTATGGGGGCCTCGGTGGTCTAGTGGGTTAGAGTGATCATCCCTCAGTCCCACACAGATCTTCCATCGATGCGGACATTCAGACCGTATGTGAAAGAGTTGCCAGGTACTCACCGAAGGTCGGGGGTTTCCTCCGGGCAATGCGCCCGGTTTCCTCCCCACTAAACCTGGCAACGCCGCCATAAAAGGGAATTGATCTTGAGTGCGGCGTAAAAGATCAATCAGTTACAACTGAAGTAATAAGGACAATTAAATGTAGCTTTAAGTTGGCAGGTCTAAAGTGGCACAGGCCTTTCATCGATGTGTCGCAGGTTCTTATCCCACTCAGTCAAAAATAAACAAAAATCTTCGTGCGTTTATCTCTCACACGAGATATTTGGAAGGGCTGTGGTTTCCTCCTGTCCAGTATTAAAACCTGACAACACCGCCATATATATGTGAGTTCGGTGTAAACCATGCATCGATAAATCAATCGACACCTCATTCTGCATATAGTCCATTGATGCCCATAAAGCAAACACAACTTCAGCAGTAATCCACTGGGCTGCAAATGCCTTTCTGCAAGAAATCTTAAAGGTTTAAATGTTTGTTCTTTCCTTTTCTCATGTATTTTGCTCTTTAGTAACGTGCAACGAAATATGGCTTTGTCTTACTTTTATTTGATGAGTACACCTTAATATGGTACTAACCATTTTATCTGTATTTACACGTATTGTCTTTTTTCTTACAGTTAGCTGCAACAGAAAAAAATGCTGGCCTTGGGAAATTTCCCAGACTAAGATGGGCACAGACGACTGATTTGGGTTATACCCCTAACACTGTCCTAAAGAAAGTTTTCATGGCTGTTGCAGCAGATCTACCCGACTTCGACAGCCCGTTTCATTCGTATGTAAAATGTAGAATCACATACGCAAACCGTTTTCAATAGATATGTTATAATTTCGCATCTTAAATTAAAGAAAGATTGCTCCATATATTTAAAACCGCTAATTAATTAATTAATTAATTAATTAATTAATTAATTAGTTGTCACATTTGATTTTGATGATATTCCTGGACTAAAATTAAATTCGAATGTAGGGGCTAAAATATTTTAACTGAAATACGAAGAAGAATTTGTCAAATTGTCAAATTTGATGCTTCCGTTAGAAGAGAGGAAAACACAAATATTTTAAATTAAGAGGGTAAATTTCCTAACATGCTTCTTGAGGTAGAATTGATTTAAAGAGAATGAATTAACCGGGGTTTAAATTGGAAATTTTTAAAGTTGACCAAAATATTTTACGCGTGATGTTGGTATTCGGTATTTTATAAAGCTATAATTGGGGGTGTAAAATGATTAAAATTTGTATTTGCTCCGTTATGAAGATAACTGTATCTCACTTCTATTGAATATTTTTTAATTTTGTTTTTGTGCCCTTTAAGAAGTGGGTCATATAAATTAATGTAAATTAAATATGCTTGTATGTGTTTCTATACAGAATTCATCCTCGATATAAGCAGGATGTTGCCGAGCGTCTGGGACTTGGAGCTGAGGCGGTTGCCTACAACGTACACGGGATTCAATTTAAGGGTCCATTCCCGACACACGTAAAAGGAAATCCGAGAGAAGGAAGAATTAATATAGAATTTGACAACGGGTTAACGCCCATAGAAATCCGACAGAATAACGGCTTCGAGGTAAAGAACCCAATGAGAAGAACATTTCTCTTGTAGACTTTATTTTGCTTATGTTTTTTTATCTCTTTACTTAGTCTACTTAACGTGTGCTCTATCAAGGGAAACATTGAATCATTGACCTAAATTAGAATTATTTTATGTAATGTTACTATGTAAACCTACTTCGTGGTAAACTGGCTATTTCAACATTCAGTTCTTACAAAGCGATTCAAATTATACCAAAAGTGTCAATGTGGCTTTACTGAATTTCAACCTATACCCTTAACATATGCCATCTTACATGTAACGTAAATTTCGATTAACTTCTTTCCATGACTCCTTTTCAGCTGCGATGAAGTACGACATGTAGAATTTCCATCCAATCATACATTGGTTCACATGTGTAAAACATCAACCAATCAAACAAATTAAATAAAACATTCACATTAAAATTATAATATTTTCATAAATTCCGATCCTCAAGATAATTTGAGCGTTTGAAGTACATGTACTTGGAAAACTAAAGAATTCACGTTGAAATAAAAGGTATCGCTGAAAACCAGTTACCCCTTAAGAAGGGAATATGTGTGCCTATAGCACAACATTCAAATAGCTTGGATGTGTGAGTACATTTTGGGGGTTTTGATGCTCTTAAAACTACCTTAACATGCATCTGCATCACTGATATCAGCACAAAGCTAATATATTTGCCCCTCTAGATAAAATTGACCCACGATTAGCTTTTCCCCAAATTTCCATATATTTGGTAGCTTAGGAAACTTAAACATTTGCTATTGAGTGTCTTACCCTTGTTTGTTGTAGGTTTGCTGTTCTACGAACCCTTCTGCGGTGTGCCACGAGAGCGATCAGGATTGGAAACCAGCCTCAATCGTAAATCATCACTCTAGTAGCATAGATATTGATTACCAAACTCACTGTCATTCGGCTCACCATGTCCTTGGCATTCGCTACGCATGGAGAACAAGTCCATGCGAGTTTAAAAAATGCGCCATATATGGCAAAACTAGTGGACTGCCCATGCCACCGTACAAATCTTTGGGAAGATATACCTAAACTGTCACATTGTTGTTTTTGAATGGGGAAAAGGATAACTAGTGGGTCAACAAGATATATAAGTTGAGCTGTTCTTAATAATGTTATGTGTGACCTTATCTTTTTCCCTTGTGTTGAGATATCAGCCCTTAAACTATTGACCTCCATATTGCTGTGTGCTGAATTATGCCTCCGTTGACGTTTTGTTCAGGAGACCAACTGTCACAGAATGTAAACAAAATTTTATGAAACTGAGTGGTCCAGTTCGAATGTATTAAGGAAACCACGTCTTTACTTTGGTATTTAGTATTTGATATAAAAGGCACAATTGCCGCTAAAATCCAGAAAACTTTTTACATTAATAAAGGAAGACCGTTTTCTGTACTTTTTGATCTGTTGGAAGAAGTACCGAACTTTAATTTTTTGAAAAAATTCAAACGTTTCGACATAATTTAATATTTCTTATTTCTGAAAATTGGATTTGTTAGGTACCCGCACTGTAAAAAAAAGACGAGCCCAGCAATGCGCATATACAAATACCTTGAATCATGAATTTTAGACCAACTGGCAATCGACCCTAATTTTTGAACTGATATGAGAAATACAGACAACCAATTTGATTTGAAGGGCACAGAAAGGCTTTTAAAAATTTTAGACCGTAAATTCCAAACAGAAAGATCTGAAATCAGTGTAATCCAACATAGATCTTACGCGTTTTCTGGTGGATGTTGACATTCGAACTTCAGTTCTTGGTACACCATTTACACATTTTAAACTTATTGGAGATGTTTTATGTGTCCCATGTTTAATTATATTGGTTTTACTTGTAATAAGCTTGTATAAATCTTTCTTCACATATATCAGAAAGGCTACAGCGATGGGTGTACCTTTAATGTATTTTGTTGCTCTACTACCCCGAAATATATATTGATTGTCGACACACGTGTCGTAATATAGTGCCGAGTGTTATGTTTGTATTTGACTACTTTATTGAATTAAATACCCGAGAAATCGAATTTCATGTGTGGGAACGTAAATGTATTTCTCATTGCCCGATCCCCACCATCAGAGTTCATAATCCGCAATGGTATTCCAGAAAGGCTCGAGCGTGTTTTGAAAGAAAGTCACGTTGGATAACACGATATCTCAACTGGCGTGTCTCTTTATGTGTATTAAAAAAACGGAATATGCACAAGATGGAAATCGAATTGGTGGATTGGTCTGTTTAGCATCTCAACTTAAATACACAGTCTCGATGCCAACTTATAAGTACCAACACAATTAGAAACTTGTCTCCGTGGTTATTTAAGACAAGAAGATTTTCCCCGTGCCCGTGTGTTTTAGTGTTCATTCATAGAAGTACCAACAATATAAAAATGGCAGTCTATCTGACCATGTCTAAAATAAGTCACAAGAATAGGATTATATTACCACTTGCTGGTGTATCACTGGCTTTTGTGGTGATCGTAGCACTTTGTTTAACACGAGTTACAATCAAGAACAGTAACTCTCATTGGTCATATTTTTTACAAATTTCCATGAAAATACTGACTTATCAGGCATCATAATCTCCGAAACATGAGACCCTATCTTTACTTTCCATAAAACAGACACTATTATTCAAATACAAAAGATAAAGAAATAAACTCAATGTTCTCAAAAAGCCAAATCTCAAAATAACAATTTAAGAGACAAATGGAAACAATAAAAGAATTAATGCGCAAGGAGAATCCGTCACTAATCAGTTCCATTGGTCCTTTTCTTGCCAATAATACTCCAGTTTCACCGAATTGTTAACTTATTTGCTTTTTGATTATGTTGAAGTATTCCAGCTTTCTGACACATTACCTAAAGACATCGAAGAGATTATAACATCCCTTAAAAACCCCGCTGCCGGGATCAATGGTACTAAGACATCCATGCTTAAAATTATTGTATCTGTCTTTGCCTTTGTCATTAATAATAAACTTATCATTTTATCAAGCTACTGTTCCCCAAAAATGTAAAATAGTAAGAGTTACCCGAATATTTGAGGCCGGGGACTCAACTGGCACCAATAACTACAGACCACTGGTGAGCAAAGAACTAACACAACTTCTTAAAAGCCATAATATCCTGTCCAATAACCAATACGGATTCCGATCTCTCCCATGACATATTGGTTCAATATTTTAACTTCTGATGCTTTACTGAATATATATGATTATGATACTTTATATGATACTTATTAGTGTCAAAGACACTCACAAATTCAGCGTGGCTGTGCTTCTTGATATTATCTAAAACTTTGGCATGGTAGATCCCACTATACTACTTAGCAAACTAAATTACTACAGCATTCGCTACCAACTCCTGGTTTCAGAGTTATCTTTCTGATCGCCTACAATCAGTTCAATATAACAATTAACTCTTTCATACCGTTTAATAACATGCGGTGTCCACCAAGGGTCCTTTCTTGAGTCCCTTCTTTTCCTGTTGTACATTAACCATATAACTAGAGTTATATTTTACATCTTATTTTATTTGCGGATGTCACCATCATAATTTCAACTTGAATCTTTAATATGCACTGAACTTGATAAAGTTAACGAATGGTTCCAATAGATTAACTCTCAAAGTGACTAAGACTAAATTCATGCTTATCGGTCCATCTCGTTCGTCTAGAAATAATATCCCAGGGCTACACAATGCAGGAAAAATTATAAACAGTGTTGAGAATTTCAAATTTCTTGGGATTATAATAAACTCAAAGCCAAATTGGCAATCCCATATCGAATATCTCCGATGTAAATTATCCCGAAATATTGGAATACTGAACAATATTAAACACTGTCTAAATAAGCGATCCTACATAGCATAATATTATAGCCTATTATATTCTTAGGTTGCTTACGGCTAAATTGTTTGGGACATTCCAACCTTTGGTCACTCTACAGAAGAGACTGATTAGAATCATAACGCTATCACCAACATTAACCCATACATCCCCGTTACTCAAAACTCCTAATATTATACCTTTGTTGAAGTGGAACGAATATGTTTTGCCCCGTTTTATACAGAAATATTTTACCACAACTTTCTGCTTCAAACAAACAGCTCTCCGAAGTACATACCTACTCCACACGTCAACTAGAAGTAAACCGGCAGGAACATATTTCCATGCCTTATTACTGCTTCAATCAATTCGAGTTAAAGTGGCATGAGCTGCCAAAATGGTTATATTTTGACGTTAAAACAGAATGTTGAAATTATTGGCTATTTTTCTCAAGACGTATAATTCAGAAGCTTTTTAGTGCTTCTAGTCTCGAAAATGTACGTTAAAGTATTGTTTCGAACTAACTTTGACTTAGAATGAATGAATGGTCTTCCCGGTTATTTAAATTTTGTTTACTTTTCGAACACGTTTTCGGTTCGTACAGGCATACATACATACTGTATGGATTTTCCTCATTCCAACGCCAATCATTTAGTTTTTCGATGGCCTTCAAAGCCTCTTGTCGTGACAATCAGAAATTATGAAAAAAGTGAGAATTTTGACATGCAAAATTAATCACGTCAATGCCATTGTTTAAATCCAGCATATGTCGCCTTTTGGACCAGAGTGATTTAGCAGCTAGATATTCCCACTTCTGTGTCTTAAGCTATTATAGGTCAAAACACCCAGTTTCTGTTTCAGCCAATGGAAATTGATCTCAGCTACAACTAGGAAGTGGCTTACTTAGCGATAGTTTTGTATCTCGGTTATTTGAATATTAAAACTAATGTACATTTACTGTACATACTTAAAGCGTTTAATCTGATTGAAGATTTTTATGTTTTGGGTTTTAATTTCAAACCAATTTTGAAAATACCACAGTTTTGCTGAGAAAATGTAAACTTAAAATGATCAAAATGGCGTTACCCATGTTATGTTGTGTGTAGCGCGAAACCGGCTATGTGATAATGGAAAGGAAAAGCCTCAACGATATTTAGGTAATAAGCCACAAAGTAAAACGGTAAAATGAACGCAATTGGAAAATGAAACTGTATCCTGTAACCTATACATAACTCCATTCAAATACTGTTAAGATATTTTCTCATTGTGTGCCTGTGTGCTAAGGGCAAACCATTTTTTCTCTTTCTTTCTCGTTCAATCTTCTTTTCTCTCACTGTATTTATAAATGCACCCCTAGTTTATGCTTTTCAATATACATGTACTTGTTTTTACTTTAATTTGAATGCCATACAATGAGCACTCTATTGGATAAAACAAGTCATGAAGGGTTTCATTCCTGTTGAAAAACAACTAAAACAGCACCTTTATTAATATTGATAGAATATTCTATTTTTATCTGTAGATCCGCTGAAACTTCTAAAACTTACCTAAAAGAAATTGGAACAGGTTAATCAGCTGACCACGGGGAATTCCATGTCAACTTGGATTGAAGGCGCAAAGGCTTGACAAAATCAAAATCAATCTAAAAGGGCACAAAATAAAGAACTTAATTGTTGTGGAACTATACATAACCTTGGAGTATGTCCAGCTTATGTGGTAATTGTTCAAACCAAAACCATTTCGCATGTTTGCGTAGAATGAAGAAAAACACCCTATAAATGAAGTGTATCAGAACTATGAATCTGAATAAGATTATGATAGTGATTACTGTACAAGTTTCTATGCAGGTGCACTAACAAAGGAAAACAAGTTGGACTGTTGACTTGTGTGTGAACAATACAAATAACATTACTTTCAATATTGATAGTGGAGCTCAAGCCAATGTATTATCTATGAAAGACTTTGTGAAATTAAATATTCCTGTTCTAGCAACTAAGGATAAAGTTACATCATATTCTGGTGATGATATTCCAGTAATAGACTGTGTAGAAGTTTTGAGTGAATATAACAAAAACAAAGTGAAATTTATTGTAGCTCAAGTTGACGCTCAGTCTGTGTTAGGACTTAACATTTTGCCCGAAGGGTATTGTCGTTGCCTCCGTCGTCCGTCTGTCTGTCCGTCTGCCCATTGGTCCTTGTAAACACATTATCTAAAAAAGTCTTTCACTTACAACTTTGAAACTTCACACATTTGTTTAATACAGCAAGTACACGAAGCCTATTTAAAATCAAAGCGCTCGAATTTTGTTCAAAAGTTATGCCCCTTACATTACCGCTGCTGTAAAAAGCCTTGTAAACACATTATCTAAAAAAGTCTTTAACTTACAACTTTGAAACTTCACACATTTGTTTAACACAGCAAGTACAAGAAGCCTAGACAAATCATTGCGCTCGGATGTTTTTTTCAAGAGTTATGCCCCTTACATTACCGCTGCTATAAAAAGCCTTGTAAACACATTATCTAAAAAAGGTTTTAACTTACAATTTACAATATTCTGGTGATTATATTCCAGTAATAGACTGTGTAGAAGTTTTGTGTGAAATGCCGTTTTATATTTGGATATGGAATGGCATTGGGAGGAACGCCATGAACTGAAGCATTTATTGGCAAATAGCCCAGTTCTTGCCTTTTCAAACAAAATACATAACCCTTTCCGTTGAGGCCTCACAATATCCAAGATTGAAAAACCTCCACGGAAATAAATTACGCACAGATTGAAAAAGAAATTTTAGCGTTGGTGTTCGACTGTGAATGATTTCAAAAATATCTGTATGGTTGCCAAATTCATGTGGAAACTGATCACAAACCACTTGAAACAATCTTTAAAAAAAACTCTTGGAAAAGAACTGCCAAGATTGTAGAGTTTTCTGTTGAGATTACAAAGATATAGTTTGAATGTTTTTTAACAAATCTAAAAATAAGATATATGTAACAAGGTACATAATCTAGAGCTTTTCTAGCTGGAAATGAAATTGAAAAAGAGCATGGAAAACAAGCAGGAGCTTAAGTTCAAGTGGTTACTTAAAATCTTCAATCTCGACACCAAAATAATTGGAATTACAAAAAGCTACAGCTGCTGATGATACATGTCAGAAATTATCAAGTGTTGGGTAAAAAGGGTGGCCAAATCCAAAAGCTCAAATTCCTATGAAAGTAAGTGAATATTGGAACTATAGGGATGAGATTACAGTGATTGATAGGTAAATGTTTATCGCCTTGGAAGAATAAATTTTGTTAAAACAGGGTGTTACAGGTAGAAATAGATCTGAGAACGATTAGTCTAATAAATCTGCTGTACTTAAAATGATGAAAATCCAGGGTTTGTTATTGTTCAAACAGAAGGTGGAAATCAGTCACTTAATGCATAAACATGACAATCCTGTTAACTCTGAGTTACATATAGGATTAAATGATAATGATTCTAATCTCAACACAAATTCCAAAACTTTGGAAAGTACCAGCACATCTTCAACATCTGATAATTAGAAAGTTGTCAAGCCAAGTTCTCCATTGATCAAGGGGCCTCCGTGGCTAGGTAGGTAGAGCGTTATACGCTCAATCCAAACAGCATTCCACCAATGGGTTGCGGGTTCAAATCCCCACTCAGTCCCCAAAAAATGTAAAATTTTCTGACTGGGTTTTCACTCGAACGACCTATGTGGGATGGTTGCCAGTTACCACCGGAAGGTCGTGGGTTTCCTCCGGGCATAGAGCGCGGTTTCCTCCCACAATAAAGCTGACAACGCCACCATATAAGTGTATTACTCTTGAGCGCGGTGTAAAACACCAAACAATCAATCAATCCAGCGATCAACACATCTAGTGGTAGACTAAGTCGAAAACCTTTGTTTAAATATATAAGTTAAATTAGTCGTACAAAACACAAAGCTTCGTTCTGTGATACAGTTTGAATAAATGTATACATGTTTACATGTTTTGAATTATTAGAAGTTATTTCCTCGATCTGACGTTGTAAAAAGTTAAGATAAGCTTCAGCCTCTATCTTACAACTGACCGTCTTTCTGTTATTTTTCAAGAGATCCCAGAGGTCTTAAGGGTTGCACCGTTCTAGTTTCCTAATTGTGTTACACTTGCTAAAATTGTAAGTCTTTTCAGTATGTATCAGACATTTCTTATATTCCCTACTTTTCTTTACCAGCTTATCATGATTAACGGAACTTTTTTATAATTTGACTTAGCGGCAAAATATGCTTTTCGCTTGATTTTACGTTCGGGCCTATACCAAGGCCTACTTATTTGGAAACATAGCACCCTCTTTTTGTTCCGATATCCAAAGCATTTGACACACCCATCTGTGAAAACTTAAACGGTATTACTTATTTCATTTACCTCGGACTGGTTTATATTATCATGGTCTTGTAAACTTTCCAACTGATTTAAAATACTTTCGATTTTCTCTAAATATATATTTTGTTGAATGTCACTGGCTTTTTCTGGGTCCCACCTTTTAACCTCACGTTCGTGACCTTTACTTTCAACATTTGTAGAACGTGTACAATTTGCAATTAATGACAACTTGATGGGCTTATGAATGAAAGAGCATTACATTCTAACACTTCACAGTCAACACACTCGGCTAACAACTCTAGAGAACATATATCAGAATCAATTACCGTTGCACATTTTTATCCTTACCGACCCTTCCATTTAAAATAAACAAACTATTGCTTTTACACATATCAATAAACTGTCTTCCAAAATTATTTACAGCTCCTTTATCCTCACTAACACGTTCGAATAACATTCCAACATCTTCAACTCGTGGTTAATTAGCTCCGACTCTAGCTCTCCTATGTTGTATTGGTCTAGAACATCTATATCCAATTCGTCAAAATCTTTCAAACATTTTCTTCTTGAATTGAGGTCACCTATTACACAAATTGTGTCTGTATATGATCGAGTATTTTGAAGGTGTAGCTGAATAATGGTCAAAACCACTTTCATTTGCGTATCGTGTACCCTCTGGTGGCATGTACACGGCATAGATAGCAACATCATTGTCTGATTTTAATAAAAGTTTAGACAAACGAAGGGAAATAAATAGATTTGAGCATATACTGTCCCATGTTACATATTTACTTAAATTTTCTTTTACAGCTACAGCTATCCCTCCAGACCGTGTGTTAGAGAATTTAAACGTATTTTTGTAACAAATGTCATAACCTGGTATACTTACAGAGTCTGTATCGTCCAATGTCATAATTTCAAACAATACTAACTGGAAAAAATGTGCCGAATATTCCCCAATATTTAGTTAGGGTGTACTTGTCTTGTCCATTCCAATTTCCTTGAGGGTATCTTCTTGGGTTTCGTCGGCAAATTTGGACTTGGTCTCTTATTTCAAAGTGGCATGGACAGTGAATATACAGAAAGAATTTCATAGAAACAGAGAAAAAACACGAAATAAGAGCTGTCCGTTGCAGATGTACATTTATTATGTAGTTTATAAGAAACAGAACTGAACACAAACAGTCCAGCTATTTAAAGTGTTAATTTGCACAAATTGTCGGTTTGCACAGGTTGTTGACCAATCAATCAACATCAATCCATTAGTTTTTCAAAGCACTTCAAAGGTTAAACTTCTCATGAAAATCTTGGCAATCACAATTGATAGTAGTTCATGCCACTTTAAATTACATACTTTAATGTTTTTGTTATATGGAAAAGCAATGGGAATTTAACATGTTATAGTTTAAATTATCGGTGTGTGGAACGGACACGTGCTTGACTTGAAACTGATAAAAAATGATAAGAAAACAACCATATCTGACTTAAACGCTTAAATAATTGGTGGTTAACCCACAGAGACAAACGAAGGTTCCATTATGGGGTTCAATTTTTTTCAAACCTGGGCGGTTTTAGCGTGTTTATGGAACTATGTTGCGACAGAAGAAGGTAATACGTTTCTAGTCAGCTTTATAATGTATGCTATCTTCAATCGACCAATTACTAAGACTAAGACTATTTCAATATAAGCTGACCAGTTCTACAGACATGACAACCGATTTCTCTCAAGTGATATATTGTCTTATATTTTACCGTTGGATACTATGAGTGTGTTTTGTAATGTGCAAATGAGGCTTTCATTGCACTATTTACAGCTGTTTTACATAACTTATTCTGGCACACTTTAAACCAGCTTAAGTCGTGTGCTTTTGATTGAAATCAATTATTTTTAATTAAGCTGGCTCATAAAAATTTTGCTATATTAGTTGTGTTCGTAAAATGTGTCGTGTAAGAGTACATGTATATACCTAAAGTATAACAGTTGAGAATAATAACTAATAAAAAAGCGTCTATACGGATTGAAGACACAGTCAGGAGATGAATACTGTTGTTTATTTCAAACTAGACCTTTAATTAGTACATTATTTAGCTGTTCTTATGTACTTTTCCATTTTAAGGTACATTTTCGTTTGCTTCCTACTATGGCGATCACATGGTCTTACAGCGGGGACCGCAGCGAGCAAATATCTGGGGTTATTCTTCAACAATCGGCGACAATGTGACTGTAACTGTTGGAAATGAACAACCCGTGACGACTACCGTTGTTTCTGGACCCGTGTCCATTGGTGGTATCTGGTCAGTTAAACTTCCGGCCATCACACAGCCTGGACCTTATTACATTAAAGTCTTGGAACAGCACAATCTCACTTAGTGATGTTCTCTTTGGTGACATCTGGATCTGTTCGGGTCAAAGTAATATGAAAGTAACCGTTTCAATGGTAAACACTGATTTTGATTTTTCCCCTTTAGAATTTATTTTCTGTTGAATTACCGTGTATACATCTATAGAACATATCCTTTGTAGGCCTATAACGCAACAGAGGAAATCAAAGATGCGAATAATTATCCCAATATTCGAGTGATGACAGTAGGAACACGAGCTTCTTCAACTCAACAGTTGGACCTAATGTCCATTCTACAACACTGGTCAGTAGGAAGCAGCGGTAAGTAAAACTATTGAGGTTTCAAAGTCTTGTTTCGTTCAAGGCATCGGTGCAATAATCGACCTGAAATGGTAAACACCATTTCCTGAAAACACTTAATATAAGGCCCTTGATGCAAACTAAAGCAAATACTGAGTCGTTATTCCGGTTAAACAAAAGAATAATTGGCTATTTCCAACCAATAAACGTATGTGTCGTTTACCCATACTTTATTTGAATGTTGGGCTATTTGGATATTGGGCTATAAATCTTCATGTGTTGTTGGGACCGTGTCAACCAAAGCAACACAACACTACTTTTAAATCATACTTGGTATATAACTCAAATGTGCCTTTGACTTTTCTCTTGTCAACTAAGACTTGTTCCACGTCCACTTCGATCATCATGTGACACATAAGTAGCAGTGGTTCATTCTAGCATATTTCTTACAAAGATATCGACAGTTATATCCTCAAATTACAACAACTGAAGGTAGACAACTACTAAGCATTATTATATAATAGAAGTGTGTACTGCATTGCCATTGGTAAATAGCCGGTCACATGACAATCATTAGTTAACAGTTTTTACCCCGTCTGTCCGTCTGCCCATTGGTCCTTGTAAACACATTATCTAAAAAAGTCTTTAACTTACAACTTTGAAACTTCACACATTTGTTTAATACAGCAAGTACAAGAAGCCTATTTAAAATCAATGCGCTCAGATGTTTTTTCAAGAGTTACGCCCCTTACATTACCGCTGCTGTAAAAAGCCTTGTAAACATATTATCTACAAAAGTCTTTCACTTACAACTTTGAAACTTCACACATTTGTTTAATACAGCAAGTACAAGAAGCCTAGATAAAATCATTGCGCTCGGATGTTTTTTTCAAGAGTCATGCCCCTTACATTACCGCTGCTATAAAAAGCCTTGTAAACACATTATCTAAAATAGGTTTTAAATTACAATTTTGAAACTTCACTCATTTGTTTAATACAGCAAGTACATGAAGCCTATTTAAAATCAACGCGCTCGGATGTTTTTTTCAAGAATTATGCCCTTACGTTACCGCTGCTGTAAAAAGCCTTGTAAACACATTATCTAAAAAAGTCTTTAACTTACAACTTTGAAACTTCACACATTTGTTTAATACAGCAAGTATAAGGAGCCTATTGGACATCAACGCGCTCGGATGTTTTTTTTCAAGAGTTATGCCCCTTACATTACCGCTGCTGTAAAAAGCCTTGTAAACATATTATCTAAAAAAGTCTTTCACTTACAACTTTGAAACTTCACACATTTGTTTAATACAGCAAGTACAAGAAGCCTAGATAAAATCATTGCGCTCGGATGTTTTTTTCAAGAGTCATGCCCCTTACATTACCGCTGCTATAAAAAGCCTTGTAAACACATTATCTAAAAAAGGTTTTAAATTACAATTTTGAAACTTCACTCATTTGTTTAATACAGCAAGTACAAGAAGCCTATTTAAAATCAACGCGCTCGGATGTTTTTTTCAAGAATTATGCCCTTACGTTATCGCTGCTGTAAAAAGCCTTGTAAACACATTATCTAAAAAAGTCTTTAACTTACAACTTTGAAACTTCACACATTTGTTTAATACAGCAAGTATAAGGAGCCTATTGGACATCAACGCGCTCGGATGTTTTTTTCAAGAGTTATGCCCCTTACATTACCGCTGCTGTAAAAAGCCTTGTAAACACATTATCTAAACATTGGAAAGTATACATTTTAACCTATTTAATTCAGTTAATCTACAAATTCAGTAATTTTCCTCATTAGTTTTTGTTGAAAAAAATTATAATTTATTGAACTGGCATGAACTGCCAAAATTCTCACAATTTTCATGATATCCGATTGTTACGACATTAAGAGGCGGTGAAGGTCACCTAAGAACTTAAAATGATTGGCTTTGGAGTGGAGTCTATGTGCTGTACGCCCTTATTGACAAATGTACTTAAATCGCACATTACCTTTGATTTTATTTTTCAAAAGGCCGATGTATTTGTAGAAGTTGCTTTAGAAGGTTTCAATTTTAATAAATAGCTATAGAGTACAATATCCTCTTTATATAACCGATATAGACGGAATTTATTTGATGAGTTAAATTGAGCGCGTCGTTTTTGTTTAAATTGGTCGGAGAGGACTCTCTTTTTTCTGTTAGTTAACTATAATTTACTTGGGAGTTGCTGGTTTGTCCAAATGTTTACCAGTCTACATGATTCTAGGGTATTTTGGGGGAAGAGCAGGCATTCGGAATTAAAACTGCCAGTCAAATGTACCCTATTAAGAATAGAGTATGCCTTAATAGAAAACTTGTTTGGGTCACAAAATCCGTTTAGCCATTTTAATTTTGATTGACATTCGCGCAAGTTCTCAATAAAACCATATCAAGAGGTTATCTAAGTTAAGACCAGTTTACAAAAAAATAAGTGAAGGCTAACTAATTTGGTGTTCTGAAACTCCCATACATATGACACAATTTATTCAACTAATTTATCAAATATATCAAGTGCCAAACTTTGAACTTTTTCAAATTAATATTCTTTGTCAATGAAATTTCCTGATATTCCTTAGACAGCATTTGCACAAATTAAGCAACAGTTTTTTAATTTTATTTAATCGACAAGTGAAAGCTAGTGGAAGCTCGGGACACATTTAGTTGACAATGAAGTGAGCTTTTGGGTCTCATATGACACAATCTTTACGAAATGAACCTTTTTTGTCTTAGCAGTAAATTGACATGATTGTAGCACTGACGTGGACAGTTTTTTAAACACTAGAAGAGAATTATTAGTCTACAAACAGTTCAAATGTTAGGAAATGAGACATTTATGTGACAGGTGAGATGGGTTAAAGCCCCTGGCTCTACCCCTGTCACAGTCTCTAACCCGACAAGAAGCTCTCGGTAAACTACAATCAACAAGCAATCATTTACAGCAATTTAAAGGGGCATTTGATGATTTTCTTTTTAATTGCGAGGAATATCAATTTTAATTGGTCTTTAAAAACTTTATAATATTGCCTTGACACATGATGGAGCTGGGTGTGTAAATGAAATGAAAAAGTCAAAACGGGCTGGCCACAAAGCCGTTTGATCTTTTGAAACTCAATTTGAAATTGGTAAATAAAGGTAATTTTAATAAATTTGACAATTTCAAAGGAATGTTTACATTGTTTTAGGTCAAAGGGCCATGTTTCTATTTTTCAGCCAATGAAAATCGATCTGGGAAGTGGTTTTCTTAGCGATAGTTTTGTTTCTTGGTTATTTCGAATTAAAAGTAATACAGATCTACCACACGTTTTAAAGTTTGTAAATACCACAGTTTGACTTTGACTGAGAATGTGTAAGCTTTAAATTGTCAAAATGGCGGTACGCACGTTGAATCGTGTGTAGCGTGAAATCGATATGCACTATGCCAACTTGATTTGGTTTTAAGGGTGTCGGCGGTGTTGATTTATTTGAGAGTGGAAAGGAAAGGCCTTAACGAGATTTAGGTAATTAGCCACAAATTAAAATGCTAACATTATCGCAAATGGGAAATGCAACTGTACTCTGTAAACTGGAGACTGCTTATATTGCAATACTTTTCAATGTGTCGTTAGTATAATTAATCAGCAGATATGCATATTAAAACCACCCGATACAACTCAGATCATCCCTTTCAGGATATAACTAATAACAGTGTATTTTGATGTCTTTAGAGTCTGTAGGTGGACCGGACTGGAACTATTTCTCTGCCTTGTGTTGGTTTTATGGTCGCTATCTATACCAACACAGAGGATACCCTATAGGGCTCATTGACAACAGTTGGGGAGGAACTGGTATAGAACCTTGGACCTCTAAGGAGGGTTTGCAGAAATGTAATGTTAATGTAACCGAGTGAGTACTACAATGAAATTGCCATCCACGACTTATCTTCCCCTGAATTTGGCGCTGCTAGCAATCTTGGGTGACGTCAATACAGTTGTTTACATTCAATGAGTCTATCGGTTTCCTTTTGTTTACCAAGGACGATGGTGAAGTTTTTACTAAAAAATATTATCTCTGTAGAGGCCGAAAATTGCTCCTCCTCATTATATCATTCGCCGGCTCAAGCAGCCTGCCTCAAATTGATCTGAGCAGACGATGGAATGTTGAGGTGGGACAAAATCCGCCCGTTTCATCTTCACTAACCATTTTCCCTAAGCTCTTCATCTTTCGGCAAATGATAGAAGCTGGGCCCGACCCGGTAAGTATTCCTGAAATTTAGGGGCAGTGCAGAAGGGCATCTCCGAACAAAAGTGTAAAGAGTTGTTGCTTTTAAAACTCGCTAGTACTCATAGTCATACTTTACGAAATGGAAGCGCGCCGGAAACAAATCTCTAGTGACGTCAAAGATCAAGGGAAGATAAATCATGTATTCATTTCGATTCTCGGATTTCAAGAATTTACACGCTTGATTTATTTAAGTAAAAACATACAAACTGGCTAACAGCCACGTGCTTAAAGGTAATCTAGGAGCAATTCGTTCCAGATTTCAATGAAATATCTACATTTAACTTTTAAGTTTCTTCTCTGTCGGTAGCAAGGGAATTCCCAATTTACGTTTTAATTTCTAGGTCAAAGTTTTACTCTTCTGTGAAAGGAGACAGGAAATATATTCATGATAAAAACAAGCAAAGCCATCGTTCAATTGAAGTTGTCTTTTCAAGCGATTTAAAAGTCAAGGAGAAATTAATATAACTTGATGCTGATTTACTATAAGATGGTCGACATTGCGAATTGTAATTTACTTGATGGTAGAAACTGATTGATTGATGAAATAAAATTCCTCAATCAGAAACTCTACCAACCCCCTTTCATTTCAACCTTTTTTTTAAAATATCTCGTCGTCTAATTATTTTAGTTACTATTTGCTTGCTTTTACTTTGAAAACGCTTGTTTGTGTTGTACTGATTGGACAGTCGCCATGTGTACAAACAGACTTTAAGTTTTTCGATGAGATTTAAGCCTACTCCCTACCAGTCTGAACAATGAAGTCAAATTTGAGCAAAACTTACGTTTAAGACGTTTTATGAACCGTAAATTTGTTTCAATCCCTTTGAACAGCACAATGTTAACGCTTGGAATATGTTTTATTTGCAACAGAAACATAGTCATGGCTACACCTGCCCCTGGGACATACTATGTGCCAGGTGAGCCTACTGTGGTATGGAACTCCATGATGGCGCCATTAGCCAAGATGACCATATACGGCGTTATTTGGTACCAAGGTAAGATCTTTCGATAAACTTTATTTCAAATGAGCATCTCCGTCGGCCTATTTTGATTTCATTCTCGACCTTATTTATTAAAGGGAACTGATTTTCATTGCTTTCAAATGAACACTTACAGTGTTATGAATCAATATTGAGCTGGTGCCC
The DNA here is from genome assembly GCA_963971465.1 of Lepidochitona cinerea. Lineage (NCBI taxonomy): Eukaryota > Metazoa > Mollusca > Polyplacophora > Chitonida > Tonicellidae > Lepidochitona > Lepidochitona cinerea. The sequence goes on along the minus strand of OZ020551.1, from coordinate 24,557,334 downwards.
ATACATTGTGTTTTCCATTATCCATTTAAATTGGGGTTATGTAATATGTTATGTATTTTGGTTATCAGGGGAGACAAACACCCGAGACCCTATCCCATATAAGTGTTACTTTCCGGAAATGATAAACGACTGGAGAGCTAAGTTTAACATAGCTTCAAACTCAGAGACAGACGCAATGTTTCCGTTTGGATTTGCCCAGGTGAGAACCTCCTATGTCGTATCGTTTGCTGAGTTGACTGTAGACCGCACACAAAAAGTTTGATTGAAATTACAAACGGGTTCAATTTCATACCCCAAAGGTGTTTACTTATCGCATAGAAATTACAAAAAATATATTTAAAAAAAATGTATGTAATTTGAAACAAAAGTGAATGGAATTATTATTCTCCAAACTTTTAGACCCCCCCCCCCCCCCACACACACACGCACACAAAACCATGCAAACAAACGTTACTTTCAAACCTGATAAAACACTCACCCGGACGCACATTGGTCTGGTGGTGAGAGATCAAATTTATCTTTTGAGAGCCGGACAAAGTGCCCACAAAGTACGTGTTAAACGTATTAAGTCAAGTGACATTGCAGTATAGTAAAACAATATTGATTCTTCATTTTCAGTTGTCAGCTTGGGAAAGACAGTCGGGGATTGGTGGCTTTCCTCAGTTGCGTTGGTCACAAACAGCTGATTTTGGTTACGTCCCAAACTCAGTGATGAAGAATGTGTTCATGGCAGTGACAATGGATTTACCTGACATAGATAGTCCATATAACTCGTGAGTCTCAAATAAGTCTGCTATTATTACCTGGAGTAAAAATTCACTAAAGTGAGAAATCCAGAGACCGGTTGCACACAGGTGTATTAAAGGAGAAGGAAATGAAAGAACTTATCAAATACAGTACAGACGCGCTACATTTTCCTTTCTAACCGTACCAAACCATATTTCTACGATTTTCCCTCGCCAAACTGTGCTATAAGAAAGTCAACAATCGTTATTAGAGAACGTCTAAACCGACTCGGCAGCCATATTCACAGCAAAGCTTAGCTGTGTGTCTCGATCCGCCAATCGGCATACGCCAAGCCACCAGTCACTGCACTAGCGTGCGAGAAATTGGTCAACTCTGAAAGTTTGCCATTTAAACCTAGGTTAATTTCGATCATTTCGAGGCGGGAGACAAACACTCTTATAACTCTGAAATGCCCATTGGCTAGTAAATCAACCTTTTGGGAAGACGTGACAGGCAGCATATGTTATCTACGCGACTTGTGGGGATCGTTGTAGAATTTTCAGAAAAGGTAGTCTTACCGCTGACATTGCAGGTTATAACCATACAAGATACGACAAGCTCGCGAGGGAAGTAATTTGACTTTTTCCGGTCAATTTCAAAACGTCAATGGCGAGCTCCACTGACGATCCAACTCGAGCTTGTCTGGCAGATTCATTTCTAGTGTATTTTCACACCGGAAACCACGTGCAAGACTCACACACATAGATACGATGGTCTATGGGAGCCCGTTCGTTTGTTTTTTGTTTTCTCCTCCTTTAAAGCTTAAAGCACACGAGAGGCGCCGGCTGAGCTACAAGGCACGTGTGGCCCAGGGAGCAGCTACAGATTTCAGCGCAGACGGTGAGCTCTCGGCTGAGGCAAGTTCCTGATCACCCAAGTTCACTGACCTACATAAATGTCTCTACCGGTATTATGTAATATTCTAAGTGATCACGTGTTTCAATAGGTACACACGATTGGCCTTTCTTTCCTCTCAGCTCAGCTGGCAGCTCACGTTGCCCGCACACGGTGAGATTCTTGCCACGCGAGGCAGAAAATAAACATGCCAGATACTTTTCTCACCGCCTCGAGAGGCGAAAAGCAAAATTTACGCGCACACGGAGGAAACAGCTTAACTCTCAGCCACGCCTGACCGGCAGCTCAGCCGGCGTCTCTCGTGTGCGCTAGGCTAAAGTCTGACTAATTTAGGCAACGTCACAATCAAATTCCTTTGTGACGCGACATATTTAAGCCTGACTTAAGCCTAGCACAGACGAGACGCGCCGGCTGAGCTACAAATCACGCGTGGCCAAGGGAGCAGCTACAAATTTCAGCGCAGACGATGAGCTCTCGGCTGAGGTCAGTTCCTTGTCACCCAAGTTCACTGACCTACACAAGTGTCACTACCCGTGTTACGTAATATTCTAAGTGGTCACATGATTGAATAAGTACGCGCGATTGGACTATCCCTCCTCTCAGCTCAGCTTACGTTGTGCGCACACGGTGAGATTCTTGTCACGAGAGGCAGAAAATATCAAACATGCTATATACTTTCCTCGCCGCCTCGAGAGGCGAAAATCTCACCAAAATTTACGCGCACACGGGGGAAACAGCTTAGCTCCCAGACACGAGTGACCGGCAGCTCAGCCGGCGCCTCTCGTGTGCGCTAGGCTTCAGGCTTAATACAGCTTTATGCAACTTGCTCCAGGAAACGTCAACTTAATCATTGATTTTCTTAGCCTTAGACAAGGCAAAGTACCCTTCTCTCTTTAAATTTTTGTCCGTTTCGTATGACACAATGATTTTATCAATTTGATTTGGATGCTGTTTTTTATGTCTAAACATTTTGCTTAAAAGCACGCATCCGAAGAACAAGCAAGATATCGCTTTGCGTCTAGGCTTAGCAGGAGAGGCGGTTGCGTATGGTGTGGTGGGTGTACGCTACCAAGGTCCTTTCCCAACTACAATATCGGTGAACCCAAGTACAGGAATGGTGAATATTGAATTCGACCAAGGGGGAACTCCAGTAGATGTTAGAAACAAAAATGGATTCGAGGTATGTCATAAAGCAGAATCTTCTACTCTGTTTACAGTATGTCTAACAAACGACTTCAAGGTGCCAATTACGCGTGTTCTTTATATGTATGTGTTTACTATTTCAATAAATCGTGATGTTGAAAATATTTATTAAATTTTCTCTTATCTTTTGTTTAGGTTTGTTGTTCGGCAAATATAGACGCTAAATGTGAAAAGAACGACCCCGAATGGAAAGCAACACCTATAGTTGGCGTGAGTTCAAGTGCTGTGAATGTTGCATACCAACCAAACTGTGAAACAGGAAGTCACGTTTTGGGTATCCGATATGCATGGTCGGAATCTCCGTGTCCTTCGAAACAATGCGCAGTGTATAGTAAAGTGAATGGTCTGCCAGCACCTCCTTATATCACACGTGGGATATATGCTTAGAGTTAGAGAAACTTTTCTGTTCAACTTATTACAATATTATTAAAATGAATTATTGAATTTAATACTGAAAAGTAATAGTTCATTTGTTTTCACCTTACTAATATACCGAAGTTATATAAGTTTCAGTCTTTAATACAATATCATTATACATGTCAGACGGGAGTCCAGGCTCATTCTTAATGATGTCACTCGAAAGAATGACACGTTTGACTGCATACCTTTCAGTGCAGAATATTTTGCGTCACCATGTTCTCCCTCCCTAACATCATGATGACGTCATTGTAAAGCAATCTTCAATTAGATACAAACCATTGTATTCCTTACACAGGGTGTATGCTTAATTTACAATGGCCAATGACAACCAGTTGAATGGAAATAATTTCCCCGAACTGTTACCATCGCATAACACACCAACCAAGCAATCAACTGTACATGCATATGACTTTTTTTGATTCACTCATTTTTCCTTAGTAACAGACGGAGATTTCAAAGCTTTGGTAGAAATTTGCTTTATGACTTTGGATATACAAATATATAACTATGATATAAATATTGTTGCCATGACTTGATTTAAATATAACAATTATGATATAAACATTGTTACCATCCCTTGATTCAAATATGACAATTTTACCCTAACAAACATAAGGGAGTCCACAGTAAATCCCTGTAATAGCACCGGCTTATAAAATACTTTTCAATGCGTTCGGCTATGTTAAATATATATATATTAAAGTGGCATGAGCTGCCAAAATGTTGATATTTTGACGTTAAAACAGAATGTTGAAATTATTGGCTATTTTTCGCAAGACGTTTAATTCAGAAGCTTTAAAGTGCTTCTAGTCTCGAAAATGTACGATTAAGTGTTGTTCTGAACTAACTTTTTCTTAGAATGAATGAATAGTCGTCCTGGTTATTTACATTCTGCTTACTTTTCGAACACGTTTTCGGTTCGTATAGGCCACATACTGTGTGGATTTTCGGCAGCTCATGCCACTTTAACATCATTAAAGCGATAAGAAAATGGAAAACAATATAATGGCTATATATTTGCATCAGACCATTTCATCATTAGACCTATTAACTGAGGTTTTACAAAAAATGACACACTCAATGTTGCGAGGCGGTCGTTCCACACGACGGATGTTCTGAGGCAATCAAATTGAACACTGATTAAACTTTATGATGTTTAGTAAATATTTTTTATATGAATATAATGCAAATTTGAATATTAGTATAGTCTGCATTCATTTGAAAAAATGTAACTAAAAATGCAATCGTCTTTCAAGGACATTTGTGTAACAATCCAGAAACTCCCTCATATCTATGTAGTTATTGGGCTAATATCTGGAGATATATCATTATACAATATCAAAATAAATATACACATTTAAAAGGTTATTTTTTATAATTTACAAGCAAACCATCACTGGTTTTATACCATGGCAACAATCATAAATATAGAGAGTAGTATCGCAAGTCCATAAACTTTGTACGTAAATCAGGAAATAATTCTTCTTATTCATATGGCTTTCTTTTATTGACGCTGGCCTGTGGCCGCTTTATGTGAAACTGAAAGAAAAGAAGACAGTGGTTCAGAATTCATATCGTTTGGAAATCATGTCTAATGAAAACATCGTATTACTACCATGTGACAGAACAAAACTAGAGCCAATCGAATTAAGTATTGAGTTGGGTCTGAGCATGTTTTTTAAAAGAATATCTTAATGAATAATTAGTGCATAACACTATACTCTTATTAACTCGAATTGGAGTGATTACAATGAATACCGGACCCAAGGTGAGACGCTGTCAATCTAACCTGACCGAGGCCACAGACCGAGGTCAGTTTAAAAAGTTGACCCCGCACGTGGTGCGTATTGGCCAATATAATGGGAGTAATGCGTAAGGAATGTTAATAAAGTTTAATAATACGAATTAATGAAAACAAAAAAATGCTCCATGTTGAATCGACCCGAAACCGAATTGACCCCGAGGAACGTGTATGTTGAATGCACGTATCAGTAATGAATTTTACTCTGTACAATGACCGCATAATATAAGGTACTTTTTCTACGCTCCTTAGAAAATAATGGAATGTAAAAGTGGAACTTATTCAATACGTGCAGCTCACAGATACAAGTGCCACCTGCATACGCCTGGACTAGGAAACTTGGAATGAGTAAAATATTTGCCGTGACAAGGAAATCCGGTATAAGGGGCAAAAAGTGAATATTGGAAATAATAATAAAGACAGGAATCACAAAGCTACCATTAGATCTGACTACAGGTTTCTGTGGGCCACGATCACCAGCTAATATTTTGTCTGGACAAACGACTAAATGATTCAGCTAGTTTTTATAGGTCAAACAATCAATGACGCTTGGTGTTTTTTTTCTAAGGGCTATGTCATCAGTGTAAAATCGGTACAAGAATAATAATGGATGCAATCAAACTGATAAGCCATATTAGTGTTTTCCTGTTCTTTGGTGACGAACACTTTTGAAATACAGTAAGTAGGGTAATAATTACTAAATGTGTGTCTCATACAAACTCTCCAAGGTATATAAATACATTGATTGAATGATTGATTTGAATTTTTCGCCACACTCAATATTATTTCACTTATAGGGCGACGTTACCAGGTTAAGTGGGGGAATGAACTAGGGTCTTTGCCAGAAGAAAACCCCGACCTTTGCCGAGTACCGGACAACTGTCTCACATTGGGTGATCTAGTGAAATCCCCACAGATATTTTTTTCAATTTTACGTGAGACAAAAAACGCTTCAGAAAAAGGCATTCAGGTGACACGACCTAAGTTAATTATGTTGGGACATGAATAAGAGTAGCTAACCTCTTGGTCAGGTTGAAGTGCTTTGAAAACGAAATCCCAGGAGTAGTTCCCTTCATCACCGCCACCAAATGTACCTAGGAGAACAATAAATATTATCTAAATAGAGCCAAACAACAAAAGTGATTAAAAAGTTAGATAACTGAATGGGTACTTCAACAATCATGTATATTTATCAGGTATTTAAATGCATGGATTTAATGGATCCTACGCTTACCTAGTTTTTCAAATGTAAACATGCGTCACATATAAAGTGTCAAAGAACTAATGTCTGATAACTGTATGGAACATTAAAGCAGTTTATCACATCCTCATTGATTAAGATATGAAGATCCGTACAACCTTGTCCGTATATTACAGACAATTCTACTGACTAAAGCCAAACCCAGCATAATGAAATATCATGGGTTTAGGTTTATTATAACAATTTACGATTGGTTGGTATAGGCCGTTTATAACACGATTATAGACTTTAATATCTCTATGGTTATTTTAGTCTGGAAGATTTTCCCTGTTCCTGTGTGTTTTACTTTTCTTAAAGATATGAAGTTTGAGGGATTTCAATCATTGTGTAGTTTTTAATTTCTATTATACTGCGAATCAACAGTGTATAAGTATCAAGAGTAGTATGTAAACACTAGCGAACAATATACTATCTTATTTCGTCATCAATAAAATGGCCAAACCTTGAGCTCTTTCTCCAGAAGCACCTGGGGTAAACCGAATCACATCTCCTCTAGTTTCAGCAAATCTTTGTGAAGCAAAAAGGTCATCATCAAAGGGAAGACCTCCAGCATCCTCTCCTTCTTCTAACCGCCCTTCGCGGCCGTAATCCTGCCATTGGTTAATGGCAAATGGTGTGAAATAGGGATATGTTTGCCCCGTTGCTTTACTCTTTTTGGTAAAGGCTGTACTCCATGAGCCCCAAGCATCACCAACGTTGAATCTTTAAACAAATTATCAATGGTACTTTTTATGAAACAGAAAGACATACACAGCGATTCAAGAATGGTGATCGGAAATCTTGAACAGCATTTTGCTAACACCAATTACACAGGGCATTTGAGGAGTAATTATGGATATCATTGTTCAGTTAGATTATGTCCATTTAAAGGAATGAGGTGAGATACGACACAAAGACTTACGGATCGGGAACAGTGCTTGAAACTGTGGAGGCACTTCTTGATACAGATCGTTTTCTACATCTCCAAACCAAAATAACTAGTAATAATATAGTCAGAACAAAGGCTGGGACACCAATAGCCACTCCTAAACGCCAGTCTGAAGCATTTAAAGTTCAACCGAAATTTATATAACATAGACAAAATCCTCTAAAAATGGCGACATGAAGTAAACCAATACATGAAATAAAATGATGAATAGACCACCAAGGGCAAATTTTAATTTTCATAAATCATTATCCTTAATAAAGTACAATCTTTATGGGTTGACCCAATATTAACTTTGTAAAATTAGGTGCAGTGTCTAATTATACAAGACACTTACCTATCGGTAATGGTAATGGCTTCTGTGGCATTTCAGTAGAAACTGTAGAAACTGTATCTCTGCAAGAAACGTATTGCGAAAGTTACCAAGACATTTGACATCTCAGCTAATTTACTGTCGCTTCTACATCATTAGTTTAATAACTTTTTGAGGGCTGTGGCTTCATACAAATTCTGGTAATGCTGCCATGCAATAGCAAAGGTTATTTTGCAAAAATCATTCCAAGTCATAATACATAGTCCCTAGCTTTATAAAGACAGAACCCCTTCTTGAACGCATATAATTCCCGGCGTTATATAGAGAGCCCCCCCCCCCACCCTCACCTCCTTGAACGCCATTTAGTCCCTAACGTTATAAAGAGAGGCCATCAGTCCCCAGCGTTATAAAGAAAGGCTCCTTCTTGAATGCATTTTAGTTACCAGCGTTGTAAAGAGAGGTCTCTTCTTGAACACACTTTAATCCCCAGCGTTACAAAGAGTGGTCATTCCTTAAACACGCCCAGTCGCCAGCGTTACGAAGAGAAGTCCCTCAATGAACGCACGTTGGGAAACCCCTGGCCTTCGGCGACTACCTGGAAAGCCTCCCACATAGGGCGATCTCGTGAAAAAAAATGTTCGACTTTTCTTTGACTAATGTGTCGAATTGAGAGACTATCACTGCCGACAGAGGCACCGAGGTTCCCCCATAGAATCACAATCATATTTCTGATTACGTATACCTGCAAATGGGTCCGGTAGATGTTTCTTCACAGAAAGGCGTTTCTAGCAAATCACAAGGCTTCCAGGCACACGTCACGGCCTCATTAACAGGAACTGTGAAATATCATTGGATAAATAACATTAATCAAAAGGCAAACAGAATATCCTTTGCTAACACGACTAGGAAATTGTTACCATTGTAATTCAAATTTATTTAAAGTGGTACGAGATGTGAACATTTAGACATTTTTTCTGAAATTTATGGTTATTTCTCTCAAGCTGCACAAATAAAGAGCTTTCTATTTCAACGACCTTCGGAATCACACGCAAAGTAATTATTTAGAAATAACAAAATCATACAAATATATTCGTGCATCCGGGTTAATGTGCTACTCAAAATATGGAAGAGAAGAACCAAGACATTATAAAGTATTCTCGATAAACCTCCGGAGTAACAAAGGGAAACTGCTCGGAGAAGATCATTTGCATGCATTGCCTCGTACATGCAAAGCAAAATGATCTGCTTGTTTTCTATTTTGAATCTGTTTCCCTGCTTTAGTTTTTTAATGAACCACAAATACACCCTTTTTCTCTCTGTATACTTACACGAAATCGCCGAATCGTAGGCAAATATTCTCGGTAGGCCATTTAAAGAAACATGTAATCTATTAATAATCAAGCCTAGTTGAAATACAGTAGTAAGTACAGTTGCGACAGCTTGTGTTACATTCAATCCCATATCTCCGGTGAACTGCACATTGATATATGTATCAACAGATCCGTTTCTAAAATAAACAGTGAACATTTTATGAAGTTCCAATCCATTGTTGAGTATACATTTCATAGCCTTTCAGTTTTACCATTGAAGAAGTAAGTCACTATTCACATGACAGGAAATTAGCTGTTAAATTACAATCATATACAAATTAATAATCAAAACACTTTATTTGGTGCATACATTTTTTGTTTGTTGCAGTAGAAGGTTTATATGGTTTAGTTTCTTGATATTGCCTTTAATATTTCGGCTAGCAAAATATGACAAGTACATGTAAATACCATCATTAGATTTAAAGGTTTTACAGTACAGTGCTAGGGGATTATCATTTAAATATGAAAAACCGAACAGTGTAATACCTCAACTCTGTTATCAGCAAGCCGCTATAGTCAGCTATGTTTCTAAACATTGGATGCAACTGTAAAAAGGAATATTGATATATACATTGATATGTTTTGAATTCAATACATCAGGTTTCGCAAACGCATTTTCCATTCAAATTACAGAGGAGTGTACCTTTGCGCTTGGCCTATAATGCATATGTTGATTAAGGTTGATTATTACAATAGCTGCTCCATTATATATAGTAGAGAGTACAGGTATCTTTCACTTTAGTCACAATGATTGTCCTTTTCATAATTTTATAAACAGGCTAATAGGTGTTTTTATTTATTTCATTTAGTATAACAGAAGCTTGTATTATTGTTAAAACTTACGGCATTTATGATTTCATTTTCAAGTTCTCTTTCTTTTTCAGGGGTTGGTGGAAAAGTGATATTTAAAGATATAAATGCCTTTATTACGTCTCTTATATCTGTATATAAGAAGGAAAAGAAAACATCAACACTGTTAGTATTTTTAGAATTTTAATAGTAAGTAAAACAAGCTGAAAATCCTTAATACTCAATCTTAATTTTTAAATAGGCACTTCTGAATGTGCTGAATCTTATATACTTATAAAAGTGTTGAATCTAATTAATTGTAAATGTGTTATGTGCTATTTTATGACTGCCATATCTAAACTAGTTTCTTGCACATTAGCACATGAGAACCGTACCTTGGCATGTTGCTTTATTCGGGGCTAATTGCTGACCACTTGGACAAAAACAGGACTTGGAGCCATTTACCAGCCGGCATCCATACGTACAAGAAACAGTGTGGTTAACACATATGACCTCAGAATCTGTCAATAAAACACACAGCGTATCAGACGTGATATATTTATATATTATAGAGTAAAGCTCATAGACTACTTCTATCATGACATCCCCATACCATACCATGCATGTTATTGTCATATGACAATCAACCATACTGTGTTACATACTGCGTCCGCCATACCAGTTGGGTGGGAGTAGGCCTACACCCCGAAAATATCGTTTTAACCCAACATGACATTTTACCCGTAAATTTATATTTTGAAAACCAAAAATGTAAAAGAATCACTCAACCAACAATGTATGCGCAAAGAAAAATGTTAAGCATCCCCCTGGAAAGTCTGCACCGATAGATAAAATCATTGGTGTAGCGAGATTGTTGGCCAACTGATGTTGCGGAAACGATTACGATCTTAAAGGGCAACATTCCGTCGATAAGAAATCACCATTGATGGCAATACGCTATACAATTTATTCAGGATGTCGTTAGCCAAATCAAAAGTGTATTTTAACATAATAAAAAGATGCTTGTAAGTATGAAACTTCAGAGTCCATCTGGGTTCACAGGGCGAACATATTGAAGTAAAAATGTCACTTTGAGTGTGTTGAACACATCCCTAGAGCAGAAGGTCAATAACAGAAGGTCAATAGCTTCCAGCCAGCGTTTCAACTCTCCAGTGAGACGTCGAATCTGTTGAAGGGGTAACTGCCGCCAATAGGGATGTAATGCGGCTTCCAATTCCTGCAGATGTTGTACACGAGGTTCTAGGACTTGAACGTTCCTGCCCATCCTATCCCAAATGTACTCTAAAGGATTCAATTCAGTTACCCCTTCAACAGATCCAACGTCTCACTAGAGGGCTGAGACGCAGGTTGAAAGCTAATGGAGGGTATAGGTAACCGTGGATCAATAAGGAACAGCAAATCATTTGCCGAGTATGACAAGGCCAACTACATGACCAGCTTCTAGCGAAGGTTGCTACCTGATCATTTTCCCACCATAGAGAGGGTGGCCATGACATAAAGTTAGGCTAACTATGGGTGCCCGGCAGTTAGCTCACTAAAAACTGCTAGCTACACCGACCTAGAACCAAAGCTTAACCAGCGCAATACACGAACCACAAACTCACTATTATAAGGCCAACTAGTTACCTACATTTGGCCAACCTTGGCAGGCTGATGATTACTCCACCGCTGAACAACCAGCCATGGTAACCTTGACGTTTAACACCCATCCATTTGTCAACTTGATCAAAAACAAGCTTGCCACTCTAAACCGACCATTGATCCATTGTTGGTCTACAATTGACCAACCCTAAATTCTGCCGAACTGGACCATATACTGGCCCAACGTATTTGTGTTGTCTTGTTTGTGATTAGGTTTTATTATCACAAAGTTGCAATATCAAAAACTGCAGAAGTATCCGATAAAGGTAAACATACAATCTTATAATTACAAAAATAATACTATCCCACGCAAAAAAAATATTAGATAAAAAAACACCCAAAAAAACCCAACACGGTCCAAACCCAAACATTAACCCTTAGCCAGTGCGTACTTTGCTGACAAGTAGTTTGGTCAGAGTTCAGGTCAAAGCCATCTTGACAGTAACAGGAATAGGAACCTAGGGTGTTTGCACAAAGTTGTTCGCAGTCGTGAGCTTCTGAGCATTCGTTAACATCTGTAACAAAAAAGGTTGTATAGTACAGGTATTAAACAATTCCTTTAAAGTAAAACATGAAATAATAAACGGTTTAATAAGATCACTGAACACGTATTAATGTGCGCTCTTACCTGCACAATTGGTACCAGATCCAGAAACATCTCTAAAACCAGCGAAACAGGAACAATTAAATCCTCCAATTGTATTGATGCATCTTTGTTGACAGTCGTGAGTATTTTGCAAACACTCATCAGTGTCTAAAATATGAACACATCATTATCTGTGATAAAAACTAACCATAATAGTATGTATCATGTGACTCAGCTCTTATTAAGACAACAAAATTGGAAAACAAATTCAGAGACGGGCTGTATATCTGGACACGATATCATGCTAAATGCGTTGCGTTTGTGAAGCTTTTAAGTCTATAGGTCGAAATATAAAAAAAATTGTTAGCTGAAACAATGTAATTTCAAAACGCATTTTTCAGATTGTCCATGTCGTAATTTTTCTTACAAATTACGCAGATGTCAGTCATTGTGTTTAATAAGTACAAACATATACCTATGCAACTATTTCCTTCCACTTCGAATCCAGGACTGCAGACACAAGAGTATGATCCAGGTTGTTCTACGCACATTTTATTCAGTCCACAGTCTTTAGCATTACATTCCTTTATATCTGTATCGCATAGGGAGCCGGTCCATCCTGGGGAACAGACACATCCAGTGGTGCTGTTACACTTCATACTGCCGGGTCCACAGTTACAGAGGGTACCACAATCCTGTCCCCAATGGTATTCATCACAGGCTAAACGTGAATTTAAACGTTTACGGGGATTTAGTTCAATAACAACACCAAAAATAAATCCTTTATATACACAAAGAAAAAAAGTTAAGCACCCCCCTGGAAAGTCTACACCGACCGATAAAATCATTGGTGTAGGGTGATTGTTTGTAAACTGATGTTGCAGAAACGATTGTGATCATAAAGGGCAACATTCTGGCGATAAGAAATCGCCATTAATGGCAATACGCTATACAATTTATTCGGGATATCGTTAGCCAAATCAAAAGTGTATTTTAACAAAATAAAAAGATGCTTGTATGTATGAAACTTCAGAGTCCATCTGGCTTCACAGGGGGAACATATTGAAGTAAAAATTGTAGAACACATCCCTAGAGAAGAAGTAGCCTGCATTAGCTTCCAACCTGCGTCTCATCTCTCCAGAGAGACGTCGGATCTGTTGAAGGGGTAACTGCCGCCAATACCGATGTAATGCAGCTTCCAATTCCTACAGATTTTGTGCAGGAGGCTATAGGGCTTGAATGTTTCTGCTCATCCTATCCCAAATGTGCTCTAAAGGATTCAAAGCCGCGCAGTTACCACTTCAACAGATCCGACGTCTCATTTGAGGGATGAGATGCAGGTTGGAATCTAATGGAGGCTATACGCACTATTGAACTTCTGCTCTAGGGGTGTGTTCTACACACTCAAAGTGACATTTTTACTTCAATATGTTCAATCTGTGAAGCCAAATTGTATAGCGTATTTGTGTATTTCTTTGTGTATATGTCAAAAAAGAATATAACAACAAAAAAAAAAAGAAAAAAAAAAGTATCTTCATGCAAAAATACTGAATTGTAACACAACATTTAATCATTAATAAGTGTTGACCCACCCGCTTACCTTAGCAGATCATTGAGATTCCCTTTCCCCATGTTTTGTATGTAACATGCTTTTCGTGAGAAGTTGAGGGTAACTTAAAACTTAAAAAAGTTAAAGATTGACTTTCTGACACAAATGCCCAACAATTAGCTACAGTATTTCGGTTTTAACAATATTTTAGCTATATTTGGATGCCCATGTCATTTTAACTAAACGATACTATCAATGTTTTGCCATAGTTAAATCAGAAAATGGCTTGTGTCATGGGTTTTAAAACATAACATTTCGTTAATGAAATTCATAACCCGGAAGGAAACACATTTGTAATATTTTTTACATTTCAGACTTTATTGAGGTTACCTACATGCGGATGTTAAATATCAGTTTTAGTAATTTCTAAGTTTGATAAGTTATAGTTATATCATAGCTATAACGCCACGAGTGTAGGTTCTATGCCGCTAAGCGGCGGAGCCCCCGAGCGCATGAACCTTTTATCCAATCTGGAACTAGAAGTCACCCTATTCCTAAAGTCAAGACTGACCTCTAGTACCAAAAAGTGGCCATTTTAATTCATGGGCTTTGGATTGGTTTCACTCAAGAGGTCAACTGAACAGGTGACTAAACAACAACATCATGGAATTCATCTGACGTTTGCTTTGCATAAGGTTTCTTCTATTCGTCAAGAAAGTCTATGCAATAAGAAATTGATCGCTGGCTGGTAGACAAAGATCTTGTAGAAATGCTTCCCACTTGTTAAAATGCGTCTAATTTGCTTTGAATTAAATTTAAAACAATGTTTAAAATAGTTTCTAATATATTTCTGATAAGAACTGTAACATCTGACATGTACATCACGCTCTTTCATTGTACTTTTCCCTAGATTGTGTGTTTCGCGTCACGTATCTTTGACATATGTTTGACATTTTGGACAGCTGTGGGACGACCAATCATAATACAGCTGGACAGTATTTTTTACGGTTACGGTTTAGGTCATTTCATTGAACCGGAATTTGTTAAAACTTGCCAATGTTCACCTGAAATACAAAGTATGATTACTGGGGACCGGCATATAGAGTAGAGTACAATCTGTATGCGGGTATGATAATACGTTAGGTAGATATAGAGTAAACCAAACTTTGTACCTTTACAAGATGTTTGTCCCTCGGGAATATAAAAGCCCGCCTTACAAGAGCAGTCAAATCCACCCATCTTATTTGTACAGGTGGAAATTTTATCATCCGTGCATGTATCTATACATTCATCCACATCTGCAAATAAAACATGTTCTCTAATTTTTCTGAATATTTACTAAAATCGGTTAAATATACTTTTACTGCGTTCAAAAGTTAGCCAGTTATACCTGCACAAATCAAGCATTATTAATAGAAACGCGGTTTGTACTGCCCCGGTAAACGACCAATACAAATTCCGCAGTTTCCAGAATGAGATCGTTCTCAAACTATCGGTTATGTCTGAAATATGCCAAACAACAAATTGACCCAAATGATGAAAATGGAATAGCATTTGTTATGTCTGAAAGAGGTTAAGTATTATCAACAGCCACACAAGCAATTTTGGACTAAGTTTTGTCAGCAATAGAACAAGTATCATAATTTACTCACACCCAAACGATGTTAGACTATACGTTAGGTCAGCAATAGGTCAAGTCAAGTACAATTAACACACACTCAAACGAATATAAGTTATGTCAGAAATAGGCCAAATAGAATTAACACACGCACAAACGATATCAGTCTATAAGATATGTCAGTAACAGACCAAGCATTATTAACACACACACACACACACACAAACGATATCAGTCTATAAGCTATGTCAGTAACAGGCCAAGCATTATTAACACACACACACACACACAAACGATATCAGACTATAAGTTAAGTCAGTAACAGGCCAAGCATTATTAACACACACACACACAAACGATATCAGTCTATAAGCTATGTCAGTAACAGGCCAAGCATTATTAACACACACACACAAACGATATCAGACCATAAGTTATGTCAGCAATAGGTCAAGCATTATTAACACACACACACACATAAACGATATCAGACTATAAGGTCTGTCAGCAATAGGTCAAGCATTATTAACACACACACAAATGATACCAGACTGTAAATTATGTTAGCTACAGGGTATATGTCAGGTATCATTAACACACAAACGATACCAGAGTATAAGTTATGTCAGCAATAGGCCAAGTATCATTAACACACACAAACAATGTCAGAGTATAAACTATGCCAGCAATAGGTCAAGCATTATTAACACACACACAAACAATGCCAGAGTATAAACTATGTCAGCAATAGGTCAGGTAACATTAACACATACACACACGGTATCAGACTATAAGTTATGTTAGCAATAGGCCAAGTATCATTAACACACACACAAATGATATCAGACTATAAGTTATGTTAGCAATAGCCCAAGTATCATTAACATACACACAAATGATATCAGGCTATAGGTTATGTCGGCAATAGGCCAAGTATCATTAACACACACACAAATAATATCAGACTATAAGTTATGTTAGCAATAACCCAAGTATCATTAACACACACACAAATGATATCAGACTATAAGTTATGTCAACTATAGGTCAAGCATTATTAACACACACACACACACGCGCGATGAAGGTTGAAAACTAATGTCTGCAAATTGTGAGATATTATGAAGACACACAAATAATGAATTTGTCATGAAACATGCTTGAAGCTCTCTTTTAAACGCGGGTTCCATTCTAATAAGAAATAATTAAGGCATCACGACGAAGTAAGTTTTTGTGAACAACACGAGGTTTCGACACCTGTACCAGTGTCTGTATCAAGCGCAATTGAATTTAATATTTCAAACCATGGATATACCCCATGGTTATTTTAGACAAGAAGATTTTTTCTGTGCCCGTGTGTTTGAGTGATCTTAAAGATATAAGTACTAAAATATGTAATGTGTCCAATCAGTGAAACTGTTTACAAGAGCAGCTATGCGACACACAATGCGTGATTTCCCTATATGTTGTGAGGTAAGACATACTCCATGACACTGAACGACGTCATCATTTTAAAACTTTGGTGACGTGATGGAACACGACGTTATATTATACATTGTTTACGAATTGTTGCATTGACATGTGCCTTGGGAATTATCTCCCCTTGATCTTTGTACATCTACTCTGATCGCAATAAACGCAATAATAATGGAAAAGAATTAAAACAGCCGTTTGAAGCCAATGTCCCTATCGTTTTCTAGATATAGATTCGTCCATGGGCTGATCAGGGAAAAAACTATTCAGTTATAACTTATGGGTGACCAACTTTCAGTTTTAAATAGAAAATAAAGTAAACTACTAAAATTATTCTTTTCTTTACATTAAAGTTAATGTGTTAGAATAGAAATAATGTATTGGTTCTCTGTGTATACGCCTACGGCCCTCATCCAAAAACAATAGACACTTCCTTTTTCTTGTAGTTATCACAGCGTATACGCAGAGAATCAATCCATTATTTCTTAATTCTATTGTGAGATAGGACAAAGCAAAGGGGATGTAGATTGATTGATTGTACACAATATGTCAAGGCAGACGTTATTAACACACGCATACAATGCAGAAAAATTGATTGTCTATAATAGGTCAAGGCAAACATTATTAACAAACACACAAGCAAAGCAGATCGATTGATTGTCTACAATAGGTCAAGGCAAACATTATTAACACACGCATACAATGCAGAAAAATTGATTGTCTATAATAGGTCAAGGCAAACATTATTAACAAACACACAGGCAAAGCAGATCGATTGATTGTCTACAATAGGTCAAGGCAAACGTCAAGGATAATGACAGTTTAGGTTTGATATAGTGTGAAACTTTACACATAATGGCAATTGGGAACGCATGATGTGAATCAACAAGCCCATATAAATTAATTCTAACTTGACACTGACAGATTCACTTACCTAAGCATTGTGTTCCATTTAGCGTAAAACCTGAGCGACATTTGCAGACAGGAACGGATTCCTCGATTGTACATATTTGTCCACAATTGACAGAATGGCCTTCGCATAGCTTGTCAACTGTATGTAAAAAATATGTGTACATATAAATATGAATCATACCATGAATTTAGATCATGGACAAAGGTTGAGAGCTTTTAAAAAGAACGCATTAGAGACTAATACGTGATATTGTTCATTTCGCTCAATATCCTAGCGTATTTTGGAGAAATGTTTTTAACTATTAGAGGCAAAAACGTGATTATCGATCTTACCGTCTGTACAGTTATGCCGGTCATCGTCCAATGTAAAACCCAGGTAGCATTCACAGTTATAAGTGCCTTCCACATTAACACATAGTTGCTCGCATTGGTGGGCACCAGTAATACATTCATCAATGTCTAAAAAGTCACAAGTAAGACACAAACAAATTTACCAAGGCACCATTCTACAGTTTTATTGCTTAGTTCAATGCTACGTACTTTCCCTTAGCATTTAAAGCTTAACTAGTCGGTAAAGAGGCAATGTAAATATATCCTGTGGTCCTACAATGTGACGGGATTCCGATCACCTCCCTCAAAAATGTCATAAGTCTGTGTTTCTCAGGAAAGGTCTTTAAAATGCGCTTTCAGGCGATTCAAATCAGACTTCCGGGCTAAATATTCTGTTGCTCTTGTTTTAACATTTATTAACGTTTGTTAAAGCCAATTTTAGTAGCAACTTAATAACTTTCCGCAGAAGCATCCAAATAATTCCAAATATCAGAAATTCAAATTGCAATAGTAAAGTTTTCGATTGACAACCCTTATATTTCAAGTGTGCATTTTGAGGATGTGTGAATGGTGGCACCTCCCTGTTTTGTCCGCTATGTATTCAAATTATGTTTAACCCTTTATGGTCACAAATGTCACGTTTTAACAGGTATCCGAGATACTATCGTCAACTTATCACTCTGTGTTTTTTCCTTTTAAAGACACTCCCTGGTCTTAAGGGATAACCCTTACCCGTTGTATTAAAAATCCGACTATACCTGTGCAGTTGAGACCATCCCCTTGATATCCAGGTGAGCAGTTACATACGTATGACCCAGGGGTATTGATACAACTCTGGGTACACATGTTAATGCCGCCTGGGGAGCATTCATCGATATCTGCAAAAAGAGAGAAAAATAATTAAGTGGTTTTATGAATACAGATTAGTGTTATACACGATTGAAATCTTAGAATATTCAGATGGATAAAGGCTAGTACTTGGGAATCTCGTGGCGAATAGCTTGACTATTCACAAGGAACTAAAACATCTAGATTTCACAGTTGTGGCAAGTGACACTGCCAGGAATGAGGTGTTCAGACATAGTTTGTACATGTAGAAGTTTTATTTAAGAGAACAAGAGAGAGAATTACATATTTATAGTATGCAAGCTTAATAGTTCACCATATTCTAAATATCCAAAGTCGAAATCGGTGACAACTCTTACCAACACATTGTCCACCTGTCTCTTCATAACCAGGGTAACAAGAGCATCGATACGATCCTGGTGTATTTATACAGTTTCTCAAATCTCCACAACTGATTGTTGTCGAGTTACATTCATCCAAATCCTGTTCACATTGCAAGCCAGTCCATCCTCCTCGACATGAACAACCAGAAGATGGCAGGCACTCTATGGCATGTTCAGTGCAGTTACACGTGTTGTTGCAATCACTACCCCAGTAAAGGCTATCACAAGCTGCAAAAAGAACATTTTGAAAAATTGAAAATTAGACAATCTAGGCTTGCATAGGATCAATGCATTTCCCGTAACAAAATCAAGGCAATCGTTTGTAGATGCAGACATTTTAATATATGGAGCTTAAAGAATTGAAGAAAAGGGGTTAACAAGTGTGTTAGTTTTGTTTCTAGGCGTATTTATAAGTGTGGGTTAGAATTTACACGCAAATTTAAAATTAATTAAAATCACTTCGAAAAACGTGAAACTTTTGCTACAAAATGATGGAAGCAAAACAATCTCTTCTTCAGCCAAAACGACTTCAGCTCCTATCGGCATCGCTTTCAACTTAACTCACAATAAAGGTAAAACCAAGTCAAAAATATTTGTCGTGTCACAGTAATACGACAAAGTGACACAAAAAGCATGGGGATTTACAATCCTGCAAAGCAATAATATCTGTTTTTATTAAGTCTGATACACAGCTAAATTGTGAGAAAATTGGACACATTATACGATTATAGAACGGGAACGAAGTAAAAAGAATGCCGTAGTCGTCGTAAATAGGCTCAACAAACTACTTAAGTTACAATACGATACAAAGACGTTTTTGATACAAGAAACGGACAAGAGATTTTAATCAGGAATAATGTAAATTGGCTCTGAAATACTGTCAGTCAAACTTCAATAACGTATAGTGTCCGCATTATATATTGTGAATATATGGGACATTTCTGACACCTATGCAACTTTTCTTATCTATATTCTCTACTTCATATGAAGGCCTACTTTTAGTGGACTACGTTTATTGGAATTTGTATTCTATTTTTAGATATTTCATCAATCTACACATTTGTGTGCAATGTGCTGCACAGATATGAATAATGACGATCATAAGTTCAGTTCGCTCCCCACATGTAATGTTATATAATTCGGCTGCCACAAAAATTTTTTTTATCGATTCATCTTAGGATCTAGGCCTTAATACCACATTGCCTTGTGGGCTCGTCCTCTTATCCCCGCAGGAACTTTTGTTATTTCACCTTGGCTGAACCATACACCGCATGACATCCATTTAGGTTTCAAGTCGCACTATACGTAAGGCAATCCTGAATTGATTTTCGTAAAAAAATCTAATTCAGAAAAAGGGTTTGCGAGACGATCTCCAAACGGGCGTTCGTGACCAATTGCTAAACTATACATTTGTTTAAGGACAGGTACATGAAATAAATTACTAAAGTACAGTAAGGGCGGTAATTTTTCCTTTCCAATGATACCAAAACCATATCTCTAAGATTTTTGTCCACAAAACTGTAGGCTACTAAAAGAAAGTTGCTCAGGTGGGGGGTATTTCATAAACCACATGTAGCCGACTACGGTCAGATAGTCGACTAAGCAGT
This sequence comes from Lepidochitona cinerea, assembly GCA_963971465.1. Lineage (NCBI taxonomy): Eukaryota > Metazoa > Mollusca > Polyplacophora > Chitonida > Tonicellidae > Lepidochitona > Lepidochitona cinerea. The sequence continues at coordinate 24,536,645 of OZ020551.1, read as the reverse complement.
AATGTTAAAGCAGTGCTATTCTAGTCGGCTAGGTCAGTTTAGCCTTCCCAACCTATTTATGAAATACCCCCCCTGGGTTATCAGTAGACAGTAGACAGATAGCTCACCAGACACAGTTCAAGCGTCCTACAGAAATTGGTCAACACTAAAAGTCTGGGTTTATATAAATTTCGAGGCCCAGATAACTACAACATACACCCTAACTTCTCTAATATATACTGAACCGCAAAAGAAACGCCACCTTATTCAAATGTTGCCAAATACATATATTATCATAATTCTAAATAATTTTTCTCTTTTGATATCCTTGCTAGACTAGGTTTGAAGCCAGTGGTCAGGACAGTTTGGTTTCTGATCATGTTACTAATATGCAAAACACGTCGTCAAAGCACAGTTACTATAATAATGATGGGCTGCTTTTTCGGTTCTTTTTGCATGAAGGTCATAATGCACGTGTGTTGCGAGGTGTCATCCCTATAAAAAAGCAACCGAGCATGCACCGAATCATTCACAGTTTGACAGAAGTGACAGGCCATGACTGTAACGGGAGCAGAGAGACCAGGCCTTGGGAAGACATCATGCTGGCCAGACTGCAAGAGCTGTGGCAAACCACTTCAACGTTCATGTCCGAAGAATATACCGCCCGCAGCAACGGGTTCAAGCCATTGGAAGCACAGCAGACCGTCCTCGTAGTAGAAGACCGTTGAGGCAAGTCAAGTCAAACCTTTCGGCTGTATTTCTCAGATAAAGTCGTTAAAATAATTCTATCGACAAGTTCACCTGATAGCTATCTCGTTTATTGCACATATATTTACAAAATAAATTCAAGAAGTTTGTTAGATATACTCGCTGCATTTCTGCGCGCGGCGACGCGCGCGAGGACACTCCAACGTTAGGGCTGCGTTCCGTGTTGCACCATTTTATATCTCGTGAGCAATAACATCTGCTTCATAAGCCATAGAGATCCACTCAGGTAGTATAACCAATGGTTTCCTTGTAATTTCTTTCATTTGTTTGATATAGCTATAGTTTAATATGAAGATATTTATGTTGATTTGGTGGAATAAATAAATCGTGTGTTGCGGTATTGTCTTGATAACATCATCCAAAGCTCAACTTTCGTATCGAAGTTTGAAATGGTATAAATTAGATTAGATAGCAATTCTTATTTTGATACGACATGCCCAACGTAAAGCTGGAATAAGTGTACAATTTTATTAAGGCTTTAAATGTTACCACAAAGCAAACTTATCTAGGTCAGTTACTCGTGCGTTACGTATAGCTAAGCATTTGAATTTGTGAGAGTTACCTCCCTTGATGTTTGTATTTTGTTTTACTAGACAGAATTGTCTCCCTTTCACCATAATTATTTTCTTTGTAATTTAGTCAGAGATTTCATGTTTTTAACACGTGGACTGGAAACATTAACACTTGTTAAGCACATTTTTAATTATCTTTTTCTGTTTATTACAGAACCTACTTTTACACAATAAAGGTGTATTCAGTCTGTTACTGAAAAATCAATTTACGGCTTATCTGGATTTCCTGTCTCTACCAAAGTTTGCAAATACTTGGCGTATCATATTTGAAGTTGGACCCCGAAATGCATTAATTGAAAACAAATGCCTTACCTGTACAGTTAAGTTTATCAAGGCTTGGTTTAAACCCTGGGAAACAGCTACATTGGAAACTACCCGGGATGTTAGTACACACTCCTGCGCATGGGGACATTTGGCATTCATCGATATCTAAAATAAAACATGTAGAATGGTATAAGCTTCTTACAATTTATGACCTCGAACTACACAACATGTAGGTCTATACACAACACATGGGCGGCGCAACCTTGGAGGTAGCGGGGCATTTATCCCCCCAACCCCCTTTGCTCCAATATTTTTTGATTGATATAGTGCCCTTTTCTCACAAGGAAAAAGGAACTATAAATAAATCGTTTTGCCATTAAAAAACGATAAACACAAATTCAGGCTGTTTCGACCTGTATATATATTTTATAAATCGGGGAGTCATCCCACAACTTGTACATCGCTACATTCTTTTTTTTTGTTATTAATGTAAACACATACATGTAGGTCAAAATTGCTGCATCCCCTACAAGGCTGATACAGTGCAGATGCATGTAAACTGATACAGTAGCACAGACTCCCACGTCCTCTCAAAATGTCAGTGGATAACGTTGTTAAGATCACCTGGTTTACAGTTGGGCATAGTTACAACTATGACGACGGTTGCTTTTGGTAGTAGAAATACATTTTAAAAGCGAAGTATTTAAAAAAATACTACTGAATGCATATAGTGTCCAAATGTCTAGGGCCCAAAATGTACTCGGATACTAATTATTTCGTTTTAGAATTTCAATTGGCTAACCCATCTTCGGAACTTACTAAATTACCCGCCTCAAAGAATACTGAACTCATTACCGTCCCTGATGGTCTTTATATTTTAATCAGATAATTAGCTTCGACTGATGTTTTTCAGATCCAGGGCCTATCGATGATTGTTTTCAATTAAAAGCCCTTCAAGGCCTATCGCAACAAAGTTGTGGCCGAATATATATGTTTGTTCATTCTTGCGATAAATTTGCAGATTCACGGCATACATATTAAACTTTACTTAACTCAGTTTAGAAGAACGACCACAACGTCTATACTATCAGCCCCAATAGAAAAATGAACTAAATACTGCTACGAGCGCTAAATACAATGACTTCAGTTCTCACGGTATTAATATGCAACTTCCATGTGCCATAATGTACTTTAAAGCATCTAAATTAGATTGCAAATCGCCCCCACTCTTGTCAAAAAGGACCGTATCGTCAATGCACAGTGGTACAATTTACAAGAAGGTTAAAATAAAAATAATCACAATGATAACACGTTCTTTTTCCATTAGTAGAACTCTTTAAAGTGGAGTTGCATTTGGTGGTACGAGTGGGACATCCTCCTTCTTGTCATAATGCAAAGAAATACAAACAATGAAAGAGATCTATTTACAGATAATTTCGTTAGGTTTTAATGAATTATTTATATCTTTACATTTTCATTTTTACTATCTGAGGTAAAACTCCAAAGAAATATTTTGATCTTATAGCCTGCCAACGGTTTTCTGTACTTTTCCCCATTCATTTAACACAAGGCCTGTCCCAGAAATCTCGCGAGTGTGGAGAAATGCTTCCCTTTTTCAATAGAGAGCACAGCAAGGAGAGTAACTTTTCCTTGGTGGAAATATAACGTATTAGAAACATCAAAACAGGAGTTTTGACCATTGCCTTGAAGTCCGCTATTAGTAATGCTAACATAGCACTATTTTGAATGAATTGTACAATCAGCAAATTTTCTTCACCAATTTATTTACAATTACTTTTTTGGATGAATTATTGTCAGCAATTCTACTAAATGACTGTATAGATCTAGATATAGATCGTGACCAATTTGGGGATTGTCGAAAAGTTAAAAGTTAAGTGAGGAAAGTGTTGTGGGTTAAATTAGTACTCATCTATACACGGCATATATAGAAGAGGGGGCTGTTTCTCCAGACATTTACTCCCGACGTAACATTGTGTCGTAACGTAATGTTGAAGGTATATGTTGACATGACAGTTAGGCCTTGCGCTGGTCTTACGTCGGGCATTAAGACCAGGGGCCAGTTTCGCAATTACCAATGACAACGTATAGGCCTACCTTTAGCATTGATTGCTAAGATCACATTTTTTAAACTAGGCCCAGTGTCCTAAAAGTGGAGTAAACGTTGTGAGAAATAGCCCCCTGTGTCGGTGTCCAATTGGGATAACTTTTAGAAAAGCCTCACACTACACCACTGTACTAGAACATATATATTTATGATCACTAAAACACACGGGCACAGGGAAAATCTTCGTAAAATCGCCGCACTGAGTAAAATCTGCCGTTTTACACATCGTCTTGGGAGTTTTTACACTTTGTGTTAATTTTACACAATGCTTTAGTTTTCACATATTGTGACAGCTAGAAATCCCAACATGTAATATTGGTGCAATATGTAAAGCAGTTTTCTTAATGAATTTACGAGTGAACTAGACCCCAGTTTTTGTGAAGCAATAATTTAAAGCTTTAGTACATTACGGTGGATTCTTTACAGAATGCTTTAGCTTTTAGATATTGTAATAGCTAGGAGGTCTGTAGTATTGACACAGCATATAAAACATTTTTTGTTTAATAAAGTCACGATGAAATCATTTACTAATGTTTATGTTTACTAATCTATCTAACTATTCTAAAATAAAAAAAATAATAGAGTTGAATAGGTGTCTACTGCTAAAAGTGTTCTAGTGGTAGGGTGTTTTTACAATTCTCACCAAATCCTCTTTTCACATATTGGGGCAACACGCTTTCATAGTGCGTCTATTTCTCGGTTTACATACTTCCCAGGTGTTTTGCACAGTGCGTCAATTCTCGTTTGACATAATGCGGACGTATTTTACACAGCGTGACAATTTTACACAATGTATTAATTTTTTATACAGTGCGGCGACTTTACACACTGGGTTGATCTAACACAATAAGGTTGTTCACCCCGATATTTTCTCTCCAAGGCACTCTTTCTAATAACAACACGTCCTACTTGTCGCTGACTGGTTTAAAAAGTTTCACAAAAGAAAGCGTTCATTCTGAGCGCTTGAACGTACGATCCATTTTCTTTTATGCTGTGTCTATGGCACCTGTATGTTTCTTCCCCGAGCATGGGGTATAGTTGCCAAATTAAACGATTCAGCAACCAATCATGTTGTAATTTTAATACATACAGTGCACTTTTTATGCAAACATATACAAATACGGAAAATTGTAATATTAATCTATTTATATTATTGGTTTATTCATTTAGAAAGTCACTCGCCAGAGGCTTGTGACTTTGACAATTATTAGACTCAGGTGATATCCATCGGAACACATCGTGACCTCTATCTATTTATAGACTTTTAATGGAGGATGTTAACAACATCATCTAACATCATAAATGGATAACATCCGTTCATACAATATACCAAGGTATAAATGGTATTTTGTACACAACCCCGTTAACGTGAAAACTCTGGTATTTCCTCTAAGGGTGATATATAAACAAGGAAAACGTTAAGTGCCCCATGCTGAAATTAATTACTATAAATCTGTATTAATGTTAACTGTAATGCCAGTTATGATGACGATAAGAATGATGTTCTATTGAACGATTGTGGCAATTCATGTGTGACAGTAACGCAAAAACTGCATGTAATGCGACATGAAATGTTTTTTTTGTGCAATTACGCAAATGTTTTGTACTTAAGGACGGTTTTGTGCAACGTGGACTCATCTTCTGCGAACATGGCACGAAGGAGGATATCAGAGGGGCAAAAATGGCAAATTGTCGGTATGCACTCCGCAGGGATGTTGTACAAAGCTATCGGGCGTTAATTAGGCTACTGTTATACAGTGATAAGCAGATTTGTGCTGTGAAGGACCGACCACGCTCGGGTCGACCACCTGTAACTTCACAGTCTGAAGATAGGGCATTGATCCGACTGGTACGACGTCATCCGTTTGCATCAAGTTCGGCAATGGCTACCCAACCGACGTTTGTGCGCAAGAACCACGAGGAACCGATTGAAAGCTGCAGGCCTGAGGGCAAGGAGAGTCACCAAACGCCCCCTATTGTCAGGTCCCCATCAACGGATACGTTTGGCTCGATGTTTAGCACGACAAGGTTTTTGGAGGCACAAAAACACAGCGTATACACCCAAGAACATCCATGCATATGTTCCTTATGGAGGGGGCTCTGTAATGGTTTTGGGGTGCATCTCTTACGACGGCAAACTAGACTTGGTCACTATACGAGGAAACCTCACAGATACATTCAAGAGGTCCTGCAACCAGTTGTCGTGCCTCATTCTGAAAACCACCCATTAGGCTCAAGACCCGTTTACATGGATGACAACGCCAGACCTTGTCGTTCCAGAGCAGTAATATCCTACTTCAAAAACGAAGTTGTAACAACTCTGCCTGGCCCGCAGTGAGTCCGGATTCTAATCCTTAGAGCACATTTTGGATAGGATGGGCAGAAATATTCAAGCCCTAGAGCCTCCTGTACAAAATCTGCAGGAATTGGAAGCCACATTACATCGGTATTGGCGGCAGTTATCCCTTCAACAGATCCGAAGGGATGAGACGCAGGTTGGAAGCTGTAATTGGGACTAATGGAGGCTTTACGCGCTATTGACCTGCTCTAGAAATGTGTTCTACAAACTCAAAGGGATATTTCTACGGAGGTAATCGTCTAATAAATACACATGAATTACATTCAGAATGATAGATATAGAAAAGTTTAGACCCAGTAGCTTGTGTTTACCTGAGCATGATCCATTCAGGAGCAATTCATATCCTAGTGCACATACACACGTAGGACTTCCAGTTGAGTTGATTATACAAGCATACTCACAATCTATCTGAGTTTCACAAGGACTTGACGTTTCTGAAAAATACAACCAAATTGAGTTTTGGGGCTATACATTTATAGAATAAAGCCGCAATTGAGTATTATGATACTAAAGGACATTCATTCCGATTAATGAAACATGGACATTTAATTCTTACTTTCACATGTTCTTTTGTCAGTTTTCAAGGAAAATCCAGCATAGCAATCACATGCAACACCACCAAGGGTATCGTTACATATCTGCTCACAGCCACTGGTTCGTTCTGCACATTCGTTGATGTCTGCAAAAACAAAATAAATCACAGTGGGTTCTACCATAATAAGCAAATTGTGAACAAAATAGAACGTTAATAGAAAACTTTGAGTTTCGGTCAGAGAAAAATGTGTCTGTCTTAAAACTAAAGAGCTTCAGAAAGGACAAGTAGATATACATGGCAAACAAGTGGCATCCAAAATACTATGAATGGCCGGTAACAAGAACACTTACTGACACAAACGTCTTCCCGGCGTCGATAGCCTGGGCGACAATGACATCTTTTTCCACCATATGTATTAGTGCAGAGTTGATCGCACGTGTTGAGGGTAGCATTGAGACACTCGTTGATATCTGTCAAAAATACAAGATAGCTTTACCGTAAAGAATTGTAATGCATTAACACCCTTTATATAGAGGTTAACAGACGAGAGACTGTTTGTTACGATGAATATCACTCGAGTCTATTAATTTTCAAAGACACGAGCCTCTGGCGAGTGACTTTGGAAATTAATAGATGAGAGTGATATTCATTGTAACAAACGAACTTAAACGAAAAGAGTTGGTTAATCTTTTTCTCACAATACACAAAAATACTGCATTTTATTCTGAAATGCAGCTCTACATTACAGCCAGTCTAATGAAGTCAGACCGCTTCACCGCGTTGACATGAAGACTGTATTTATACGCTACACAAGAAAGGTCCCTAAAATCAAACAGTTTTGTTGCTCACGAATTCTTAAGAATAACGAGATAAAACATTTATCCTACAAATGAATGGCAATTCTTAGAATAAAACAAAAATAAACATATCAATAGTTCAATGTCTGCAATCCAATGACGAAGTCAGGTTTTGCTGTGACCTCTACACCGACACAATTACGATAACTATGTCAATGCATGTGCTTTGAGAAATCTGCCAGTTTGGGTAGATTGATTGACTGAAAGTTTTAATTATCCCGTGTTTAATTATTGATGCAGAGAGTGTAAATAGAGTTAAGAGTAAATACAATTCAATCATAATTTGTTAGAAAAACGGAAGTAAGCAGACGAAGTAGTTTGTTTATGTCAAGACGTATGGCATGTACGGTACATTCAAATGCTTTCCTTATATGGAAGTAGCTATGACGTTATCGTGGGAAAATCGTTCTATTTTGCATAAATGTAGTCCGCTGTATGTAAACCATAACATGATTGGCTACCGACTCACATAGTTGTGAGTTATACTGCCAATCACTAGTAATCTGACAAGGATGTCTTCAAGTTATTACATAAAAGAAAAACGAACATATTATCCCTACGCTGAGAATGCAAGCTTGTGTTTTGATTAGTTGAACTTGGAAAATCATGTTTGTTAACCAATCAGCAGTAAGTTGGGCCATAATTTCCCTAGTTGATTATGACAAAAATAACACACTGCCTGAGAGTGAAAATATGGGGGGTGTAGTGTGAGAATACAATGTATATGTCAGTTTTGAGAAATCTATTAAATACTTGCATTCATATCCAACCATAGTGAGGATGTATTTACCTATGCATTTGGATCCTTCTTCATTAAGTACTAGTCCAGTAGGGCAACCAAGACACTCATATGTCTTGTTCGCGTAATCTGGGCTATAGTCTACACACTCACTTCCGCTGGGACATGGCTGCTCTGTACACATATCATAGTCCACACTGCAATCCGCTCCTAAAACAAATACTATTTGATGAGTTGGTTGTTTACACCGTAATAAGAATTATTTTTTAAATTGCCATGTTCAATACATTGCAACACGTGAGTCTATTGTAAGTCTGCGTCTGCAGTTCAGAACAACATATAAAACTGCTTCCAGGTATCTGATTCGAAAATGGCCTTTATTTAGGTGTTCGGGCCATTGTCATCAAAACACTGTAGAAGATTCTCAGTAAGTGATCCGTTTTAGACAAACAATAATACAAACTGCTCCAATGGAATCAAAACGGTCATAATGCATAATTTAACTACCAACCTCTGTCTGATTTGGAAGAGCAGGATCGTTTAGTGGATATTATTATTCCCCTAAACCCACAATTGCCTTCTCGAGTCTCAAACTTCCCCTCCGTTGATGACTTAACACTGTTTTTTGTGCTTCAGTTTTGAAACGTAAAATCTACCTTACTGAAAGCTAAATTATTTATGAGCGAATTTCAGTGTAATGTGATGCTTATTTCTGTATTAAAAATGATGTTGAAAATTCATATTTTGAAGAACAATAATTGGATGTTGCCTTTCTTTTTTGGCAGAGTATATTAACAAGCTCATGTAACAAATATACACACATAAGGATTAACTTCGATAGGAACTGAAGTACTTAATAAAACATTCCACATTATTTATCACCATTGACCCTCAAGCAAATAAAAAAATGTGTCCTTTCAGTGGCTTACCGCTGTCGCCATATTTTTGTTTTAAGATGGTGTGTTGTTGTCTGATCTATTTTCAGCTCCATATTGACGTATTTTATGAAGATAGATTTTGGTTTAGAAACGTGGCGACAAATTTGATCTATTGAAGCTTAACGCTGCACTCAAGAGTATTTCACTTATAAGCCGACTCTTCCACATACGGCGATCGAGTGAAAATGCACAGAAATTTGTTTTATCTGGTCTAAGTGTGATTTGATTCCGTACCACATCGATGGAAGTTTTCTTGGAAAAAAAGTAACAAAAACAATATATCGCCCCCTGGTGGCCATATTGAATATGCAAATGAGGTGAAAATGTATGGTGCACAACTAGACCATAGGGCGATGATGTATGTTGAGTTTGATTAAGATTGAACAGGTAGTTTTCTTGGAATAAAGGTAACAAGAAAAAATAATATCGCCCCCTGGTGGCCATATTGAATATGCAAATGCGATGAAAATGTACGGTGCACAACTAGACCATAGGGTGATGATGGATGTTAAGTTTGATTAAGATTGGACCGGTAGTTTTCTTGAAATAAAGGTAACAAGCAAAACGTTAACGGACGGACGACGGACCACGGAAAATCGATTTGAATAGCCCTCCATCAGAATGACGGCGGGCTAAAAAAATGGCAGTGGTCTTCCTAATGGGCTATGAAGCTTATTCTCTGTTCTTTACATTTACGAGGGGATTCACGAGGGGATTACATTTACAATGGGATACAAATACACTGGAGGATTGTCTTGGACTACATAAACAGTACCCTTTCCATCTAAACTAGACAACGTTATTTCCCTTTAACCATTCCAGGTGTCAAAGTTAATAAACTACCAGAGACATAGACCGTTGCACTAAATTATCAGTATTATTCTGTGGTAATAATCAGGATTTATCTATGATAAAAATCAAGATTTATCTATGATGAAAATCAGTATTAATCTGTGGTAATAATCAGTATTAATCTGTGGTAATAATCAGTATTAATCTGTGGTAATAATCAGTATTAATCTGTGGTAATAATCAGTATTAATCTGTGGTAATAATCAATATTAACATGTGATAATAATCAGTATTAACCTGTGATATAAATCTGTGGTAATAATCAGTATTAACCTGTGATATAAATCTGTGGTAATAATCAGAATTAACATGTGATATAAATCTGTGATATTAATCAGTATTAATCTGTGGTAATAATCAGTATTAATCTGCGATAATAAGCAGTACTAATATTAACCTGTGATATTAATCTGTGATAATACTCAGTATTAATCTGTAACAATACTCAGTATCAATTTGTGATAATAATCAGTACTAATCGGTCACAATAATCAGTGTTAATCTTTGACAATACTCCGTATTAATTTATGATAAGAAATACAAGTAAGTTGACATTACCTGACCACCCAGAGTTGCACTCACAAACGGCAATTTCGGAGGAGATAAGTGGGATCTCACTATCTGGCAGTTGAATTTCTTTGAAAACACAGTTACCATTTCCACTGCACCCAGGACAAATTCGTGTTGGAATGGTATACTCAGCTGAAAGACCTCCTTGTTCGTCAATAGCTACGATCCTGAATTACAAACCGAAGCATAAACCGATTTGTATCATTTCATATACCAATATCCAAAATATTGCTACAAAAAAGTTTCAAAATCTGAAACACTACTGTTTAAAAGTGAATATCGATGGATGTCCAGGTATCAATAAGCCGGTTCAACTTAGAAACCATACAAACCATAGCATTGCTACAAAGACGACTACGGGTGCGTAAGCAGTTCGGACACAAAAGTATAAAAATATATTTGGTGCTGTATGAAAGAGAAATTTACAAAGTGTAGTTTCACTAGATTTGAAAATTACCTTATTTGTCCTGCATGTACTTTTTACTAACTAATTTCATCTACAAATGTCCTGTACTCTGCAAATGCTGCTCAATTACATATAACATTCATTGCAAGTGTGACATACATAATTACCTGATATTAATAGGCTCAACTTCACGAGGAGTATATGATATAATGGCTTCATTTGTACTGGGTAGGTTTTGTATTGTAAGTCCTGGTTCGGGAACGCCTATAATCCTTACATTTACTTTGGAACTATCAGAGTCAGAGTAGGTTACAGTCACATTACTTTGTTTATTCAATGTGGCATTCAGGATAGAGATGTTACGAATTTGAGGTGGCGCATTTTCTGAAATTGAGAAAAAACAAAACAAAAAAAAACTACATAATGGACAAAAACTAAGTACACTCCAATATTGTTTCCAGACAAAGTCACTTGGAATGAACAAATGTAATTGCTTTATATAGCCAATAGCTACAACATAAAAAGTGTGTACACCATTTCCTCAGTACTTTCATTTCAAATCTTAAAGAGGATTTTTCAGGTGTCATCATAACCAAAAGTTCGACCCTAGGCAATCATTTGGAGACATCTTCATTAAATCTATCAGAAACATGTGATTAATGAAACATATGGGTTTAAATGATCGTTTTACACTTCGTTATACCTACTACAACTGCTAAGTTTAGCTTACCGGCCGATTTGAAGTCTGTGTCTGTCGTCTCTTTGATTTGCTTGGTTTCTAAAGCCAGACCAGAATTATTAGTGATTAGGTAATCATATAAACACTGGGAATTATCGCCACACAATGGTTTCGCCGAATCAACATCATCTTGGACAAAATCTGATAGGAAGAGTGGTCGATGGTTTGGGTAACTGAATGTGTCTGTATTGGTCCCATTCCGGTACATGAACACGCTGTTCGACCCGGTTACAGCCCCTGGAAATCAAAATAGTTTTTGTTAACATAGGCAGTTTGCAATGTCATCTTTCAAGTTATTTTGAAATCACAGCTATCAGAATTATATATATGCATTCGCAAATAATCCTTAAGTGTCGATGTGGCAAAATAAAGTATTAGGAGGATAAAATATTTTTTATTTCATCTTTAATCTAGTTTGATGATGACCTTGATCGGTCATTGGTGAGAAAAATTTGGAAAAAAGTGACGAAAGGGTAGAGCCCTATGGGGGTCGAGGCCATGCACAACGTATGAAAAGTACATAAATTCACAATAAGTGCTATAATGAAGTATTTTTTAATTGTGGTCGAAATATTATCTGTGACACACGTAGGTAACTATCCAAAAGGTTACACGGAATCACAAAAATAAAATCACTAATCCAAAATGAAATGGAGATTATGTACAATATTTGTTTGTAGGCCTAAGCCTAGTCCGTGTTTTAAGTTTAGGTCGTCGGAACCAATATCCTGGGCAGTGGGAGTCCTTGGTGGCATAGTTGGTAGAGTACTAGTCCATCAGTCTGACACAGGCCTACCATCGATGCGTCGCGGGTTCGAATTTGAAATTTGAACTCCTTATGAGGAAGAGATCGGGGTTTCCTCCGGATAAGTGAAATAATCTTGAGTGCGGGCGCAAACGCAAATCAATCTATCAACCAATGTCCCTCTATAATTGTCATTACACAAAGACTACTATTGCTGCGCTATATATAACTTATCAGATATCATTATGTTAAATACTTATATTTATGAGCACTAAAACACACGGGCACAGGGAAAATCTTCTTGTCTAAAATAACCACGGAGACAAGTTTCTAATTGTGTTAAAAAGAGGTATATCATTTAGACCTTTATACCCCATCATAAATTGTTGTAATAAAGTAAACCTATGATATTTCATTAGGTTAACGACTGACAGGAGCTTGGCCTTAGTCAGTAGAATTTTCTGGAACACTTTGTATTGCATTGACAATGCTGATGCATCTTAAGCTATAGTAAGAATATCGTCAGACTATATATTATGGGGTCATGGGAAAAGACAGCGAAAATTCCCCAATCCCCCCCCCATACCCCTTTCCCAGAAAACCTAGGTAGAAGGCAGACAGGGGAGTTTAGCCCTGACCAGTATGTCTTTCAAACTCTTGTTCTTTTTATAAGCAATGACTGGCCTTTGGGTCAGAGGTCGAGCAAGTTTACTTTGAAGTAGTTTGTATTCTTCTACTATAATCTTGGCCATAGCAATGCTAGCTTTGTTATACTGAAACACAAATGGTATTATATTTTTTTCACGACATCTTCCGGGGTCCAAGTTCAAACCCAAAGGATAAATAGTTTGTAATGTTTGAATCCAAAAACTTTCCCTTTCCAAACGTTTGTGTTTGGTATCTGCAGCGGAAGTGAGAAAAGGGATTTTCTCAATAGGCATAATTTCAAAATGGTCCTTGACCGAATGACCTTGAGTATTGAAATGTTGTGCCACGGGTACATCATGTTTAAGTCTTATACTAGATAAATGGTTGGCTGCTCTTTGTCGTAGAGAATTCTGAGTTTCTCCGACGTACTGTTTGCGACATTTTTTGCACGTGATTACATACACGATATTAGAGGAGTCACAATTAAGATTCTCTGCCATTTGATATTTGTCGCGAGTTTGTTCTCCGAAAAAGGTACCGCGATCGGGTACGTATATATCGAGTTTGCATCGCGTCTTAAGGCATTTCATTGATGTACCTGAGAGAAATGTTGGACGGTAATGGTACACTCGTGAAGGGGAGGTTAGCGTATCGGGGGATGTATTTTATATGTCTTTGTGTATATATCTGTATTATGTCTATAAATCACCGGTGAATAAAAAATCAAATCAAAATCAAATCCCTGTTTTTATACTTACATAGCTGACCAAAATTATCGTATATTTCTTCATCAGTAGAATTGATACTAAGTTCCGTTCCATTTGGCAAAGTCAGGTCATTGGTGATGTTTTGGTCCACAACACCAAGCAGTCCGCGAGTAGATGATGCATTAGCTAAAACTGGTAGTGTTAACGATAAATCTAAAATCTCTACACTAACTGTTATGTTCATAGAAATACCTACAAAAAGAAAGCAAGGCTGGCATTCAATCAAATTTGTGAAATACATATTTTCAGTGAAGGGTGTCATATCATCTCTCCAGTATATCATTTATGACCGTTGGATCAGGCAGATTGCGATTGTTGGGAAAATTGTATACCACCACCAAACCGAATTCACGCATATAGATGAAGACAATAATGACAAGTTTCAAGCTCCTCTTTCATGTCACTCAATTTTATTCCATTTAAAAATTATGTAATAATGAGTAAGGTGAAAAAGCTGTAATAATGTGTTAATTATATATACTGTTTCATGTATTGACAAGAATGCCATCATGAACAATGACAAGTAAAGGGGGTATAATCAGGGTCCATAAAAATGTATAAACAAGATGATTTCAGATCGTAATTTCCGTTATTAAGTCTTTAATAATTGTCAATTTGCAACAGTAATGTTTGAAGATTTAATCACTTACCACTCCGAAAAGATACAGATAGAGTTGAGGTATTAACTTTCGACACACTGATGTTAGCATGGTCTGGAATTTCAAGATCGTTTTGGTAGTATAGGGAGTAGTCCACCCCATCAACATACACAATAAGTCCTTGTCAAAGAAACAAAAGCAGTTATGAAAATACGAACATTGAATACAAGTAGTTTATATAATACATGTATTAATCTTGAAGAGAGTAAATATAATGTACACCAAAATATATCTAAAGCTCAAATTGCTTTAGCCTATTTTTGTAGCAAAACTTCCGATGAGGCAAAATAAAAAAACTACGAAACATTTCTTTATATAGATTAGTAATATGTATAGAAAACAAATAACCTTGCTTGGAAAGGGATAATTCAACTTGAACACTGGCAGTATTTATAAAGTCTTTGGCAGCAAATCCTGTCCATATAGTGGCATTTGTGAACTCTCCGTTTGAACCTTTCACCTTGCCGGTTCGTCCCTGGAGGACAAAATCCAGGCTGGACCCGGACACAATTTCCAGCATGACATATTCTCCCAGCCCATTGAAGGTATATGCAAATCCATCCAGAGTAGTGATATGAGGATCACCAAAGAAGAAACCTATCAACAAGGAATATATTACAATGTTAACGCTCAATGAAACTAATTAATACAACTAATATAGTGTTACAGTGTGATTTTGAATGAGAGTAAAAGTACAAAAAACAGGGACAAAACAAATCGCAGAAAGACAGATAGGGTATAGACTAAATACATACACAAAGTGTTGTTAATACTATACAAATATTAAACATTTGGTATCAAGACGTCTTGGCACTGGATGTGTATTCCTGGCACATGCGTGTTATTCAATACACCACATATATATCATTTGTCAAGAAAAGTGCGCCTTCATCGCTTTTCGATATCCTAAAACCGAGTATTGCAGCTAAATTTAACTTTTTATGTAAGCTGAAAAAAAATTACGTAGAAAAACTCAACGCAAGATTTTGAAATTCGCTTACTATATTAAACGGGGAAACCATTTTAATTATCTGATTGATCTCGCTTTTCTATCAAAAAGATAATGGGGCTGAAAAGTTCAGCAAACACAACAGGGGGGTATTTCATAAAACTCTCGTAGTCGACTAAACACGGATAGTCGGCTAGCTGTAGTTTTTGGTCTATTGTAAGTCGACTAGCCGACAAAGTGGCTAAATCGTTTCACCAGGCCAAAGTAGGCTATGCTCTTAGACGACTTACGATAGCCTACTAAATGTTGACCCAATGACATGTGTACAGTCTGCTAAACCTATCACATTTGGAATTCCTGAAAATCCAACAAATGAAAACAAGTTCATAGTAAAAAAACGCCAAGGTAATTATGGGAAGGGGAGCGGACACGGAAATTTCATGAGTGGGAACTAACGGGCGACCCAAAGGTGTTAGATGCGCCAGTGAAAGTATACAACGCTCTAAAGAGTCCCGGAACACCCCCACCCTTTACCCTTCAGTGTTATGCCACTTTCGTTTTTTTTTTAAATTTAAAGATTCAGTACTAGTTTGACTTACTCTTAACAATATCAATATGATTAAAACCAAACCTTATGAAGGGGGATGTTTTATTTACCTGCGAGTTGGAAAAATCACAACTTCACCCGCTCAAGGTATTGTCCGGTAGGCATACGAACAAAGCGTTCTAGGTACCTTGTGATGGCACAACAAACATTGGAAAATTTTCTGACTGGGTTTTCACTCGAACGATCTATGTGGAATGGTTGCCAGTTACCACCGGAAGGTCGTTGGTTTCCTCCGGGTATAGAGCACAGTTTCCTTCAACAATAAAACTGGCAACGCAGGCATATGAGAGAAATAATCTTGAGCGCGGCGTACAACACCAATCAATCAATCAATCCAACTCATCCTTTACCATATTCAAAATATAGTAAATCGTCGCCCAATTGAAACGAAATTTTATTTTATCGTCATTTAAAACCTCAAGGGGATTCTCTATATGGACAAAAACTCTCTCTCGTCGAAATTCAACATTTACAAAAGCTGCTTCCATGTTTGTTTTACTATTTAGCCACCTCTGTAGGTGACTAAGGATTTCGGTCTAAGTTAGCCAGAAATATTTAAGCCCGTAGTCTGACTTTTTGTTGGTGAAACGGTGTAGTCAAAAAACTTAGCCGACTACGTCCCATAGCCGGCTAACCTTAACCCTTAGCGGTTTTATGAAATACCCCCCAGGCCACATTTGTAACCCTTTCTTTCGTGGGCATAACCCATATAACTATAATAAAAAAGGACCCTACTTTTGGAGTAAGGTACATTTGTATAACGAATCAAGACTCTTTCGCAACCAATTTGTGGCAGCCAAAGATGTGTCGGATCTACACAGTTTTTCAAAGCTGAAGCATAAGGTATAAGAAATTGCATATGATACATTGTTTATTTTATAGATATTCAGGATAAAACGGGCCGGGGGGGGGGGGGGGGGGGGAGGTGCCCTTTGGCCTTCGCGAAACTCCTGTTTATTGCAGATATACATGAATACTTCATTTACTCACTTTGACCACATGAATAGAACATATGTGATAGATAAAGTACCGGTAGTAGACTATTTAAACATTGTTTAGGATGAAAGCAAACTTACCCATAAAGAATAATCGAAATGGCCAACAGCCTGAAGGCGGCCTGTATTCATTGTACAGGTGACAAAGATTTGAGAACACACAACAATCCCGTCTCGGTCGAAGGTCAAATATTTCCGCAAGAGAATAGTTCTGAATTGGATTGTTGCTTAGAATACGACCTCCTGTCTCAGGCGAGGCATCCAATGCATTGGAAAGTAGTGAATAACAGCACTCCTGTGATACAAACAAATGTGTCCAAGAAATTATGTTAACTAAACTATGTTCACCAAAATGAAAAACACCACAAACGACATATACTCTAGTCTAACAATGACTTGCACCTATTTTACCATGTAATGCCATGTGTTGTAAACTGAAAAATCGAACAAGGAATTTTAAATACGAAAATACCTTAGTTCAAGTTCTACACTGGATTGATCTATGTTTTATCGACACTCAAGATTATTTCACTTATTAAAGGCACTCTTGCCGCGAAAATCCAGAATAGTGTTTACATTAAAAACAGTGGACGGTTTTCTGTATTTTTCCCAGACAGAAGAAGTTAAGAACTTTCCATTTTTAGCAGAAAAGGAAAGTTTTGGCATCATTTAGTATTTTTATTTTTATCTAAGAAATACAGCCTAACGATCGATGAGGGTAATGCAACACATGTTCACCGACACTGATCGGTTTTGTTGTTGTAATTGAACTTCGATTCTTCGTTTGTTTTTCACCCTCATGTATACATTCTAAACCTAATTGGACATGCTTTATGTGTGCTATGTTTAATTTTAGTGGTTTTAGCTGTAGTAACCTCGTGTAAATTGGTTTTCTTAATAAATGTCAAGCAGGCTACGACGGCAAGTGGGCCTTTGAACGGCGTTGCAAGTTTAGTAGGGGGGGGGGGGGGGGGGGTGAACCACAATTTAGTTTCGAGTACAAGGCAACTCTCCCACTACACAGGGCCATTGGTTACCATCTGATGTCTTCAAAACAAAGGATGTCGAGGTAATTCAAGAAATGAACATATGCTTAATATTGTATTCTGCGGTGGCAAGAGATGGCAATATTCTCAATAGTTGTGATGAATTCCGATTGTCGAAAGAAAACCAAACTTGGTTATGCCAATGAGGAAACATGTCTGAACCAACACATGACATTCAATCTGGATATTACCTACAAAACATGTATAACGTTACGTAGCCCTCGATAAATGTCCTAACTTTATCAATATATTACAAAGTATTCCAGAACATTCTACGGACTAAAGCCGAACTCTTATCTGTTTTCAACCTAATTAAATGTCATGGGTTTGATTTATTACAACAACTTATGGTTGTGTTTATAGGTCCAAATGACATACACCTATTATTTAAGGGGACACGTTGACGCTCTTAATTAAAAATGTAACTCGGTACTTACAATTCAGAAAAAAAATGCACTCAAATCATTACACTTACTCTAGTGCCAGAAGAAAACTGTGGACTAAAGATGGAGACAAAACATATCGTCTCTTGGTTGGAGGTGTATGCCCTAAAACGCCTGTCCCAAAACATCCAATCCAGGTTACACGGGCACTGAGGAAGTATTTGGTCTATGAATGTGATCTCAATGGAAGTTGACGGTGTCTGGCTTTCATACCAGGAGAGGCAGCTTGATTCATAGATATCCAGATCCACTGTGGCATCATTCAAAGAGAAAATCCATAAACCTTCTCTACCTGATAAAATTAACGTAAAGTTTACAAATAAACGTTTACATAAACGTAAGTTTACAAATGGACAGAGCAACGTTTCTTTATTTCATTTTGAAGACCATTGTTTGATGGCACTTGTAGAATGTAAGACAGTTGACTTCACAGTTCTATGGTGTGGTATAATGCTTAGATGACTATCAACCATATATTTGTTGAAAAAAATTCAAATTCAAACAATACCAATTAGAAGAATATTGGGAAGGTTAGAGGGACAACGGTGTCGGGTTATGCATTACCTGTATTGCCAAGCCTAGAATCCATCCTGAAACTTTGCTCAGATCCCGAGTAGACCGAGTTGTAGACAACGAATGCATTCAGCTGAAACCCTATCACAGGTCTTCTCTCAACGAGAGTAGAATTCCATAGCATGCCACCCATGTCATACAGAAACACGGCATAGGTAGAAGTGTAGTCAGTTGCAAGAATTAACTGGAAAGTATTGATCTGAAGAAAACCAACAGGTAAGTATTTAATTTATCAGATAAATATGTACTTCATTACAACTGGATCGCCCTATAATTAGGAATTGACTGATACCCACAGAAGGGGTTTCTTCAGGGCAAATGACTGTTTTGATTTAATTATTGGATAATTATCATTTGAAACTATATCGATATATCTGGGCCTAAATCCAATGTCCCACGGGTCTTTAGGGTTGGCAATCCATATATAGGCTCTCCGAACTAGTCATACTCCATATTGATTTTTATAATACCGTCATGAATTTTACACTGCTGTAAAAAAATTGCTTCCAAGGTAACCCTCAGAACCTATTTGGATTATTGGGGGCTGGTCTCTCGCCTGCTGGTCTATGATCACAAAGGAGTGATTAATCCATTATTCAAGAATGATGGTTTAGGTTTATTAATACAGGATACACTTATCGGCTTCTCATCCAGACAGAGTACATGGAAACATGATAAGGAAACAAACATTCAAAACATACTAAAACAGGTCAAAAACATAATTACAAAACAAGGACTTTACCAATAATATATTAAACAATGCTAGCGGCGTTTATTTCGTCGAGTACTGTTATTACAAATTTTGCGAGACATATTTTATGTTTCGAGGGTCCATGAGGTTCGGAAATTTATATGGATTGGCAATGAAACAAACTTTTGGGGGTAAAAAACTCATTTTAAAGGAAAATATCTTGGACAAACAAGCATAACATTGAATTCGTCTTCAATGACTTGGCATTTTCTATTTTTTCTGTTAATATATGTTTGCCTGAAATGTTTAATAGATTGATTTGATTTGAACTGAGTGAGCTTTTAACCCCTGACTCTTCGGCGGAAGGTCTGTGTCGAACTGAGAGACCATCATTCTGCCGACTAAACCACTGTGGCCCCATCTGGTTTGAAAATAAATTGCTCAAAAGGTTCGATTTGATCGGTTCTAGCAAACGAAGATTGACGTTTTACGCAACACTTGATATTATTTTAATCGTATGTCGTCTTTGCTAGATTTAATGCGAGAGGAAACGGAACTCTTTTCTCGCCTGTGGCGTGTACCGGGCAACTTAACTCCACTGTCTTTGATTTGAGCAAGACTTGAATCAACAACCCATCGACAGAACTGTGTCGAACTGAGGGACTATCACCTCTACCTCACAGCAAACGAATTCATGTCTGGTTTGAAAAAATATGGCTAAAACTGTAGATTGTCCAGTTGAATCCTACATAGCTTCCAAGCCTTAGCGTTATCTGGATTGATATATATTTTACAATGCACCTCAAGACTATTTCACTTTCATGTATACGGCGTCGTTGCCAGGTTTAGTGGGAAAGGTAACTGGGCTGTTTATCAGGTACCTGCTTACCCTTTACACAAAGCGCGGCTTGGGAAATGCCAGATCATTTGTCTCTTTGATCAGAGTGGGATTCCAATTTGCTAAACATCGATATACGCTTGTATTGAGTTGAGATGCGGTTTCAACTAAGCTCAACAAAGCAGACAAAGAATTTCCCAAATAAAACTCCCTATTCAGCCGTCGGTGGGAGCTAGGAAAGTTACGAATAGCCATCTGAAAATATCGTCTTATATAAACAATATTCGAATAGCACACATTTTAACGATCTTCGATCCGATCCGCATGTCACTTTAAGCCGTACCCCCCCCCCCCCTTACAAAATCTTGGCAACGCCCATGTTCTAAACCTGACAATGGAGCCATATAAGGGGAATGATCTTGAGTGCGGATGAAATTAGTCCGTTGCATTGTCACAAAATAGAAATACCTGTCCGGGGAATTGTGCAGCTGGGAATGGTGCCATTTGTTTCCATTCAACAACAAGACTCCATCTACAGGCAAATATTTTCACTCCCTCCAAAGACATTACTTCACGATTAACTCTCTGTAATACGGCTTTGGTTTCTGCATTCTCTTCTCTACCCACAAAACTTTCATATACACGATATTGTACATGTGAGTTATCGTTGATAGGCAGTGTCTCAGAATCAATCCAAAAGGGTGCAATGATTTTGAGTCCTGCTTGTCGAAGGGGGAATCTTTCCGGATTGAATGCATTGTAACGTTGACCAAACACGACAAAGCCGTTCGAAGAAATCTAGAAAATACACATATAAATGAATAGGATAATAAAGCCGAGCTGATTTATTAAAACAATAGAAAGTAAACTTTAAATATCTATATCACAATATACGGATTAGTCACTAAAGCAATCAAAGTACGACAAAAAAGAATAAAATTATCTTTATTTCAGAATTTTTATTCAAACTCAGTTGCATTTTTTTGTTTTTTTTACTGTGCTGTCAAGTTTTCTATTAATATACTGTGGGGTAGAGAAAGTTCCATGGGGTTTTGATTCCCGCCATCTTGTAAATAACCTACATTTAACCTATTCAAGTTTGTCTTTACTTTGTTTTCTTTTTTCCATTGCTCCACTTTCTTCGTTTCTGGTTAATAAAGATGATAGATGAAATAAAAATGAACTGCCTTAAGAGTATCATACCCTATTTGTGATAGAACATACTAATAATCCACTGTATACATAGTAATAAGACGCTTACATATAGTTTATTCTCTTTGAAACTCGCTATTGGAACACCATAAGTCATATCAACTGCTGTGCTGAGTGTATCATCTCCAAAGAAAACCGTTCCTCCGCTGACAGACAAAAGCCCTTGAACATAAATACTAACAATTTAAGATTAGTCAAATATGGGAAAAAAAAAATACTGACACTACCCATTAGAGGGGCTGAAAATAAAAGCTGCTCTTCAATCCACCCCACCCCCACCCTCCACAAAACAGAAAAATAAAGAACATCATTGTATGGACTCCACAAAAATCTTGTTCAAATGAGTTGCAAAGTATTGATATGTTCACAAATAATCATTAATTAGAACAGACAAATTTCACTGTTAGATAACTTACTTGCACATGACTGAGAGCTAGTTGCCCCAATGCTTCCTGTCGAGAATCCCTCGGGACAAGGGATGCAGCTGATTGTGCCCCGATTTGGTTGATACGAATCACTGGCACATTTTATACAGGTATTTTCCTGTCGAAATTCTCCAGGTGGACAAACCACTAAAACAATCAAACGGGAAATTTCATGAATGGGATATATTTTAGTTACTTACTTTCACACTATTATAGAATTATATTAAGGACTGCAAAATACGACAAAATATATATTGTTATTCATAGTAGTTAGTTTCATATTTAAATGTATTGTATGTGCTTAAACTGGTATGGTGGTGACAATATGTTGATATTTTCCCCATATTTTTGAACTGTCGGCTATAATTTTCAAGAAGTATAAACTAGAACCTTTTTGATTGTACTAATCTCGTGAATGGTGTTTTAAACCATTTAGCATAATTTGCAAATACTACATGTATTTTGGTTTGTGAGGGTCACACGCTGGATTTTCCTTTGCCAAACGTCAATTCTTAAAATTTTAGATGAATTTTCAAATTGTGCAAATTTCGGCAGCTCATATCAACTTAAGATTAATTTGATTATAGATGAAATTAATAGAGACTGTGTATTAACTATTCTGGGTATAACCCTTTTGTGTACCTGGAAACTACCAAATCAAACAGTTAATGGGTGACAATTAGCTATAAACCGTTTACAAATTTGCGTACCGATAGAACAGTCAGAAGATAATTTGGAGCCTGTTGACAACGTCGTCAAATTATCTGGACATGGGGAACAGCTACTAAAGTTTCCTGATATTTCATTATTTTTGTATGATCCTTGGTCACATTCTATGCAATTTTCTTCCCTGAGTTCCTCTCCGGAAATACAATAACCTATTAAAAAAGAAGAAAGACATTCTAAATTCTAGCTTCCAGCAAACATTAAATAAGCAGAAACATTGTAGGGCTTTAGGTAAAAGCGCATATCATCTCCAATTTAATAAATATGTCATAACTGGCCTCTTATTGTTAATTTTTTAAGTTTAAATTTTTGGAGTTGTATTGTAGATTAGCTACGTTCAAATTCACATTATAGTAACCATCCCATTCTCACATTGTAAGATAGACTGTTCTACATGACAAATATATTACTCTTACGTTTGCAGTCCTCAATGTTAGTGCTGCCAACACGATCAGTAGTAAAACCTTCTGGACAAGCTTTACAGGAATCCTGCCAAAGATCGTCTTGGTAGTGGCCTATGTTACACAACTCGCATCTGTTGAGTGATACGTTACGAAATTGTCCCTTAACACACGCAGCTGTGAAAGATAAGTAACCACAAATTTTATCGTAGTATGTTTTTTTTATAAATATAAGTAATTTCGTTTATGCGATCATGTGAAATTATTTGAAAAACTAATGGAGGGCCTTAGGAAGAAAGAATTTTTTCATACTATAAAAATTCTTCTAATTCGCAATGAAATATTTGATAATTTACTCATGCAGCTATAGCCACTTTAAATTAGGTTCTGCAGAAAAAAACGTTTATTTACCTTGAGTACAGTTACTGATAGAAACAGAACCAGTGGTCGAAGTGGTGTAGTTAACTGGGCATTCGACGCAATTTTGATCCAGGACATCGCCTCGATAGAAGCCTCTTCTGCATGGGGCACATTCTTCTGTTTGTAAATCTAAACCTTGTCCAGCCATACAAAGTGCTTCAATTGAAATAACAAACAATTTACTATAGATTTCGTGGATAGAAAATAATATGAGAATCGATTTACAGGAAAACATAAACAAGAGTCATCAGAAGATGACGTATCCCCTTAAACACTGTATATCATCAGAAACAAGCACCTATTGTTGTCTTCCTGTACAGTCGAAAAAGGGCAGTAATTCTGAAAATAGCAAAACCAGCCGAACCAAAAAAGAGGTGCAAATCCTTGCATGATAACCAGTATGTCCACCAAGTTCCGAAAAAAATCGATAAAAAACGTGGGAGGAGATGAGACGACAACCACTCTTTGTCTATGTCTGCATATACTGTGTAAAAAAGGCAATAACTCTGAAAATAATGAAACCAGCGTAACCGGAATACACGGTGCACATCCTTGCATGCTATCCAACATGTCCACCAAGTTTCGAAAAAAAAAATGACGAAAACCCTATGAGGAGATGCGATGGCAAGAAATGTTACAGCAAACAGACAGACGGGAAGACAAACTGATCGCTGTATCATTATTATGCCGGAGGGATAATAAAAGGTTAGTTCAACGCCATGTATATTTTCCATGACTTGAAAGATATTATAATGTACAAGTAGCCTACTGATTGTGAAAATGATGTCGATAATATTGCATTTTGATTCTGAAAAATTATGGAACTATTCCTAACTAATCCATTATTAAAACTAAACTGTTGATTTGTTTGTGGATGGGAGAGGGAGTAAAGCTGGGCTTATATATTTAATTAACAGATACATATAACTTTTTATAATCAATAAGTTCATTCAGTTCACTCTGGACTATAAATATCAACATTCAAACATAATAAACATAAGAATAAACGCATGGCGTAACAATATAAAACATACATTATGTATTAAAATACAGATTTGACATTGGAAATTTATTCTTTTTCAAGACTTCTTTCAAACGTTTTTTATTCATAATTTTCAATCAGTAATAAATACTTCTAATAAGTATTTGTATAACGGCAAAACATGTACAATGATAAAACTTGTAGTTATGTAGTTCGTTATGTAAATATATAGATTTTTTTTGTATTTTGCTTTTGAGTAATTAGTCTTAAAACGCAATAATTATTATTTGAATTTGTGTGAATTCTTCACAGCAAAAATATCAAGTTTTAATAAAATAGTGAACTAGAGGGAGGAAACATATCTCTCTCCATCAATAAAGACAACTGCACAGTGCAATATATAAGACCTGATCAACTACCAATTAGTTATAAAACACATTTTAGAAAACGGTCTGAAGTAGTTTTGAACATATCTAAGTTAGAAACAAATAGAGGAAAAAAACTAAAATTCAACAAGAAGCAAACAGAAACCGATGGAAGTATCTGAATTGAAGGCTAGCTGGTAAGGAAAGAACCGACCGACGTACATGCAGCAAAACTTGACAAACAAGAAACATATGGACGAAAGAACTGAACAGCAATTCTTAATAATTTAAAAAATATAACTACAAAGTTCCTCAGTAATAAGCTGTAAAAATTCAGCAGATATTTGAAAGACAAACAACCAATGAACATAACCGAATATGAGGCGAACGGCAAAACTTCATGAACTAAAAATGAAATAGATAATAAGCGGCAAATCCGCCATTCCGATGATATCTTTCAAAGAACCAACAACAAGTAAAATATCCGAATTGGAGGCCAACGAAGAACGATAAGATTGCAAAGTTACCCACAAGCAGACAACCAATGAAAATAGTCAAATAGGATGTGAACGAATGAGCACAGGGACGTAAAGGCACCATAACGTTGACCAATTACAAAGGAAGCCATACAAAAAGTCCAACTATTGGCTAGAAGATATCTTGTACACAATGAACAGGTCTGAATTGGACGCGTCTGGAAAAATAGAGAAATGTACAACCCCAAAAGCTTGATCCATTACAAAAAAGTTTTAAAGAATTAATAAAATTCAAACTATTGGCTATGTAGATATCTTGCTGACAGACAACATTTGATCTTTGAGTCAAATATGGGTCTTACGTTTTTCGGAGTTACGCTACTTGTGTACTATGTTAAACTTATCAGTGTTACAAATGGATTATAGATGTTTTTGCTGTTTCTAATATAATACAATTGGATAAACACATTACTACATTTAAAACCAATAACGATATTTAGTTATAGTTGTTAATTTCTAGTATGATGCCATTGTTGCCAAGGCGACACAGACTGTCCATATGAGGTAGAGACACTAAATTTATTTGGTGCATTTATTTTTGTAAAATAAAACTTTGTTTAATTCGGATCTTTAAAAAAAGAAGCATATTGTTTCACTGATAAAAGCTTTGTTTATCTAATAAGATATATAAAAGTGTAACCTCGTGGACAAGAAGGGTAAAGGTAATGTTTAAAGGTAAGTTGAAGTCAAACCTGCAAACGCTGTGGACAGATGATCTGGTATTCTTGTGACCGTTGTTTGCGTAGCAGACTGTGTTAAATCTAACAAGAGAAAGATGGAAAAGTAGATTTGAATGCCTTGGTTTTAGTTAAAAGTAAGCAAACGAATAAAATGGACTATGAAATACTTTCATTAAATAGGTTGTAAGAAACGTTACTTGAAATATTGGCATTAGTTTGGCAAAAAAGAAAGGATATCAAATAAGTGTAACCTAGGAAGAAAGTTTCCTTTTAATTAGATTAAACATTAAAAAAAACTTTTGTTTCCGGTAATGTTGTTTCAACAGTAAACACAGGAAATTTAGTGGTTGCTTGGGTTGGAGTATTAATAGATGAGGAAGACTGAGGGGAGGAAAGGTCAGTAGACAACTTGGCATGGAGTGGAGTAGATTGCACCGGGGATGTTCCAGGTCGTAATGATGTTTTTGTTGTTTCTAAATTGATGAAATATAACTATATTATTTTTTAAATTAAATTACAAAACTAATTGAATACAAATACAATGTAATTTAACGAGATTGGAAAGTTATATGAAGTGTCTTTGTTATTATTGTGGTTTAATATTTGTTCATTTCTTGATAGAAAGAATTGTCCTGTTCAAACTAACGTTGGACATATACCCATGTTCTTATTGTTTGTAAAATTAAGTTAAACCTTTACGTTTGAAATAGTCAACCGAAATCCTTTTTTTATCATATACAAAAAAGCAGGCACCTTTTACTTCTGACGTTAATGGTACAAGTGTTGTTTTAGCTGAAACTACAGGGCCGGCAGTGGTGGATTCTGTTGGGATGCCAAAGGATGAGGAAGGTGGAGAAATTGACAACACAGTAGATGGAATAGAAGGCGACATAGACTGTCCATAGGAGGTTTTAGAGACAGACAATGTTTCAGTAGATTGCACTGTAATTTGATCAAAGAAAACATTAAATATATTTGTAATAAAAAGAAAATTTATTTGGTGAATTTATTTTTTGTAAAATAAAACTTTGTTTAATTCGGATCTTTAAATAAAGAAGCATCTTGTTTCACTGATAAAAGCTTTGCTTATCTAACAAGATATATAAAAGTGTAATCTCGTGGACAAGAAGGGTAAAGGTAATGTTTAAAGGTAAGTTGAAGTCAAACCTGCTAACGCTGTGGACAGATGATCTGGTATTCTTGTGACCGTTGTTTGCGTAGCAGACTGAGTTAAATCTAACAAGAGAAAGATGGAAAAGTAGTTAAAAGATTTAAATGCCTTGGTTTTAGTTAAACGTAAGCAAACTAATAAAATGGACTATGAAATACTTTCATTAAATCGGTTGTAAGAAACGTTACTTGAAAGATTGGCATTAGTTTAGCAAAGAAGAAAGGATTTCAAATAAGTGTAACCTAGGAAGAGAGTTTCTTTTTAATTAGATTAAACATTAAATAAACCTTTTGTTTCCGGTAATGCTGTTTCAACAGTAAACACAGGAAATTTAGTGGTTGCTTGGGTTGGAGTATTAATAGATGAGGAAGACTGAGGGGAGGAAAGATCAGTAGACAACTTGGCATAGAGTGCAGTAGATTGCACCGGGGATGTTCCAGGTCGCATTGATGTTTTTGTTGTTTCTAAATTGATAAAATATAACTATATTTTTTTTTTAAATTAATTTACAAAACTAATTGAATACAAATACAATGTAATTTAACTAAATTGGAAAGTTATATGAAGTGTCTTTGTTATTATTGTGGTTTAATATTTGTTCATTTCTTGATAGAAAGAATTGTGGTGTTCAAACTAACGTTGGACATATACCCATGATCGTATTGTTTGTAAAATTAAGTGAAATCTTTACGTTTGCAATAGTCAACCGAAATCTTTTTTCTTTTATATACAAAAAAGCAGGCACCTTTTACTTCTGATGTTAATGGTTCAAGTGTTGTTTTAGCTGAAACTACAGGGCCGGCAGTGGTGGATTCTGTTGGGATGTCAAAGGATGAGGAAGGTGGAGAAATTGACAACACAGTAGATGGAATAGAAGGCAACATAGACTGTCCATAGGAGGTTTTAGAGACAGGCAGTATTTCAGTGGATTGCACTGTAATTTGATCAAAGAAAACATTAAATATATTTGTAATAAAAAGAAAATTTATTTGGTGCATTTATTTTTGTAAAATAAAACTTTGTTTAATTCGGATCTTTAAATAAAGAAGCATCTTGTTTCACTGCTAAAAGCTTTGTTTATCTAAAAAGATATAAAAAAGTGTAATTTAGTGGGCAAGAAGGGTGAAAGTAATGTTTAAAGGTAAGTTGAAGTCAAACCTGCAAACGCTGTGGACAGATGATCTGGTATTCTTGTGACCGTTGTTTGTGTAGAAGACTGTGTTAAATCTAACAAGAGAAAGATGGAAAAGTAGTTAAAAGATTTAAATGCCTTGGTTTTAGTTAAACGTAAGCAAACTAATAAAATGGACTATGAAATACTTTTATTAATTCGGTTGTAAGAAACGTTACTTGAAAGATTGGCATTAGTTTGGTAAAGAAGAAAGGATTTCAAATAAGTGTAACCTAGGAAGAGAGTTTCTTTTGAATTAGATTAAACATTAAATAAACCTTTTGTTTCCGGTAATGCTGTTTCAGCAGTAAACACAGGAAATTTAGTGGTTGCTTCGGTTGGAGTATTAATAGATGAGGAAGACTGAGGGGAGGAAAGGTCAGTAGACAACTTGGCATCGAGTGGAGTAGATTGCACCGGGAATGTTCCAGGTAGTATTGATGTTTTTGTTGTTTCTAAATTGATGAAATAAAACTAAATTATTTTTGAAATTAAATTACAAAACTGATTGAATACAAATACAATGTAATTTACCGAGATTGAAAAGTTACATGAAGCGTCTTTGTTACTATTTTGGTTTAATATTTGTTCATTTCTTGTAAGAAAGAATTGTCGTGTTCAAACTAACGTTGGACATATACCCATGATCGTATTGTTTGTAAAATTAAGTGAAATCTTTACGTTTGCAATAGTCAACCGAAATCTTTTTTCTTTTATATACAAACAAGCAGGCACCTTTTACTTCTGACGTTAATGGTACAAGTGTTGTTTTAGCTGAAACTACAGGGCCGGCAGTGGTGGATTCTGTTGGGATGCCAAAGGATGAGGAAGGTGGAGAAATTGACAACACAGTAGATGGAATAGAAGGCGACATAGCCTTTCCATAGGAGGTTTTAGAGACAGACAATGTTTCAGTGGATTGCACTGTAATTTGATCAAAGAAAACATTAAATATATTTGTAATAAAAAGAAAATTTATTTGGTGCATGTATTTTTGTAAAATAAAACTTTGCTTAATTCGGATCTTTAAATAAAGAAGCATCTTGTTTCACTGACAAAAGCTTTGTTTATCTAATAAGATATATAAAAGTGTAACCCAGTGGACATGAAGGGTAAAGGTAATGTTTAAACGTAAGTTGATGTCAAACCTGCAAACTCTGTGGACAGATCATCTGGTATTCTTGTGACCGTTGTTTTCGTAGCAGACTGTGTTAAATCTATCAAGAGAAAGATGGAAAAGTAGTTAAAAGATCTGAATGCCTTGGTTTTAGTTGAAAGTAAGCAAATGAATAAAATGGACTATTAACTACTTTCTTTAAATAGGTTGTCAGAAACGTTACTTGAAAGATTGGCATTAATTTGGCAAAGAAGAAAGGATATCAAATAAGTGTAACCTAGGAAGAAAGTTTCTTTTTAATTAGATTAAACATTAAAAAACCTTTTGTTTCTGGTAATGTTGTTTCAACAGTAAACACAGGAAATTTAGTGGTTGCTTTGGTTGGAGTATTAATAGATGAGGAAGACTGAGGGGAGGAAAGGTCAGTAGACAACTTGGCATCGAGTGGAGTAGATTGCACCGGGGATGTTCCAGGTAGTATTGATGTTTTTGTTGTTTCTAAATTGATGAAATAAAACTAAATTATTTTTTAAATTAAATTACAAAACTGATTGAATACAAATACAATGTAATTTACCGAGATTGAAAAGTTACATGAAGCGTCTTTGTTACTATTTTGGTTTAATATTTGTTCATTTCTTGTAAGAAAGAATTGTCGTGTTCAAACTAACGTTGGACATATACCCATGATCGTATTGTTTGTAAAATTAAGTGAAATCTTTACGTTTGCAATAGTCAACCGAAATCTTTTTTCTTTTATATACAAACAAGCAGGCACCTTTTACTTCTGACGTTAATGGTACAAGTGTTGTTTTAGCTGAAACTACAGGGCCGGCAGTGGTGGATTCTGTTGGGATGCCAAAGGATGAGGAAGGTGGAGAAATTGACAACACAGTAGATGGAATAGAAGGCGACATAGACTGTCCATAGGAGGTTTTAGAGACAGACAATGTTTCAGTGGATTGCACTGTAATTTGATCAAAGAAAACATTAAATATATTTGTAATAAAAAGAAAATTTATTTGGTGCATTTATTTTTGTAAAATAAAACTTTGCTTAATTCGGATCTTTAAATAAAGAAGCATCTTGTTTCACTGACAAAAGCTTTGTTTATCTAATAAGATATATAAAAGTGTAACCCAGTGGACATGAAGGGTAAAGGTAATGTTTAAACGTAAGTTGATGTCAAACCTGCAAACTCTGTGGACAGATCATCTGGTATTCTTGTGACCGTTGTTTTCGTAGCAGACTGTGTTAAATCTATCAAGAGAAAGATGGAAAAGTATTTAAAAGATCTGAATGCCTTGGTTTTAGTTGAAAGTAAGCAAATGAATAAAATGGACTATTAACTACTTTCTTTAAATAGGTTGTCAGAAACGTTACTTGAAAGATTGGCATTAATTTGGCCAAGAAGAAAGGATATCAAATAAGTGTAACCTAGGAAGAAAGTTTCTTTTTAATTAGATTAAACATTAAAAAACCTTTTGTTTCCGGTAATGTTGTTTCAGCAGTAAACACAGGAAATTTAGTGGTTGCTTCGGTTGGAGTATTAATAGATGAGGAAGACTGAGGGGAGGAAAGGTCAGTAGACAACTTGGCATCGAGTGGAGTAGTATGCACCAGGGATGTTCCAGGTAGTATTGATGTTTTTGTTGTTTCTAAATTGATGAAATAAAACTAAATTATTTTTTAAATTAAATTACAAAACTGATTGAATACAAATACAATGTAATTTACCGAGATTGAAAAGTTACATGAAGCGTCTTTGTTACTATTTTGGTTTAATATTTGTTCATTTCTTGTAAGAAAGAATTGTCGTGTTCAAACTAACGTTGGACATATACCCATGATCGTATTGTTTGTAAAATTAAGTGAAATCTTTACGTTTGCAATAGTCAACCGAAATCTTTTTTCTTTTATATACAAACAAGCAGGCACCTTTTACTTCTGACGTTAATGGTACAAGTGTTGTTTTAGCTGAAACTACAGGGCCGGCAGTGGTGGATTCTGTTGGGATGCCAAAGGATGAGGAAGGTGGAGAAATTGACAACACAGTAGATGGAATAGAAGGCGACATAGACTGTCCATAGGAGGTTTTAGAGACAGACAATGTTTCAGTGGATTGCACTGTAATTTGATCAAAGAAAACATTAAATATATTTGTAATAAAAAGAAAATTTATTTGGTGCATTTATTTTTGTAAAATAAAACTTTGCTTAATTCGGATCTTTAAATAAAGAAGCATCTTGTTTCACTGACAAAAGCTTTGTTTATCTAATAAGATATATAAAAGTGTAACCCAGTGGACATGAAGGGTAAAGGTAATGTTTAAACGTAAGTTGATGTCAAACCTGCAAACTCTGTGGACAGATCATCTGGTATTCTTGTGACCATTGTTTTCGTAGCAGACTGTGTTAAATCTATCAAGAGAAAGATGGAAAAGTAGTTAAAAGATCTGAATGCCTTGGTTTTAGTTGAAAGTAAGCAAATGAATAAAATGGACTATTAACTACTTTCTTTAAATAGGTTGTCAGAAACGTTACTTGAAAGATTGGCATTAATTTGGCCAAGAAGAAAGGATATCAAATAAGTGTAACCTAGGAAGAAAGTTTCTTTTTAATTAGATTAAACATTAAAAAACCTTTTGTTTCCGGTAATGTTGTTTCAACAGTAAACACAGGAAATTTAGTGGTTGCTTTGGTTGGAGTATTAATAGATGAGGAAGACTGAGGGGAGGAAAGGTCAGTAGACAACTTGGCATCGAGTGGAGTAGATTGCACCAGGGATGTTCCAGGTAGTATTGATGTTTTTGTTGTTTCTAAATTGATGAAATAAAACTAAATTATTTTTTAAATTAAATTACAAAACTGATTGAATACAAATACAATGTAATTTACGGAGATTGAAAAGTTACATGAAGCGTCTTTGTTACTATTTTGGTTTAATATTTGTTCATTTCTTGTAAGAAAGAATTGTCGTGTTCAAACTAACGTTGGACATATACCCATGATCATATTGTTTGTAAAATTAGGTGAAATCTTTACGTTTGCAATAGTCAACCGAAATCTTTTTTCTTTTATATACAAACAAGCAGGCACCTTTTACTTCTGACGTTAATGGTACAAGTGTTGTTTTAGCTGAAACTACAGGGCCGGCAGTGGTGGATTCTGTTGGGATGCCAAAGGATGAGGAAGGTGGAGAAATTGACAACACAGTAGATGGAATAGAAGGCGACATAGACTGTCCATAGGAGGTTTTAGAGACAGACAATGTTTCAGTGGATTGCACTGTAATTTGATCAAAGAAAACATTAAATATATTTGTAATAAAAAGAAAATTTATTTGGTGCATTTATTTTTGTAAAATAAAACTTTGCTTTATTCGGATCTTTAAATAAAGAAGCATCTTGTTTCACTGACAAAAGCTTTGTTTATCTAATAAGATATATAAAAGTGTAACCCAGTGGACATGAAGGGTAAAAGTAATGTTTAAACGTAAGTTGATGTCAAACCTGCAAACTCTGTGGACAGATCATCTGGTATTCTTGTGACCGTTGTTTTCGTAGCAGACTGTGTTAAATCTATCAAGAGAAAGATGGAAAAGTATTTAAAAGATCTGAATGCCTTGGTTTTAGTTGAAAGTAAGCAAATGAATAAAATGGACTATTAACTACTTTCTTTAAATAGGTTGTCAGAAACGTTACTTGAAAGATTGGCATTAATTTGGCCAAGAAGAAAGGATATCAAATAAGTGTAACCTAGGAAGAAAGTTTCTTTTTAATTAGATTAAACATTAAAAAACCTTTTGTTTCCGGTAATGTTGTTTCAACAGTAAACACAGGAAATTTAGTGGTTGCTTTGGTTGGAGTATTAATAGATGAGGAAGACTGAGGGGAGGAAAGGTCAGTAGACAACTTGGCATCGAGTGGAGTAGTATGCACCAGGGATGTTCCAGGTAGTATTGATGTTTTTGTTGTTTCTAAATTGATGAAATAAAACTAAATTATTTTTTAAATTAAATTACAAAACTGATTGAATACAAATACAATGTAATTTACCGAGATTGAAAAGTTACATGAAGCGTCTTTGTTACTATTTTGGTTTAATATTTGTTCATTTCTTGTAAGAAAGAATTGTCGTGTTCAAACTAACGTTGGACATATACCCATGATCGTATTGTTTGTAAAATTAAGTGAAATCTTTACGTTTGCAATAGTCAACCGAAATCTTTTTTCTTTTATATACAAACAAGCAGGCACCTTTTACTTCTGACGTTAATGGTACAAGTGTTGTTTTAGCTGAAACTACAGGGCCGGCAGTGGTGGATTCTGTTGGGATGCCAAAGGATGAGGAAGGTGGAGAAATTGACAACACAGTAGATGGAATAGAAGGCGACATAGACTGTCCATAGGAGGTTTTAGAGACAGACAATGTTTCAGTGGATTGCACTGTAATTTGATCAAAGAAAACATTAAATATATTTGTAATAAAAAGAAAATTTATTTGGTGCATTTATTTTTGTAAAATAAAACTTTGCTTAATTCGGATCTTTAAATAAAGAAGCATCTTGTTTCACTGACAAAAGCTTTGTTTATCTAATAAGATATATAAAAGTGTAACCCAGTGGACATGAAGGGTAAAGGTAATGTTTAAACGTAAGTTGATGTCAAACCTGCAAACTCTGTGGACAGATCATCTGGTATTCTTGTGACCGTTGTTTTCGTAGCAGACTGTGTTAAATCTATCAAGAGAAAGATGGAAAAGTAGTTAAAAGATCTGAATGCCTTGGTTTTAGTTGAAAGTAAGCAAATGAATAAAATGGACTATTAACTACTTTCTTTAAATAGGTTGTCAGAAACGTTACTTGAAAGATTGGCATTAATTTGGCCAAGAAGAAAGGATATCAAATAAGTGTAACCTAGGAAGAAAGTTTCTTTTTAATTAGATTAAACATTAAAAAACCTTTTGTTTCCGGTAATGTTGTTTCAACAGTAAACACAGGAAATTTAGTGGTTGCTTTGGTTGGAGTATTAATAGATGAGGAAGACTGAGGGGAGGAAAGGTCAGTAGACAACTTGGCATCGAGTGGAGTAGATTGCACCGGGGATGTTCCAGGTAGTATTGATGTTTTTGTTGTTTCTAAATTGATGAAATAAAACTAAATTATTTTTTAAATTAAATTACAAAACTGATTGAATACAAATACAATGTAATTTACCGAGATTGAAAAGTTACATGAAGCGTCTTTGTTACTATTTTGGTTTAATATTTGTTCATTTCTTGTAAGAAAGAATTGTCGTGTTCAAACTAACGTTGGACATATACCCATGATCGTATTGTTTGTAAAATTAAGTGAAATCTTTACGTTTGCAATAGTCAACCGAAATCTTTTTTCTTTTATATACAAACAAGCAGGCACCTTTTACTTCTGACGTTAATGGTACAAGTGTTGTTTTAGCTGAAACTACAGGGCCGGCAGTGGTGGATTCTGTTGGGATGCCAAAGGATGAGGAAGGTGGAGAAATTGACAACACAGTAGATGGAATAGAAGGCGACATAGACTGTCCATAGGAGGTTTTAGAGACAGACAATGTTTCAGTGGATTGCACTGAGGATTGCACAAAGAAAACATTAAATATATTTGTAATAAAAAGAAAATTTATTTGGTGCATTTATTTTTGTAAAATAAAACTTTGCTTAATTTGGATCTTTAAATAAAGAAGCATCTTGTTTCACTGACAAAAGCTTTGTTTATCTAATAAGATATATAAAAGTGTAACCCAGTGGACATGAAGGGTAAAGGTAATGTTTAAACGTAAGTTGATGTCAAACCTGCAAACTCTGTGGACAGATCATCTGGTATTCTTGTGACCGTTGTTTTCGTAGCAGACTGTGTTAAATCTATCAAGAGAAAGATGGAAAAGTAGTTAAAAGATCTGAATGCCTTGGTTTTAGTTGAAAGTAAGCAAATGAATAAAATGGACTATTAACTACTTTCTTTAAATAGGTTGTCAGAAACGTTACTTGAAAGATTGGCATTAATTTGGCCAAGAAGAAAGGATATCAAATAAGTGTAACCTAGGAAGAAAGTTTCTTTTTAATTAGATTAAACATTAAAAAACCTTTTGTTTCCGGTAATGTTGTTTCAACAGTAAACACAGGAAATTTAGTGGTTGCTTTGGTTGGAGTATTAATAGATGAGGAAGACTGAGGGGAGGAAAGGTCAGTAGACAACTTGGCATGGAGTGGAGTAGATTGCACCGGGGATGTTCCAGGTAGTATTGATGTTTTTGTTGTTTCTAAATTGATGAAATAAAACTAAATTATTTTTTAAATTAAATTACAAAACTGATTGAATACAAATACAATGTAATTTACCGAGATTGAAAAGTTACATGAAGCGTCTTTGTTACTATTTTGGTTTAATATTTGTTCATTTCTTGTAAGAAAGAATTGTCGTGTTCAAACTAACGTTGGACATATACCCATGATCGTATTGTTTGTAAAATTAGGTGAAATCTTTACGTTTGCAATAGTCAACCGAAATCTTTTTTCTTTTATATACAAACAAGCAGGCACCTTTTACTTCTGACGTTAATGGTACAAGTGTTGTTTTAGCTGAAACTACAGGGCCGGCAGTGGTGGATTCTGTTGGGATGCCAAAGGATGAGGAAGGTGGAGAAATTGACAACACAGTAGATGGAATAGAAGGCGACATAGACTGTCCATAGGAGGTTTTAGAGACAGACAATGTTTCAGTGGATTGCACTGTAATTTGATCAAAGAAAACATTAAATATATTTGTAATAAAAAGAAAATTTATTTGGTGCATTTATTTTTGTAAAATAAAACTTTGCTTAATTCGGATCTTTAAATAAAGAAGCATCTTGTTTCACTGACAAAAGCTTTGTTTATCTAATAAGATATATAAAAGTGTAACCCAGTGGACATGAAGGGTAAAAGTAATGTTTAAAGGTAAGTTGATGTCAAACCTGCAAACTCTGTGGACAGATCATCTGGTATTCTTGTGACCGTTGTTTTCGTAGCAGACTGTGTTAAATCTATCAAGAGAAAGATGGAAAAGTAGTTAAAAGATCTGAATGCCTTGGTTTTAGTTGAAAGTAAGCAAATGAATAAAATGGACTATTAACTACTTTCTTTAAATAGGTTGTCAGAAACGTTACTTGAAAGATTGGCATTAATTTGGCCAAGAAGAAAGGATATCAAATAAGTGTAACCTAGGAAGAAAGTTTCTTTTTAATTAGATTAAACATTAAAAAACCTTTTGTTTCCGGTAATGTTGTTTCAACAGTAAACACAGGAAATTTAGTGGTTGCTTTGGTTGGAGTATTAATAGATGAGGAAGACTGAGGGGAGGAAAGGTCAGTAGACAACTTGGCATCGAGTGGAGTAGATTGCACCAGGGATGTTCCAGGTAGTATTGATGTTTTTGTTGTTTCTAAATTGATGAAATAAAACTAAATTATTTTTTAAATTAAATTACAAAACTGATTGAATACAAATACAATGTAATTTACCGAGATTGAAAAGTTACATGAAGCGTCTTTGTTACTATTTTGGTTTAATATTTGTTCATTTCTTGTAAGAAAGAATTGTCGTGTTCAAACTAACGTTGGACATATACCCATGATCGTATTGTTTGTAAAATTAAGTGAAATCTTTACGTTTGCAATAGTCAACCGAAATCTTTTTTCTTTTATATACAAACAAGCAGGCACCTTTTACTTCTGACGTTAATGGTACAAGTGTTGTTTTAGCTGAAACTACAGGGCCGGCAGTGGTGGATTCTGTTGGGATGCCAAAGGATGAGGAAGGTGGAGAAATTGACAACACAGTAGATGGAATAGAAGGCGACATAGACTGTCCATAGGAGGTTTTAGAGACAGACAATGTTTCAGTGGATTGCACTGTAATTTGATCAAAGAAAACATTAAATATATTTGTAATAAAAAGAAAATTTATTTGGTGCATTTATTTTTGTAAAATAAAACTTTGCTTAATTCGGATCTTTAAATAAAGAAGCATCTTGTTTCACTGACAAAAGCTTTGTTTATCTAATAAGATATATAAAAGTGTAACCCAGTGGACATGAAGGGTAAAGGTAATGTTTAAACGTAAGTTGATGTCAAACCTGCAAACTCTGTGGACAGATCATCTGGTATTCTTGTGACCGTTGTTTTCGTAGCAGACTGTGTTAAATCTATCAAGAGAAAGATGGAAAAGTAGTTAAAAGATCTGAATGCCTTGGTTTTAGTTGAAAGTAAGCAAATGAATAAAATGGACTATTAACTACTTTCTTTAAATAGGTTGTCAGAAACGTTACTTGAAAGATTGGCATTAATTTGGCCAAGAAGAAAGGATATCAAATAAGTGTAACCTAGGAAGAAAGTTTCTTTTTAATTAGATTAAACATTAAAAAACCTTTTGTTTCCGGTAATGTTGTTTCAACAGTAAACACAGGAAATTTAGTGGTTGCTTTGGTTGGAGTATTAATAGATGAGGAAGACTGAGGGGAGGAAAGGTCAGTAGACAACTTGGCATCGAGTGGAGTAGATTGCACCGGGGATGTTCCAGGTAGTATTGATGTTTTTGTTGTTTCTAAATTGATGAAATAAAACTAAATTATTTTTTAAATTAAATTACAAAACTGATTGATTACAAATACAATGTAATTTACCGAGATTGAAAAGTTACATGAAGCGTCTTTGTTACTATTTTGGTTTAATATTTGTTCATTTCTTGTAAGAAAGAATTGTCGTGTTCAAACTAACTTTGGACATATACCCATGATCGTATTGTTTGTAAAATTAGGTGAAATCTTTACGTTTGCAATAGTCAACCGAAATCTTTTTTCTTTTATATACAAACAAGCAGGCACCTTTTACTTCTGACGTTAATGGTACAAGTGTTGTTTTAGCTGAAACTACAGGGCCGGCAGTGGTGGATTCTGTTGGGATGCCAAAGGATGAGGAAGGTGGAGAAATTGACAACACAGTAGATGGAATAGAAGGCGACATAGACTGTCCATAGGAGGTTTTAGAGACAGACAATGTTTCAGTGGATTGCACTGTAATTTGATCAAAGAAAACATTAAATATATTTGTAATAAAAAGAAAATTTATTTGGTGCATTTATTTTTGTAAAATAAAACTTTGCTTAATTCGGATCTTTAAATAAAGAAGCATCTTGTTTCACTGACAAAAGCTTTGTTTATCTGATAAGATATATAAAAGTGTAACCCAGTGGACATGAAGGGTAAAGGTAATGTTTAAACGTAAGTTGATGTCAAACCTGCAAACTCTGTGGACAGATCATCTGGTATTCTTGTGACCGTTGTTTTCGTAGCAGACTGTGTTAAATCTATCAAGAGAAAGATGGAAAAGTAGTTAAAAGATCTGAATGCCTTGGTTTTAGTTGAAAGTAAGCAAATGAATAAAATGGACTATTAACTACTTTCTTTAAATAGGTTGTCAGAAACGTTACTTGAAAGATTGGCATTAATTTGGCCAAGAAGAAAGGATATCAAATAAGTGTAACCTAGGAAGAAAGTTTCTTTTTAATTAGATTAAACATTAAAAAACCTTTTGTT
Organism: Lepidochitona cinerea; assembly: GCA_963971465.1. Lineage (NCBI taxonomy): Eukaryota > Metazoa > Mollusca > Polyplacophora > Chitonida > Tonicellidae > Lepidochitona > Lepidochitona cinerea. Next base: position 24,497,166 of record OZ020551.1, on the reverse strand, counting down.
TCCGGTAATGTTGTTTCAACAGTAAACACAGGAAATTTAGTGGTTGCTTTGGTTGGAGTATTAATAGATGAGGAAGACTGAGGGGAGGAAAGGTCAGTAGACAACTTGGCATCGAGTGGAGTAGATTGCACCAGGGATGTTCCAGGTAGTATTGATGTTTTTGTTGTTTCTAAATTGATGAAATAAAACTAAATTATTTTTTAAATTAAATTACAAAACTGATTGAATACAAATACAATGTAATTTACCGAGATTGAAAAGTTACATGAAGCGTCTTTGTTACTATTTTGGTTTAATATTTGTTCATTTCTTGTAAGAAAGAATTGTCGTGTTCAAACTAACGTTGGACATATACCCATGATCGTATTGTTTGTAAAATTAAGTGAAATCTTTACGTTTGCAATAGTCAACCGAAATCTTTTTTCTTTTATATACAAACAAGCAGGCACCTTTTACTTCTGACGTTAATGGTACAAGTGTTGTTTTAGCTGAAACTACAGGGCCGGCAGTGGTGGATTCTGTTGGGATGCCAAAGGATGAGGAAGGTGGAGAAATTGACAACACAGTAGATGGAATAGAAGGCGACATAGACTGTCCATAGGAGGTTTTAGAGACAGACAATGTTTCAGTGGATTGCACTGTAATTTGATCAAAGAAAACATTAAATATATTTGTAATAAAAAGAAAATTTATTTGGTGCATTTATTTTTGTAAAATAAAACTTTGCTTAATTCGGATCTTTAAATAAAGAAGCATCTTGTTTCACTGACAAAAGCTTTGTTTATCTAATAAGATATATAAAAGTGTAACCCAGTGGACATGAAGGGTAAAGGTAATGGTTAAACGTAAGTTGATGTCAAACCTGCAAACTCTGTGGACAGATCATCTGGTATTCTTGTGACTGTTGTTTTCGTAGCAGACTGTGTTAAATCTATCAAGAGAAAGATGGAAAAGTAGTTAAAAGATCTGAATGCCTTGGTTTTAGTTGAAAGTAAGCAAATGAATAAAATGGACTATTAACTACTTTCTTTAAATAGGTTGTCAGAAACGTTACTTGAAAGATTGGCATTAATTTGGCCAAGAAGAAAGGATATCAAATAAGTGTAACCTAGGAAGAAAGTTTCTTTTTAATTAGATTAAACATTAAAAAACCTTTTGTTTCCGGTAATGTTGTTTCAACAGTAAACACAGGAAATTTAGTGGTTGCTTTGGTTGGAGTATTAATAGATGAGGAAGACTGAGGGGAGGAAAGGTCAGTAGACAACTTGGCATCGAGTGGAGTAGATTGCACCAGGGATGTTCCAGGTAGTATTGATGTTTTTGTTGTTTCTAAATTGATGAAATAAAACTAAATTATTTTTTAAATTAAATTACAAAACTGATTGAATACAAATACAATGTAATTTACCGAGATTGAAAAGTTACATGAAGCGTCTTTGTTACTATTTTGGTTTAATATTTGTTCATTTCTTGTAAGAAAGAATTGTCGTGTTCAAACTAACGTTGGACATATACCCATGATCGTATTGTTTGTAAAATTAAGTGAAATCTTTACGTTTGCAATAGTCAACCGAAATCTTTTTTCTTTTATATACAAACAAGCAGGCACCTTTTACTTCTGACGTTAATGGTACAAGTGTTGTTTTAGCTGAAACTACAGGGCCGGCAGTGGTGGATTCTGTTGGGATGCCAAAGGATGAGGAAGGTGGAGAAATTGACAACACAGTAGATGGAATAGAAGGCGACATACTCTGCCCATAGGAGGTTTTAGAGACAGACAATGTTTCAGTGGATTGCACTGTAATTTGATCAAAGAAAACATTAAATATATTTGTAATAAAAAGAAAATTTATTTGGTGCATTTATTTTTGTAAAATAAAACTTTGCTTAATTCGGATCTTTAAATAAAGAAGCATCTTGTTTCACTGACAAAAGCTTTGTTTATCTAATAAGATATATAAAAATGTAACCCAGTGGACATGAAGGGTCAAGGTAATGTTTAAACGTAAGTTGATGTCAAACCTGCAAATTCTGTGGACAGATCATCTGGTATTCTTGTGACCGTTGTTTTCGTAGCAGACTGTGTTAAATCTATCAAGAGAAAGATGGAAAAGTAGTTAAAAGATCTGAATGCCTTGGTTTTAGTTGAAAGTAAGCAAATGAATAAAATGGACTATGAACTACTTTCTTTAAATAGGTTGTCAGAAACGTTACTTGAAAGATTGGCATTGATTTGGCCAAGAAGAAAGGATATCAAATAAGTGTAACCTAGGAAGAAAGTTTCTTTTTAATTAGATTAAACATTAAAAAACCTTTTGTTTCCGGTAATGTTGTTTCAACAGTAAACACAGGAAATTTAGTGGTTGCTTGGGTTGGAGTATTAATAGATGAGGAAGACTGAGGGGAGGAAAGGTCAGTAGACAACTTGGCATAGAGTGGAGTAGATTGCACCGGGGATGTTCCAGGTAGTATTGATGTTTTTGTTGTTTCTAAGTTGATGAAATAAAACTAAATTATTTTTTAAATTAAATTACAAAACTGATTGAATATAAATACAATGTAATTTACGGAGATTGAAAAGTTACATGAAGCGTCTTTGTTACTATTTTGGTTTAATATTTGTTCATTTCTTGTAAGAAAGAATTGTCGTGTTCAAACTAACGTTAGACATATACCCATGTTCGTATTGTTTGTAAAATTAAGTGAAATCTTTACGTTTGCAATAGTCAACCGAAATCTTTTTTCTTTTATATACAAAAAAGCAGGCACCTTTTACTTCTGACGTTAATGGTACAAGTGTTGTTTTAGCTGAAACTACAGGGCCGGCAGTGGTGGATTCTGTTGGGATGCCAAAGGATGAGGAAGGTGGATAAATTGACAACACAGTAGATGGAATAGAGGGCGACATAGACTGCCCATAGGAGGTTTTAGAGACAGACAATGTTTCAGTGGATTGCACTGTAATTTGATCAAAGAAAACATTAAATATATTTGTAATAAAAAGAAAATTGATTTGGTGCATTTATTTTTGTAAGAAAAACTTTGTTTAATTCGGATCTTTAAATAAAGAAACATCTTGTTTAACTGGTAAAAGCTTTGTTTATCTAATAAGATATCTAAAAGTGTAACCTAGTGGACAAGAAGGGTAAAGGTATTGTTTAAATGTAAGTTGAAGTCAAACCTGCAAACTCTGTGGACAGATCATCTGGTATTCTTGTGATCGTTGTTTGCGTAGAAGACTGTGTTAAATCTAAAAAGACAAAGATGGAAAAGTAGTTAAAAGATCTGAATGCCTTGGTTTTGGTTGAAAGTAAGCAAATGAAGAAAATGGACTATTAACTACTTTCATTAAATAGGTTGTTAGAAACGTTACTTGAAAGATTGGTATTAATTTGGCAAAGAAGAAAGGATATCAAATAAGTGTAACCTACGAAGAAAGTTTCTTTTTAATTAGATTAAACATTAAAAAACCTTTTGTTTCCGGTAATGTTGTTTCAACAGTAAACACAGGAAATTTAGTGGTTGCTTCGGTTGGAGTATTAATAGATGAGGAAGACTGAGGGGAGGAAAGGTCAGTAGACAACTTGGCATAGAGTGGAGTAGATTGCACCGGGGATGTTCCAGGTAGTATTGATGTTTTTGTCGTTTCTAAATTGATGAAATAAAACTAAGTTATTTTTTAAAATAAATTACTAAACTGATTGAATACAAATACAATGTAATTTACCGAGATTGAAAAGTTACATGAAGCGTCTTTGTTACTATTGTGGTTTAATATTTGTTCATTTCTTGTAAGAAAGAATTGTCGTGTTCAAACTAACGCTGGACATATACCCATGTTCGTATTGTTTGTAAAATTAAGTGAAATCTTTACGTTTGCAATAGTCAACCGAAATCTTTTTTTTTTATATACAAAAAAGCAGGCACCTTTTACTTCTGACGTTAATGGTACAAGTGTTGTTTTAGTTGAAACTACAGGGCCGGCAGTGGTGGATTCTGTTGGGATGCCAAAGGATGAGGAAGGTGGAGAAATTGACAACACAGTAGATGGAATAGAAGGCGACATAGACTGTCCATAGGAGGTTTTAGAGACAGACAATGTTTCAGTGGATTGCACTGTAATTTGATCAAAGAAAACATTAAATATATTTGTAATAAAAAGAAAATTGATTTGGTGCATTTATTTTTGTAAAATAAAACTTTGTTTAATTCGGATCTTTAAATAAAGAAGCATCTTGTTTCACTGAGAAAAGCTTTGTTTATCTAATAAGATATATAAAAGTGTAACCTAGTGGACAAGAAGGGTAAAGGTAATGTTTAAAGGTAAGTTGATGTCAAACCTGCAAACTCTGTGGACAGATCATCTGGTATTCTTGTGATCGTTGTTTGCGTAGAAGACTGTGTTAAATCTATCAAGAGAAAGATGGAAAAGTAGTTAAAAGATCTGAATGCCTTGGTTTTAGTTAAAAGTAAGCAAATGAATAAAATGGACTATTGACTACTTTCATTAAATAGGTTGTAAGAAACGTTACATGAAAGATTGGCATTAATTTGGCAAAGAAGAAAGGATATCAAATAAGTGTAACCTAGGAAGAGAGTTTCTTTTTAATTAGATTAAACCTTAAAAAACCTTTTGTTTCTGGTAATGTTGTTTCAACAGTAAACACAGGAAATTTTGTGGTTGCTTCGGTTGGAGTATTAATAGATGAGGAAGACTGAGGGGAGGAAAGGTCAGTAGACAACTTGGCATAGAGTGGAGAAGATTGCATCGGGGATGTTCCAGGTAGTATTGATGTTTTTGTTGTTTCTAAAGTGATGAAATAAAACTAAATTATTTTTTAAATTAAATTACAAAACTGATTGAATACAAATACAATGTAATTTACCGAGATTGAAAAGTTACATGAAACGTCTTTGTTACTTTTGTGGTTTAATATTTGTTCATTTCTTGTAAGAAAGAATTGTCGTGTTCAAACTAACGTTGGACATATACCCATGTTCATATTGTTTGTAAAATTAAGTGAAATCTTTACGTTTGCAATAGTCAACCGAAATCTTTTTTCTTTTATATACAAACAAGCAGGCACCTTTTACTTCTGACGTTAATGGTACAAGTGTTGTTTTAGTTGAAACTACAGGGCCGGCAGTGGTAGATTCTGTTGGGATGCCAAAGGATGAGGAAGGTGGAGAAATTGACAACACAGTAGATGGAATAGAAGGCGACATAGACTGTCCATAGGAGGTTTTAGAGACAGGCAGTATTTCAGTGGATTGCACTGTAATTTGATCAAAGAAAACATTAAATATATTTGTAATAAAAAGAAAATTTATTTGGTGCATTTATTTTTGTAAAAAAAACTTTGCTGATTTCGGATTTTTAAATAAAGAAGCATCTTGTTTCACTGAGAAAAGCTTTGTTTATCTAATAAGATATATACAAGTGTAACCTAGTGGACAAGAAGGGTAAAGGTAATGTTTAAACGTAAGTTGATGTCAAACCTGCAAACTCTGTGGACAGATCATCTGGTATTCTTGTGACCGTTGTTTGCGTAGAAGACTGTGTTAAATCTAACAAGAGAAAGATGGAAAAGTAGTTAAAAGATCTGAATGCATTGGTTCTTTTATTTGAAAGTAAGCAAATGAATAAAATGGACTATTGACTACTTTCATTAAATAGGTTGTAAGAAACCTTACTTGAAAGATTGGCATTAGTTTGGCAAAGAAAAAAGGATATCAAATAAGTGTAACCTATGAAGAGAGTTTCTTTTTAATTAGATTGATCATTAAAAAAACCTTTTGTTTCCGGTAATGTTGTTTCAACAGTAAACACAGGAAATTTAGTGGTAAACACAGGAAATTTAGTGGTTGCTTGGGTTGGAGTATTAATAGATGAGGAAGACTGAGGGGAGGAAAGATCAGTAGACAACTTGGCATAGAGTGGAGAAGATTGCATCAGGGATGTTCCAGGTAGTATTGATGTTTTTGTTGTTTCTAAATTGATGAAATTGAACTAAATTATCTTTTAAATTAAATTACAAAACTGATTGAATACAAATACAATGTAATTTACCGAGATTGAAAAGTTACATGAAGCGTCTTTGTTACTATTTTGGTTTAATATTTGTTCATTTCTTGTAAGAAAGAATTGTCGTGTTCAAACTAACGTTGGACATATGCCCATGTTCATATTGTTTGTAAAATTAAGTGAAATCTTTATGTTGGCAATAGTCAACCGAAATCTTTTTTCTTTTATATACAAAAAAGCAGGCACCTTTTACTTCTGACGTTAATGGTACAAGTGTTGTTTTAGCTGAAACTACAGGGCCGGCAGTGGTGGATTCTGTTGGGATGCCAAAGGATGAGGAAGGTGGAGAAATTGACAACACAGTAGATGGAATAGAAGGCGACATAGACTGTCCGTAGGAGGTTTTAGAGACAGACAATGTTTCAGTGGATTGCACTGTAATTTGATCAAAGAAAACATTAAATATATTTGTAATAAAAAGAAAATTGATTTGAGTCATTTATTTTTGTAAAAGAAAACTTTGTTTAATTCGGATCTTTAAATAAAGAAGCATCTTGTTTCACTGATAAAAGCTTTGTTTATCTAATAAGATATATAAAAGTGTAACCCAGTGGACAAGAAGGGTAAAGGTAATGTTTAAAGGTAAGTTGATGTCAAACCTGCAAACTCTGTGGACAGATCATCTGGTATTCTTGTGACCGTTGTTTCCGTAGCAGACTGTGTTAAATCTATCAAGAGAAAGATGGAAAAGTAGTTAAAAGATATGAATGCATTGGTTTTAGTTGAAAGTAAGCAAATGAATAAAATGGACTATAAACTACTTTCTTTAAATAGGTTGTCAGAAACGTTACTTGAAAGATTGGCATTAATTTGGCCAAGAAGAAAGGATATCAAATAAGTGTAACCTAGGAAGAGAGTTTCTTTTTAATTAGATTAAACATTAAAAAAACCTTTTGTTTCCGGTAATGTTGTTTCAACAGTAAACACAGGAAATTTAGTGGTTGCTTGGGTTGGAGTATTAATAGATGAGGAAGACTGAGGGGAGGAAAGATCAGTAGACAACTTGGCATAGAGTTGAGTAGATTGCACCGGGGATGTTCCAGGTAGTATTGATGTTTTTGTTGTTTCTAAATTGATGAAACAAAACTAAATTATTTTTTAAATTAAATTACAAAACTGATTGAATACAAATACAATGTAATTTACCGAGATTGAAAAGTTACATGAAGCGTCTTTGTTACTATTTTGGTTTAATATTTGTTCATTTCTTGTAAGAAAGAATTGTCGTGTTCAAACTAACGTTAGACATATACCCATGATCGTATTGTTTGTAAAATTAAGTGAAATCTTTACGTTTGCAATAGTCAACCGAAATCTTTTTTCTTTTATATACAAAAAAGCAGGCACCTTTTACTTCTGACGTTAATGGTACAAGTGTTGTTTTAGCTGAAACTACAGGGCCGGCAGTGGTGGATTCTGTTGGGATGCCAAAGGATGAGGAAGGTGGAGAAATTGACAACACAGTAGATGGAATAGAAGGCGACATAGACTGTCCATAGGAGGTTTTAGAGACAGACAATGTTTCAGTGGATTGCACTGTAATTTGATCAAAGAAAACATTAAATATATTTGTAATAAAAAGAAAATTGATTTGGTGCATTTATTTTTGTAAAATAAAACTTTGTTTAATTTGCATCTTTAAATAAAGAAGCATCTTGTTTCACTGAGAAAAGCTTTGTTTATCTAATAAGATATATAAAAGTGTAACCTAGTGGACAAGAAGGGTAAAGGTAATGTTTAAAGGTAAGTTGATGTCAAACCTGCAAACTCTGTGGACAGATCATCTGGTATTCTTGTGATCGTTGTTTGCGTAGAAGACTGTGTTAAATCTATCAAGAGAAAGATGGAAAAGTAGTTAAAAGATCTGAATGCCTTGGTTTTAGTTAAAAGTATGCAAATGAATAAAATGGACTATTGACTACTTTCATTAAATAGGTTGTAAGAAACCTTACTTGAAAGATTGGCATTAATTTGGCAAAGAAGAAAGGATATCAAATAAGTGTAACCTAGGAAGAGAGTTTCTTTTTAATTAGATTAAATATTAAAAAACCTTTTGTTTCTGGTAAAGTTGTTTCAACAGTAAACACAGGAAATTTTGTGGTTGCTTCGGTTGGAGTATTAATAGATGAGGAAGACTGAGGGGAGGAAAGGTCAGTAGACAACTTGGCATAGAGTGGAGTATATTGCACTGGGGATGTTCCAGGTAGTATTGATGTTTTTGTTGTTTCTAAATTGATGAAATTAAACTAAATTATTTTTTAAATTAAATTACAAAACTGATTGAATACAAATACAATGTAATTTACCGAGATTGAAAAGTTACATGAAGCGTCTTTGTTACTATTTTGGTTTAATATTTGTTCATTTCTTGTAAGAAAGAATTGTCGTGTTCAAACTAACGTTGGACATATACCCATGATCGTATTGTTTGTAAAATTAGGTGAAATCTTTACGTTTGCAATAGTCAACCGAAATCTTTTTTCTTTTATATACAAACAAGCAGGCACCTTTTACTTCTGACGTTAATGGTACAAGTGTTGTTTTAGCTGAAACTACAGGGCCGGCAGTGGTGGATTCTGTTGGGATGCCAAAGGATGAGGAAGGTGGAGAAATTGACAACACAGTAGATGGAATAGAAGGCGACATAGACTGTCCATAGGAGGTTTTAGAGACAGACAATGTTTCAGTGGATTGCACTGTAATTTGATCAAAGAAAACATTAAATATATTTGTAATAAAAAGAAAATTGATTTGGTGCATTTATTTTTGTAAAAGCAAACTTTGTTTAATTCGGATCTTTAAATAAAGAAGCATCTTGTTTCACTGATAAAAGCTTTGTTTATCTAATAAGATATATAAAAGTGTAACCCAGTGGACAAGAAGGGTAAAGGTAATGTTTAAAGGTAAGTTGATGTCAAACCTGCAAACTCTGTGGACAGATCATCTGGTATTCTTGTGACCGTTGTTTCCGTAGCAGACTGTGTTAAATCTATCAAGAGAAAGATGGAAAAGTAGTTAAAAGATCTGAATGCATTGGTTTTAGCTGAAAGTAAGCAAATGAATAAAATGGACTATAAACTACTTTCTTTAAATAGGTTGTCAGAAACGTTACTTGAAAGATTGGCATTAATTTGGCCAAGAAGAAAGGATATCAAATAAGTGTAACCTAGGAAGAGAGTTTCTTTTTAATTAGATTAAACATTAAAAAAACCTTTTGTTTCCGGTAATGTTGTTTCAACAGTAAACACAGGAAATTTAGTGGTTGCTTGGGTTGGAGTATTAATAGATGAGGAAGACTGAGGGGAGGAAAGATCAGTAGACAACTTGGCATAGAGTGGAGTAGATTGCACCAGGGATGTTCCAGGTAGTATTGATGTTTTTGTTGTTTCTAAATTGATGAAATTGAACTAAATTATTTTTTAAATTAAATTACAAAACTGATTGAATACAAATACAATGTAATTTACCGAGATTGAAAAGTTACATGAAGGGTCTTTGTTACTATTTTGGTTTAATATTTGTTCATTTCTTGTAAGAAAGAATTGTCGTGTTCAAACTAACGTTGGACATATACCCATGTTCATATTGTTTGTAAAATTAAGTGAAATCTTTACGTTTGCAATAGTCAACCGAAATCTTTTTTCTTTTATATACAAAAAAGCAGGCACCTTTTACTTCTGACGTTAATGGTACAAGTGTTGTTTTAGCTGAAACTACAGGGCCGGCAGTGGTGGATTCTGTTGGGATGCCAAAGGATGAGGAAGGTGGAGAAATTGACAACACAGTAGATGGAATAGAAGGCGACATAGACTGTCCATAGGAGGTTTTAGAGACAGACAATGTTTCAGTGGATTGCACTGTAATTTGATCAAAGAAAACATTAAATATATTTGTAATAAAAAGAAAATTGATTTGGTGCATTTATTTTTGTAAAATAAAACTTTGTTTAATTCGCATCTTTAAATAAAGAAGCATCTTGTTTCACTGAGAAAAGCTTTGTTTATCTAATAAGATATATAAAAGTGTAACCTAGTGGACAAGAAGGGTAAAGGTAATGTTTAAAGGTAAGTTGATGTCAAACCTGCAAACTCTGTGGACAGATCATCTGGTATTCTTGTGATCGTTGTTTGCGTAGAAGACTGTGTTAAATCTATCAAGAGAAAGATGGAAAAGTAGTTAAAAGATCTGAATGCCTTGGTTTTAGTTGAAAGTAAGCAAATGAATAAAATGGACTATTGACTACTTTCATTAAATAGGTTGTAAGAAACCTTACTTGAAAGATTGGCATTAATTTGGCCAAGAAGAAAGGATATCAAATAAGTGTAACCTAGGAAGAGAGTTTCTTTTTAATTAGATTAAACATTAAAAAACCTTTTGTTTCTGGTAATGTTGTTTCAACAGTAAGCACAGGAAATTTTGTGGTTGCTTCGGTTGGAGTATTAATAGATGAGGAAGACTGAGGGGAGGAAAGGTCAGTAGACAACTTGGCATAGAGTGGAGAAGATTGCATCGGGGATGTTCCAGGTAGTATTGATGTTTTTGTTGTTTCTAAAGTGATGAAATAAAACTAAATTATTTTTTAAATTAAATTACAAAACTGATTGAATACAAATACAATGTAATTTACCGAGATTGAAAAGTTACATGAAGCGTCTTTGTTACTTTTGTGGTTTAATATTTGTTCATTTCTTGTAAGAAAGAATTGTCGTGTTCAAACTAACGTTGGACATATACCCATGTTCATATTGTTTGTAAAATTAAATGAAATCTTTACGTTTGCAATAGTCAACCGAAATCTTTTTTCTTTTATATACAAAAAAGCAGGCACCTTTTACTTCTGACGTTAATGGTACAAGTGTTGTTTTAGCTGAAACTACAGGGCCGGCAGTGGTGGATTCTGTTGGGATGCCAAAGGATGAGGAAGGTGGAGAAATTGACAACACAGTAGATGAAATAGAAGGCGACATAGACTGTCCATAGGAGGTTTTAGAGACAGGCAGTATTTCAGTGGATCGCACTGTAATTTGATCAAAGAAAACATTAAATATATTTGTAATAAAAAGAAAATTTATTTGGTGCATTTATTTTTGTAAAAAAACTTTGTTGATTTCGGATTTTTAAATAAAGAAGCATCTTGTTTCACTGACAAAAGTTTTGTTTATCTAATAAGATATATAAAAGTGTAACCTAGTGGACAAGAAGGGTAAAGGTAATGTTTAAACGTAAGTTGATGTCAAACCTGCAAACTCTGTGGACAGATCATCTGGTATTCTTGTGATCGTTGTTTGCGTAGAAGACTGTGTTAAATCTAACAAGAGAAAGATGGAAAAGTAGTTAAAAGATCTGAATACATTGGTTCTTTTATTTGAAAGTAAGCAAATGAATAAAATGGACTATTGACTACTTTCATTAAATAGGTTGTAAGAAACCTTACTTGAAAGATTGGCATTAATTTGGCCAAGAAGAAAGGATATCAAATAAGTGTAACCTAGGAAGAGAGTTTCTTTTTAATTAGATTAAACATTAAAAAACCTTTTGTTTCTGGTAATATTGTTTCAACAGTAAGCACAGGAAATTTTGTGGTTGCTTGGGTTGGATTATTAATAGATGAGGAAGACTGAGGGGAGGAAAGGTCAGTAGACAACTTGGCATAGAGTGGAGAAGATTGCATCGGGGATGTTCCAGGTAGTATTGATGTTTTTGTTGTTTCTAAAGTGATGAAATAAAACTAAATTATTTTTTAAATTAAATTACAAAACTGATTGAATACAAATACAATGTAATTTACCGAGATTGAAAAGTTACATGAAGCGTCTTTGTTACTATTTTGGTTTAATATTTGTTCATTTCTTGTAAGAAAGAATTGTGTGTTCAAACTAACGTTGGACATATACCCATGTTCGTATTGTTTGTAAAATTAAGTGAAATCTTTATGTTTGCAATAGTCAACCGAAATCTTTTTTCTTTTATATACAAAAAAGCAGGCACCTTTTACTTCTGACGTTAATGGTACAAGTGTTGTTTTAGCTGAAACTACAGGGCCGGCAGTGGTGGATTCTGTTGGGATGCCAAAGGATGAGGAAGGTGGAGAAATTGACAACACAGTAGATGGAATAGAAGGCGACATAGACTGTCCATAGGAGGTTTTAGAGACAGACAATGTTTCAGTGGATTGCACTGTAATTTGATCAAAAAAAAATATTAAATATATTTGTAATAAAAAGAAAATTGATTTGGTGCATTTATTTTTGTAAAAAAAAACTTTGTTTAATTCGGATCTTTAAATAAAGAAGCATCTTGTTTCACTGATAAAAGCTTTGTTTATCTAATAAGATATATAAAAGTGTAACCCAGTGGACAAGAAGGGTAAAGGTAATGTTTAAAGGTAAGTTGATGTCAAACCTGCAAACTCTGTGGACAGATCATCTGGTATTCTTGTGACCGTTGTTTTCGTAGCAGATTGTGTTAAATCTATCAAGAGAAAGATGGAAAAGTAGTTAAAAGATCTGAATGCCTTGGTTTTAGTTGAAAGTAAGCAAATGAATGAAATGGACTATACACTACTTTCTTTAAATAGGTTGTCAGAAGCGTTATTTGAAAGATTAGCATTAATTTGGCCAAGAAGAAAGGATATCAAATAAGTGTAACCTAGGAAGAGAGTTTCTTTTTAATTAGATTAAACATTAAAAAAACCTTTTGTTTCCGGTAATGTTGTTTCAACAGTAAACACAGGAAATTTAGTGGTTGCTTGGGTTGGAGTATTAATAGATGAGGAAGACTGAGGGGAGGAAAGATCAGTAGACAACTTGGCATAGAGTGGAGTAGATTGCACTGGGGATGTTCCAGGTAGTATTGATGTTTTTGTTGTTTCTAAATTGATGGAACAAAACTAAATTATTTATTAAATCAAATTACAAAACTGATTGAATACAAATACAATGTAATTTACCGAGATTGAAAAGTTACATGAAGCGTCTTTGTTACTATTTTGGTTTAATATTTTTTCATTTCTTGTAAGAAAGAATTGTCGTGTTCAAACTAACGTTAGACATATACCCATGTTCCTATTGTTTGTAAAATTAAGTGAAATCTTTACGTTTGCAATAGTCAACCGAAATCTTTTTTCTTTTATATACAAAAAAGCAGGCACCTTTTACTTCTGACGTTAATGGTACAAGTGTTGTTTTAGCTGAAACTACAGGGCCGGCAGTGGTGGATTCTGTTGGTATGCCAAAGGATGAGGAAGGTGGAGAAATTGACAACACAGTAGATGGAATAGAAGGCGACATAGACTGTCCATAGGAGGTTTTAGAGACAGACAATGTTTCAGTGGATTGCACTGTAATTTGATCAAAGAAAACATTAAATATATTTGTAATAAAAAGAAAATTGATTTGGTGCATTTATTTTTGTAAAATAAAACTTTGTTTAATTCGGATCTTTAAATAAAGAATCATCTTGTTTCACTGAGAAAAGCTTTGTTTATCTAATAAGATATATAAAAGTGTAACCCAGTGGACATGAAGGGTAAAGGTAATGTTTAAACGTAAGTTGATGTCAAACCTGCAAACTCTGTGGACAGATCATCTGGTATTCTTGTGATCGTTGTTTGCGTAGAAGACTGTGTTAAATCTATCAAGAGAAAGATGGAAAAGTAGTTAAAAGATCTGAATGCCTTGGTTTTAGTTAAAAGTAAGCAAATGAATAAAATGGACTATTGACTACTTTCATTAAATAGGTTGTAAGAAACCTTACTTGAAAGATTGGCATTAATTTGGCAAAGAAGAAAGGATATCAAATAAGTGTAACCTAGGAAGAGAGTTTCTTTTTAATTAGATTAAACATTAAAAAACCTTTTGTTTCTGGTAATGTTGTTTCAACAGTAAACACAGGAAATTTTGTGGTTGCTTCGGTTGGAGTATTAATAGCTGAGGAAGACTGAGGGGAGGAAAGGTCAGTAGACAACTTGGCATAGAGTGGAGAAGATTGCATCGGGGATGTTCCAGGTAGTATTGATGTTTTTGTTGTTTCTAAAGTGATGAAATAAAACTAAATTATTTTTTAAATTAAATTACAAAACTGATTGAATACAAATACAATGTAATTTACCGAGATTGAAAAGTTACATGAAGCGTCTTTGTTACTTTTGTGGTTTAATATTTGTTCATTTCTTGTAAGAAAGAATTGTCGTGTTCAAACTAACGTTGGACATATACCCATGTTCGTATTGTTTGTAAAATTAAGTGAAATCTTTACGTTTGCAATAGTCAACCGAAATCTTTTTTCTTTTATATACAAACAAGCAGGCACCTTTTACTTCTGAGGTTAATGGTACAAGTGTTGTTTTAGTTGAAACTACAGGGCCGGCAGTGGTGGATTCTGTTGGGATGTCAAAGGATGAGGAGGGTGGAGAAATTGACAACACAGTAGATGGAATAGAAGGCGACATAGACTGTCCATAGGAGGTTTCAGAGACAGACAATGTTTCAGTGGATTGCACTGTAATTTGATCAAAGAAAACATTAAATATATTTGTAATAAAAAGAAAATTGATTTGGTGCATTTATTTTTGTAAAATAAAACTTTGTTTAATTCGGATCTTTAAATAAAGAAGCATCTTGTTTCACTGAGAAAAGCTTTGTTTATCTAATAAAATATATAAAAGTGTAACCTAGTGGACAAGAAGTGTAAAGGTAATGTTTAAACGTAAGTTGATGTCAAACCTGCAAACTCTGTGGACAGATCATCTGGTATTCTTGTGATCGTTGTTTGCGTAGAAGACTGTGTTAAATCTAACAAGAGAAAGATGGAAAAGTAGTTAAAAGATCTGAATGCCTTGGTTCTTTTATTTGAAAGTAAGCAAATGAATAAAATGGACTATTGACTACTTTCACTAAATAGGTTGTAAGAAACGTTACTTGAAAGATTGGCATTAGTTTGGCAAAGAAGAAAGGATATCAAATAAGTGTAACCTAGGAAGAGAGTTTCTTTTTAATTAGATTAAACATTAAAAAAACCTTTTGTTTCTGGTAATGTTGTTTCAACAGTAAACACAGGAAATTTAGTGGTTGCTTGGGTTGGAGTATGAATAGATGAGGAAGACTGAGGGGAGGAAAGATCAGTAGACAACTTGGCATAGGGTGGAGTAGATTGCACCGGGGATGTTCCAGGTAGTATTGATGTTTTTGTTGTTTCTAAATTGATGAAATTGAACTAAATTATTTTTTAAATTAAATTACAAAACTGATTGAATACAAATACAATGTAATTTACCGAGATTGAAAAGTTACATGAAGCGTCTTTGTTACTATTTTGGTTTAATATTTGTTCATTTCTTGTAAGAAAGAATTGTCGTGTTCAAACTAACGTTGGACATATACCCATGTTCGTATTGTTTGTAAAATTAAGTGAAATCTTTACGTTTGCAATTGTCAACCGAAATCGTTTTTTCTTTTATATACAAAAAAGCAGGCACCTTTTACTTCTGACGTTAATGGTACAAGTGTTGTTTTAGCTGAAACTACAGGGCCGGCAGTGGTGGATTCTGTTGGGATGCCAAAGGATGAGGAAGGTGGAGAAATTGACAACACAGTAGATGGAATAGAAGGCGACATAGACTGTCCATAGGAGGTTTTAGAGACAGACAATGTTTCAGTGGATTGCACTGTAATTTGATCAAAAAACACATTAAATATATTTGTAATAAAAAGAAAATTGATTTGGTGCATTTATTTTTGTAAAATAAAACTTTGTTTAATTCGGATCTTTAAATAAAGAAGCATCTTGTTTCACTGATAAAAGCTTTGTTTATCTAATAAGATATATAAAAGTGTAACCCAGTGGACAAGAAGGGTAAAGGTAATGTTTAAAGGTAAGTTGATGTCAAACCTGCAAACTCTGTGGACAGATCATCTGGCATTCTTGTGACCGTTGTTTTCGTAGCAGACTGTGTTAAATCTATCAAGAGAAAGATGGAAAAGTAGTTAAAAGATCTGAATGCCTTGGTTTTAGTTGAAAGTAAGCAAATGAATAAAATGGATTATAAACTACTTTCTTTAAATAGGTTGTCAGAAACGTTACTTGAAAGATTGGCATCAGTTTGGCAAAGAAGAAAGGATATCAAATAAGTGTAACCTAGGAAGAGAGTTTCTTTTTAATTAGATTAAACATTAAAAAAACCTTTTGTTTCCGGTAATGTTGTTTCAACAGTAAACACAGGAAATTTAGTGGTTGCTTGGGTTGGAGTATTAATAGATGAGGAAGACTGAGGGGAGGAAAGATCAGTAGACAACTTGGCATAGAATGGGGTAGATTGCACCGGGGATGTTCCAGGTAGTATTGATGTTTTCGTTGTTTCTAAATTGATGAAATTAAACTAAATTATTTTTGAAATTAAATTACAAAACTGATTGAATACAAATACAATGTAATTTACCGAGATTGAAAAGTTACATGAAGCGTCTTTGTTACTATTTTGGTTTAATATTTGTTCATTTCTTGTAAGAAAGAATTGTGTGTTCAAACTAACGTTGGACATATACCCATGTTCCTATTGTTTGTAAAATTAAGTGAAATCTTTACGTTTGCAATAGTCAACCGAAATCTTTTTTCTTTTATATACAAAAAAGCAGGCACCTTTTACTTCTGACGTTAATGGTACAAGTGTTGTTTTAGCTGAAACTACAGGGCCGGCAGTGGTGGATTCTGTTGGGATGCCAAAGGATGAGGAAGGTGGAGAAATTGACAACACAGTAGATGGAATAGAAGGCGACATAGACTGTCCGTAGGAGGTTTTAGAGACAGACAATGTTTCAGTGGATTGCACTGTAATTTGATCAAAGAAAACATTAAATATATTTGTAATAAAAAGAAAATTGATTTGGTGCATTTATTTTTGTAAAAGAAAACTTTGTTTAATTCGGATCTTTAAATAAAGAAGCATCTTGTTTCACTGATAAAAGCTTTGTTTATCTAATAAGATATATAAAAGTGTAACCCAGTGGACAAGAAGGGTAAAGGTAATGTTTAAAGGTAAGTTGATGTCAAACCTGCAAACTCTGTGGACAGGTCATCTGGTATTCTTTTGACCGTTGTTTTCGTAGCAGACTGTGTTAAATCTATCAAGAGAAAGATGGAAAAGTAGTTAAAAGATCTGAATGCCTTGGTTTTAGTTGAAAGTAAGCAAATGAATAAAATGGACTATAAACTACTTTCTTTAAATAGGTTGTCAGAAACGTTACTTGAAAGATTGGCATCAGTTTGGCAAAGAAGAAAGGATATCAAATAAGTGTAACCTAGGAAGAGAGTTTCTTTTTAATTAGATTAAACATTAAAAAAAACCTTTTGTTTCCAGTAATGTTGTTTCAACAGTAAACACAGGAAATTTAGTGGTTGATTGGGTTGGAGTAATAATAGATGAGGAAGACTGAGGGGAGGAAAGATCAGTAGACAACTTGGCATAGAGTGGAGTAGATTGCACCGGGGATGTTCCAGGTAGTATTGATGTTTTTGTTGTTTCTAAATTGATGAAATTAAACTAAATTATTTTTTAAATTAAATTACAAAACTGATTGAATACAAATACAATGTAATTTACCGAGATTGAAAAGTTACATGAAGCGTCTTTGTTACTATTTTGGTTTAATATTTGTTCATTTCTTGTAAGAAAGAATTGTCGTGTTCAAACTAACGTTGGACATATACCCATGTTCGTATTGTTTGTAAAATTAAGGGAAATCTTTACGTTTGCAATAGTCAACCGAAATCTTTTTTCTTTTATATACAAAAAAGCAGGCACCTTTTACTTCTGACGTTAATGGTACAAGTGTTGTTTTAGCTGAAACTACAGGTCCGGCAGTGGTGGATTCTGTTGGGATGCCAAAGGATGAGGAAGGTGGAGAAATTGACAACACAGTAGATGGAATAGAAGGCGACATAGACTGTCCATAGGAGGTTTTATAGACAGACAATGTTTCAGTGGATTGCACTGTAATTTGATCAAAGAAAACATTGAATATATTTGTAATAAAAAGAAAATTGATTTGGTGCATTTATTTTTGTAAAATAAAACTTTGTTTAATTCGGATCTTTAAATAAAGAAGCATCTTGTTTCACTGACAAAAGCTTTGTTTATCTAATAAGATATATAAAAGTGTAACCTAGTGGACAAGAAGGGTAAAGGTAATGTTTAAAGGTAAGTTGATGTCAAACCTGCAAACTCTGTGGACAGATCATCTGGTATTCTTGTGATCGTTGTTTGCGTAGAAGACTGTGTTAAATCTATCAAGAGAAAGATGGAAAAGTAGTTAAAGATCTGAATGCCTTGGTTTTAGTTGAAAGTAAGCAAATGAATAAAATGGACTATAAACTACTTTCTTTAAATAGGTTGTCAGAAACGTTACTTGAAAGATTGGCATTAATTTGGCCAAGAAGAAAGGATATCAAATAAGTGTAACCTAGGAAGAGAGTTTCTTTTTAATTAGATTAAACATTAAAAAAACCTTTTGTTTCCGGTAATGTTGTTTCAACAGTAAACACAGGAAATTTAGTGGTTGCTTGGGTTGGAGTATTAATAGATGAGGAAGACTGAGGGGAGGAAAGATCAGTAGACAACTTGGCATAGAGTGGAGTAGATTGCACCGGGGATGTTCCAGGTAGTATTGATGTTTTTGTTGTTTCTAAATTGATGAAATTGAATTAAATTATTTTTTAAATTAAATTACAAAACTGATTGAATACAAATACAATGTAATTTACCGAGATTGAAAAGTTACATGAAGGGTCTTTGTTACTATTTTGGTTTAATATTTGTTCATTTCTTGTAAGAAAGAATTGTCGTGTTCAAACTAACGTTGGACATATACCCATGTTCATATTGTTTGTAAAATTAAGTGAAATCTTTACGTTTGCAATAGTCAACCGAAATCTTTTTTCTTTTATATACAAAAAAGCAGGCACCTTTTACTTCTGACGTTAATGGTACAAGTGTTGTTTTAACTGAAACTATAGGGCCGGCAGTGGTGGATTCTGTTGGGATGCCAAAGGATGAGGAAGGTGGAGAAATTGACAACACAGTAGATGGAATAGAAGGCGACATAGACTGTCCATAGGAGGTTTTAGAGACAGACAATGTTTCAGTGGATTGCACTGTAATTTGATCAAAGAAAACATTAAATATATTTGTAATAAAAAGAAAATTTATTTGGTGCATTTATTTTTGTAAAAGAAAACTTTGTTTAATTCGGATCTTTAAATAAAGAAGCATCTTGTTTCACTGACAAAAGCTTTGTTTATCTAATAAGATATATAAAAGTGTAACCCAGTGGACAAGAAGGGTAAAGGTAATGTTTAAAGGTAAGTTGATGTCAAACCTGCAAACTCTGTGGACAGATCATCTGGTATTCTTGTGATCGTTGTTTGCGTAGAAGACTGTGTTAAATCTATCAAGAGAAAGATGGAAAAGTAGTTAAAAGATCTGAATGCCTTGGTTTTAGTTGAAAGTAAGCAAATGAATAAAATGGACTATTGACTACTTTCCTTAAATAGGTTGTAAGAAACGTTACTTGAAAAATTGGCATTAATTTGGCAAAGAAGAAAGGATATCAAATAAGTGTAACCTAGGAAGAGAGTTTCTTTTTAATTAGATTAAACATTAAAAAAACCTTTTGTTTCCGGTAATGTTGTTTCAACAGTAAACACAGGAAATTTAGTGGTTGCTTGGGTTGGAGTATTAATAGACGAGGAAGACTGAGGGGAGGAAAGATCAGTAGACAACTTGGCATAGAGTGGAGTAGATTGCACCGGGGATGTTCCAGGTAGTATTGATGTTTTTGTTGTTTCTAAATTGATGAAATTGAACTAAATTATCTTTTAAATTAAATTACAAAACTGATTGAATACAAATACAATGTAATTTACCAAGATTGAAAAGTTACATGAAGCGTCTTTGTTACTATTTTGGTTTAATATTTGTTCATTTCTTGTAAGAAAGAATTGTCGTGTTCAAACTAACGTTGGACATATACCCATGTTCATATTGTTTGTAAAATTAAGTGAAATCTTTATGTTGGCAATAGTCAACCGAAATCTTTTTTCTTTTATATACCAAAAAGCAGGCACCTTTTACTTCTGACGTTAATGGTACAAGTGTTGTTTTAGCTGAAACTACAGGGCCAGCAGTGGTGGATTCTGTTGGGATGCCAAAGGATGAGGAAGGTGGAGAAATTGACAACACAGTAGATGGAATAGAAGGCGACATAGACTGTCCGTAGGAGGTTTTAGAGACAGACAATGTTTCAGTGGATTGCACTGTAATTTGATCAAAGAAAACATTAAATATATTTGTAATAAAAAGAAAATTGATTTGGTGCATTTATTTTTGTAAAAGAAAACTTTGTTTAATTCGGATCTTTAAATAAAGAAGCATCTTGTTTCACTGATAAAAGCTTTGTTTATCTAATAAGATATATAAAAGTGTAACCCAGTGGACAAGAAGGGTAAAGGTAATGTTTAAAGGTAAGTTGATGTCAAACCTGCAAACTCTGTGGACAGATCATCTGGTATTCTTGTGACCGTTGTTTCCGTAGCAGACTGTGTTAAATCTATCAAGAGAAAGATGGAAAAGTAGTTAAAGATCTGAATGCCTTGGTTTTAGTTGAAAGTAAGCAAATGAATAAAATGGACTATAAACTACTTTCTTTAAATAGGTTGTCAGAAACGTTACTTGAAAGATTGGCATTAATTTGGCCAAGAAGAAAGGATATCAAATAAGTGTAACCTAGGAAGAGAGTTTCTTTTTAATTAGATTAAACATTAAAAAAACCTTTTGTTTCCGGTAATGTTGTTTCAACAGTAAACACAGGAAATTTAGTGGTTGCTTGGGTTGGAGTATTAATAGATGAGGAAGACTGAGGGGAGGAAAGATCAGTAGACAACTTGGCATAGAGTGGAGTAGATTGCACCGGGGATGTTCCAGGTAGTATTGATGTTTTTGTTGTTTCTAAATTGATGAAATTGAATTAAATTATTTTTTAAATTAAATTACAAAACTGATTGAATACAAATACAATGTAATTTACCGAGATTGAAAAGTTACATGAAGGGTCTTTGTTACTATTTTGGTTTAATATTTGTTCATTTCTTGTAAGAAAGAATTGTCGTGTTCAAACTAACGTTGGACATATACCCATGTTCATATTGTTTGTAAAATTAAATGAAATCTTTACGTTTGCAATAGTCAACCGAAATCTTTTTTCTTTTATATACAAAAAAGCAGGCACCTTTTACTTCTGACGTTAATGGTACAAGTGTTGTTTTAGCTGAAACTATAGGGCCGACAGTGGTGGATTCTGTTGGGATGCCAAAGGATGAGGAAGGTGGAGAAATTGACAACACAGTAGATGGAATAGAAGGCGACATAGACTGTCCATAGGAGGTTTTAGAGACAGACAATGTTTCAGTGGATTGCACTGTAATTTGATCAAAGAAAACATTAAATATATTTGTAATAAAAAGAAAATTTATTTGGTGCATTTATTTTTGTAAAATAAAACTTTGTTTAATTCGGATCTTTAAATAAAGAAGCATCTTGTTTCACTGACAAAATCTTTGTTTATCTAATAAGATATATAAAAGTGTAACCTAGTGGACAAGAAGGGTAAAGGTAATGTTTAAACGTAAGTTGATGTCAAACCTGCAAACTCTGTGGACAGATCATCTGGTATTCTTGTGATCGTTGTTTGCGTAGAAGACTGTGTTAAATCTAACAAGAGAAAGATGGAAAAGTAGTTAAAAGATCTGAATGCATTGGTTCTTTTATTTGAAAGTAAGCAAATGAATAAAATGGACTATTGACTACTTTCATTAAATAGGTTGTAAGAAACGTTACTTGAAAGATTGGCATTAGTTTGTCAAAGAAGAAAGGATATCAAATAAGTGTAACCTAGGAAGAGAGTTTCTTTTTAATTAGATTAAACATTAAAAAAACCTTTTGTTTCTGGTAATGTTGTTTCAACGGTAAAAACAGGAAATTTAGTGGTTGCTTCGTTTGGAGTATTAATAGACGAGGACGGCTGAGGGGAGGAAAGGTCAGTAGACAACTTGGCATAGAGTGGAGTAGATTGCACCGGGGATGTTCCAGGTAGTATTGATGTTTTTGTTGTTTCTAAATTGATGAAATTGAACTAAATTATTTTTTAAATTAAATTACAAAACTGATTGAATACAAATACAATGTAATTTACCGAGATTGAAAAGTTACATGAAGCGTCTTTGTTACTATTTTGGTTTAATATTTGTTCATTTCTTGTAAGAAAGAATTGTTGTGTTCAAACTAACGTTGGACATATACCCATGTTCATATTGTTTGTAAAATTAAGTGAAATCTTTACGTTTGCAATAGTCAACCGAAATCTTTTTTCTTTTATATACAAAAAAGCAGGCACCTTTTACTTCTGACGTTAATGGTACAAGTGTTGTTTTAGTTGAAACTACAGGGCCGGCAGTGGTAGATTCTGTTGGGATGCCAAAGGATGAGGAAGGTGGAGAAATTGACAACACAGTAGATGAAATAGAAGGCGACATAGACTGTCCATAGGAGGTTTTAGAGACAGATAATGTTTCAGTGGATTGCACTGTAATTTGATCAAAAAAACATTAAATATATTTGTAATAAAAAGAAAATTGATTTGGTGCATTTATTTTTGTAAAAGAAAACTTTGTTTAATTCGGATCTTTAAATAAAGACGCATCTTGTTTCACTGAGAAAAGCTTTGTTTATCTAATAAGATATATAAAAGTGTAACCCAGTGGACAAGAAGGGTAAAGGTAATGTTTAAAGGTAAGTTGATGTCAAACCTGCAAACTCTGTGGACAGATCATCTGGTATTCTTGTGACAGTTGTTTTCGTAGCAGACTGTGTTAAATCTATCAAGAGAAAGATGGAAAAGTAGTTAAAAGATCTGAATGCCTTGGTTTTAGTTGAAAGTAAGCAAATGAATAAAATGGACTATAAACTACTTTCTTTAAATAGGTTGTCAGAAACGTTACTTGAAAGATTGGCATTAATTTGGCCAAGAAGAAAGGATATCAAATAAGTGTAACCTAGGAAGAGAGTTTCTTTTTAATTAGATTAAACATTAAAAAAACCTTTTGTTTCCGGTAATGTTGTTTCAACAGTAAACACAGGAAATTTAGTGGTTGCTTGGGTTGGAGTATTAATAGATGAGGAAGACTGAGGGGAGGAAAGATCAGTAGACAACTTGGCATAGAGTGGAGTAGATTGCACCGGGGATGTTCCAGGTAGTATTGATGTTTTTGTTGTTTCTAAATTGATGAAACAAAACTAAATTATTTTTTAAATTAAATTACAAAACTGATTGAATACAAATACAATGTAATTTACCGAGATTGAAAAGTTACATGAAGCGTCTTTGTTACTATTTTGGTTTAATATTTGTTCATTTCTTGTAAGAAAGAATTGTCGTGTTCAAACTAACGTTGGACATATACCCATGTTCATATTGTTTGTAAAATTAAGTGAAATCTTTACGTTTGCAATAGTCAACCGAAATCTTTTTTCTTTTATATACAAAAAAGCAGGCACCTTTTACTTCTGACGTTAATGGTACAAGTGTTGTTTTAGTTGAAACTACAGGGCCGGCAGTGGTAGATTCTGTTGGGATGCCAAAGGATGAGGAAGGTGGAGAAATTGACAACACAGTAGATGAAATAGAAGGCGACATAGACTGTCCATAGGAGGTTTTAGAGACAGATAATGTTTCAGTGGATTGCACTGTAATTTGATCAAAAAAAACATTAAATATATTTGTAATAAAAAGAAAATTGATTTGGTGCATTTATTTTTGTAAAAGAAAACTTTGTTTAATTCGGATCTTTAAATAAAGACGCATCTTGTTTCACTGAGAAAAGCTTTGTTTATCTAATAAGATATATAAAAGTGTAACCCAGTGGACAAGAAGGGTAAAGGTAATGTTTAAAGGTAAGTTGATGTCAAACCTGCAAACTCTGTGGACAGATCATCTGGTATTCTTGTGACAGTTGTTTTCGTAGCAGACTGTGTTAAATCTATCAAGAGAAAGATGGAAAAGTAGTTAAAAGATCTGAATGCCTTGGTTTTAGTTGAAAGTAAGCAAATGAATAAAATGGACTATAAACTACTTTCTTTAAATAGGTTGTCAGAAACGTTACTTGAAAGATTGGCATTAATTTGGCCAAGAAGAAAGGATATCAAATAAGTGTAACCTAGGAAGAGAGTTTCTTTTTAATTAGATTAAACATTAAAAAAACCTTTTGTTTCCGGTAATGTTGTTTCAACAGTAAACACAGGAAATTTAGTGGTTGCTTGGGTTGGAGTATTAATAGATGAGGAAGACTGAGGGGAGGAAAGATCAGTAGACAACTTGGCATAGAGTGGAGTAGATTGCACCGGGGATGTTCCAGGTAGTATTGATGTTTTTGTTGTTTCTAAATTGATGAAACAAAACTAAATTATTTTTTAAATTAAATTACAAAACTGATTGAATACAAATACAATGTAATTTACCGAGATTGAAAAGTTACATGAAGCGTCTTTGTTACTATTTTGGTTTAATATTTGTTCATTTCTTGTAAGAAAGAATTGTCGTGTTCAAACTAACGTTGGACATATACCCATCTTCGTATTGTTTGTAAAATTAAGTGAAATCTTTATGTTTGCAATAGTCAACCCAAATCTTTTTTCTTTTATATACAAAAAAGCAGGCACCTTTTACTTCTGACGTTAATGGTACAAGTGTTGTTTTAGCTGAAACTACAGGGCCGGCAGTGGTGGATTCTGTTGGGATGCCAAAGGATGAGGAAGGTGGAGAAATTGACAACACAGTAGATGGAATAGAAGGCGACATAGACTCTCCATAGGAGGTTTTAGAGACAGACAATGTTTGAGTGGATTGCACTGTAATTTTATCAAAAAAAAACATTAAATATATTTGTAATAAAAATAAAATTGATTTGGTGCATTTATTTTTGTAAAAGAAAACTTTGTTTAATTCGGATCTTTAAATAAAGAAGCATCTTGTTTCACTGATAAAAGCTTTGTTTATCTAATAAGATATATAAAAGTGTAACCCAGTGGACAAGAAGGGTAAAGGTAATGTTTAAAGGTAAGTTGATGTCAAACCTGCAAACTCTGTGGACAGATCATCTGGTATTCTTGTGACCGTTGTTTCCGTAGCAGACTGTGTTAAATCTATCAAGAGAAAGATGGAAAAGTAGTTAAAGATCTGAATGCCTTGGTTTTGGTTGAAAGTAAGCAAATGAATAAAATGGACTATAAACTACTTTCTTTAAATAGGTTGTCAGAAATGTTACTTGAAAGATTGGCATTAATTTGACCAAGAAGAAAGGATATCAAATAAGTGTAACCTAGGAAGAGAGTTTCTTTTTAATTAGATTAAACATTAAAAAAACCTTTTGTTTCCGGTAATGTTGTTTCAACAGTAAACACAGGAAATTTAGTGGTTGCTTGGGTTGGAGTATTAATAGATGAGGAAGACTGAGGGGAGGAAAGATCAGTAGACAACTTGGCATAGAGTGGAGTAGATTGCACTGGGGATGTTCCAGGTAGTATTGATGTTTTTGTTGTTTCTAAATTGATGAAACAAAACTAAATTATTTTTTAAATTAAATTACAAAACTGATTGAATACAAATACAATGTAATTTACCGAGATTGAAAAGTTACATGAAGCGTCTTTGTTACTATTTTGGTTTAATATTTGTTCATTTCTTGTAAGAAAGAATTGTCGTGTTCAAACTAACGTTAGACATATACCCATGTTCGTATTGTTTGTAAAATTAAGTGAAATCTTTACGTTTGCAATAGTCAACCGAAATCTTTTTTCTTTTATATATAAAAAAGCAGGCACCTTTTACTTCTGACGTTAATGGTACAAGTGTTGTTTTAGCTGAAACTACAGGGCCGGCAGTGGTGGATTCTGTTGGGATGCCAAAGGATGAGGAAGGTGGAGAAATTGACAACACAGTAGATGGAATAGAAGGCGACATAGACTGTCCATAGGAGGTTTTAGAGACAGACAATGTTTCAGTGGATTGCACTGTAATTTGATCAAAGAAAACATTAAATATATTTGTAATAAAAAGAAAATTGATTTGGTGCATTTATTTTTGTAAAATAAAACTTTGTTTAATTCGGATTTTTAAATAAAGAAGCATCTTGTTTCACTGAGAAAAGCTTTGTTTATCTAATAAGATATATAAAAGTGTAACCTAGTGGACAAGAAGGGTAAAGGTAATGTTTAAACGTAAGTTGATGTCAAACCTGCAAACTCTGTGGACAGATCATCTGGTATTCTTGTGACCGTTGTTTGCGTAGAAGACTGTGTTAAATCTATCAAGAGAAAGATGGAAAAGTAGTTAAAAGATCTGAATGCCTTGGTTTTAGTTAAAAGTAAGCAAATGAATAAAATGGACTATTGACTACTTTCATTAAATAGGTTGTAAGAAACGTTACTTGAAAGATTGGCATTAATTTGGCAAAGAAGAAAGGATATCAAATAAGTGTAACCTAGGAAGAGAGTTTCTTTTTATTTGAATTAAACATTAAAAAACCTTTTGTTTCTGGTAATGTTGTTTCAACAGTAAACACAGGAATTTTTGTGGTTGCTTCGGTTGGAGTATTAATAGATGAGGAAGACTGAGGGGAGGAAAGGTCAGTAGACAACTTGGCATAGAGTGGAGAAGATTGCATCGGGGATGTTCCAGGTAGTATTGATGTTTTTGTTGTTTCTTAAGTGATGAAATAAAACTAAATTATTTTTTAAATTAAATTACAAAACTGATTGAATACAAATACAATGTAATTTACCGAGATTGAAAAGTTACATGAAGCGTCTTTGTAACTTTTGTGGTTTAATATTTGTTCATTTCTTGTAAGAAAGAATTGTCGTGTTCAAACTAACGTTGGACATATACCCATGTTCATATTGTTTGTAAAATTAAGTGAAATCTTTACGTTTGCAATAGTCAACCGAAATCTTTTTTCTTTTATATACAAAAAAGCAGGCACCTTTTACTTCTGACGTTAATGGTACAAGTGTTGTTTTAGTTGAAACTACAGGGCCGGCAGTGGTAGATTCTGTTGGGATGCCAAAGGATGAGGAAGGTGGAGAAATTGACAACACAGTAGATGAAATAGAAGGCGACATAGACTGTCCATAGGAGGTTTTAGAGACAGATAATGTTTCAGTGGATTGCACTGTAATTTGATCAAAAAAACATTAAATATATTTGTAATAAAAAGAAAATTGATTTGGTGCATTTATTTTTGTAAAAGAAAACTTTGTTTAATTCGGATCTTTAAATAAAGACGCATCTTGTTTCACTGAGAAAAGCTTTGTTTATCTAATAAGATATATAAAAGTGTAACCCAGTGGACAAGAAGGGTAAAGGTAATGTTTAAAGGTAAGTTGATGTCAAACCTGCAAACTCTGTGGACAGATCATCTGGTATTCTTGTGACAGTTGTTTTCGTAGCAGACTGTGTTAAATCTATCAAGAGAAAGATGGAAAAGTAGTTAAAAGATCTGAATGCCTTGGTTTTAGTTGAAAGTAAGCAAATGAATAAAATGGACTATAAACTACTTTCTTTAAATAGGTTGTCAGAAACGTTACTTGAAAGATTGGCATTAATTTGGCCAAGAAGAAAGGATATCAAATAAGTGTAACCTAGGAAGAGAGTTTCTTTTTAATTAGATTAAACATTAAAAAAACCTTTTGTTTCCGGTAATGTTGTTTCAACAGTAAACACAGGAAATTTAGTGGTTGCTTGGGTTGGAGTATTAATAGATGAGGAAGACTGAGGGGAGGAAAGATCAGTAGACAACTTGGCATAGAGTGGAGTAGATTGCACCGGGGATGTTCCAGGTAGTATTGATGTTTTTGTTGTTTCTAAATTGATGAAACAAAACTAAATTATTTTTTAAATTAAATTACAAAACTGATTGAATACAAATACAATGTAATTTACCGAGATTGAAAAGTTACATGAAGCGTCTTTGTTACTATTTTGGTTTAATATTTGTTCATTTCTTGTAAGAAAGAATTGTCGTGTTCAAACTAACGTTGGACATATACCCATGTTCATATTGTTTGTAAAATTAAGTGAAATCTTTACGTTTGCAATAGTCAACCGAAATCTTTTTTCTTTTATATACAAAAAAGCAGGCACCTTTTACTTCTGACGTTAATGGTACAAGTGTTGTTTTAGTTGAAACTACAGGGCCGGCAGTGGTAGATTCTGTTGGGATGCCAAAGGATGAGGAAGGTGGAGAAATTGACAACACAGTAGATGAAATAGAAGGCGACATAGACTGTCCATAGGAGGTTTTAGAGACAGATAATGTTTCAGTGGATTGCACTGTAATTTGATCAAAAAAAACATTAAATATATTTGTAATAAAAAGAAAATTGATTTGGTGCATTTATTTTTGTAAAAGAAAACTTTGTTTAATTCGGATCTTTAAATAAAGACGCATCTTGTTTCACTGAGAAAAGCTTTGTTTATCTAATAAGATATATAAAAGTGTAACCCAGTGGACAAGAAGGGTAAAGGTAATGTTTAAAGGTAAGTTGATGTCAAACCTGCAAACTCTGTGGACAGATCATCTGGTATTCTTGTGACAGTTGTTTTCGTAGCAGACTGTGTTAAATCTATCAAGAGAAAGATGGAAAAGTAGTTAAAAGATCTGAATGCCTTGGTTTTAGTTGAAAGTAAGCAAATGAATAAAATGGACTATAAACTACTTTCTTTAAATAGGTTGTCAGAAACGTTACTTGAAAGATTGGCATTAATTTGGCCAAGAAGAAAGGATATCAAATAAGTGTAACCTAGGAAGAGAGTTTCTTTTTAATTAGATTAAACATTAAAAAAACCTTTTGTTTCCGGTAATGTTGTTTCAACAGTAAACACAGGAAATTTAGTGGTTGCTTGGGTTGGAGTATTAATAGATGAGGAAGACTGAGGGGAGGAAAGATCAGTAGACAACTTGGCATAGAGTGGAGTAGATTGCACCGGGGATGTTCCAGGTAGTATTGATGTTTTTGTTGTTTCTAAATTGATGAAACAAAACTAAATTATTTTTTAAATTAAATTACAAAACTGATTGAATACAAATACAATGTAATTTACCGAGATTGAAAAGTTACATGAAGCGTCTTTGTTACTATTTTGGTTTAATATTTGTTCATTTCTTGTAAGAAAGAATTGTCGTGTTCAAACTAACGTTGGACATATACCCATCTTCGTATTGTTTGTAAAATTAAGTGAAATCTTTATGTTTGCAATAGTCAACCCAAATCTTTTTTCTTTTATATACAAAAAAGCAGGCACCTTTTACTTCTGACGTTAATGGTACAAGTGTTGTTTTAGCTGAAACTACAGGGCCGGCAGTGGTGGATTCTGTTGGGATGCCAAAGGATGAGGAAGGTGGAGAAATTGACAACACAGTAGATGGAATAGAAGGCGACATAGACTCTCCATAGGAGGTTTTAGAGACAGACAATGTTTGAGTGGATTGCACTGTAATTTTATCAAAAAAAAACATTAAATATATTTGTAATAAAAATAAAATTGATTTGGTGCATTTATTTTTGTAAAAGAAAACTTTGTTTAATTCGGATCTTTAAATAAAGAAGCATCTTGTTTCACTGATAAAAGCTTTGTTTATCTAATAAGATATATAAAAGTGTAACCCAGTGGACAAGAAGGGTAAAGGTAATGTTTAAAGGTAAGTTGATGTCAAACCTGCAAACTCTGTGGACAGATCATCTGGTATTCTTGTGACCGTTGTTTCCGTAGCAGACTGTGTTAAATCTATCAAGAGAAAGATGGAAAAGTAGTTAAAGATCTGAATGCCTTGGTTTTGGTTGAAAGTAAGCAAATGAATAAAATGGACTATAAACTACTTTCTTTAAATAGGTTGTCAGAAATGTTACTTGAAAGATTGGCATTAATTTGACCAAGAAGAAAGGATATCAAATAAGTGTAACCTAGGAAGAGAGTTTCTTTTTAATTAGATTAAACATTAAAAAAACCTTTTGTTTCCGGTAATGTTGTTTCAACAGTAAACACAGGAAATTTAGTGGTTGCTTGGGTTGGAGTATTAATAGATGAGGAAGACTGAGGGGAGGAAAGATCAGTAGACAACTTGGCATAGAGTGGAGTAGATTGCACTGGGGATGTTCCAGGTAGTATTGATGTTTTTGTTGTTTCTAAATTGATGAAACAAAACTAAATTATTTTTTAAATTAAATTACAAAACTGATTGAATACAAATACAATGTAATTTACCGAGATTGAAAAGTTACATGAAGCGTCTTTGTTACTATTTTGGTTTAATATTTGTTCATTTCTTGTAAGAAAGAATTGTCGTGTTCAAACTAACGTTGGACATATACCCATGTTCATATTGTTTGTAAAATTAAGTGAAATCTTTACGTTTGCAATAGTCAACCGAAATCTTTTTTCTTTTATATACAAACAAGCAGGCACCTTTTACTTCTGACGTTAATGGTACAAGTGTTGTTTTAGTTGAAACTACAGGGCCGGCAGTGGTGGATTCTGTTGGGATGTCAAAGGATGAGGAGGGTGGAGAAATTGACAACACAGTAGATGGAATAGAAGGCGACATAGACTGTCCATAGGAGGTTTTAGAGACAGACAATGTTTCAGTGGATTGCACTGTAATTTGATCAAAAAAAAACATTAAATATATTTGTAATAAAAAGAAAATTGATTTGGTGCATTTATTTTTGTAAAAGAAAACTTTCTTTAATTCGGATCTTTAAATAAAGAAGCATCTTGTTTCACTGATAAAAGCTTTGTTTATCTAATAAGATATTTAAAAGTGTAACCCAGTGGACAAGAAGGGTAAAGGTAATGTTTAAAGGTAAGTTGATGTCAAACCTGCAAACTCTGTGGACAGATCATCTGGTATTCTTGTGACCGTTGTTTTCATAGCAGACTGTGTTAAATCTATCAAGAGAAAGATGGAAAAGTAGTTAAAAGATCTGAATGCCTTGGTTTTAGTTGAAAGTAAGCAAATGAATAAAATGGACTATAAACTACTTTCTTTAAATATGTTGTCAGAAACGTTACTTGAAAGATTGGCATTAATTTGGCCAAGAAGAAAGGATATCAAATAAGTGTAACCTAGGAAGAGAGTTTCTTTTTAATTAGATTAAACATTAAAAGAACCTTTTGTTTCCGGTAATGTTGTTTCAACAGTAAACACAGGAAATTTAGTGGTTGCTTCGTTTGGAGTATTAATAGACGAGGAAGGCTGAGGGGAGGAAAGGTCAGTAGACAACTTGGCATAGAGTGGAGTAGATTGCACTGGGGATGTTCCAGGTAGTATTGATGTTTTTGTTGTTTCTAAATTGATGAAATTGAACTAAATTATTTTTTAAATTAAATTACAAAACTGATTGAATACAAATACAATGTAATTTACCGAGATTGAAAAGTTACATGAAGCGTTTTTGTTGCTATTTTGGTTTAATATTTGTTCATTTCTTGTAAGAAAGAATTGTCGTGTTCAAACTAACGTTGGACATATACCCATGTTCATATTGTTTGTAAAATTAAGTGAAATCTTTACGTTTGCAATAGTCAACCGAAATCTTTTTTCTTTTATATACAAAAAAGCAGGCACCTTTTACTTCTGACGTTAATGGTACAAGTGTTGTTTTAGTTGAAACTACAGGGCCGGCAGTGGTAGATTCTGTTGGGATGCCAAAGGATGAGGAAGGTGGAGAAATTGACAACACAGTAGATGAAATAGAAGGCGACATAGACTGTCCATAGGAGGTTTTAGAGACAGGCAGTATTTCAGTGGATCGCACTGTAATTTGATCAAAGAAAACATTAAATATATTTTTAATAAAAAGAAAATTGATTTGGTGCATTTATTTTTGTAAAAAAAACTTTGTTGATTTCGGATTTTTAAATAAAGAAGCATCTTGTTTCACTGACAAAAGCTTTGTTTATCTAATAAGATATATAAAAGTGTAACCTAGTGGACAAGAAGGGTAAAGGTAATGTTTAAAGGTAAGTTGATGTCAAACCTGCAAACTCTGTGGACAGATCATCTGGTATTCTGGTGATCGTTGTTTGCGTAGAAGACTGTGTTAAATCTAACAAGAGAAAGATGGAAAAGTAGTTAAAAGATCTGAATGCATTGGTTCTTTTATTTGAAAGTAAGCAAATGAATAAAATGGACTATTGACTACTTTCATTAAATAGGTTGTAAGAAACCTTACTTGAAAGATTGGCATAAGTTTGGTAAAGAAGAAAGGATATCAAATAAGTGTAACCTAGGAAGAGAGTTTCTTTTTAATTAGATTAAACATTAAAAAAACCTTTTGTTTCTGGTAATGTTGTTTCAACAGTAAACACAGGAAATTTACTGGTTGCTTGGGTTGGAGTATTAATAGATGAGGAAGACTGAGGGGAGGAAAGATCAGTAGACAACTTGGCATAGAGTGGAGTAGATTGCACTGGGGATGTTCCAGGTAGTATTGATGTTTTTGTTGTTTCTAAATTGATGAAATTAAACTAAATTATTTTTTAAATTAAATTACAAAACTGATTGAATACAAATACAATGTAATTTACCGAGATTGAAAAGTTACCTGAAGCGTCTTTGTTACTATTTTGGTTTAATATTTGTTCATTTCTTGTAAGAAAGAATTGTCCTGTTCAAACTAACGTTGGACATATACCCATGTTCGTATTGTTTGTAAAATTAAGTGAAATCTTTACGTTTGCAATAGTCAACCGAAATCTTTTTTCTTTTATATACAAAAAAGCAGGCACCTTTTACTTCTGACGTTAATGGTACAAGTGTTGTTTTAGCTGAAACTACAGGTCTGGCAGTGGTGGATTCTGTTGGGATGCCAAAGGATGAGGAAGGTGGAGAAATTGACAACACAGTAGATGGAATAGAAGGCGACATAGACTGTCCATAGGAGGTTTTAGAGACAGACAATGTTTCAGTGGATTGCACTGTAATTTGATCAAAGAAAACATTAAATATATTTGTAATAAAAAGAAAATTGATTTGGTGCATTTATTTTTGTAAAATAAAACTTTGTTTAATTCGGATCTTTAAATAAAGAAGCATCTTGTTTCACTGACAAAAGCTTTGTTTATCTAATAAGATATATAAAAGTGTAACCTAGTGGACAAGAAGGGTAAAGGTAATGTTTAAAGGTAAGTTGATGTCAAACCTGCAAACTCTGTGGACAGATCATCTGGTATTCTTGTGATCGTTGTTTGCGTAGAAGACTGTGTTAAATCTATCAAGAGAAAGATGGAAAAGTAGTTAAAAGATCTGAATGCATTGGTTCTTTTATTTGAAAGTAAGCAAATGAATAAAATGGACTATTGACTACTTTCATTAAATAGGTTGTAAGAAACCTTACTTGAAAGATTGGCATAAGTTTGGTAAAGAAGAAAGGATATCAAATAAGTGTAACCTAGGAAGAGAGTTTCTTTTTAATTAGATTAAACATTAAAAAAACCTTTTGTTTCCGGTAATGTTGTTTCAACAGTAAACACAGGAAATTTAGTGGTTGCTTGGGTTGGAGTATTAATAGATGAGGAAGACTGAGGGGAGGAAAGATCAGTAGACAACTTGGCATAGAGTGGAGTAGATTGCACTGGGGATGTTCCAGGTAGTATTGATGTTTTTGTTGTTTCTAAATTGATGAAACAAAACTAAATTATTTTTTAAATTAAATTACAAAACTGATTGAATACAAATACAATGTAATTTACCGAGATTGAAAAGTTACATGAAGCGTCTTTGTTACTATTTTGGTTTAATATTTGTTCATTTCTTGTAAGAAAGAATTGTCGTGTTCAAACTAACGTTAGACATATACCCATGTTCGTATTGTTTGTAAAATTAAGTGAAATCTTTACGTTTGCAATAGTCAACCGAAATCTTTTTTCTTTTATATATAAAAAAGCAGGCACCTTTTACTTCTGACGTTAATGGTACAAGTGTTGTTTTAGCTGAAACTACAGGGCCGGCAGTGGTGGATTCTGTTGGGATGCCAAAGGATGAGGAAGGTGGAGAAATTGACAACACAGTAGATGGAATAGAAGGCGACATAGACTGTCCATAGGAGGTTTTAGAGACAGACAATGTTTCAGTGGATTGCACTGTAATTTGATCAAAGAAAACATTAAATATATTTGTAATAAAAAGAAAATTGATTTGGTGCATTTATTTTTGTAAAATAAAACTTTGTTTAATTCGGATCTTTAAATAAAGAAGCATCTTGTTTCACTGAGAAAAGCTTTGTTTATCTAATAAGATATATAAAAGTGTAACCTAGTGGACAAGAAGGGTAAAGGTAATGTTTAAACGTAAGTTGATGTCAAACCTGCAAACTCTGTGGACAGATCATCTGGTATTCTTGTGACCGTTGTTTGCGTAGAAGACTGTGTTAAATCTATCAAGAGAAAGATGGAAAAGTAGTTAAAAGATCTGAATGCCTTGGTTTTAGTTAAAAGTAAGCAAATGAATAAAATGGACTATTGACTACTTTCATTAAATAGGTTGTAAGAAACGTTACTTGAAAGATTGGCATTAATTTGGCAAAGAAGAAAGGATATCAAATAAGTGTAACCTAGGAAGAGAGTTTCTTTTTAATTAGATTAAACATTAAAAAACCTTTTGTTTCTGGTAATGTTGTTTCAACAGTAAACACAGGAATTTTTGTGGTTGCTTCGGTTGGAGTATTAATAGATGAGGAAGACTGAGGGGAGGAAAGGTCAGTAGACAACTTGGCATAGAGTGGAGAAGATTGCATCGGGGAAGTTCCAGGTAGTATTGATGTTTTTGTTGTTTCTAAAGTGATGAAATAAAACTAAATTATTTTTTAAATTAAATTACAAAACTGATTGAATACAAATACAATGTAATTTACCGAGATTGAAAAGTTACATGAAGCGTCTTTGTAACTTTTGTGGTTTAATATTTGTTCATTTCTTGTAAGAAAGAATTGTCGTGTTCAAACTAACGTTGGACATATACCCATGTTCATATTGTTTGTAAAATTAAGTGAAATCTTTACGTTTGCAATAGTCAACCGAAATCTTTTTTCTTTTATATACAAACAAGCAGGCACCTTTTACTTCTGACGTTAATGGTACAAGTGTTGTTTTAGTTGAAACTACAGGGCCGGCAGTGGTGGATTCTGTTGGGATGTCAAAGGATGAGGAGGGTGGAGAAATTGACAACACAGTAGATGGAATAGAAGGCGACATAGACTGTCCATAGGAGGTTTTAGAGACAGACAATGTTTCAGTGGATTGCACTGTAATTTGATCAAAAAAAAACATTAAATATATTTGTAATAAAAAGAAAATTGATTTGGTGCATTTATTTTTGTAAAAGAAAACTTTGTTTAATTCGGATCTTTAAATAAAGAAGCATCTTGTTTCACTGATAAAAGCTTTGTTTATCTAATAAGATATTTAAAAGTGTAACCCAGTGGACAAGAAGGGTAAAGGTAATGTTTAAAGGTAAGTTGATGTCAAACCTGCAAACTCTGTGGACAGATCATCTGGTATTCTTGTGACCGTTGTTTTCATAGCAGACTGTGTTAAATCTATCAAGAGAAAGATGGAAAAGTAGTTAAAAGATCTGAATGCCTTGGTTTTAGTTGAAAGTAAGCAAATGAATAAAATGGACTATAAACTACTTTCTTTAAATATGTTGTCAGAAACGTTACTTGAAAGATTGGCATTAATTTGGCCAAGAAGAAAGGATATCAAATAAGTGTAACCTAGGAAGAGAGTTTCTTTTTAATTAGATTAAACATTAAAAGAACCTTTTGTTTCCGGTAATGTTGTTTCAACAGTAAACACAGGAAATTTAGTGGTTGCTTCGTTTGGAGTATTAATAGACGAGGAAGGCTGAGGGGAGGAAAGGTCAGTAGACAACTTGGCATAGAGTGGAGTAGATTGCACTGGGGATGTTCCAGGTAGTATTGATGTTTTTGTTGTTTCTAAATTGATGAAATTGAACTAAATTATTTTTTAAATTAAATTACAAAACTGATTGAATACAAATACAATGTAATTTACCGAGATTGAAAAGTTACATGAAGCGTTTTTGTTGCTATTTTGGTTTAATATTTGTTCATTTCTTGTAAGAAAGAATTGTCGTGTTCAAACTAACGTTGGACATATACCCATGTTCATATTGTTTGTAAAATTAAGTGAAATCTTTACGTTTGCAATAGTCAACCGAAATCTTTTTTCTTTTATATACAAAAAAGCAGGCACCTTTTACTTCTGACGTTAATGGTACAAGTGTTGTTTTAGTTGAAACTACAGGGCCGGCAGTGGTAGATTCTGTTGGGATGCCAAAGGATGAGGAAGGTGGAGAAATTGACAACACAGTAGATGAAATAGAAGGCGACATAGACTGTCCATAGGAGGTTTTAGAGACAGGCAGTATTTCAGTGGATCGCACTGTAATTTGATCAAAGAAAACATTAAATATATTTTTAATAAAAAGAAAATTTATTTGGTGCATTTATTTTTGTAAAAAAAACTTTGTTGATTTCGGATTTTTAAATAAAGAAGCATCTTGTTTCACTGACAAAAGCTTTGTTTATCTAATAAGATATATAAAAGTGTAACCTAGTGGACAAGAAGGGTAAAGGTAATGTTTAAAGGTAAGTTGATGTCAAACCTGCAAACTCTGTGGACAGATCATCTGGTATTCTTGTGATCGTTGTTTGCGTAGAAGACTGTGTTAAATCTATCAAGAGAAAGATGGAAAAGTAGTTAAAAGATCTGAATGCATTGGTTCTTTTATTTGAAAGTAAGCAAATGAATAAAATGGACTATTGACTACTTTCATTAAATAGGTTGTAAGAAACCTTACTTGAAAGATTGGCATAAGTTTGGTAAAGAAGAAAGGATATCAAATAAGTGTAACCTAGGAAGAGAGTTTCTTTTTAATTAGATTAAACATTAAAAAAACCTTTTGTTTCCGGTAATGTTGTTTCAACAGTAAACACAGGAAATTTAGTGGTTGCTTGGGTTGGAGTATTAATAGATGAGGAAGACTGAGGGGAGGAAAGATCAGTAGACAACTTGGCATAGAGTGGAGTAGATTGCACTGGGGATGTTCCAGGTAGTATTGATGTTTTTGTTGTTTCTAAATTGATGAAACAAAACTAAATTATTTTTTAAATTAAATTACAAAACTGATTGAATACAAATACAATGTAATTTACCGAGATTGAAAAGTTACATGAAGCGTCTTTGTTACTATTTTGGTTTAATATTTGTTCATTTCTTGTAAGAAAGAATTGTCGTGTTCAAACTAACGTTAGACATATACCCATGTTCGTATTGTTTGTAAAATTAAGTGAAATCTTTACGTTTGCAATAGTCAACCGAAATCTTTTTTCTTTTATATATAAAAAAGCAGGCACCTTTTACTTCTGACGTTAATGGTACAAGTGTTGTTTTAGCTGAAACTACAGGGCCGGCAGTGGTGGATTCTGTTGGGATGCCAAAGGATGAGGAAGGTGGAGAAATTGACAACACAGTAGATGGAATAGAAGGCGACATAGACTGTCCATAGGAGGTTTTAGAGACAGACAATGTTTCAGTGGATTGCACTGTAATTTGATCAAAGAAAACATTAAATATATTTGTAATAAAAAGAAAATTGATTTGGTGCATTTATTTTTGTAAAATAAAACTTTGTTTAA
Organism: Lepidochitona cinerea; assembly: GCA_963971465.1. Lineage (NCBI taxonomy): Eukaryota > Metazoa > Mollusca > Polyplacophora > Chitonida > Tonicellidae > Lepidochitona > Lepidochitona cinerea. The sequence continues at coordinate 24,459,259 of OZ020551.1, read as the reverse complement.
TTCGGATCTTTAAATAAAGAAGCATCTTGTTTCACTGAGAAAAGCTTTGTTTATCTAATAAGATATATAAAAGTGTAACCTAGTGGACAAGAAGGGTAAAGGTAATGTTTAAACGTAAGTTGATGTCAAACCTGCAAACTCTGTGGACAGATCATCTGGTATTCTTGTGACCGTTGTTTGCGTAGAAGACTGTGTTAAATCTATCAAGAGAAAGATGGAAAAGTAGTTAAAAGATCTGAATGCCTTGGTTTTAGTTAAAAGTAAGCAAATGAATAAAATGGACTATTGACTACTTTCATTAAATAGGTTGTAAGAAACGTTACTTGAAAGATTGGCATTAATTTGGCAAAGAAGAAAGGATATCAAATAAGTGTAACCTAGGAAGAGAGTTTCTTTTTAATTAGATTAAACATTAAAAAACCTTTTGTTTCTGGTAATGTTGTTTCAACAGTAAACACAGGAATTTTTGTGGTTGCTTTGGTTGGAGTATTAATAGGTGAGGAAGACTGAGGGGAGGAAAGGTCAGTAGACAACTTGGCATAGAGTGGAGAAGATTGCATCGGGGATGTTCCAGGTAGTATTGATGTTTTTGTTGTTTCTAAAGTGATGAAATAAAACTAAATTATTTTTTAAATTAAATTACAAAACTGATTGAATACAAATACAATGTAATTTACCGAGATTGAAAAGTTACATGAAGCGTCTTTGTAACTTTTGTGGTTTAATATTTGTTCATTTCTTGTAAGAAAGAATTGTCGTGTTCAAACTAACGTTGGACATATACCCATGTTCATATTGTTTGTAAAATTAAGTGAAATCTTTACGTTTGCAATAGTCAACCGAAATCTTTTTTCTTTTATATACAAACAAGCAGGCACCTTTTACTTCTGACGTTAATGGTACAAGTGTTGTTTTAGTTGAAACTACAGGGCCGGCAGTGGTGGATTCTGTTGGGATGTCAAAGGATGAGGAGGGTGGAGAAATTGACAACACAGTAGATGGAATAGAAGGCGACATAGACTGTCCATAGGAGGTTTTAGAGACAGACAATGTTTCAGTGGATTGCACTGTAATTTGATCAAAAAAAAACATTAAATATATTTGTAATAAAAAGAAAATTGATTTGGTGCATTTATTTTTGTAAAAGAAAACTTTCTTTAATTCGGATCTTTAAATAAAGAAGCATCTTGTTTCACTGATAAAAGCTTTGTTTATCTAATAAGATATTTAAAAGTGTAACCCAGTGGACAAGAAGGGTAAAGGTAATGTTTAAAGGTAAGTTGATGTCAAACCTGCAAACTCTGTGGACAGATCATCTGGTATTCTTGTGACCGTTGTTTTCATAGCAGACTGTGTTAAATCTATCAAGAGAAAGATGGAAAAGTAGTTAAAAGATCTGAATGCCTTGGTTTTAGTTGAAAGTAAGCAAATGAATAAAATGGACTATAAACTACTTTCTTTAAATATGTTGTCAGAAACGTTACTTGAAAGATTGGCATTAATTTGGCCAAGAAGAAAGGATATCAAATAAGTGTAACCTAGGAAGAGAGTTTCTTTTTAATTAGATTAAACATTAAAAGAACCTTTTGTTTCGGGTAATGTTGTTTCAACAGTAAACACAGGAAATTTAGTGGTTGCTTCGTTTGGAGTATTAATAGACGAGGAAGGCTGAGGGGAGGAAAGTTCAGTAGACAACTTGGCATAGAGTGGAGTAGATTGCACTGGGGATGTTCCAGGTAGTATTGATGTTTTTGTTGTTTCTAAATTGATGAAATTGAACTAAATTATTTTTTAAATTAAATTACAAAACTGATTGAATACAAATACAATGTAATTTACCGAGATTGAAAAGTTACATGAAGCGTTTTTGTTGCTATTTTGGTTTAATATTTGTTCATTTCTTGTAAGAAAGAATTGTCGTGTTCAAACTAACGTTGGACATATACCCATGTTCATATTGTTTGTAAAATTAAGTGAAATCTTTACGTTTGCAATAGTCAACCGAAATCTTTTTTCTTTTATATACAAAAAAGCAGGCCCCTTTTACTTCTGACGTTAATGGTACAAGTGTTGTTTTAGTTGAAACTACAGGGCCGGCAGTGGTAGATTCTGTTGGGATGCCAAAGGATGAGGAAGGTGGAGAAATTGACAACACAGTAGATGAAATAGAAGGCGACATAGACTGTCCATAGGAGGTTTTAGAGACAGGCAGTATTTCAGTGGATCGCACTGTAATTTGATCAAAGAAAACATTAAATATATTTTTAATAAAAAGAAAATTTATTTGGTGCATTTATTTTTGTAAAAAAAACTTTGTTGATTTCGGATTTTTAAATAAAGAAGCATCTTGTTTCACTGACAAAAGCTTTGTTTATCTAATAAGATATATAAAAGTGTAACCTAGTGGACAAGAAGGGTAAAGGTAATGTTTAAAGGTAAGTTGATGTCAAACCTGCAAACTCTGTGGACAGATCATCTGGTATTCTTGTGATCGTTGTTTGCGTAGAAGACTGTGTTAAATCTATCAAGAGAAAGATGGAAAAGTAGTTAAAAGATCTGAATGCATTGGTTCTTTTATTTGAAAGTAAGCAAATGAATAAAATGGACTATTGACTACTTTCATTAAATAGGTTGTAAGAAACCTTACTTGAAAGATTGGCATAAGTTTGGTAAAGAAGAAAGGATATCAAATAAGTGTAACCTAGGAAGAGAGTTTCTTTTTAATTAGATTAAACATTAAAAAAACCTTTTGTTTCTGGTAATGTTGTTTCAACAGTAAACACAGGAAATTTAGTGGTTGCTTGGGTTGGAGTATTAATAGATGAGGAAGACTGAGGGGAGGAAAGATCAGTAGACAACTTGGCATAGAGTGGAGTAGATTGCACTGGGGATGTTCCAGGTAGTATTGATGTTTTTGTTGTTTCTAAATTGATGAAATTAAACTAAATTATTTTTTAAATTAAATTACAAAACTGATTGAATACAAATACAATGTAATTTACCGAGATTGAAAAGTTACCTGAAGCGTCTTTGTTACTATTTTGGTTTAATATTTGTTCATTTCTTGTAAGAAAGAATTGTCCTGTTCAAACTAACGTTGGACATATACCCATGTTCGTATTGTTTGTAAAATTAAGTGAAATCTTTACGTTTGCAATAGTCAACCGAAATCTTTTTTCTTTTATATACAAAAAAGCAGGCACCTTTTACTTCTGACGTTAATGGTACAAGTGTTGTTTTAGCTGAAACTACAGGTCTGGCAGTGGTGGATTCTGTTGGGATGCCAAAGGATGAGGAAGGTGGAGAAATTGACAACACAGTAGATGGAATAGAAGGCGACATAGACTGTCCATAGGAGGTTTTAGAGACAGACAATGTTTCAGTGGATTGCACTGTAATTTGATCAAAGAAAACATTAAATATATTTGTAATAAAAAGAAAATTGATTTGGTGCATTTATTTTTGTAAAATAAAACTTTGTTTAATTCGGATCTTTAAATAAAGAAGCATCTTGTTTCACTGACAAAAGCTTTGTTTATCTAATAAGATATATAAAAGTGTAACCTAGTGGACAAGAAGGGTAAAGGTAATGTTTAAAGGTAAGTTGATGTCAAACCTGCAAACTCTGTGGACAGATCATCTGGTATTCTTGTGATCGTTGTTTGCGTAGAAGACTGTGTTAAATCTATCAAGAGAAAGATGGAAAAGTAGTTAAAAGATCTGAATGCCTTGGTTTTAGTTGAAAGTAAGCAAATGAATAAAATGGACTATTGACTACTTTCATTAAATAGGTTGTAAGAAACGTTACTTGAAAAATTGGCATTAATTTGGCAAAGAAGAAAGGATATCAAATAAGTGTAACCTAGGAAGAGAGTTTCTTTTTAATTAGATTAAACATTAAAAAAAAACTTTTGTTTCCGGTAATGTTGTTTCAACAGTAAACACAGGAAATTTAGTGGTTGCTTGGGTTGGAGTATTAATAGATAAGGAAGACTGAGGGGAGGAAAGATCAGTAGACAACTTGGCATAGAGTGGAGTAGATTGCACCGGGGATGTTCCAGGTAGTATTGATGTTTTTGTTGTTTCTAAAGTGATGAAATTAAACTAAATTATTTTTGAAATTAAATTACAAAACTGATTGAATACAAATACAATGTAATTTACCGAGATTGAAAAGTTACATGAAGCGTCTTTGTTACTATTTTGGTTTAATATTTGTTCATTTCTTGTAAGAAAGAATTGTCCTGTTCAAACTAACGTTGGACATATACCCATGTTCGTATTGTTTGTAAAATTAAGTGAAATCTTTACGTTTGCAATAGTCAACCGAAATCTTTTTTCTTTTATATACAAAAAAGCAGGCACCTTTTACTTCTGACGTTAATGGTACAAGTGTTGTTTTAGTTGAAACTACAGGGCCGGCAGTGGTGGATTCTGTTGGGATGTCAAAGGATGAGGAGGGTGGAGAAATTGACAACACAGTAGATGGAATAGAAGGCGACATAGACTGTCCATAGGAGGTTTTAGAGACAGACAATGTTTCAGTGGATTGCACTGTAATTTGATCAAAAAAAAACATTAAATATATTTGTAATAAAAAGAAAATTGATTTGGTGCATTTATTTTTGTAAAAGAAAACTTTGTTTAATTCGGATCTTTAAATAAAGAAGCATCTTGTTTCACTGATAAAAGCTTTGTTTATCTAATAAGATATTTAAAAGTGTAACCCAGTGGACAAGAAGGGTAAAGGTAATGTTTAAAGGTAAGTTGATGTCAAACCTGCAAACTCTGTGGACAGATCATCTGGTATTCTTGTGACCGTTGTTTTCATAGCAGACTGTGTTAAATCTATCAAGAGAAAGATGGAAAAGTAGTTAAAAGATCTGAATGCCTTGGTTTTAGTTGAAAGTAAGCAAATGAATAAAATGGACTATAAACTACTTTCTTTAAATATGTTGTCAGAAACGTTACTTGAAAGATTGGCATTAATTTGGCCAAGAAGAAAGGATATCAAATAAGTGTAACCTAGGAAGAGAGTTTCTTTTTAATTAGATTAAACATTAAAAGAACCTTTTGTTTCCGGTAATGTTGTTTCAACAGTAAACACAGGAAATTTAGTGGTTGCTTCGTTTGGAGTATTAATAGACGAGGAAGGCTGAGGGGAGGAAAGGTCAGTAGACAACTTGGCATAGAGTGGAGTAGATTGCACTGGGGATGTTCCAGGTAGTATTGATGTTTTTGTTGTTTCTAAATTGATGAAATTGAACTAAATTATTTTTTAAATTAAATTACAAAACTGATTGAATACAAATACAATGTAATTTACCGAGATTGAAAAGTTACATGAAGCGTTTTTGTTGCTATTTTGGTTTAATATTTGTTCATTTCTTGTAAGAAAGAATTGTCGTGTTCAAACTAACGTTGGACATATACCCATGTTCATATTGTTTGTAAAATTAAGTGAAATCTTTACGTTTGCAATAGTCAACCGAAATCTTTTTTCTTTTATATACAAAAAAGCAGGCACCTTTTACTTCTGACGTTAATGGTACAAGTGTTGTTTTAGTTGAAACTACAGGGCCGGCAGTGGTAGATTCTGTTGGGATGCCAAAGGATGAGGAAGGTGGAGAAATTGACAACACAGTAGATGAAATAGAAGGCGACATAGACTGTCCATAGGAGGTTTTAGAGACAGGCAGTATTTCAGTGGATCGCACTGTAATTTGATCAAAGAAAACATTAAATATATTTTTAATAAAAAGAAAATTGATTTGGTGCATTTATTTTTGTAAAAAAAACTTTGTTGATTTCGGATTTTTAAATAAAGAAGCATCTTGTTTCACTGACAAAAGCTTTGTTTATCTAATAAGATATATAAAAGTGTAACCTAGTGGACAAGAAGGGTAAAAGTAATGTTTAAAGGTAAGTTGATGTCAAACCTGCAAACTCTGTGGACAGATCATCTGGTATTCTGGTGATCGTTGTTTGCGTAGAAGACTGTGTTAAATCTAACAAGAGAAAGATGGAAAAGTAGTTAAAAGATCTGAATGCATTGGTTCTTTTATTTGAAAGTAAGCAAATGAATAAAATGGACTATTGACTACTTTCATTAAATAGGTTGTAAGAAACCTTACTTGAAAGATTGGCATAAGTTTGGTAAAGAAGAAAGGATATCAAATAAGTGTAACCTAGGAAGAGAGTTTCTTTTTAATTAGATTAAACATTAAAAAAACCTTTTGTTTCTGGTAATGTTGTTTCAACAGTAAACACAGGAAATTTACTGGTTGCTTGGGTTGGAGTATTAATAGATGAGGAAGACTGAGGGGAGGAAAGATCAGTAGACAACTTGGCATAGAGTGGAGTAGATTGCACTGGGGATGTTCCAGGTAGTATTGATGTTTTTGTTGTTTCTAAATTGATGAAATTAAACTAAATTATTTTTTAAATTAAATTACAAAACTGATTGAATACAAATACAATGTAATTTACCGAGATTGAAAAGTTACCTGAAGCGTCTTTGTTACTATTTTGGTTTAATATTTGTTCATTTCTTGTAAGAAAGAATTGTCCTGTTCAAACTAACGTTGGACATATACCCATGTTCGTATTGTTTGTAAAATTAAGTGAAATCTTTACGTTTGCAATAGTCAACCGAAATCTTTTTTCTTTTATATACAAAAAAGCAGGCACCTTTTACTTCTGACGTTAATGGTACAAGTGTTGTTTTAGCTGAAACTACAGGTCTGGCAGTGGTGGATTCTGTTGGGATGCCAAAGGATGAGGAAGGTGGAGAAATTGACAACACAGTAGATGGAATAGAAGGCGACATAGACTGTCCATAGGAGGTTTTAGAGACAGACAATGTTTCAGTGGATTGCACTGTAATTTGATCAAAGAAAACATTAAATATATTTGTAATAAAAAGAAAATTGATTTGGTGCATTTATTTTTGTAAAATAAAACTTTGTTTAATTCGGATCTTTAAATAAAGAAGCATCTTGTTTCACTGACAAAAGCTTTGTTTATCTAATAAGATATATAAAAGTGTAACCTAGTGGACAAGAAGGGTAAAGGTAATGTTTAAAGGTAAGTTGATGTCAAACCTGCAAACTCTGTGGACAGATCATCTGGTATTCTTGTGATCGTTGTTTGCGTAGAAGACTGTGTTAAATCTATCAAGAGAAAGATGGAAAAGTAGTTAAAAGATCTGAATGCCTTGGTTTTAGTTGAAAGTAAGCAAATGAATAAAATGGACTATTGACTACTTTCATTAAATAGGTTGTAAGAAACCTTACTTGAAAGATTGGCATTAATTTGGCAAAGAAGAAAGGATATCAAATAAGTGTAACCTAGGAAGAGAGTTTCTTTTTAATTAGATTAAACATTAAAAAAAAACTTTTGTTTCCGGTAATGTTGTTTCAACAGTAAACACAGGAAATTTAGTGGTTGCTTGGGTTGGAGTATTAATAGATAAGGAAGACTGAGGGGAGGAAAGATCAGTAGACAACTTGGCATAGAGTGGAGTAGATTGCACCGGGGATGTTCCAGGTAGTATTGATGTTTTTGTTGTTTCTAAAGTGATGAAATTAAACTAAATTATTTTTGAAATTAAATTACAAAACTGATTGAATACAAATACAATGTAATTTACCGAGATTGAAAAGTTACATGAAGCGTCTTTGTTACTATTTTGGTTTAATATTTGTTCATTTCTTGTAAGAAAGAATTGTCCTGTTCAAACTAACGTTGGACATATACCCATGTTCGTATTGTTTGTAAAATTAAGTGAAATCTTTACGTTTGCAATAGTCAACCGAAATCTTTTTTCTTTTATATACAAAAAAGCAGGCACCTTTTACTTCTGACGTTAATGGTACAAGTGTTGTTTTAGCTGAAACTACAGGGCCGGCAGTGGTGGATTCTGTTGGGATGCCAAAGGATGAGGAAGGTGGAGAAATTGACAACACAGTAGATGGAATAGAAGGCGAAATAGAGTGTCCATAGGAGGTTTTAGAGACAGACAATGTTTCAGTGGATTGCACTGTAATTTGATCAAAGAAAACATTAAATATATTTGTAATAAAAAGAAAATTGATTTGGTGCATTTATTTTTGTAAAATAAAACTTTGTTTAATTCGGATCTTTAAATAAAGAAGCATCTTGTTTCACTGACAAAAGCTTTGTTTATCTAATAAGATATATAAAAGTGTAACCTAGTGGACAAGAAGGGTAAAGGTAATGTTTAAAGGTAAGTTGATGTCAAACCTGCAAACTCTGTGGACAGATCCTCTGGTATTCTTGTGATCGTTGTTTGCGTAGAAGACTGTGTTAAATCTATCAAGAGAAAGATGGAAAAGTAGTTAAAAGATCTCAATGCCTTGGTTTTAGTTAAAAGTAAGCAAATGAATAAAATGGACTATTAACTACTTTCATTAAATAGGTTGTAAGAAACGTTACTTGAAAGATTGGCATTAGTTTGGCAAAGAAGAAAGGATATCAAATAAGTGTAACCTAGGAAGAGAGTTTCTTTTAAATTAGATTAAACATTAAAAAAACCTTTTGTTTCTGGTAATGTTGTTTCAACAGTAAACACAGGAAATTTAGTGGTTGCTTGGGTTGGAGTATTAATAGATGAGGAAGACTGAGGGGAGGAAAGGTCAGTAGACAACTTGGCATAGAGTGGAGTAGATTGCACCGGGGATGTTCCAGGTAGTATTGATGTTGTTGTTGTTTCTAAATTGATGAAATAAAACTAAATTATTTTTTAAATTAAATTACAAAACTGATTGAATACAAATACAATGTAATTTACCTAGATTGAAAAGTTACATGAAGCGTCTTTGTTACTATTGTGGTTTAATATTTGTTCATTTCTTGTAAGAAAGAATTGTCCTGTTCAAACTAACGTTGGACATATACCCATGTTCGTATTGTTTGTAAAATTAAGTGAAATCTTTACGTTTGCAATAGTCAACCGAAATCTTTTTTCTTTTATATACAAAAAAGCAGGCACCTTTTACTTCTGATGTTAATGGTTCAAGTGTTGTTTTAGCTGAAACTACAGGGCCGGCAGTGGTGGATTCTGTTGGGATGTCAAAGGATGAGGAAGGTCGAGAAACTGACAACACAGTAGATGGAATAGAAGGCGACAAAGACTGTCCATAGGAGGTTTTAGAGACAGACAATGTTTCAGTGGATTGCACTGTAATTTGATCAAAGAAAACATTAAATATATTTGTAATAAAAAGAAAATTTTTTTGGTGCATTTATTTTTGTAAGAAAAACTTTGTTTAATTCGGATCTTTAAATAAAGAAGCATCTTGTTTCACTGACAAAAGCTTTGTTTATCTAATAAGATATATAAAAGTGTAACCCAGTGGACAAGAAGGGTAAAGGTAATGTTTAAACGTAAGTTGATGTCAAACCTGCAAACTCTGTGGACAGATCATCTGGTATTCTTGTGACCGTTGTTTGCGTAGCAGACTGTGTTAAATCTAAAAAGAGAACGGTGGAAAGTAGTTAAAAGATCTGAATGCCTTGGTTCTTTTATTTGAAAGTTAGCAAATGAAAAAAATGGACTATTAACTACTTGCATTAAATAGGTTGTAAGAAACGTTACTTGAAAGAATGGCATTAGTTTGGCCAAGAAGAAAGGATATCAAATAAGTGTAACCTAGGAAGAGAGTTTCTTTTTAATTAGATTAAACATTAAAAAAACTGTTGTTTCCGGTAATGTTGTTTCAAACGTAAAAACAGGAAATTTAGTGGTTGCTTCGTTTGGAGTATTAATAGACGAGAAAGGCTGAAGGGAGGAAAGGTCAATAGACAACTTGGCATAGAGTGGAGTAGATTGCACCGGGGATGTTCCAGGTAGTATTGATGATTTTGTTGTTTCTAAATTGATGAAATAAAACTAAATTATTTTTTAATTTAAATTACAAAACTGATTGAATACAAATACAATGTAATTTACCTAGATTGAAAAGTTACATGAAGCGGCTTTGTTACTATTGTGATTTAATATTTGTTCATTTCTTGTAAGAAAGAATTGTCATGTTCAAACTAACCTTGGACAAAATTTATTTGGTTTATTTATTTTTGTAAAATAAAACTTTGTTTAATTCGGATCTTAATAAACAAGCATGTTTTTTCACTGATAAAGGCTTTGTTTATCTAATAAGATATATAAAAGTGTAACCTAGTGGACACGAAGGGTAAAGGTAATGTTTAAACGTAAGTTGAAGTCAAACCTGCAAACTCCGTAGACAGATCACCTGGTATTCTTGTGACCGTTGTTTGCGTAGAAGACTGTGTTAAATCTAACAAGAGAAAGATAGAAAGATGTATTTTAATATGAAACTGTAACTTTGACTTGTTTTGCATTTTGTATTGACAATGTAATTAATCAATGTAAGTTTAGAGGAAGGATCTGATTGAAGGGACACAACAGTTCTGCTGACTGTAAACTACAGACAAAATGATTAGGTAATCCAACAATGAAGTTAATAGGTTACTGAATGTTGTATTTGAACTTCAATTCAATGTTTGGTTTTACGTTTCCTATTTAGACATATTAAATATAACTGGACATACATAATGTGCCCAGAGTTCGTTTTTTGGTGATTTTACTTGTTGCAAACTCGATTAAATTGGCTTTCGTATAAAATATCAGAAAGAATACGTCAGCCAGTGTGCCCTTAAAAGATGGAAAACCAAGGTAACTTTACCTGATAACGATTGGGATGATGTTGACAGTGGATTTGTTGATTGTTCCACTCCACTAATATAATCTGTAGATGTTGAGGCAGAAGAAAAAAACTCTTTCGAGCTTATTACCGAGCTTGTAAAGAAATCCTCGACTGAACTTCCCGTGAGATCATCCACTGTCTGTGTGATTGGTGAATCGGATATAAATAGTGTAGTGGTTTCCAATATTTGTACTTCAATCGGTCTGTAAAGGTGAACAATAAGGTATTAACAATCCCCTGCTGAATTTATTCAAACTGTAGACTAGAGAAAGTGTTTGTTGTTTTACTTACGTGCAGTATATTCCAGAATCGTTTTGAAGACACATATCCTCTGGTCCACAGGGAAGCCAATCACATGTTATGTTATCAGCAACAGAGTCTAAAAGAACAAATTCAACATTTAATTTTAATGATGGTATCCCTTATTCTGACAACCACTCTTAAGGCATAAATAAACCATAACCAATTCAAAATCCACTCATTGTTTCCCAATAATAATTGGGTTTGAAGTGAAGTTGGACGGTACAAAGTACACAAGATAAATGGGGCCTATACGTGTGTCTGTCATCTTTTATAGACATGTTGTAGTTTTTCATATACACAAAGACAAAAGTCAAGCACCCCGCTGGAAAGTCTGCACCGACCGATAAAATCATTGGTGTTGGGGGATTGTTGGTAAACTGATGTTGCAGAAACGATTGTGATCATAACGGGCAATATTCTGGCGATAAGAAATAATCATTAATGGCAAAGAGCTACACAATTTATTCAGGATATCGTTAGCCAAATCAAAAGTGTATTTTTACAAAATAAAAAGATGCTTGTAGGTATGAAACTGGCTTTACAGGGCGAACATATTGAAGTAAAAATGTCACTTTGAGTGTGTAGAACACATGCCGAGAGCCGAAGGTCAATAGCGAGTATAGCCTCCATTAGCTTCCAACCTGCATTTCACCCCTGCAGTGAGACGTCGGATCTGTTGAAGGGGTAACTGACGCCAATGCAATGCGGTTTTCAAATCCTGCAGATTTTGTACAGGAGGCTCTAGGGCTTGAATTTCGGATCTGTTGAAGGGGTAACTGACGCCATTGCAATGCGGTTTCAAAATCCTGCAGATTTTGTACAGGAGGCTCCAGGGCTTGAATTTTTCTGCCCATCCTATCCCAAATGTGTTCTAAAGGATTAAAATCGGCGCAGTTACCCCTTCAACAGATCTGACGTCTCACTGGAGGGATGAAACGCAGGTTGGAAGCTAATGGAGGCTATTCGCGCTATTGACCTTCGGCTCTAGGCATGTGTTCTACACACTCAAAGTGACATTTTTTTCAATATGTTCGCCCTGTGAAGCCATCTGGACTCTGAAGTTTCATACTTACAAGCATCTTTATATTTTGTTAATATAAAGTTGATTTGGCTAACGATATCCTGAATAAATTGTATAGCTTATTGCCATTAATGGTGATTTCTTCTAGCCAGAATGTTGCCCTTTATGATAACAATGGTTTCTGGAACATCAATTTGTCAGCAATCTCCCTACACAGTACACCAATGACTTTATCGGTCGGTGCAGACTTTCCAGGGTGGTCCTTAACTTTTGTCTTTGTGTATATATTTAATGTAAAAAAGCCACCAATTTTCAAAATAAGAAATAAGTAAAAATCAACATTAGAAGATAAGCGATGACGTTCCATGTTGATTATTTAAATAAAATCACTGTCTTTAAGTGGGCATATCCGGGTGTGAAAAACTGTGTTAATAGGGTATTAATTCTTACTTAAACATGACTTAACCTGGGGGAAGACATTTACAGTCAAATAGGGTTAAGGGGTGTTTTTGTATGGTCACATATTAATGACAAAATGGTAAATTGAGATAGTTGTTTGAATTTGTATTTGATGTGCATTTAATGTTGGAATTCAGGCTTACAGTGTGTTCCATTCACAAGAATAAACGGTGTTGTCAGAATCTGAACACTTTGATCAGATATATTGACAGGAACCGAATTTTCAGAAGTGGTCAGTAAGACATCTCTTATTTCTTCCATTACTGCTGGATTTACTGCCTGATTAACGGTTACATCAGCAGTTACAATGATGGAGCCATTTCTGTAAAGGAAGAGGGTCCAAACGTAAAAGACAGTATGCAGCTCAATGAATTGAGAAAGAAAGCAATTTTTCGAATCCCTCAACACAACACAATTTATCGGTACATCTTTAAATTCAATAGTCATCTCAGCAAAAGAACATTATTTGATTGGCAGCTATAATGATTCTCACTTACTCGAAAGTTCGAACAGTAAGTCCTGTAAATGTCGACACAGAGGTAAACAGTTGTTTCAACTGAAACAAGAAGATAAACAGATGAACAAATAAGTGATATTTTAGGCATTTTGCTAAACAACAATCAATGCTACATCGTGGAAAGAACAACTGCACATCGATAGAGGATAAAAACATTTATATAAAATAAAAGAACCCTGAAAATGATACTCACATCTTCTTCAAAACGAGTTTTCTTTCGTTTGTATTCCAGTGTTAATTTGTCACTGAAATCACTTGTAAATGTAGTGTCTAGCTCTATTTCAATCCGCACTTTATAGGCCACATCTGAAAACATCAATGTAATATCAAATTAGAATACCTTTACCAAAAAGAAAAGGCAGAAATTTGTACGAACCTAAATCCTTGATGTAATTTGAACATAATTTCAGGTGAAAAAATAATGGTAAACAAAATAATATACTTTAGGCCAAGCAGTTGAGAATGTCTACGCTGTGAACATAGTTTGTGGAAAAGAATAATCCTTACTTCTGCAAGTTCGTCCATCTGATCTGAGTATTTGGGAAGAGTTACAGAAACATTCCGGTTGACCATCAACCAATTGACAACCATATTCGCAACCAGTATATCCATTACACGGATCAATGGTTTCATCTGTAACAAGTTGCACACACAATAATATTAAATGTAATATAATGTATCTATGACAGAAAAAAATCTAGTAAAACATATGAATACTTTAATCATACCCACGGTGTAAGGCTGAAAAGGATACCGTGCTTATGAGGTAAATTAAAGATCCCCAAAATTACTTTTGGGAAGGGTTGAGACGATCACTGGTAAACTTCTTTCCCCTCACAGACCGTTAAATGATGAGTTTAATTCGATTTTTGAATTCATTTACAGCTCAAATGTTTACTTTTAGTTTCAACCAGGCTGTAGTTTCAAATAGAGGCTCCACAGTAAGCGGTTGCACGCTTCCAGCCAGTCTGATCGTTTTGTTGTCTTCTAACTGTGGTGTGTTTTTTTATCCTGCTTACAAAATGTAAAAATAATCTAAAGAGTGTCGGCTCTTTACTGTTTATCAGATAGATGAATATTAGTAACGCTTTCACAACTCACTACAGTAGGATTCAACCATGTAGGACCTCTGTTGACATTAACCGGAAAGCCTCTGTCAGTCAGTAAACAATGTACCACAGAATTCGCACTAATTGGTCGCAAATTGTACATTTTTCGCTGAAAACTGACCAACCGCCTTTCGTCCAAAGTCGATCAAATCGTATTTATCTATTTTGCATTAGTTTCAGCAAAAATGTAAACAATTCTAAACACACAGTTCCTTTAAAGAAAAACTTGATTTGTAGATTAGTTGGCTAAGATTAGATTGTTTAGTTTAACATACAAGTTGATTTAATCCTTGAATGGATTATACATAACTATTCAATCTCAGTCTACCGATGTTCTTGCCATAGTTAAGATGCGTAACCATTGTCAATGTGTTACAAAAGGATTCCAGAAAATTCTACTGACCAAGGCTAAGCTCCTGTCAGTGGTCAACCTAATGAAATATCATAGGTTTGGTTTGTTACAACAATTTATGGGGTATAAAGGTCTAAATGATATACAGTGTACCTCTTTTTAACACAATAATTAGAAACTTGTCTCCTTGGTTATTTTAGACAAGAAGATTTTCCCTGTGCTGGTGTGTTTTAGTGATCATAAATATATTCAGGAAGAAGAGAAATGCAATGTCTTTTTAAAAAGGATGAACAAACTACACTACAGTTACAGTTTTGTTCTTACCTGGAATACAATGTAGGCGATCTGAAGATATTTTAAATCCTGGCCGACAGTTACATCTATAGGAACCAGGTGTGTTTTCACAGATCTGTTCACAATCATTACTTTCTGTACACTCATTAATATCTGGGCATGAAGGAAAAAATTAAAATATAACTGAAAGAATTATAATATATACTTCCATTCATCAGAACAGCTAAAACCTTCATGCATACAAAAAAACCTTATGCGACATTTATTAGTTGGAAGATTTATGTTAGGATCAAACATATTTGAGTTTTTGTATGCACAAAATTACCTCTGCATGTAAAGCCATCTTTGTTAACATCGGTATATCCAGGCTGACACTGGCAAGAATAATCAGGTATGGTGTTGATACACTCTTGGGGGCAGTCGTGGGTGTTAGAATCACATTCATTGATATCTGTATAGTGAATAAAAATGAACACCTGCAATCAACTATAAGACTAATAACACAGTGATACACTATTACCAAAAAGAGCGCAAAGAGAAAAAATATCCACAAATTCTTTTAAAAATAAAAAATGAACCATCTTCGAGATTATTTAAGAATGAACTCACACTAAAAATAAATTTGTATCTACTATTTAAATCTATGATTGATACTTTCGTTAAATCACACGTATTTTTTTCAAATAAAATTAGAGCTATTAACGTTTAAGTGACAGGAGCTTTAAAAATGTTGATCTTTTTCTTGGAACAAAATTAGGGTATCAATCAATCAATTTTGAAGTGCACGTTAAAATCCGTTTAGTGCTTATGGGCATATAATGTACGCTCAAGCAATGTTTAGAAGCCTTTAAACAAAATTTTAAATCGAGTTTCAGAACAAAAGTACCTGGCAACTCGTCCATATCGGGCGACCCAGTAAAAACCCACTCATAAATTTTGCAACTTTTGAGTGGGACTTCGGGCTTTATACCTACTATTCTTCGCGGCAGTATAAACTAATTTCAGTATACAGCTTGCATGCAGAGTTTACCTTCACAGTGTGCATCAACTTTCTGGTATCCTTGGAAACAATCACAGCGAAAAGATCCTAGTAACTCAACGCAGATTTCAGATGAACTATTACACGGATTGTTTAAACATTCTTGGATGTCTTGATTGCAGTAGGTACCGTTCCACCCTGGCCGACAGACACAGCCTGATGTCTTGTTACAATAGTCCAGTCCTTGGCCACAGTCACACAACGTCTCACAATTATTGCCCCAATGGAATTCATCACATTCTTGTAAAAGACATTCAGTATATAAGGTTCTCTTTGTTTTGGTTCATTAATTAATTGATAAAGCATGGTAATTATGAATAGGTTGATTTCATATCTTATGATAACTTTACAGTAAGTGTTTTAGAATTTAAATGTTTTATTCAAATGGCTAACGCGCCAATACTAAAATGCAGGACAATTTACAGAATTTAAAGGTTGCATAAGCGGGATGCAATATTAAAATTATACTGAATCCCGAAGAGAAAAGGTATTTCTTTCTCACCTTCACAACTCCTCCTGTTATTGGACAATTGGTATCCGATGTCACAGCTACAGATATAACTTCCTACAGTGTTCAAACAATCATGTGCGCAAGGATTGTCGATACATTCATCAATGTCTGAAATATATGTAGATTAAAAAGTTTAAAGCTGCACACAATTGCATATGCGCGAAAATAGGCGACTAAACAAGACTTTTCCAGTTCCTAAGAAATTTGTGCGCAAATAACAAAAAAGTATTTTGTGCATAAGCCTGTGGTGTTTCACAAAGACGTGACATTTTTTTCATCTAACATTTATAATCATGTCAAACAAAAATGTCTGATCAATATTTTTGGTTTCTCGGAATGAAAAATAATATCACCTTCGCAGTTTGTGCCATTAACTAGCTGGTATCCAGAATGACACTGGCATTCAGTTCTTCCATCTGTTACTACACACGAATGTTCACACGATGTTATATTCATCTGTTCACATAGTTTGTCCACTGCAAAAACAAATTAAGTACTCTCTTGAGCTCTGACAGGGTATTTTAATATACGCGATTATTTATGGATATTTAAATGTTTGGGGCCGTTATGATGACTTGGAACACTAAAACTGACCAATATCAGAGGTAGACCATTTAAATCATGTCTTTAAATCAGAAGTTTAATAAATATTTCTGAATATAATATTCAGAAGAGGTTAAATCTTCGTACAAACAAAACATAATGAGACATATATTATTTGAAAATTTTCATTTATTTGAAAACTTCACGGATGACAACTAATATTATGGCAGTGCAATAATACCGATGAGCTTTGATGAATAACCTTAACATATAGCAAGGGACATGGTGGCGTTTGGTTAGTTAACTTATATAAACCGGCCAATAACGTTGCAAAGCAGAGTTCAAACAATAACATGGAAAGATAACTTTACTTACCATCAAAACAGGTCTTTCTGTCATCATTCAAAACGTACCCTTGATGACAACCACAGTTGAATCCTCCAGGAATATTTTCACATGTCTGCTGACAGTAATGTGATGCCCCGGTACATTCGTCAATGTCTGCCAACAAGTGGTGGGAATTTAAAGTCAATTTAAGTTTGTTTTTTTTTAAAGACGAAAAAATATTAAATATGTATAGTAATTACCTTCACACAAAGCTCCGTTTTGGTTGTAGCCATCCTTGCAGGGGCAGATATAACTTCCGGGTACATTCATACAGTCGGTTGTTGTTGTATCACAGTCATTGAGAGAAAAGTCCCCACATTCATCCATATCTAGTCATGCCACAAAACACAAGCAGAGTGAACATTTTAAGCAAACAAATGAACGTCAAATGATCCCAAAACAGTTTTTGAAAACGTATTTCAATATTAAAATTACGTGTATTAAAATATTGGACGATTTGGTCTTTTTATGTACGTTATTAATGTACATATGATACTTTAAAACCCGAAGTTTACAGAAAATAACAGAAACTTCTATTTTTTCACATATGAAACATTTACATATGACACCAACCCTGGCTAACTTGATCACTTGGGTAAATGCAATGGGTGAGCGAACATCTTTGTGTTCCTATGCCCAAGTTTGGACCACCGATGCCATAACAATGGAATCAAGACAAATTATAATTTTTTCGTTCACATGTGCCTACATCCAAAGTCGTTTAGACGTTACATCAAGCAATTGCTGCTCAAATATTAAAAAAAAAGTAATATTGGGACAACCTTTGTTGTTATTTTTGACCCGAACTTAGCACCTTTATTGGCCTATGCAAAAGTGGAATGTTATGAAGCTGACCATTCAAGTCTGCAACATGTAACTTTTTCAACAGACAGTTTAAAGCTCTTACTATGTAACCCAATAGCCTTAAATACTCTTGTATTATTCATCTCTAAGAGGATATCAGCGACATGCTATTTTGAAAGTTATGATAAAAATAATGAGCAATCAGCTGTTTAAGGGTTTAATACCGCCGTAGCGGTGTTTGTTGCGTAACCCGATACCGCTGAACGTTGGTTCGTACCGAGTCAAACCACGAGAATGCGCAGCATTCGAGGGCTATGACGAGGTGCGAACCAACGTTCAGCGGTATCGGGTTACGCAATAAACACCAAGACGAAGGTATTAAAGTCGATTCTACCCCGATAATTGAGAAAATGAGGAAAAAGTGACCTGTTGTTGATTGCCGTTCCTTTTCCCTCCCTCGGGACAGAGTGGGCACTTTTAACCAATCAACGATAAGCTTTGGTCACGTGCAACGGTTGACCCAGATATTTTGAAGCAGAATGACATAATGTCACTATGGCTACCGCTTTGACAGGCTGGGTTGCTGACGACGCTATCGGGGGAAATGTTGTGAAATCAACCCTTTGATGACTGTATACGTTCATGACAGCCCAGTTTTCAATATAAAAGGACAGAATATAACCACACTCACAACATTATCAGGTTAAATCCTTCATTTTGTATGATAACAAGCAAAATATCACTTCTTCCGGGGGAGGTAAACCTACCAGCCCATGTTGCACTACAGACTCGATGTTGTTTGAAAAGTCATCTCTACTTAACATGTATATTTGCACACGGCACGCACATGCAGGAGGGGTAGAATTCTGTTTCAACGAATGTTCCACTGTTTACAGCTCATGTGTATCCAATACGTTGTGCGTATTTTTATAATAACTTTCAAAATGATGAAGTTTTAATACAGTTAAAATGAAGCAGCTTTTATTTTGTACCACCACTATATGGGATACATACTGAATTGGTAGTTTATGTACCTTGACATTGTCCAGCATCTATTTCATATCCCGATATACATTCACATGTGTAGTTTCCAGGTGAATTATTACATTCTTGAAACATCTCACATTGAACTGTCTGACATTCATTAATATCCTGGTCGCACCTATCTCCCATATAACCAGGTTTGCATTGACAACCAGTAATAGGAGAGCATCCATCCGAATGCTCACCGCAGTCGCATTCATTTGCACAGTTAAAACCCCAATGAACGGAGTCACATGCTGTTGAAGAAAACAGAAAATAAAACATTGACTGTGTGCAATTGATTAGATTTCCAATTTATCATTGGTCAATAGTGTCTATACAAAGGAATCATAAAAAATGTACCTTGATAGTGTGCGATTATTATCTTAGCATATCTCCAATATAAATATTACTTTTAAGATGCCATTTCTGTGAGTGGTGAAACCAATATTTTTGCTTGATGTTAATTTACAAAATCCCATTTTTATTATATATAAATAGATACACGTCAAAACATGGGTTTACAGCGCATGTCGTAATAAATCCATATGGATTACATGTGTTTGTTGTCAACTACATGTGTTTGTTGTTTGTTAAATAGTTTAATCTGTGACGGGGGGAGGGGGGGGGGGGCAACATTTATGTGGGGTTCAATCTCAGTCTACCAGGACATGTTGGTATTTCGGGTAACGAAAAAGCTGATTTATTGGCCAAACAAGCTACTACGTTTGAAAATGTTTTACACACTGTTAATTTTACAGCTAATGCAATTTCAAGCTCTGTAAAACCGTATTTTTTCAATTGTGCCAAAACGATTGGAGCAATTCCCAGAAAGGTAGATTTTGTTATTCAATCAATCCAAGTATCAATTTTCAAAATGTAACGTTTAACTCACGAAAGACAGAAGTGTTATTTTACCAGCTGTTATCTGGTCATCTACCCTTAAATTCTTATTTGTACCGTTTTAAGCTACACTCTACGGGTCTTTGTGATACCTGTCATGTAAAAGACGATATCCCCCATTTTTAATATCCATGTATTAATTATAACATTGAAAGAAAACTTTTTTACTCTGATTTAGCAGCTTTAGGACTGCGAGATTGTAGAAAGTCGGTAGAAGTATTATTAAACCCCAAACAAAATAGAAATAAGATATTCCAAGCTGTTGCCAGTTTTTTGGTAAGGTCTGGGAGGTTTCATTAATATTTACAGATATGTATAATTTTTAGAAAGAAAACTGTATATTTGAATATAGTACTTTTTATGTTATCTCTATAGAAAAAAATAGAATTTTGTAAATGTGACGTTTTATTGCATGGATATAATTTTATAAGTATATACACACATACCTACTCATGGATGTTTTAATATGTATATATATCCAAATTATTTATAACCTTATTGTCTGGCGCACATCATTCTGATGAATGGAGCCGCCAAATTTTTAAAAATCAATCAATCAATCAATCTCAGTCTACCGATGTTCTTGCCAGTTAAGATGCATAACCTTTGTGTTACAAAAGATTTCCAGTAATGAAATATCATAGGTTTGGTTTGTTACAACAGTTTATGGGGTATAAAGGTCTAAATGATATACCTCTCTATAACACAATTAGAAACTTGTCTCCATGGTTATTTTAGACAAGAAGATTTTCCCTGTGCCCGTGTGTTTTAGTGATCATAAATATATATATATATATATATATATATATATATATAAAGGGTATCAATGGAATCAATGGGTTAAAGCCCTAGAAATCCGTAGATTCAGACCGACAATAAGCAGAGATCAAGGCCTAGTCATATATAGTGCTTGGACTATTAACTAAGGCTGGGACCTCAAATATATTCCACAACCTTTTGATAATAATTTTTATTATACTGTTTTAATACTCAACATCTGTGTATGCCTAAAGAAGCCAACTAACTTCATATATTCTATACCATTCTACTTGTATACAGTATAGCCATTTATCCTCAATACCATCCCACTTTAACCCCTAATGCTGACAGCCATATCCAATCTTCTTATTATCCTGTATGTATGTTTAACCCATTGATGCCATTGGTTAACTACCATTGAAGATTGTATATTGCCTGATGAAGCTGGAAGAATATACTTATGCGAGTGTGTTATAATGATATTACAAGGTTACATCTTGAGGGATCAACATGGCCGTCAGAAAGTACTCTGCACAGAAAAATAGGTCCGCAGTCATGCATGTCACTACAATGCCTTGTAACAAAAAAATACTGGCTTCTTTCAATATTTTTTCAATAGCAAATACAAAACAATAAATGCCGATTTATACACTAGTGTCCAAAAGAAACAATGCCAACTTGTTTTCAAAATATTTTTGTTACCAATTGATTTTGTAATATGAAAACATGCCAATTCGTATTGCAGATCCCAAACACAGCGCATCAACCTAAAATACCGGGAACACGTGATCACTTCCGGGAGAATATGTAAATTTCGTGCAAGTGGCAATGCTCTCTTTGGCATGTTCTGCACGTGCAGAAAAGCTGCTTAAAAGGGCTGAGTATACACATTGATATCATAGCAACAAAAAGACCACAAGCCATGCAAGGTTAGAATGTGCACGCATCACTATCACCAGGTTGATGCAGCGGTTAAGATGTGATCTAAAGCCCGGTATTCACTGAGAGTTTTGCTGCGACCCGACCCGACGTTGCGTCGTGTCGTAGACCGGTATACACTGCACACAACTGAAGTCATTGGGAGACATCAAAGAGAGTAGATTGACAAGAGTGGTCACTTCGTCAGCGCCATGTTGAATTTGAACAATTTCAATTTATATAAATTTTATTGTACTTGGCACTTGAACAAAGCAGAGTACAAACAACAAAAAGTGTAACAATCATAACTTGAAAATATTTACAATGGTACATGTAACTGAAGTACCCCCTGACATGGACACGATTCGATTATTAGGAACCTCCTTTCTATAGGGGGCGCTTTACAGTCGAATCGTGTACAGTCGGAACACCCTTCCGCTAGGGGATCGAAAAACATGCCGGCAATGCTGATTGGACGAAGTGGCCACTCTTGTCAATCTACTCTCTTTGGAGACATGACGTTCGGAACTCTCTGGCAGAAAAGGGTACAAAAAAAGACGCTTGTTTGACGTCACGTGACTGATTGGCCTACGGTTTCAGACTCTCTATGACGATCGTCGCAAGAGTGGATACACTGTCTGACCAGACCCGACTCAATCCGATTCTTGAACAAATATCTAGCACGTCCAGATCACTCCCGGTCTGACGAAACTGAAGCCGACTGACACCGATTTGCGTCGTGGACTGGTATACACAACACTTTTTCTCTGCGACGCGACGCGATTTTCCAGTCGCAGCAAAACTTTCAGTGTATACCGGGCTTTACGGCCTGTTGTGGTGCCCTTTATTCATCAACCTCGTAGAATCCTTTTCCAGCACGACAATGCAAGGCCACACACAGTAAGATTGGCACAAGACGTCTTTGCCAAAGTACAGGTTTTGTCATGGCCCGCATGTTCACCGGACATAATTCCCATCGAACACTTATGGGACCTCGATAATGGTTGTATTGATTTGATTGAAATGAGTTTTCGTTCAGAGGTTGTGAAAACATTTTTCACAAGAATGACACTAAACTAACTTTTGCATTGTTTAGTTTTTTTATTTAATGTCGTTGCAAACATATGGTATTGTTTCTTTTGGACACTAGTGTAGTTGCCTTTTATTAAATGTCGGTATGCAAAACCCACAAGAACTTTCGGAGAACCTTTAAAGCTCCCTCTCCTCCCACTAGTTCATTCTCTGATAATGCATCATGCATTATGGTCGATTTGGATGTTGGTAGACCTTGTTGCAACCGAGAATGTAACAATCCCCGATAATGTAGTACCCAACCGATATTGTATCACATTTTGACCGATAGTGTATCACCAACGATAATGTCGTAAAAACGCCTGATAATGTAATAACGTTTTCAACCGATAATATAGTAAACACTTTTCTAACCGATACTGTATAAATTTTTACCGACAATGTAGTAAATGCTTTTTTAACCGATAATGTAGTCACACTTGCCCAATAATGTAACAACATTGTTGTTTTTGGTGTCTGCTCTGAAAAAAAAACAAATGTCCCGTTCATTGTTATAGAACGATTTACCATACAGGGTGCAGTGGTAAATCAGGGTATCTCAAGGGTCCATTGTAAAGGATATTGTATGGTAAAACGTGGTGTGAACTGTTGCTTTTGTGCTGAAACCTTATGGTTTGTATATACCATTTTAATTTTAAATGCTTCCTAGCATTTCTATTAGAGGATGTGTAGGTCCGTCTATCCGAAATTCTTTATTTTGAAACGCGGGTAATTCAACAGCTTAAAGCCATCTTCAGCGTTTCGAGAATAGCACAAGAACTGTTTAAAGGGATTACAAGTGTCTATCAACGTATGACGTCACAAGATCGTATATCAAGCCAGTTTGAATTTTAATTTTCAAACGCGAATAAAACGCGGTTCGCATCGATGAACATGTGCTTTCCACTAATAAGTCTCTATCAATGTGTGACTTTGAAATAAAAATATATCTCCGTCATATGCGATTTAATTAAGGCTTTATTCTACCGACTAATTTTTCAATCCGTCGTGATAAAAAAAAACACGGAAAATAGCAGAAAAAACAAGAGGCCTCGGAGAGTTTAACCGTTTACCTGTGCAAAAGTGTCCTATCGTCGCCATGAAACGCCACTCTGTCATAGGTGGATAAGGTGCATTTTTGTGCACAACGTTTTGTAGAATTTCAAAACATCTTTTTGTATGTAAGCCAGGAACGGGTCTCATAGGCCTCTGAAGGAGAGTCATCCAATAAGCCAAGAAGTTGTTATCCAGAAGTAATTATTCACCATATTGTAACCTTTCAACTTATAACTGCAATATTTCTGAATCTTTCAAACCCAAATTTTCTACCTCAGGTCAAATGGTCTTCTAGTAATAAACATTCAAAAATGTATTCAAAGTTTAAAAGGCATGGGCATTTTTCCACACAACTTGATATTGGTAGCCTATAAAAGTCTGAATTTAGCTCACCAGTAATACTAACAAATGCTTGTTAATTATTAGATTATTAATTTTAGTTTATTTGAAGCTAGTTATGCGCATCGTAGTTTCAGCCAATTTGACATTTTGATACATTTTTACACACATGTTGTCCTGATAGTCTAGCTGTGAGTCTTTCATTTTCAACCCCTTTGCAGAAAGGCCTGACAAACTGGGACACTTTCTATTTGTTGAGAAAGCCGCATGATATATTTTGGATCAATTTTATATGCGTATCCACTTACGGGTTACATTCCATTTACTTTGTTAGAGCAGTTCATAAGAAAAATTGTATCTGCAGAATTTTAACGCAATCAATACGTTAAAGCATCAATTTTAATCGAATCCTACAAGTGTGTACGACAAATCGAACAATGAGAACGGGGCTTAAGGCTTCAAATCGATTGATTCAAGTTTATTTCATGAACATGTCACGGATTTGAGTTTCTATGGAGATTTTTGTCGTATTAAATTAAGTTGATTTAAAGTGGCGATTAATGCAAACTTATTTCATGAACATCTCACAGATTTGAGGTACTATGGAGAGTTATTTTCCTGCAGAGGATTACCGACTTTCCACTAGTACATGTAAAGTGGAAAACCATCCAATGTCGCGAAATAAGAACACAGTCGCAGGATTTCAAGATTTAAATAAGATTGGAACCCATTGAATGATTGGCGTTCGTCGCCCTTAAAATATGTTTTACATATTGCAGCGTTATAGATGTAAAGGCGCACGACTTTTACCCAACAGTAGGCCTATCCACATGTCATATGTCGATGGATGGAGTAAAAATACAGAATAGAATATTTTCTATTCAGATCCGTATGGATGAACGGCTGGATGGTCAGAGTATCCAACACTCTCTAGTAAGGGTTTTGTACATAGAGCAAACACCAACCTTCCGCTGACAATCAGTGAAAGTGAAACCCCAGTCTGAAAATTATTATTTGAACTGAGTCGGATTCGAACCCGCGGCCGATCAATGGTAACCTTGTTCGGAGTGCTCTATCGACTGCACCACAGTGGCCTCTGAGTAGGTTTCTCGAAAACTCGTGCGTTCACTCCTTTTTCCACATGTACCGACGGACTCATGGCCACTTGGTAAACGGTGCTGCAACGTCAAACAATTGAAGATCGTTGCAAAAACGTTTTGTATGAGACGTTTCGTCAAAATCGCTGAAATGCTTCTTGAGATTTTTGTTTAAAATTAAGGACTTCAAAAACGCATTAAGGTCAAGCGACTTGAGATACAGTGTTATGGCATTTTACATTTAAAGATCCGTGGAAGAACATTATGCTTAGTAAGTTTCCTCTAAATCGTTACAATAGTTCTTCCGTTGTCTACGTTTGAAATTAAGGAATTCAAAATGGCGTCAAGCTCACATGATTTGATATACGTCTCACCTTTGTAAAACCTTTGTAAAAGCGTCATGCGACTCAAGTTTCGTCAAAATCGCATTATCGAAATTATCCATACCAAATTCTTGGGCTATCTTTGTTTGATAATATAGCGTTACAAACAGTCCAAAATGGCGTCAAGGTCAGATGACTTGATATACGGCCTTGTTAAGTCACACATGGATAGAAAGTTGCAAAAACATTATGCACAAAATCCGTTTCCTACATACAGTTCTTCATTTATCAGCGTATAAGAATAAAGCGTCAAGAAAGGACGGACGCACCTACACAACTGTTTTAGAGATACTTGGACCCCTCTAAAAGTAAGATTCTATTTCTGGCATTTTAAGCAGATCTGATCATGAAGTTTGTGTTTGGCCAATTGCACATCCTAGCTTCGTAACGAACAACCCAAAATTTCCCTTCGCTGGCTCGTAAAACATTCTCTGTTAGATAAATCGGCACTGACACATCCACCTATCATCAGAAACTTCAGCGATCCATCTATCAGAAAATGTTTTATAAGTCATTGTCCCAGATGTACCTAGCTCTATGATCAGAATCACCGACATGTAACCATCACATTTTGCAATTGGGAGTGGGATACCACGCCGTTCGAAAACAAGAATACAGGTTTCCAGAATAACAAATCTTTAATTTATTGTAGCAGCTTATGTTATCTAATGTATGTTTTAAAAAACTTTTATGATTGTTTAATGATTCTTAATTGTGTTCAAGCTAGCTGGTACAATCGAAGGTTTTGTTTTACCTGACATCATTATTATTTCTGGATGCTTTCGCTCAGGTCCGCGCCTACACTTTCCTTGTAGGAACCCTTTTTCGCAATAAATGATAAGATATTCGTGTATTTAAATGCATATTTTGTAAATACATCGTTCTAAAGTGCCACTGCGTGTCCAATGGCCTTTATTTCTATTTCGGAATAAAAATCTGGAGGTGAATAAGTGTGGCCAAAATGTTAAAATTCGGCTACCATATCCAGGACTTAACTTTATTCGGATAAAACACTTTTATTATATTGAAGAAGTGTGTACGAAGACATAATATGTTGTTACATTATCGGGCGAGTGTAAATATATTATCGGTTAAAAAGCATTTACTACATTATCGGTAAACAATTGATACAGCATCGGTTAGAAAAGTGTTTACTACATTATCGGTTAAAAGTTACTACAATATCGGTTGAAATAGTTATTACATTATCAGGCGTTTTACTACATTATCGGTTGGTGATACACTATCGATAAAAATGTGATACAATATCGGTTGGGTACTACATTATCGGGGATTGTTACATTATCGGTTGCAACAAACCTCTACGCCTATGAAAAAAGTCTACCCCCAAGTAAATTTGAATGGAGTTACACTAAATCCAAAATTTTACAGATTAAAATAAATTAAAAAAGATAACATTTCGACAGTTAGGCCTAATGATTATTTGAAAGAGAAATAATGACCTATGCCTACAGGTACAATCGACATCGCGCAACTTATTCGATTCTGAAATTACTTTTAATTGCAAATGGATTGGATTTTTGGAGCAAGGTTCGCTTACAGAACCTGTAGCCCTATGACAGCACTGTCTTAGTGGGGATGAACAGGGTGTGGAGAATATACCCCATAAAAGCGATGATTTAACGTTCTGTTTATAGCTAGTTCAACATGTTATTATTAACAGTAATCTGTTTTGATGTGTTTTGACATTTTATTAGTTTTTCACTAACCTTCACAGCTTACACGATCTGACTGCAATTGAAAACCAGCTGCACAAGAGCACACGAAACTTCCAATAGAGTTGTGACAAAGAACACATGGATCCGTTTCACATTCGTTTATATCTACAACAGAAATGTCTTTTTCAGTATCCCGGACATTCTTAACTGATTGGCAGCAAACACTATTATACTTACATTGGTTAATCCGTAAAGTTCTATGTACAACCTTATGCCTTTCAAAACTGATTATTTACATGGTGTGGGTTTCGATTCACTAAAAAATACAATCATGGCCATGACTATGAGTTATATGTGTTTACCTTCACAGGAAGAACCATCTGATAGCAATTGTTCACCACTAGGACAGAAACAATGGGCTGAATTATTCCTCACTTCACATCCATAGCTACAGTTGACATTGGACTGCAAATTTTCACAGGGGTTTCCATCTACAAATGAAAAAGCAGAAAACATAATTTTGTGAAACAAAAGGAACGAAAAAATTATGTACTAAAGCAGATTACATTTGGTTTCTTACACAGTATCTTCACGAAATCAAGGAAGCCAGAGCCTGACAACCATACCATTATGCAGAGATGTTGACCCAGCCCAATTTTACCCTTTGAGTGAA
Organism: Lepidochitona cinerea; assembly: GCA_963971465.1. Lineage (NCBI taxonomy): Eukaryota > Metazoa > Mollusca > Polyplacophora > Chitonida > Tonicellidae > Lepidochitona > Lepidochitona cinerea. Next base: position 24,431,271 of record OZ020551.1, on the reverse strand, counting down.
TCGCACCATTCCAGAATATTTACCTTCATATAGAGATCACGATTTCATTTAAACTCTTCTGAAATATTGTTGTTATTGAATTTGTGTCACGGTATGTGGGACAGTTTGCTTCTCATTATTAAACGATCATCTGTTTTATTATCTCGTATCCATAATTCGTTTTTATATGGCTTGATATTTTCAAAACGTTTCTGTATTTTGAAACTGACCAAATTTAACACCGGAAAAGTACTTAAGCTATTTCGTAAATCAAAATATATTTTTGGTGTATGGCAAATTCTCGAAATGTCGGTCGTTGTTATAGACAGGCTTGCCAATAAGTAGTTGAAGGCACACATCAAGTCCTTTGAACCACCAACAGATGAGACAACGTATAAATGTATCAATGTTTCACGTAGTCCACACAATACAAGTACGGTTTAGTGACAACGAGGTGGGCAGGGGCTATTTGCTCGGAGGAAACATCTCACCTTGGATTATTGGCAACCCTATCAAATACGGTGAACTAGTTAAAACTCGGGCATATGATATACGTTAATTTGGAGTTGGATCCAGATTTGAGTTGGATTCGAACATGCGACCAATCGATGGAAAGCTTGTTGTCTTGTCGTGAGAAACCAGACTTATTACTCCCCTGACTGAGACACTACACAAATTACAAAAGCTGACGACTTAATGGTATTATAACATCACATGAAAGTTATACACTCACCTTGGATACACGTCCTTCCATCAGTTGTGTTTAGACGAAATCCCGCGCGACATGCACAATAAAATGCCCCTATTGTATTATTACAATCTTGCTCACACCCACTTGTAGACTCCTGGCATTCATCGACATCTGTCCAAATGCATTAATTCATTTAGAGAAAACATTCCAAAATCGTTTTTCCTTTTACAAATCATTTTGAATTATATTAATGAAACCCCCGAAATTTCTTATCTGTTTGTCTGGATTTAATCCCACATCAATGATGATGAAATGTACCTTTCAGCACCAGTTTTGTGCATCTTTTATTGATTTACACCATATTTCTTCAAGATTGAACCATGCACCAGTGTCAAACAAAACACATATGCATTAGTAAAAAGCATATACCGATAGGGCATATGTCGTGGCAAAATTGGACAATTTCCAAAAAGGTTCACTCGCCCTAGGCTCTCCGACATTTGGCAAGAAAGATAATTTATTCGAACTCACATTAAGAATAAGTGGATGTCGCCATCAGGACCCCTCGGGTCTGGGCCAAAGAAACTGAAGATATATTTATTTTCCAGACAATTTGTTGCGAGTGAAAAACTACTCTACATACATGCATCACATTTACAAGGAGGTTTTTAGCTGACGGTCATGTAAGGGGCATAACTCTTGAAAAACACGTCTGAGCGGGTCGATTTTAAATAGGCTTCTTGTACTTGCTGTATTGAACAAATGTGTGAAGTTTTAAAAATGTGAGTGAAAGACTTTTTTAGATAATGTGTTTACAAGGCTTTTTACAGCAGCGGTAATGTAAAGGGCATAACTCTTGGAAAAACCATCCGAGCGCGTTGATTTTCAACAGGCTTCTTGTACTTGCTGTATTATACAAATCTGTGAAGTTTCAAAGATAATGTGTTTACAAGGACCAACGGAGAGACGGACAGACTTACAGACGGACAGACGGATGACGGAGGCAACGACAATACCCTCCGGGCAAAATTTGCCCGAGGGGTAAAAATGATTAATATTACACATGGAAAACATTAAATAAATGTTCATCTAGCTATGTTTAGAATGTCAAAACAGTGGTGTGAAGGCATGTTTAATACTGAGGTTGAACACCGACCGACCGGCCAGAAATCACATTACATCTATGTTGAATTACACTCCACTCAGAGCTTTTTGTTTTTAATTTACAGTCTCAGATCGGAAAGCTTTTTTAAGTGTCTCAAACCGAATACTTCCACTTAATCTCCCCCAAAGGTAGACCATTGATCAGCTCATTACTGGGATTTAAATACTTCATGGTGTTTATGCGTGTCTCCAGGGTCGTCGTTTGCTGATCCAAATTATTGTCAAAACTTTGGAATTTTGGCCAAAATGGAAAGCTAAAAAATTCTTCTAACTGTGAAAAATAATGAAAACAGACCGTTCTCTGTATTTTCCGGAGGCGTGTTCCTTTAACTATAATTGTAATATGCTGGGCATAACTCAATCACATTTGGACATATAGTGCTCTGCATGAGAGTTCTAACGAGAGAAGCAGTTAATATCATAATTTTGCGCAATATTTTAAAAATAGAATTCCATGCTCTAAATGGCAAAGTTCTCACCAATACAACCATTTATCATATATACTCTGTAACCCCTGTCACAAGTGCATCGAAAACTACCATCAGTGTTTTCACAGACTTGCTCACACTTGCTGGACGTTCGGTTGCATTCATCCTCATCTGAAACAGTCACAACATACTAATTAAACCAACAGGAGTAAGTAGGGTTAAACATTTTTTCGGAAGATGAAAACTACATAAAGTTCAATCAGATAGTTTGGAATGAGATATTAATGTCCAAATGCACGCAGTGTATTTTGTTTTCTTTGAGATTCAAACTATTCCTTTAGGTTCTACTCTCAGGCTATTGAGTTTGTCTATAATTTTTGTTCATAATTTTCCTGTCCTGGTCAGAGTGGCTTAAATGAAATAATTGAGAAAGGTAGGTTTTCTGATAGACAAAGATGGCACTGCATTTAAAAAGCAACTTAGCATTGAAACCATAACACACCCAAACATTTATTATCGCTGAGAAAATATCCCGTTGGACAATTGCTACAATTATATCCTTGTCCAAATGCGACTTCTTCGTCAGGTGGCAAGTCTGCACAGGTTGTACCCTGTGGACAAGGGTTCTCGGTGCAAGAATCATAGTCATCGCTACAGTCGTCCCCTGCAACCACAAAATAAAAATACAACTAAATACTATGGTGGCTGAATTGTGCCATTTGGCGTTCTCGTGTTTTCGCTGCGAGAATTTGGAGCCAAAAACGGGAAAATACGAAATTAAACTAAATTCTCGCCGCGAGAATGCAAGAACGCGAAATAAAACAAAAATCTCGCCGCGAGAATGCGAAAACACGAGAAAAAAAAAATATCTCGCCGCGAAAATGCGAAAACTCGAAAATAAGCCAAAAGTGCTTTATTTGCGCCACTTCGCGAAAACTCGAAAAAAAAATTTAAAATCTCGCGGAGAGAATGCGAGAAAATAAAATCTCGCCGCGAGAACACGAAAACTAGAAAACTAGTCAAAAGTGCTCGTTTTGTGCCATTCATTCTCGCGGTGAAAACTCGAATTAATTCTAAATCTCGCCTCAAGAACACGATAATAAACTTACTTTCGTTTTTCTTATTCTCGCTGAGAAAACGATAAGTGGATGGAGCGGAAGTAATCTGCAAGCATGAGTATTGTGTCAATACTTTAATGAACCGATTACATCCAACAGATTAACTTCCCAGCACTGACAGCTAGGAGCCGTCATATTATTCAGATGAATGAACTAAATTAAAACTCATTGCAGCTTATTTCATGACTCTGTAGTTTTTTTCCCATTTATTTGGTGTATAATGATTAACGTTTTCTTACATTATAGAGAAACAACTGTATATATTTACAAACTGTACAATGTAAGAGTTGTCAGTGGGCCTAATTTCTTATATTAGAAAGCCAACTTATGTTGCAAGATACATTGTTTCAAAAAACCAAAGTAAAGGTCACCTTCCATTTTTAGGCTGTTAGCATGGCGACACTGAATTTACTGTGGCATGCACAGATTTATAAATAATCATAAAACCCGATATTCAAAAACCGGTGGGATAGAATGGTCAGAGGGGGGAGGGGATAATAAAAACATTCCCACACATATATCTTCAGTATGGCAATGGGGGAGTGTTTAACTTTTACTCATAAGGCTCGTATTTTTCTTTATTTCGAAAACGAAAGCACACGTTCAGGCGGAAGTGTAGACAGTATACGTGCAAGCCACTTGCAAGTTACTTTCGTTTTCTTGTTTTCGCATTATCGCCGCAAGATTTTAATTTATTTCTTGTTTTCACGTTCTCGCGGCGAGATTTAAAAAATGATTTCGCGTTCTAGCGGCGAAAACTTGAAAAAAAGAAATGACACACATAAGGCACTTTTTGCTAATTCTCGAGTTTTCGCATTCTCGCGGCGTGATTATATTTTTTATCGTGTTTTCGAATTCTCGCGGCGAGATTATCTTTTATTCTCGTGTTTCCGCATTCTCGCGGTGAGATTTAAGTTAAATTTAGTGTTCTCGTCTCCTAATTCTCGCAGCGAAAACGTCAGAACGCGAAATGGCACAAATCAGCCAGCATCTAATACAAACATAAATTTTGGTAATAAACCTGTGTAAAGAGTTTAAAATTTCTTGGATAATCCTTGTTTATCCTTGTTTAAGACACGTGACACTTTGGAGATTTTATTTCTTACCTGACCATCCTGTATTACAGTCACAATCCACCACGTAAAAAGAATTTTCATCGACTGCATTATCTGCTGAAGCAAAGTCACAAACACCATTTCCACTACATCCTCTACAAATGTGGATATCTACCTCAAGTGTAGAGCCGTCAGAATTCCCATCTATTGCACCAATGCTGTAAAAATATTCAATTCTTACTTAGTTATTAAAACTATGGCTATTTATTTCCTGACAATTTTTGTAAAATACCGTATACGTAATTTGCTATTTTTAGAGAGCTATGAGCTGCCAAATATAAAGAAAAGTTCTTTAAAGCAAAATTACCTTATTGAGGGTTAATTGTATCAAAAAGTTTAAAATAAGACCTTTCTGTTGAAACCATCAAAACTCTCAAAAATGAACTTGTACATTCCGGCTATTGGAATTTTCTTCGCTATTTGTACGGGTTATTATCGTTACCAATATTTTTTTTAAATGTTCACGCCAAAGCTTATGCCACTTTAAAGACTCGTGTTTTAAACAATCTCCTAACCATCAGTAACACGTCACTTTTACCTGATGATCATAGGGTCCAATGAGGTTGGAAACCATGTTATGAAGGCAGTGTTGTTGGGGTACTGTTGAAGATCAAGATTTTCGGTCTCACCCGCATTAAATATAGTGATGTTGTCACCATCAGCATCGGACGCATTCACGGTAAATTGAATAGATTCATTCAAGGTTGCCCGAATAATTGTTGTACCACCAATTGTTGGAATGACGTTATCTGGATTACAATAAAAATAAACATACATATGATCTGGAAAAGTTTGAGAAATGAATAGAACATATAACAACAGTTCACTGAAAAGAAAATAATACAATAATGTAATTCTAGTTTGTCTGATGTTAAAACTTTGAAATTCAGGGATACATATTACAAGTAAAGAAAATGCTTGGAATGCTTATTGTACATTCCTCACAGTTTATACATCTTTATTAGTGTTACTATAATAACCGGTGTGTCTAATTTATCAGTCGGAATTTTATGTTAACGCATCACAAAATACGCGATTGATAAAATATGCCTTAGTTAATTATCTCGAAGTAGACAGCAGTTAATATTTTATTGTTGACAAGACTCTTGGAACTCTCTTGATTCGTAAGAATATATTACCAGACGGTATAGTAACTTGAATATTTCCAAAGAAGTTAATGAATAAATAGGAACCAAATCGTCTGCAGCATGTTTTATTTCCTAGCGCTGACTGATTTTGTGTTGCTGGAAACAAGGTATTTTGTTGCCGGAGTAGAATTGAAGCTTGTACCCGCACACGAGCAATTGCAGTTGGTCGTATCAAGATGTATATTGACGTTAATATATACATCACCCTTGACAAGGAATGCCAATAACATCACTCTGAAGAAAGTCACACAAATTTATACTAAAACTTGATTGCCTAATACCATTCTGTTTCGAATACAAAATTACGACAACCAACACACGGTGACCTGTGTTGACGAATCAATATTTGAGTATCACCAAAAAAAAAAACTAGCTAATAATCAACTGCGGACAAAACATTTTGTCGCCCTTACCCACAGATCACAGGATAATTTAGAGTTGGCAATAAAATAATCTTTTTCAGCAACAGAAAATGCCTGTCTGCACTGTATATGTTGTATATGGTATGCCTCGAAGCCAAAGGGCCCGCGATCGCATGAAGCCATAATTGTCCGATGGGTCCAAGCTATAAGAAATGTGTTTCCCATTGTACGTCCGATTTCAACTGAATTTCGAAGACTCTTATAAAACTTAGTTATGTCGTGTTATATTTATATAATAACATGTCGGTAGACATATAAGCTGTAAACATGTACATGTATCGGATGGAAATGAGCCACCGTCGCTTTAAGGCACGCTTGCAGTGAAAATCCAGAAGACTGTTTACATTAAAAACATTGGACGGTTTTCTTTATTTGTCCCAGACAGGAAAAGTTAGGAGCTTTTTAATTTTTCCAGGTACCCGCAATGGAAACAAACTTCGAACCTGAGCGTGGGCACAAGTGCCGTGATGGTTTGAGTCATGTTGGCGATCCAACGACACGGTATAATTTTATGAACTTTATCTAAGAAATACATACTAACGATCGAGTAAGAGGGACGATAGAAGCCTGCCGAGTGCAAACCACAGACAAAAACGCTTGAATGAGGGTAATCCAACACTTAAGTTAACCAACACTAATAGGTGTTGTTGTTGTAATCGAGCTTCCATTCTTCGTTTGTTTTCCACCCTCATTTATACATTCTAAACCTACTTGGACATACTTTAAGTGTGCTATTATTTGTGTTCAGTAGGCTTACAACGATACACTCTGATTCGCCTCAGTCTGAGAATTCGAACACCTGGTTTACACATTTTAATCGTTTTGTTGTCATTTTGGTTTCTTCAAAGGCATGTACGTTTGCTTGTCACTTGAGTTTGTTGCCGATCTAATTTCAGTTAAGTCTTTTCCATATTGTGGTTTACAAGTTGTATCACAAGGGACTTGGATCATTCCATTGTTTAATCAGCACAAAGAACACGTATGTGATGAGCAAACACAAACAACCACACTTACTTCATGAACGCTGAATATACTCATATCGGCAATTCCTCATATATTTACTTTACATTGTTAAAATGAAAACTGTAAAAGTTAGATACAAGATAAGTAATGTTCCGTCTCAAAAATCTTCCATATCTGTAACATGCCTATTCAGTCAATGTACCTGCGCTATCTTGCTGTCGGGGACGAAAGCTACATGTAAGAATATGGTTTTATCAAGTTTAGTTTATAATTTATTCTATTTCGGTGCATTGGCATATCATATTTGTCCGACAGAACTTAACAGAAACTTTAAAAGTAAGATAAACTCACCGAACATCCTTTCATTTGCAGCTGTGTTATCGCTGGTTTCTTTGGATGCTAAAGCCACGTCTGTGTTGTTTGTGGCAAGATAATCAAACTGACATTCAATATTCTCTCCACAAAATTCAATAGCTCTATTTCGCTCTTCTTCCGTGAAGTCTTCCAAGAAACGAGGGCGGAAATCTGGGTAGTGGTAGTTTTCAGGACCATCCCCAGGTCGATAGCGGAAGTAAGAACTATTCAGGTCAATTTGCCCTATTCAAACATCAATTAATGACATATGTTATCCTGATCTTTTCTGATTTCTGATTTCGTGGAAAATATTGTGATTATGACTTCAAGTTTAAGAAACATTTGAAGTTTGTTTAGCTTGGGGTAAAAAAGGTTAAATGGATTAAACTAAAATAATGTCAAAATCTGCTCTACTGCTATTTAGTACATTCAGTCGTAAACTTACAATAAATCCCAAACCCATCGTAAATCTCCTTTTCTGTAGAATCCGGACTCAAGACCGTTCCGTTGGGGAGAGTAAAATCGTTGTCAGGATCTTGATCAAAAACACCCAACAACCCCCTTGTAGTGAAGTTCTCCGCTAGATCGGGAGGCACTGACACAGACATATCCAGTAACTGCTGCTGCTGAGTAATGTTTAGACTGACGTCTAAATAAAAACAAAATGTCCAAAATGTCAATTTATTTGCTTTACCAAAACCGCGGAATTACACAAAAGCACACACGCGTATATCTTTACGAGAAAAACATCATTATCAAGAAAAACGTGATATTTAAAAAAAAATGATCGCACATTTGTTTATAAATTGTCGCTCAGGAATTATCCGTTAGTAGCGCATTTTATTGTCAGAAAACGTCATGGCATTGCAATCAATGTACGATAAGGAAATCTTGTTTTAGATTGTAAAGAACAAAAATGTCTAACCTATGATAATTTATAAAGATGAAACAGAAAAAGTACAGGAGATATTTACATACAGAATAAAATAGAACATTTGAACGTATCAGATATCTCACCATTCTGGAACGTGATGTATATACTGTTGTTACTCAGCTTTCGAAGAACAAGATTTGAAGTGATGACTTGGAATTCAGATTCATTTTTGAAACGCAGACTGTAGTCCTGTCCGTTCCCGTATATATTCATACCTAATGAAACAAACATTATACTCGTTAGTTCTGCCAACAGAAAGTGTGGGATATACTTGTATTTACTTTTAATTTTCTTCAACCATAATGCCACATTGTCATGTTGGAGAAAGGATGAATTGTGTCCATTGATATTACAGGATGACGTCATCACGTCATAACAGCGTTCAGATATGGCGAGAATCAAAAGTGTTGACGTGGCAATAAACCACAGGCAGAAGCACCCAACCCGCATTGAATAACTATAAATGCAATGGGTGGATTATCAGTGATTTGAGATATTGATATCCTCACCTTGTAACAAAAATAGATTCACAAATACATTTTGAAAAGTGATAGAAATCAAAAGGAATAGTATTTTCGTACTCGGTCTTTGTCATTGACGAGTTTCAACATCGTTGAATTCAGGGCTAGCACTGTACCAACGGTAAGTGCAATAATTATGACACTAAATATTGTCATTGCTAGTGTGATAATATTATAGTATGATAATATTACACTAAGCGTTGTCGTCACACCAACTATTTAAATATATACGTATGCTAAGCTATTGGTTATAAGGGTACATTTGTAACGCTTAGTGTAAAAATTATATTGCATTACTAAATGGGCGAATAGAAGATGGAAGGTGATAGAGGCCATCTCTCGTTCCTATTAGCAGCAAGCGTGATGCATCGACAATTCTTGCTGCAATGAGTGGTCGGCGGGGAGGGGGGGGGGGGGGCATATATATATACAGTGTTACAGTGTTGGATGTTCACTCCAAATAGCCGTCCATAATAGGTCACGTGGTCTATTAACTACTAACATATTACACCAGCCGGTGATACATAGCGCCCCTCGTTCAAAATTCAAACTGACTCGCATTCTCTAACCTAACATATAGCACATAGAACTAGTACATACGAAGAGAGCGTTTTTAACGTAACCTCAGTCGATCTGAAATGTTTACAAATTTGTAGGAGTAAATGAACACGACGTTTACACCAAATGGCGGCGTCATCTCCCAAGCACAAACACAGGCGCGGATTTTCAGGACGTATGAAAAAGCAAATACTCAATGGTTGAATTTCAAAGCAAAATTCCGTTAGCTAATGCATAAATATATCTATCTATACAAAATCATTTCTTAATTAAACATTGTTGTTACCCTTGTTATAGAAATGAATCTAATTTGTACGAAAATGGTCAAGTTACGTAAAGCCTAGCGCACACAAGAGGCGCCGGCTGAGCTGCCGGCCACACGTGGCTGAGAGCTAAACTGTTTCCCACGTATGCGCCTAAACTTTGGTGAGATTTTCGCCACTCAAGGCGGTGAGGAAATTATCTAGCATGTTTGATATTTTCTACATCTCGTGGCACGAATCTCACCGTATGCGCACAACTATACTTTGTAAAATCTTACCATCTTTGCTGCGAGTCAATTCGACATGAATTGATGCATTAGTAATGAAGTCCTTAGCTGCAAACGCAGAGAAGATCGTAGCATCTGTAAAGTTTTCTCCGCTCTGAACTCTTTCTGTTCTACACTGAACGATCATCTGTGGCTGGTTATCAGCTCGACTGAGCACTTCCAACATAACAAACTCTCCCAAACCATTGAATGTATAGTTCTTGCCATCAAGAGTCTTGAAATGTGGATCACCCCAGAAAATTGCTTCAAATAAATAAAAGCCAAGTTATGAGGCTGGTTCATATAAATATAATGTCCACCTTAGGAATTGGGTACAAACATTTGATGTTCAACAATGTTTAGCTGTTTAGTAATATGATGTAACAGAGGCCCTTGTTGCAATCGATATTGTAACACCCAACATATTTTGTAGCAAAAAATGCACGACAATTTAACAACGGCCGATTATGTAGCAAAAACGCCAGAAAATGTAGCAACTCTGTCAGTCGATAATGTAATAACTTTTAACCGATAATGTAGTAAACTCTGATGAAAAAATATGTTTGATCTTAAAACTGTCCATCAAACACCCAAAACGCCCTCTGAAATGCATAGAGGGGATTCGGCCGTCACTTCTCTACAGTAGGCCGTTAGGTCCAAAAACATGAACACACGAGCAACCACAGGCCTTAAGCCGAGATCACCCGAGACCTTGGATCAAGATGACAGAAGTTTGCTGAGGCTTATAAAGCGTCATCCGTTTACTTCAGGTGCAAAACTCGTGTTAGTACCAATCAAACGCCAGAAACCCAAAGAAAATCACAAACGACTACGCCTGGATTTTTCTAAACTTGAGACCTGGGATCCACTGGTGGCTGGTGGTAGAATTGGAGTTTGGTCCCCTCATTTAGCCAAAACCAACTATAAGAAATGTTTGAAACTCCCTTTAAACGTGGGTTCCATATTCATGCAAACTCATTAACGCATCACCACGAAGTTAATTAATTTCGACACCTAAAAATTGGGGAGTGGTGTCAGCTGCCCTTGGAATAAATTGGTCCTTTAGTGAGACAAGGGGACTAAAAGCTGCGATTCAAGTGTTGGATGGAGGCTCCCGATCTTAACTGATTGCGTTTCTATCGTCTCCATACGTAAAGTTAACCCCTTGTTACAGTTCTGTCATCATTACTTCTGGACATTTCACCGTCCTTATCATCCTCGGATGCCCAGGGTTAAATTCTGAACAAGCTCACCTTTTACCCTTGGGCCAACTGCTATTCAAAGACTGGGAGTCTGGGAACGCCCATTTAGTGTCTGACCAATCAAAAGTTCTCGTCTAAACGTAGAAATTCTTCAGTTTTGGTTGGTTGTTTGGTGTTTTACGCCGCGATCAAGATTATTTCACGGCGTTGCCAGTTTTATTGTGGAAGGAAACCGGACTCTATGCCCAGAGGAAACCCACGACCTACCGGTGGTAACTGGCAACCATCCCACATGGTTCGAGTGAAAACCCAACGCTTTACATACTGACCTACGGAGGCCCCCTACAGTTTTGGAGACACGTTTATCGAATTGAAGTGGAAACCGGAAAGTCGTCCATCTTTGTTTTGAAGACTGCCTGGATGCTTCTGATTGGTGAAATTTTCGCCACAGTTTTGTAGCGGAACCAATTAAAGTCTACATGCATATTAAATTAGAAACGACGGATTTTATTCCACTTGTCCCACGGGTAAAATGAGCGCGAGCGTAAGCGTAAGGTTCCGACGATGCGTTCTTATTGGGTTCTCGTTTTTCTTGATTTTTCATGCAAATGTTCAGCAAAAGTTTCTCGTTTGTCTAGAACATTTTAGTATTCCTCAAGTGCGTTCATGTGACAGTCAATGCATAGTTTTCATGGTATTTACAGACGTCTGGATCAAATATTGAGTTACTTTGATGTAAGCTCTTTCTACATTACAGCCCCGTGTAAAAATATAGGGGTGCAACACTTTTTCGAGTAGTTATATGTGAGCCGCTATTTTACATTCTTCTGAGTGGAGAATTATTTTATGAGAATAGACTTGGCGCGTGGATTCTGCTCAAATTAGGTAGAATAAAAAATATACGTTAACTTAGGGGATTTATTGAATTTGTAAATTAACCGACACTGATTGACCCGGAAAAAAATTCGAGCCAGGGTGAGAATCGAACTCACGACTTAGGGTTACCGTCCCACCGCTCTACCAAATGAGCTACCTGGCCCTGCTGGGAACAATTCCCTTGCTAGATTCTCTTGTACACACAGAGCTTAAGAGGGGTTTATGTACGTAAAATACCGTCGGACAAGCTGCTGGCCATTTTGAATATGGCGACCACAGAAAGGGGCTGTGATCTTGTACAGACCCACGTTCTTTCAATCTATGTGATCATGGAACTTTCAAATGCTGGTTATTCGCTACAAAAGCCCGAACAATTATTTCGTTAGACGCAAGACAAAACTGAGCTTCAAGGTAAATTACTTAAACACTAAAATGGCCCCTGCCGTTGAACACACAGGATCTATTTAACTTGTCTTTTGTTTATTTTTTACAGAGTATACTTATAATATACAAAAACTAACGAGAGTTGTAGTTTAGTAAATCAAACTATAAAGTGTGTTACAAAGTTGTTACATTATCGGACAACTATAGGGAGCGGAAGTCTCGTAAGACATATGGGGAGCCTCTATCTTTCGAATGTGACGCTCAGTTCTGACGTGATAGAACAAAAACGTCAATCGAGCTGAACACGTCATCAAAAAACGTCATCTCTCACTGGATATCGCGAAATCTCTCGGGGGACTCACAGGCCCTATTGCTACATTATCGGTCAAAATCATATTTTATAAACCCCACTGTCGGTTATAAATTACTACATTATCAGTTGGAAAAGTTACATTATCGAGCGTGTTTGGCTTCAATATCGGTCGTTGTTACATCATCGGGAATTGTTACACTATCGCAAAAACCCTGATATCGACATCCTAAGACATCAAACCTGCAAATGTCGAAGTAGCATATGCTGTCAGCCCCCCAAATAGTTTTAAAACGTACGATAGTATTTTTCAACCATAACACGTTATTTATTGGTTTAAAAAAGATCTATGTTAAATTGGATATTATTCTTTCCACTAGATTAATTGGACCAAATCTTGTTTTATAATGCTGTAAAAATAATCGATCACACTAACCAAAGAAAGGAGGTCTGTAGAATGCACACTGATTTTCAGGGCGTAGTTCTGTGAAAAGGTTACACAGACTTGACCTCAAACAGCAGTCTTGACGAGGAATTTCATCGTTCAAGTAATACAATCGTCTGTTGAATACTGGACTGTATCTCGCCACGTGACTTCCAGAAACGGCAGATCGACGTAATCGACCAAATCGATAGCAACAAATCTACAAAATGTTTGTCATAAGATTATGCAAAAAATATCAATACGATTTGAAATTCATACGAAAAAGTTTAACATGTTTAACGTGTCAGTAACATATTAATATACCTTCAGTGGTTTGATTGACACTATAGACAATGGACAAGTGCGTGGATAAACCAAATGGTTAACAGAATGAAACATAAATAAGAAGTTGCCAGGAACTCGACAAAAATCATGGGTTTCCTACCTTCATAATAGAGTATTTCTCCTTGAACCTGGCGACGCCAAAATATATTTGAGATAATCTTTAGTTTGGAGTGAAACATCAATCAATCAAAAAGTCCTATCAATCCCTGCTACGGATTCATATTTTCAGCAACGAAACTTGTAATACTTGGTTAAGTATACCGAACAAATCCTGTTAAAATGTGTAGTGTTTATACAATACTTAAACTATCCAACAAATTTATCATACCCGAGTGCCGAGAAAACCAAATCGGTTAAAGAGTTGAGCATAGCATTGGTTTCCAATATGGCCAAATCGCCCATCAAATAATGCCATAAAACGAGTACACGGACAGGGTAGCAATAAAGCGTCTAACAATTGCATCAGCCACCTATTCGAAGATTCTCGCTGATACCATTGGATACATCGAAGACTAGGTAATGAAACAATTCCAAAGTCCAATCTATATAGCCACTGTCCTTGTGTCCCTGTGGGGATGTTAAAAGAAAACAATTTATTGAACAATATCAAGATTTATATCATGGCAAAGATAAATGACACTAAGAAATACCGTATATGAAGTTAATGGAAAAAAGTAGCAGGCGCTTTAGGTTGCGTCTCCACCAAATTTCACGTGTCACGTATCACATGTCATGTGTCATGCATGACACGTGTTACTTGACATTAGGGGTTTCCACTGGATATCACATCGAACATGTCACATGTCATTCTTCCCGTGTTCGCCCATCGTCGCAACTCACGATTTAAACTTACGCCCACGCTCACTTTACCCGTGGGACAAGTGGAACCAAATCCGTCGTTTCTAATTGAATATGCATGTAAACTTTATTGGATCCGATCACCAATCAGAATTGGCGTTACTTATTAAAGTATCCAGGCAGTGATCAAAACAAAGATGGACGACTTTTCGGTTTACACTTCAATTCGATAAACATGTCTCAAAAACTGAAGAGCTCGAACGTTTAGAAGATAATTTTTTATTGTTCCGACAGGCAATGGGCGTTCCCAGAAAACGAGGCTTTGAATCGCAGTTGGCGCAGGGGTAAAAGGTGAGCTTGTTGAGAATTTAACCCTGGGTATCCGAGGATGGTGTTCGCCATGAGTGACGGTTCAGACTCATATGACGAGGAAATTCTTGCTCTATGTCTACAACAGGCCCTTAATATGGTACAGGGACCATTACTAATTGCGTCCAGAAAGGGGCGAATTTACCAGAACGCTTCGCTGTTTCATGGACAATCCAGACAGAGAATTATTCTTCAATTACACAGGCTCTTTTAAATTCGATACGAACACGGGGAGTTATCAAAAGGAAAAGTAAAAGTTGTGTAAAACCAAGGGGAAACCCCAGATCGGAGAGACGTGAAACGTGACACGGGTAAAAAGAATGAACATGTTCAATCTTCAAAAACGTGTCATTTCACGCGTGAAATGTGAAACGTGAAAAGTGACACTGATGGAAACGGTTCCTACCAAAATCATATGTTTCTATTTCTTGTCACGTGTCAGGTGACATGTCACGTGACACGTGAAACTTGGTGGAAACGCAGCCTTATACAACAACCATACCTGTGTTTCCCTTCTCACGGTCAATACGAAATGCATTGGGGCTTCTCGAATAAGGATTGAAAAGTGTCTCAAATCCAATAGATACCCCGATAACTGGTAAACGATAACTGTTGAGTGGGTCCCATTGCAACTGTCCGGTCCCGTAGAGAAACACAACATAAGATTGAACATAGTTGGTGACAACAACAGCCTGAAAGGTATTTTTCTGAAAAAAAGGGAAGCGCATTCAAATGAGAATAAGTGGCTATCGCCATCAGGACCCCTCGGGTCTGGGCCAAAGAAACCGAAGATATATTTATTTTCCAGACAATTTGTTGCGAGTGAAAAACTACTCCACATACATGCATCACATTTACAAGGAGGTTTTTGGCTGAGTCATGTAAGGGGCATAACTCTTGAAAAACAGGTCCAAGCGCGTATATTTTAAATAGGCTTCTTGTACTTGCTGTGTTGAACAAATGTAGAAAGTTTTAAAAATGTGATTGAATGTGTTTACAAGGATTTTTACCGCAGCGGTAATGTAAGGGGCATAACTCTTGAAAAAAAACATCCGAGCGCGTTGATTTTCAATAGGCTTCTTGTACTTGCTGTAATGAACAAATGTCTTAAGTTTCAAAGTTGTAAGTTAAAGACATTTTTAGATAATGTGTTTACAAGGCTTTTTACTGCAGCGGTAATGTAAGGGGCATAACTCTTGAAAAAAAAACATCCGAGCGCGTTGATTTTCAACAGGCTTCTTGTACTTGCTGTATTAAACAAATGTGTGAAGTTTCAAAGTTGTAAGTCAAAGACTTTTTTAGATAATGTGTTTACAAGGCTTTTTATAGCAGCGGTAATATAAGGGGCATAACTCTTGAAAAAAACATCCGAGCACGTTGATTTTCAATAGGCTTCTTGTACTTGCTGTATTAAACAAATGTGTGAAGTTTCAAAGTTGTAAGTCAAAGACTTTTTTAGATAATGTGTTTACAAGGCTTTTTATAGCAGCGGTAATATAAGGGGCATAACTCTTGAAAAAAACATCCGAGCGCGTTGATTTCCAATAGGCCTCTTGTACTTGCTGTATTAAACAAATGTATGAAGTTTCAAAGTTGTAAGTCAAAGACTTTTTTAGATAATGTGTTTACAAGGCTTTTTATAGCAGCGGTAATATAAGGGGCATAACTCTTGAAAAAAACATCCGAGCGCGTTGATTTTTCAATAGGCCTCTTGTACGTGCTGTATTAAACAAATGTATGAAGTTTCAAAGTTGTAAGTTAAAGACTTTTTTAGATAATGTGTTTACAAGGCTTTTTTACTGCAGCGGTAATGTAAGGGGCATAACTCTTGAAAAAAAACATCCGAGCGCGTTGATTTTCAATAGGCTTCTTGTACTTGCTGTATTAAACAAATGTGTGAAGTTTCAAAGTTGTAAGTTAAAGACTTTTTTAGATAATGTGTTTACAAGGCTTTTTATAGCAGCGGTAATGTAAGAGACATAACTCTTGAAAAAAACATCCGCGCGCGTTGATTTTCAATAGGCTTCTTGTACTTGCTGTATTAAACAAATGTGTGAAATTTCAAAGTTGTAAGTTGAAGACTTCTTTAGATAATGTGTTTACAAGGACCAATGGACAGACGGACAGACGGACGACGGAGGCAACGACAATACCCTTCGGGCAAAATTTGCCCGAGGGGTAAAAAGCACATTCTGATAATATCGCAAAGCAATACATAGTCCCCTTTCAGTATTTGAGAAGGCGGGGACTCTGTGGCCCACTCAGCAGAATCTAAATACAAGCAAAATTGAAAAATGTCTGAATGAGTTTTCCAATTGATGGTCCTAGGTGGGAGAGTTGCATGATACTCACCGAAAGTCATGGGTATTTCCTATGGGCATAGAGCTTGGTTTACGCACCCACTATCCCCCTTACGTCACCATACATGTATATGTGAAATAATCTTGAGTGCGGTAAAACCCATACTTTAGTCGATCCAGTAATTGAATACATATTTGTTTTAGATTTAATATAGAAATAGTATCGAAACGGTAATGGTAACTTTGATTTTTAACTCATCGTGGTATTTTAATTATAAAATTCCAGCTAAAGATTTGAATGGTTTCAAAAAGTCGTAAAAATAATTTGTATACGTTACAGGATACAGTTTCATTTCCCTTTGGCGGTAATGTTAATGCTTTGCCTTGTGGCTAATCACCTAAATCTCGTTAAGGTGTTTCCTTTTCATTTACAAATAGATCAACACATAAGACACAATTTTCAGCCAAATAAAGTTGACATAGTGCATGCCGGTTTCACGCTACACACAATTCTACATGGGTACCGCCATTTTGACAGTTTTAGGCTTACATATTCTCAACCAAACCAAATTGTCAAAATTGGTTAAAAATTTAAAAAGACATATACAAAAATCTTTTTTTCAGGCATAGATTGAAAGATTAAAATATGTGCAGTAGGCCTTAGTTAGTTCAATCGCTCTAGCATGACCGAGATTAATTTCCATTGGCTGAAAAACAGAAACTGGGTGTTGTGACCTGTAAGGAGCGTAATGTCCGTAAATATAACCGAAGTGGAACTAAGTGCAAACATGATCTATATATATATATATATATATATATATATATATATACTTTAAAATATTCCATTGTCCAAAGCCCATGATTTCTCAAAAGATCAACTCAACAGAACGAAAGGTATGCGTGATCTGTAACACAACAGGGTAGTGTCACATATACTTAATAGCTAATAAAGATCGAAAAACTGCAATTTTATTTCCAGGGAATGCATATTTGATCTCCCGACTTTCTTAGGTTGAAAGTGTAGTGTTTATGTAGTCTAAAACAATAGTCAAATATTTTCTAGTCCCTCGCCAACGAATAAGCAGCATTTGAAACGAGTTGTAGTAATAGAAAATATATCAAAATTGAGCTAAAATAGCTCAGATAATCTCATGAGTCTCTGAAAAGGGAGAAAATGGTAACATAGATAAACTACTGAAATGACATACTTCCATCTCTTTTTATTGGCTTGAGAGTTGCTAGGTGTGAAAAAACGGAGCATGTTTTAAGAACATTGCACTCAGGTGTTTTTTTCCAGAAGGTAAACTGTATGTATTTTTAGGGATTGCCCTTTAAAACAAGTTCAAGGGCCGTATTAAAAGTTGATCTGAAAATCCTCGTGGGAGATTCACATTTAAAAGCGTTTAATAGAAATCCGAGAAATTCCTTACTTTTCTACGCAACACCCAAAGTATCTTCGTGGCATATTCACATATATAATTTCACCTTAAAAAGGGAAAACGTTTTGGAACTTTCATCAAATTGAATCTTATTTAAACTTAATTTCTAACTCATTATGGAATGCTTACATAATAAAAACGTGCATTTTGGAGTTGTTTGGAGATAAAACCCAGAAACCTGATAGGTATGACTGGTTGGTTTACAGACAAACGAAGCGCACAGCTTGAAAATTCCCTTCTCAAACTGTTTATTTTGGCAGGGAACGTAAAACTGTGAACATAACATCATTTATAATACAGCTTACCTCCGTCGTTGTAAAAGAGGGTGGATATGGCACGACATTTCTCCAGGTGACTTTTAGAATATAACGAGCTTCAAATGTTTGTTCACCGGTAAGTTCCCGTATTTTGTCATCCATTGATCTAAAGAGTCTCTGGTCAGGATCAGACAAAGTATCATATCCGGTAACTCCGAAACCTTTAAAGACCGATTTGTACAGTACAGTAGAGTTGATGGTATCACCAAAAGCAACAGAGTCTGACCAAAAAGGACAAATCATGCCTGTTAGATATGACAGATCTCTTAATGGTCTTGGTGAAAAACTGTTATAATACCTCTGTACAGATAAATAGCCGTTCGTGGAAATCTGAAAGTGTAGAACAGGAACATGAGAAAACGCAAATCGGTAACTTTAAATGTACGCAGTGCGAGTCGTAAAATAATTCTCACGCTCTTCTTAAGACTATACTATCAGTGAAAAGACAGCTATTTTTACATCTACCTATTTCTTGAAATATACAATGTACACACAAAACAGTCCAATGTTGTATCCAAAGAATAAGCTATGGCCAATAAGGTTGACTTTTTCTGTGGAACTTCAAACAGATTATCTTACATAAATTCGTGTGACTCTGCTGTACCCAAATGGCAACCCGAATGGCACTGCGATGGACACAATCGAGTCATCCCCTGTTAGCACAAAATCTCCAACATGTGAACCGCTATCAAACAATGCTGAAAAATAAGTTACTTTAATCAAAAAGATATACGGATACAATTTTTGTCATGTATATTGCTATAATAAGTTCGAAATTATCCAGTGGCTTCATTTTGGCAAGGAAATACAGTTTAAAATAAGTACACATTTTTTGATTTGTGGGTAAATGCACTGTAAAACACATTAAACCAAGCTTTCCACTGACACAACATGATTTCACAACAGTTCCACTGATTTTTAATGGTGAAACTATGAAACCAGAAGCACTTAGGACATGTACAGGTATGGAAGTAAATCAATGTTTTAAAGGTAAATTCTTGTAGAAATAAAACAAATCTAATTTTTAATCAGCTTTGAAACATTATAGGCGCTTTTCACTTCGGATCGAAAAATTACTGTTGAACTTTTATGTATTGCAATGATATTTCAGCTGTAGCGAAGAACTAACTTACTTAGTTGAAAAGCAGGTTGTGTTACAACAGTTGTAGAAGAAGTCGTCGTTGGTGAGGTCAAAGTTGTTGTGGTCATTGACACGGTAGTTGTGGTAGTAGATTCCGTAGTTGTTGAGACAGTTGTCGTTGGTGTTGTTGTAGACTGCGTGGTAGTCGAAACAGTTGTCGGGGTTGTTGTCAATTCTGGTGTATAGGAGTATGCTACTTGGGAAATTGTAGTTGGAGAAGTCGTTTCAACAAGTGTAGTTGTTGTATGACCACTGGCTGATAGATATGCTGTTGTGTCAACTGATACTGTTGTATTATCTATGCCAGTCGATTCTATTGTTGGAGTAACATGTTCTGTTGATAGACCACGTGTGGTTGCTTTCATAGTAGATTCGGTCTCCGTTGACTCAGTTCTTACTGGATGAGTAGATGGCCCAAAAGATGTTAGTTTTGTCGTTGTTTGTCCACTGATTGATGTCAAAGTTGTCGGCAATTCATTTGTTGTTGACCTCATTGTTAGTCTTGCAGCTGTTGTGGTTGGCTTCTGGGATTCCGTCGAAGGAGTGCTAGTGGAAACTAGAGACAAAATGTGGGTTTTAATTACATGTACAACAGTTTTACATAGCTTAACGAGAAACAATAGAGAACACTATTTCCGTTATTTTATTTTATATGCTTTGCCATCTTGAGAATAAACTGGAGAAAGAACATGGCAAATATAGTATTATTAGAGCAGATAGCCGCTCAAGGCAGTTGGTTAAACAAATTTATTTACTGTGAATATATATATATTTAGAACACAGCTTAAAATGAAAGTTGAATCAACTCACATTGAAGTTTGTTAACATTGAAATAAACATCGTCCGAAAGAATGCAGGCTGATAGAAAGATAGGTTGTGCGTTGCACTACCAAAAAGTAATGTAATGGGCGTCTCCTGAAATGTTTCTAGTCTACAAATATGTTACAGTTTGTATGCGATTAAGCTAAATGTTAACGTAAACATATATACACTGTATTATTTGGAAGAGGACATCACACGAATCTTTCATGATCCAGCAGAATGGTATTTATTACTTGAATTAACAAACATTTGAAATTAACTAAATTAAGAAATACCTATACTTGGAGATACGGCTGGATCCAGCGTGGTTTCCGTATCAATGATGATTGCCGGAGTGGATATGTTAGCTGTAATGATAATATAGCTCATATGGTAGGATTTGAATCTTGGATAAGTAATTTATGAGCATTTTTTGCAAGAGTTGAAAATTTGTTTACTGTATATGATTGAAACCTAACAAGGTTCAGACAACTTTACAGAGCTTCAACATGCTGCGGATGCAAATTACGTATGTAGCATAAACAGTCAGGAAAGTCTAGTTTAAGTCCCAAATGACTTCCGAATATTGTCATTTGTGACCCGCATTGATTAACAGAGTTTTTTTAAATGAAAATATTCAAATAAGCTTTATTATCGAAATGAATGGATAAGGAACAATGTAACGAATCACCATGCTTAAAAGTATTCCTGTTTCGATAGTTTGCTAATTGTTCTAATATAAGTTGAGAGATAAGTCATACCTTGATACAACATCGTTGTTTTGTATCGAGTTGTTGTCTCACTTATACTTGGTAAAGTTGTCAACACGCCCATTCGTGTTGCTTCCACAGTAGTTGATTTAGTGTCTGAAGCAGTGCTACTTGAAGTCCTGCTAACTGTCATCAGTGTGTTATTAATTGCCTCGGATGTAGTTGGTTCGTTTGTTGATCCCAGTCTGCTTGGTGGAGTGGTTAATGTTGCATTTATCGTGGTCCCAGAATCTATTGTCACCTGTGAACTAAGACCAGCCGATACCGGAGCAACAGTTGATGATTTCTCAATTGTTGTTTCGGATAAAGTCGGGTTGGTGGAAACTACGGGCAGTTGTTGCGTTGCTAATCTGTCTGCTAAATAAAAATATTTTGTAAAATGTATTGATCATTTATTGTGTAGTAGACCCACATTATTATTGAGATTAGTGTTTGTTATTATGTGTTTGTATGTTGAATGTATTATTTTGTTATTTGTATGAAAAACTCCAAGGGGAACGAAATGATCTGTTAATCAAATAATCATTTCAGCATAATATCTGAAAGCATATGGAAAACGGTTAGGAAATCCCGTCAATGAACTTTCCAAGAAAAAAGTAGCAAAGCGGAATGAACGCAAACTTGATCCGACAAACAGCATCCAAGGATAACATATACATTTTTAAAAAAATCTTCAATAAACATCAAAGTACAAATGAGCACAGTGGAACGAATCATAAACTAATCTTGTCATTACATATACAATTTCAGCACATCTGAAAGTATTTCGGAAGACTTGGTTGCCGAGGCACATGGCCGAATTCCTAGACACGACGCTAGATATCTATTTTCTTAATACTCTCAAAACCTCAAAATAAAATAAACAGACCTTCAGACGTCGTCGTCTGTTCTTCAGTCGTCCTTGTGTCAAGTATTTGTGCAGAAGATTGCGCTAAATCTATAAATGAGAACAAACAGTGGTGTTCGCATTAACATTGAACTATCATAGAGAGTTGAACTGATAGAAAAGCTGTAATTCGACAGAGACTTGCGGTGCTAATTAAATGCATTGCTAATTAAACAAAACTTCTAGGCGAAGTAAAAGTCTGTTAAAACTGTAAGTTTACAGTTGACAAAGTCAATGAAAAACAGCCAGATATGCTTAATATACATTAATTTGAAAGCTGTACAAGATATAATAGTTTTTAGCATGAACAAGATATTCACCAAAATATTTTAAGTGGCTTGAGCGTCAGAAATTCAGACTTTCTTTTTTCAAACATCTCGATTGTCAAGAGAAGCGTAAGCGTAACGAGCAAACTTCAACTAACGAGGATATATCAGAACGCTTTTGTGTTCTCGTTTCTTATAGAACTATCTAACAACGTGCATCTCCGAGATTGGTAGCTGTGGAAACTTCCTACTTTGTATTTCGTGATAATAAAATTACGCACAATCAGTTAATTCTGTTTCAACGAAATTATCTAATTAATTGACAGCTCATGGGCTCTTTATGTCATTTCCTACTTTTCCATAAAAGCATATTTATGCATTAAGTACTTGTGTGTTTCAACATTTAATATAACTGATACCAGAATTGAAGTCGAGTATGTCAAAAATGTCAAAAAAATTCAACTTGATCAGTAGTTTACGGATTGTTTGTACATTATTTTACTAAAAAAACAACAAACACGCACCTGGTGTAACAGTCAGAGAACTTCCAACTGTTGTAACAGGAAAGTTGGTAGGAGCTGACGGCGAAGATAACATTACTGATTGCCGGGTAGTAGCAGGTATAGACGGCACAGATGAAGCTTCTGTGGGAATAGAAGTCCCATGTGGTTCTAATGTAAACAAGAAATAGTAAAAATCAAGATAATTTGCTGCACAATGCAATGCTTCACTACCGGACGAGTCTGATGAGGCGAAGAATTCAGCATATGACATTTACAGAATATATCGTAGTAATAATGAAGCTTGGACGAGAGTCTTGAATGATCAGATATCTCTATAATTATTGGTATATCAAACATTTATTGGAGAAGGGATGAATGTAGAAAGCTAAAAGTCGGTTACATCAGTTTTAAGCAGTAGATTAAAAGATGCAGAGACAAACCGGCTACGGTTTGATGTTAAACAATAAAAGAAGTACCTGACGTTTCAACATTTTGGACCGTTTCGGCTGAGGTTACAAGAGAATTAGTTGCCGTGTCTTGTGACGTGGTTAAAGGCGATTGATGTATAGGCATTGTTTGTGGCGTTGTTGAAGACAACAATGGCTGTACATTGGAAGTTTCAGACACCGGCGATGTGTTGGTTGTTTCAACTGAAATACCGAATTGAATGTTTATTACAAGTATGTGGGCAGCTTATTTTTGTCGATTTCTTATCGATTATATCCATCATGAGATCACTTAGAAAGAAGTTGTTCGAAAAACGAAATATTGTGACCAAAAATAAGCGTAGAACTGAAATTGTGATTTATATGAAAACTACAAACATGCACCTTTAGGCTGTGATGCTGAAATATCCCGAATAGGTTCTGTTGTGGCGATGTTAGTTGTTGTCCCTGGAGAGAAGGGTAAAGATAAACAAGATGGAGGCACGGTAAATGACGCGTTGGTAGACGGAATAGATCTGATAGCTACCGTAAAAAAGCAAGATTGAATTTTTCTGACAAAAGACGAAAATACCTAGTGAGGAAAGTGTTACTTAAAACATATAACGAAGCGATAAATTAGGTTATTACGGAAACATTTTCCTCCTCTTCTAAACCTGACAGTCCTTCAGGTAGTTGAAATAATAGTGACTTTGGTGTAAAGTGTAAAGTATAAATTTGCTTCAATTAAGTCAGTAAATGTATATGAAATGTAGACGATTGAGAAGTTATTATTTTTATATAATGATCGGTGGAAGCCATTGTAGGTGATACTTCTAACAAACCTATAAACGTACCAGTGGAGAAATCCTCGATTGAACTGCTTGTCGTATCGTCTGTGGTGGGCATCAGTGTGGTATTAAGCATAACTTCAATCGGTCTGAAACAGAACGATTTGTGCAATAAGCATATATATATAGAAACAAAAATTGAGACAGAAAGTAGAATGTGACATACTTACGTGCAGTATATACCAGAATCATTTTGCAGACAAATATCCTCTGGTCCACAGGGAAGCCAATCACATGTTATGTTGTCAGTCACATTGACTAAAAAGAATAAATTTTGTGAATAAGTTGAATATCAATACTCATTACATAAAATTGAATTAAGGAAGTAATATGTACAAAATATATAAACGCTTCATAATCTGGCTTATAATATATTTAGAACAACTTTTGAGAGATGATATAATATGTGGTGTTTGTGTTCAGCTGCCCAAACCTGATATGATGCTATGTATTGGGGACTCATTTCTTTTTACTTTATGCAGCTACAGCCATGATGATGTGATACCGAAAATATGTTCCTGATAAATTCTAGGGTCTTGATTGGATAAGCAGACGAGTACTATTTGGAGTAGTGCCCATCTGAGCGGGCATTGCCATTCGCCATAGTGCCCGCCTGAAAGTCAGATGTTCGGCAGAGTTCTGCCCCTTTTGACACTGTTTAGTAACTTAGTACTAAATTATTATTAATTAGTTATTTGAATCGCATGTGAGACACTATTCAGTGCTGTTTGTGTTCAGCTGCCCCAAGCTGGTATGATGCTATGTATTGATGACTCATTTCTTTTTATGTATGATGTGTAGAAAACGTGCCGGTAAACGAAACTTTAGAATCTGATGTCATTGATGCGTCGTTTTAAATTTATTGTATTTGAAAATGTTTCACAACCACGCATATACAAGTGACAGACATATTTTAGCATTTCCCAGAAAATATGAGATTACTTCAACAGATAAGCTTAAGTCAGTGTTGTTATCTATATCAACTGAGTTTGAGAAGATTAATATTGTCCCATTTAAGATTTATTGAGTACCGTTTATTAATTCCAATAATTCCCTTAAGGGTAATGTAACTGATAAGCGCTGCATTATGCAAAATTTACGTAAAATATGGCGGTTTCTTATGCTTACACTGAGTTCCATTTGCAATAATATATGGCATTGTTAGGATTCCAACCCTTTCTCCATATATATCCAATAACAAGGTGTTTAAGTAAGTCAGGTATAAGGCCTGTCTGATTTCTTCCATCACTTCTGGAGTCAGTGCCTGGTCAAGGGTAACATCAGCTGTTACTATGACAGACCCATTTCTGAAAACAGAGAGAAAGAATTCTATAATACAGAAATTGTAACGATCATAATCTCTCCATACATTCGTTAATACATGTATGTGCAAATATACTTGGAACTAACATTGAGGATTTGTCTTTGTAGGAGTTCAGTTGTTTTATTCAGTTGTTATGTCTTGTAACTTTTATTTACCTGAAACCCCGAATAGTAATTCCGGAAAATGTTGACACGTTGACGAATAGGGATTTCAACTGAAACAAGCAACAAAAACACTGACAGATTGCAAAATTCAAATCTTTTATCAAAGTATTAAGGACTTACACAAATATTACTTAAATTAAGTAAAGCAAGGGTTTTTTTTTTACGCCATCTGTAACGGATCTACTCTTCATGGAACATAGAGCTTTCAGAAGTTCTTGACTAAAGTGTTACCCTTCGATAATTTAGTATCGTTTTGCTAATTGTTTTTGTTTTATACAGAAAAAAATAACGTTTACATCCACTTCAAAATGAGTTTTCCGTCTCTTGTAAGCCAGTGTTAATTTGTCACTGAAATCACTTGTAAAGTTGGTGTCTAGCTCTATTACAACCCGCACTTTATAGGCCACATCTGCAAAAATCAATAAAAGATAAAAATCACATAAAGTCTGAACATCCAGTGCTTTCACTATTAAGTTTTACTTAGTATACAAGCAGCGTTATTCAGGAAAACGAAAACTTCATACTTACTCAATATTCCGCCACACTAGCATTATGTATGTTACATTATAGTTTTAAATATAAATTATTAATTAAAAAATGATCACTTGAACAGAGCAAAAGATAAAAAAAAACAATCCTTACTTCTGCAAGTTCGTCCATCTGATCTGAGTATTTGGGAAGAGTTACAGAAACATTCCGGTTGACCATCAACCAATTGACAACCATATTCGCAACCAGTATATCCATTGCACGGATCAATGATTTCATCTGTAACAAATTACACAGTAAGTCGAATTTCTTACTTGTGTAAATTACTGATTCTTTACAAGGAAAGAATGCTGTCGTAAAATACATTTACCGACGAAACAAATGTACGGTATTCAGGCTTTACTGAATTTAGTCAAAATGCTTTACGGCAAGTGTTTTGTTTTTGTCCAACTCTTAAGACTTGTAATACAAACCGTAATATAAGAAATGAAACCAATTTGAACGCATCATTTAGTACGTTACAGTACTTAAATTTAATACATGCCTATTATACAGTGCAAACGATCCGTTGATAACTTAAATCCTGGTCGACACACGCATCTATAAGAACCTTCTATGTTTTCACAGATCTGCTCACAGTCATTACTTTCAGCACACTCATTTATATCTAGACAAAGAGGAAACAATATAATACAAATTATTACATAGAACAAGTCATCAGAAGATGACATACCCCTCCCCCCCCCCTCCCGGCCCTGCATTATCGTAATTCATGTCCTTAGATGTTAAGAAATACTGTTATTTACTGCTTCAAGAAAGACTGACAATAAATGTCCTGCATTGGTCTATGTTGGATATGCTGGGGATTATTGTGTGTTATATTTGGACATGACTCTCGGATTTTGGAATTAGGAAGCATTTGATTCCATTTTATCAAGCCAGATAATCCAATAATCGACACTCGCCAATACAATTTGAATCTTTCTAAGTTTATAACATTGCAAGATAAAATCGCAGAAAACTAGAAATTGTGTTTGTTTAGCCTCTGCCCCATCTCTTTGTTAACCTTAGTGTAGCGATGAAAAGTTTCATGAAATTTGAAACAACGGTTTTGGTAAATATCGTAACAAGCTTTTTGGTCCAAAGTTTGAACTCTTGTGTAATTTTTGGACCGTTGTTCATCAAAAATCTTTCAACTCGCAGCCTTAGTAGAGCAACTATATCCCAAGTTTCACGAAATTTGAAACAGCTGTTTCCTGTGAAACGTGATAACAAGCTTTTTAGCTCCTGTTTGACCTCTGGGTGAACTGGACCTTTAATCAACGATCGTCATAAGCCAATTAGATTGCTATCTTACTATAACGATGATATATTCCAAGTTTCACGTAATTAAAAGCAGCCGGTTTCTGAGAAATGTGGAGAAGCTATTTAGCTCATTTGTGACCTCCGGTGACCTTGACCTTTGACCTCAGTGTGACATGCGTGAAAAATTCCGCGGGCTTATACGTCCCACATATGAAATATGGTAATCAGGTTTCTTCAGGTAACGGATCTATCACAAAATCTATATGCGGCGGCGGCAGCGGCGGATAAAACCAGACAAAACCTACAAGCATCCCCTTTCAGGGGCTGCTTGATTAAAAGCTTTATACGGACTTTCATATAGATTTTCGAATTAAATATGCACGGTCTTTCATTTCAACGTTTTTCTAGTATCATACCTGTAGAAACTCAAATAGGAGGTGCGCATCTTCACGGGGTAACAAACATACCCGTGGAAACGCGATAAAAATCTATTTACACAGTGTCAATAAAGGGCACTAACACTAAAATAATTGAATCAATGGAACCCTAATATGAGATGCGCATCCTCACTTTGTAACAAATTTTCCCACAAAGTTTTGTGGAAATCCGATAAAACTGTAGAAGGAGATGTGTTGACAAGATGACAGACAACCCTATTGCTATATGCCCCCCCCCGCATTATATGCCGGGGATAAAAAAAAGCATTATTTACAACACAAACGAGTTCAGTTATAATTAAATTAGCCGAATGTTTATTTAACTTTCAAACCAAAAACGTTAAACCAAAAACAACTATTAGAATTTAATTATCCAATCACATGCACAATTCTAATGCTTTTGTTCAAAGGTTAAATACAACAACAAAAAGGGAAGTCGTCAGTAAAATTTATACCTGTGCAAGTGAAACCATCCCGATTAACGTCGATAAATCCAGGAATACAACGGCAAGAAAATCCAGGTGTAGTGTTGATGCACTCTTGAGAACAATTGTGCGCGTTTGTGTCGCATTCATCTATATCTGTGCATCAAAAGATATTTAAAATCAGGCAGGTGTTCAGTATAATCAAGCTGACGTTAATGATAACACATAACACTACACACAATTTATACACATCATTCGAATTTTAGTACTTCTGGATTACTCACATTAAAAAGGTTGATTATTTAACTAAAGTGTTACTAACGATCTATCCATCCTTTTATGTCTTTCCTTTACAGAGAGCCACAAATTGAGTATATGTATCTTGTTTAAAGCAAATATTAACTATTGGCCGTTCACATTTTACAAAATACATTAAAACAGAAAGAGCCCTTCTCTATACCATGAATACCTAAATGCATCTTTACTAAATTGAATGGATGGAATTTTAAATATGTATTTACTAGTCTACTCAGAGGACCGAGGCTTATTTGGTTTGTCCTGCGCAAGACTATACCTCTTATATGAATAAGGCAATGATCCCGAGCCACCATAAAAAGAACATGTACTATTTTGCCTGTAGTCTGTGTTTACCTTCACAAGTAGACTCAACTTTCTGGTATCCTTGGAAACAGTCACAGCGATAAGAGCCTTGTAACTCTATACAGTTTTCAGAAGGATTACACGGATTGTTTAAACATTCTTGGATGTCTTGATTACAGTAGGTGCCGTTCCACCCTGGCCGACAGACACAACCTGATGTTTTGTTACAATAGTCCAGTCCTTGGCCACAGTCACACAACGTCTCACAATTATTGCCCCAATGGAATTCATCACATTCTGGTAAAGTACAATCATCTCATTTATTTACAGTACAAGTACATATACCTCTATTTCCAATGATATAATTACTGCAGAAATAAATATTTTTTACGGAAAAAAACAGACCTAGTCAAGAATTTTCTTTTGAAAAAAAATAGCAATAGAACAGAGATATTAACAAGAGTGATATGCTTTACTACAACCGCTATCAAGACTATCTGTGTTTTGTGTTGGTTAGTTATCGTTGATAATCCTAGGCATTGTTAAATATAGCTTGAGTATTAGAGGAAAGGGGGAGAAATTATACTCTTGGAGGTTGGCGCGCTTAAAAAAGCCCAAATAGTACAAAAACTTTGGCAAGAACTGTTTTGGGTGATTTGGATCTCCTGTCGTTTACCATCTGGACATCGAAAATACGCCCAAAACACCATTTGGTTGGTTGATCCTACGTGTTGCTTCACATGTCGGTCCTATACATCTTGGTCAGGAATATTTTGTAGTCCAAATGCAATGAACGTCTGGTCAACAAAGACTTCTCAGGAACATATGGTATGAGGTATGAATGTATTTTTTGCTATTTATTTATTTCTAGTCCTAAGGGTGTCTGGTTTATCTTAGGAAACTACCCGTGTGTATACAATTTGGTAAACATGATAAACCATCTGTCAGAGTTCTGTAAGTTTGTGCAACTAACCTATTTTGACTTGCATAGGTTGATTGAATGAAAATCCATAAATTTAATAAATGAAAAGTTTCACATGCTTCGGTTCTTTTTGATGTATATGTCAATAGTATGAAGGAGAAGTTGAACAGCTCATATGTTCTTTCCTACCTTCACATGTTTTCGCGTCATTGGATAATTTGTAACCGATGCCACAGTTACAAGTGTATCTTCCCTCAGTATTAATGCATTGCTGGTCACAGGGATTGTTGTTACATTCAATGACGTCTGCAATACATAAAAAAACTACCATAATTGAGAAAACCCGCTTGGGCCATGGCACAGGATGCCTGTTATTGTTAAGCCAATATAGTTGCATTCCTTATAACATCTAACAAAATATGTGTTTATAATACATTGCAAGAAGAGAAAAAATAGCTAAATTCAATGTCCACAATTATCTGAAGAAATGCGTATTGTTCATAATTTGTCTGTAAAGAGAATGTCTTCGTGTTAAACATTAGTATCGCACAACATTGAAAAGTTAGCATAGAATAGAATCTGTGACCAATAGTCAGACAAGTCAACTAATCTGACGCAAAATTAAGATCGTTTAAAACTTAACTGACTGAACTTTTTCTGTGGGTTTTATCTTCATAATCCATTACAAACAAGAAAAGTATCAGTAAAACTGATAGATGCTCCCCGGTTCCCCATCGCAGATATACGCTCAGCAAATTTGACCAAATAATGAGAAAAGAGCAATAACTCTGCAAATATCCATTTTTCTGGAGATGCTTAAAGAATAAATCATACCGCGCTATATTACTTTGTAAGGATTTGTCAAAGCAGGAGAATGGAAGACTATTGATTGGCTTGGAAGGCCATGAGTGGGTCATCCAAGTTAACTGACATTTAAAGAAATTAAACAATTAAACAGAGGTATACCAGGTACTGTTCATTCCAAGCCAATCCAAATGCATCCATGGTCTGAACAAATATGGCTAAGTCAAATGGAGCAGAGCCTTCCTATCTTTAGTCAGACAGAGAAGATCGAATAGAAACAAGTAACGAAAGAAATGCTTTTGTGAAAAACAAGTTGTATGAAATTATTATTAGAACCCAACACAGCTGGAATGTGTTATGTTCCGGACAGGGGAGGGGTGGAAAAGCAGTCTGGGTAAAATTTTACAAATTGAAGGAACCAAGGGCAATAACTCTAAAATTATTCTCGTCATGGAGAGAAACGCGTATCACGGCACAAGGTCTTTGTAATGACTATATACCAGCCAAGTTTAAAAACAATCCTGACAATATTAAACAAGGTATGGCCCGGACGGACAAGAAGTATTGGTAAAATTTGACAAATTGAAGAAACCAAGGGCAATAACTCTAAAAATATTCTCGTCACAGAGAGAAAAGCGTAACACTGCACAAGGTCTTGGTAATGACTAGATACCAGCCAAGTTTCAAAACAATCCTGATAATATTACCAGAAATATGCCTCTGACAAGAAATCCGGACGGACAGACGGACAAAGCGGCGACTATATGCTCCCCCCGAAAGTTTTCGAGGAGCATAAAAACCATGTATTCAGTCAAATTAAAAAAATAATAATAACCTTGACATTCTGTATCATTTACAAGCTCGTATCCTATATTACATCGACATTCAGCACTCCCCTCCACCACAACACAGGCATGGTTGCATGAGGTGAAATTTAGTTGTTCGCAAAATTTGTCCTCTGTAAAATAAAGCATCTCTTTAAATATTTATGATTCGATTGGTATGATCTTTCTACACAAAATATAATGCTGTTTAACGTACCATCCAAACAGGTTTCCCTATTATCATCTAAAACATATCCATGAAAGCAGCCACAGTTGAAACCGCCGGCTATGTTTTCACATGTCTGTTGGCAGTCATTTAACGGTCCCGAGCATTCATCGATGTCTGAAAACAAAACAGCGAATACCATAAAATCCAATGTTATTTTACAAAACGTATAACTGTCAAAATTATATTAGATTTTAAATTGTAAGAGAACACAATACCTACCTTTACACAAGCTCCCATTTTTTATGTAACCGTCCTTACAATTACAAATATAGCTCCCAATTACATTCATACAGTTGGTTGATGTTGTATCACAGTCATTAAGAGAAGAGTCCAAACATTCGTTGATATCTAGTCATCGATTAAAAAGAAAACAGAAAAATAACATTTTATGTTAACTAATCCTAAGAAAGAGTCAAATAATAGATTTGTCACCGCCATCTTCAAAAATTGTTTACACAAAATCTATAGTTGCAAAAGAATGAATGAACAAGCTCAATCCTACACAACAAGTTACACAGCTAAATAGAAGCCTTCCGATTACAGGGGTGTCATCTGGGTGGGGGAGGGGGGCTGGTTATTTAAATTTTGTTTACTTTTCGAACACTATTTCGGTTCGTATAGGCCAAATACTGTATGGATTTTCCTTATTCCAACGCCAATCATTTAGTTTTCCGATGGCCTTTAAAGCCTTTTACTGTCATGACGATCAGAAATTATCAAAAAAGTGTGAATTTTGGCAGCTCATGCCACTTTAACTTCTAGATTGATTGATCGATGTTTTACGCCGCACCTAAAATTATTTAACTTATATGGCGGCGTTGCCGGGTTTATTGGAGAGGAAACCAGGCTCATTGTCCAGAGGAAACCCGCGACCTTGGGCGAGTACCTTACAACTCTCCCACATACGGCGATCGAGTGAAACAATCCGCTCACAAATTTTTAAATTTCTATTTGGTCTGAGTGGGATTCGAACAGGCGTCGTAACTATTATTACTATCACTCTGCCGATGCAGCCACCGTAGGTAGACCCAACTCGTTTCAAAATACTGCATTGGGTCCAATATATAGTTTCAAAGCCCAAGTGGCTTCTGAATTGTCTTTAAATGCTGCATCCCAGATTCTTTTACTTAAATGCCGGAGTTGCCATGTTCTGTCAGACAGTTAGCTTACGGCTCTTTTGACCGGGTGGAAACCCTTTGCCTTCACCAGGTATCTGGCGATCTTTTCCACATGACGATCTAGGAAAAGCTCGATTTTTCGTTCCTTTGATCAGAGAGAAGTTTTTGCAGCTTCTAAAAAGCGATCCTTTAGAGATGATTTCAGAACATATTGAAACACTTAGCTTCAGGGACCCACGCTGTGCCTGAACGCCGATGCGTAAAAAACACGACATGTACAACAAGTACGAACCCAATTGATTAGGTGTGCCTATAGGTAACAGGATACAGTTTTATTTCCCATTTGCGGTAATGTTAACGTTCTGATTTGTGACTTATTGCCTAAATCTCGTTAAGGCTTTTCTTTAGACATCCTTTACAACCAAATAAGGTTGACATAGTGCATGCTGGTTTCGCGCTACACACAATTCAACATGGGTACCTCCATTTTGATAGTTTCAGGCTTACACATTCTTAGCCAAACTGTGGTATTTTTGATAATGGTTGAAAGTTTCAAACAAAACACACAAAAATCTTCAATCAGGCGTTGTTTGAAATTGAAAGCTTAAAGTACATTCGGTTGCCCTGCATTAGTTTCAATCAAATAATTCAAATAAACAAGATGCAAAACTATCGCTGGGTAAGTCACTTCATAGTTCTAGCCTAACCGAGATCAATTTTCATTGGCTGAAAAAGAGAAACTGGGTGTTTTGACCGACACTGCTAACGTGAGCTTACATGTGTGACTTTTAATGTCCGTTACTTTGTAGTCGGTTTAGGGGTAAAGTCACTAAGCGGTATTATTTGACCCAAGTAAATATTATTCTGTGTGAAGACGGTTTAGCAGAAATCCCCTTTGTGTGAAAACGTTCAATTTAGCAGCTGCCAATCCTACTTTAATGCAACAGCATCTGGGCTGTAATCGGAATTACCAAATGTATAGTTAGCTTTTATTTTGTTTTATTATATAGTTGTTAGATCCATGTTGAAATTTTGGCTTTACTATTTAACTAAACAAAACGCAAGATTTCGAATTTGGTTTTTGCAACACCCCACAAAGGCTTTTTTCTGTCGCAGGCCTAAGGTTACAAAGTCGATGAATGAAAATATCATAAACGTTTAGATGAGATATTGGTGGATAAATTACCTTGACAAACAGTAGCGTTGAATTCGTATCCGGAAGTACAGTTGCAGGAATAACTGCCCTCCGTATTAATACAGTCTTGAAAACTTCCACATTCGATTGTCTCACATTCATTTATATCCTTGTCACATCTACTACCCATATAGCCAGGTTTACACTGGCAACCGGTAATAGGAGAACATCCATCCGAATACTCACTGCAGTCGCATTCATTTGCACAGTTAAAACCCCAATGAACTGAGTCACATGCTGTTGAAAAAAATACAATAATTCTAAGACTATAAATCAGTTATTATTAGACATAGATACCATTCATAACATATCATGTAAAACAAAGTTACTTAAGATCTGAATTATTTCCCCACCATGGCAAAACCTAGTATCTATAATAGATATACGTTAAATCGTATTTTATGAATCGTATGACTATATTAGTTAGCAGATCTTCAAAACCGATTATTCTCAAACGTAAAGACTAACCTTCACAGCTCACACCGTCCGACTGTAACTGAAATCCAATTGCACAAGAGCACCTAAAACTTCCTAGTGTGTTGGCACAGATAACACATGGATCTGTCTCACATTCATTTATATCTACAACAGACATTTTCACTATTCACTATAGTTTATGACCTTATAAGATGTTGACAGTTTAATACATTATCTTTACCACCAAATTTAAAAATACTTAACCAGGACGCCTTTAGCCGAATATGCAATTCAAAAGCGATTTTTAATTTATCATAAAGGTGTTGTTTTACCATTAATGTTCATGGATTGAAAAGCCTACCTTCACAAGAAAGACCATTGGCCATTAACTGTTGGCCACTCGGACAAAAACACTGGGCTTCACCATTTACTACTTCACAGGCATAACTACACTGGACATTTGAATGCAAATTTTCACAGGGGTCTCCCTCTAATAGAATTAAAACACATAATGTATATTATTTAAGAGATAACCGAATTAAGATAATTCTGTAAAACTATATCTCTATTCGTGTTTTATGACATCCCATAAACTACTAGTCGCTTTATTTCAAGATTTGAGGGGAAAATATGTGTGTTGAATAAATCTTGACCCTTTCTGGAACACATGCTCATTAAAATGTACTAAAGCACATGTAGTTTTCTCTATCTTTGACTAATTCTTGGTATTTTAGTCAATATTACCCTGTGCTATCCTAACTGAAGTGGGCTCTCTTTTGTGCTATTATGATTTGTAAAGTGGACCAAATTGTGCCTTAGTTACGAAAAATAAATATTTAGCCATGTAAAGCCTTACCTTTATTACAGGTCATTTCATCATTTGTATCAAGCCGAAATCCCTGACGACAGGCACACGAAAATCCTCCATCTGTGTTTTGACACGTTTGCTCACACCCACTTGTAGACTCTTGACATTCGTCAACATCTGTCAAAAGTATTTTAATTTATATTGACACATTTAGAGCTATTCTGTAATTGAAAGCTTGGACATCAATATGTTTTTATTTAGTCAAATTACCATTACATATGGGTACTCTTGCAGAAAGTAAGCTATCCATCAATACAGCCAATCTAATCGGAATGTATACATCGTGATTTTTGGTTCCCAAATATCACAAAAAAATCTTCCAATGTCCATGTCCAACACACCCCTCGAAGACAATCCCACTCTTCGGTAACCTTAATGGAATCAAACATTCTATTAATGTTACATATGCCAGAAAGGGGAAAGTATACGACTGGCAACCTATTGATATACTGGGAATGGGGCAGTATATTACTTCTAGATACTACACTCTTTTTGAAGGATAAAAGGGAGCCTACACTCACCGCTACAACGGGTTTCTTCATATAATCTGTAGCCCCTGTTGCAGGCGCATCGAAAACTACCATCAGTGTTTTCACAGACTTGCTCACAAATCGAGGTCCCATTGCATTCATCGATATCTGTAACAACCAACTTATACAGAAATATCAAGAGGGAAATAATGTTACTTCTACATAACAAATGTTAAAATGCAATGCCACCTTACTTGCAAAATGCCTATAAAAATAACTTACCAAAACATTTATTATCATTGAGAATATAACCAGTTGGACAGTCGCTGCAGTTATACCCTCTACCAAATAAGATTTCTTCATCGGGTGGCAGGTCAATACAGGTTGAACCCTCTGGACAAGGATTCTCGTCGCAAGAGTCATAGTCATTGTTACAGTCCTCGCCTAAAATTAAATTGGAAGATAGACGCTTATATACAATGTATTTATAAAAAAGTATTACGTTTCTGTCTGCTTTTATAGGAATTTATAATTACATTTGTATGTGAAATAAATGATAACCACACATGTAAACACACCTATATAAACACTACTTCTCACCTGACCAGCCTGTAAAACAGTTACAATCCACCACAAGGAAAGATGAAACGTCAACTGTATTGAAGTTACAGTCCCCATTCCCACTGCATCCATTACAAATATGGATATCGACATCAAGACTGGGAGCTTCTGAATCCTGATCTCGTGCGCCAATACTATAACATTATTAATAATAATGTCATAGAATCATTCCATAACCATATATATATATATATAATTATTGCCACTTTTATTTAAGAAGGTGGATATAATTTGATGTTTACTTAAATGTGTTTGACCCACCATGTTCTGCTAAGCAAAGTCGAAAACCAGAAAACAACGGTTATCACTTACCTGATGCTTATAGGGTCCAATGAGGTTGGAAACCATGTTATGAAGGCAGTGTTGTTGGGGTACTGCTGAAGTTCTAGGTTGTCTGTCTGGCCAGCATCAAATATAGTTACATTGTCACCATCAGTATCGGACGCATTAACCGTAAATTGAATTGATTGATTCACAGTTGCCCGAATAATTGTTGTACCATCAACTGTTGGAACGGCGTTCGCTAATTTAAAATTAAGAAATAAATAATGAACATAAACACTAAAAATGTTCGACTTGATACCTTAATAGATACAAAGTTCGACAATAAATGAGTTTTCAAATTGGAGTTAAAATGAAATAAAATATCTAATTCAGAGTCTATGCACGGATTTTGTTAACTTGATAACTGAACTTATTACGAAGGGTAAAATTCTAGGGTTAAGGTTTACTCACTTAATATCTGTTCATTTGATGCCGTGTTATCGCTGGTTTCTTTTGAGGCCAAGGCCACGTCTGTATTGTTTGTGGCAAGATAATCAAATTGACATTCGATATTCTCTCCGCAAACATTAATAGCTCTATTCCGATCGTCTGTGTCGAAATCTGTCAGGAATCGGGGCCGGAAATCTGGGTGGCGGTAGTTTTCAGGCCCATCTCCAAGTCGATATCGAAAGTATGAACTGTTCAAATCAACCTGCCCTATTAAATAACCAACATAAAATGTTAC
Organism: Lepidochitona cinerea; assembly: GCA_963971465.1. Taxonomy (NCBI): domain Eukaryota; kingdom Metazoa; phylum Mollusca; class Polyplacophora; order Chitonida; family Tonicellidae; genus Lepidochitona; species Lepidochitona cinerea. The sequence goes on along the minus strand of OZ020551.1, from coordinate 24,393,722 downwards.
ATTTTATTCTTCTGATGTTCGATTGATTGATTGATGTTTTGCGCCACACTAGATTATTTCACTTATATGGCGGCGTTGCCAGGTTTAGTGGGGGAGGAAATCGGGCTCATTGCCCGGAGGAAACTCCCGACCTTCGGCGAATACCTGGCAACTCTTTCACATACGGCGACCGAGTGAAAAAATCCACTCAAAAATTTTTCTATTTTTATTTGGCCTGAGAGTGATTCGAACCCGCGTCGCATAGATGGAAGTCTGTGTCGGACTGAGGGACGATCACTCTAACACACTGCACCACCGAGGCCCCTCTCTGATGTTAGAAGTTTTATCTATGAAAGCAACATTAGGAATACCCTGTTACAATGCCGTGATATTGAATTTATTAAATCTATTATTTTTCTTTTACCATTCGTCGATGTTTCATTACCTTAACTAGACGTAAAGTGTCAAAGAAACAATTCAACTTCATTTTTTGATTTAGATTTTATATTCATTGATTTCAAATAGAACCGACTAGTACAATTTGCATGCTGTAAATGTCTTGACATATTTAATATTACATTACACGTTAAAACTTTTTTAAACATTTAAAATGATTTCTGGACAATATTGAAACACAAGCGTTTTGGAAGCTCGTAGCCCATTAGTTGAAAAACTTGTATTTTAATCCTTTTCAGCTTTTAGTGATCTCACTCAAGTTGATATAAGAATTCCTAAGAAAAAATACCAACGAATTGTTGGATAGTGCAAAAGGACGGATCTTTTGTGCATTTTTGGATTTCATTAAAGTTTATTTTACTCAACTCAAAGACTTAAAAAAGAATAGCAGAACATAAAAGCAACATTTCCCACTTGAATTAATTTGGACACTTAATTTCCAACTTGCAAGGACCTGATGAGTGTGGCTATTCTGTGCTGTGGGATCCGGTCCCACTCTTACTGCACTACCTGGATCAATTCACGTCGGTTGTGTGGCCTGGGTTGACGTTGTGCAACGACATTCTTAAGCTGATCCCACAAGTGCTCTATGGGCGATAGATCGGGGGAGTAAGCTGGTCATTCCATGATGTTCACATTATTCTGTTGCAAGAAGTCTTGTGTCAACCTTGCAGAGTGTTGGCTCTGATGATTTCGAGTCGGGTGTCAATATGGGCCCTCGGTATCTGTTGGAGACGACGTCAGATGGGGCTGAGGCTTACCCTGGGCCTTCCAATTCCCACTGTCTCACGATGTCGCGGTGAGAAATCGGTCACGTGTGTGCAACAAACCGATGTACCGATCCTGGCGGGCTGTAGTGACTCTTGGCTGACCAGGGCGTGGTCGATCGGCAACATTGCCAGTTTCATGTTCTCTAAGTCGGAACGTCTTTATGCTGAGCTTCGTGTAAAGTGTTGAACCCACGACAAATGAGCCATGAAAGCTGTTCTCAGTGATGGTGAAACACTCAATGGACGTTGTTAGGAAATGTTGCGTAATGTTCACGACAGGCGCGTCGGGAACACCACAGGTTATCCAGTTATTGCAACTCAATTCGAACTAACAATAAACAACAAAACGTAAATGGCCAATAGCCTTACTGGGGTAGAAACATAAAATTGTTAATGGCGCTAAGTATACTATTAATAGGGTTTTGGAACCACGAGTTTATTACAGAACTCAATACTTCACAACATATACTTACAGTGAATCCCAAATCCGTCATATATTTCCTCCTCTGTAGAATCCGGACTCAAGACCGTTCCGTTGGGTAGAGTAAAATCGTTGTCAGAATTACCATCAAAAACACCCAACAACCCCCTTGTTGTGAAGTTCTCCGCTAGATCGGGAGGCACTGACACAGACATATCTAGTAACTGCTGCTGCTGAGTAATGTTTAAGCTGATTTCTAAAATTACGAAAATGAGTTATATACAAAGTTTTAAATGTAACGATACGAATGGTAAAATAATTTTATGTCTCCTGTGAAAGCATACTGAGTAAGGATCGACCGATTTCTACAATTTCAGCAGTTTTGTACGTATTGCAATATATTATAATTCGTTGGGGGAATAGCTGTCAGTTTATACCTCTATGGATATATAGTTGTCTAAAGTGTTAATCACAGAAATTCAAGATTTGACAAGCACAAACCTAGGCCACTGAGCAGCTTGAGTTGGAGAGATATACCATTCTTACCATTTTTAAACGTGATGTGTATGCTGTTGTTACTCAGCTTTCGAAGAACAAGATCTGAACTGATGACTTGGAATTCAGGTTCATTTTTGAATTGCAGACTGTAGTCCTGTCCGTTCGCATATATATTCACTCCTAAATATTTAAAAAAATCAAATGTCAATAACAATCTTTGAGTTTATTAAAAGTGTGAAGAAAATTTTGTGTTTGACTCCGTCGTCTTTGGATTTGATTTAGTACACACGACCTATACAAAGTATTCAAAAGAAAGATAGGAAGATATGTCATTGACAACCAACTAGTCGTAAAGGCTGGCTTTAGTTTTTAATGGAATGCGTGTGGTAAGGACAATCAATGTTGCAGGTGTTGCAAACACACAAAAACCACATACATTTTTTCTACAGAAGAAAGCGGTTTGTCTAAAAATAACACTAAACACACTGAAATGTCATTACTTGCATACGAACCAATGTTTATTATACGTATGGCCACCGAAAACAAAACCGTTGTCATATTAACTATACGATCCATAGTAAAGTATATTTTGAGACGAAATATTTGACAACACAGGGAGGACAGCGGATCCTAACAAGCGTTACCATCCGGAGATTGTTGAACTTTATATTGGGCAGGATCGTGCGTTGCAGACGGTTCCTTATGTTTTCTTTATAAACGGTTTGTCTACCGGAATATGAAATAACCGCACAAAATGATTGATTAATATTCTTTTGATGTTTTAATCAGTTACGGCCATTGTAGCTTCTATGTATTTATTCCACACAACGAAGCGTTCAAAATCATGTCCGTTAGCTGAATAAAAAGTTTAGTTAATCTTTACCATCTTTGCTGCGTGTCAGTTCAACATGAATAGATGTATTTGTTATGAAGTCCTTTGCTGCAAATGCGGAAAATACTGTGGCATCTGTAAATCTTTCGCCATTGTGAACTCTTTCTGTTCTACATTGAACGACCATTTGTGGTTGACCATCAGCTCTTCGCAGAACTTCCAACATAATAAATTCTCCAAAACCATTGAAAGTGTAGTTTTTGTTGTCAAGAGTCTTGAAATGAGGATCTCCCCAGAAAATGGCTGCAATCAGACCAAAATCAAATAATGCAATAAGCCACACAGATGACCGGCAGAGCAAACTCTTAGGTTATTAATGCATAATAAATTAATGCAGCTAATGCGATGTCTACTTGGATTATTCTGAAACATGTATGATAAAAGTAGGTAAAGCATATTGTCTGTTAGTCTTTTAAACTTACCAAAGAAAGGAGGTCTGTAGAATGCACACTGGTTTTCAGGGCGTAGTTCTTTGAAAAGGTTACACAGATTTGACCTCAAACAACAGTCTTGACGAGGAAGCTCATCATTCAAGTAATACAATCGCCTGTTGAATACTGGACTGTATCTCGCCACGTGACTTCCAGAAACGGCAGATCGACGTAATCGACCAAATCGATAGCAACAAATCTTCAAGAGATAGGCGTATTTTAAGTGCAATGGCCGGGTACTAATCGTATAATTTTTACTTTGAACAACACTCACAGCGAGCGTGACTAAACATGTGCAACCATATTTTCAATCAAATTCAAAACGTTTTTAAGATTCAAAAAAGTTTTGCAAATGTATTATATTTTCCAATTTTGACGCTTAAAACAAGGGAATTGTCAAAGTTTTAAAAATGTTCTTTGTATGGAAATAAGAGCTAATGAAATACAACAAAATAACCAACCCGTGTGCCGGAAGAGACAAATCTGCTGAAAAGTTGAGCATAACATTGTCCCCCTATGTACCCAAAACGGCCATCAAAGCGTGCCATAAAGCGTGTACAGGGGCATGGTAGTAAACGGGCGTCTAGTATTTGCATCAGCCACCTATTCACAGATTCTCTTTGGTACCAAAGGATACACTGAAGACTAGAAGATGATGCTAGTCCATAATTAAGCTTATAGAACCACTCTCCCTGGAAACCTGTCGAAAAGTTGACGAATGTTAAACAATATACAGTTTAAATAATATTGATTTTTCTAGTGAATTTGGATTGTCATTCAAAAGTGTGCATATCAGATATCCAGACAGTATATATTTTTAAAAGTTTGCTATCAAAAACCCAATTTAGGGAACAGTGATGATGATTGAACTGATATAATACTAAGTTTTTTTATGGAAAAAAATACTTTGGCATTTGGTCTCTTCTTTACGTGCATGCTTCTTAATTGCAATTGTTTTCAAACTGACCTTTATTTCCCATTTGACCGTCAATTCTGAACGCAATGGGGCTTCTGGAGTATTGATTGAACAGTGTCTCACTTCCTATAGATACACCGATAATTGGCAGACGGTAACTATTGAGCGGGTTCCATTGCATTTGTCCGGTTCCATAGAGAAACACAACAAATGACTGAATGTAATTTGTAACAATAACAACTTGAAACGTATTTTTCTACAAAAAAAAATATATATAAAACAAAATTAAGACAGTAAAACCGCAAATACTAACAAGTTCTTCAAAATTTTGGTATACATCCAATATAAGGTGCAATGTCAAAAACATAGTTTATATTAAAAATCCGCTCACCTCTGTCGTTGTATAAGAGGGTGGATAAGGGACGATATTTCTCCAGGTGACTTTTAAAATATAACGAGCTTGGAATGTCTGGTCTCTGATTTGTTCTCGAATTTTATCATCCATAGAGCTAAATAGTAGCTTGTCGGGGTCAGACAAAGAGTCATACCCATCAACATCTAGGTCTTTAACAACAGATTTGTACAATACAGTGGAGTTGATGGTATCACCAAAAGCAACAGAGTCTGACCAAAAAGGACAAATCATGCCAGTTAGATACGCCAGATCTCTTAATGGTCTTGGTGAGAAGCTGTTATAATACCTCTGTACAGACAAATAGCCGTTCGTGGAAATCTGAAAGTGCAACATGTGCATGTCATGTGGTGGAATATCAAAAAACTAAGACACACTAGAATGAAACAAACATGTATAGATACAGGAAAGAAATGCCTCAACCCTTTACCACCTACACCCTTGCCAACGGCTTCCACGAGCCAAATCGAAATTTATATAAAGGACTACCCATGTTTAAGACTTAAGGGATGAAAACTTATTTGATTTAGAATAGAAATCCTAATCAATGATTTCAACATCCTGGAGGGCCAATTGTTAAAATCTCAACGAAGCCGCCTTTACCCCTGGGTCAACGTACTACAAAAACGTCGTTTTTAATAAGCTATGCATAGAAAATTTTATTGGTTCAGCAACACTTTTGTAGGAAGAAAAGAACCAATCAAACGTTTCGTAAGGATGTTTTAAGGCATATAGAAAATATAAAACATCCTTACGTGTGTAAGAATAGATGCATTAAAACCAACTGACTTCTCCGACAGCACCACGTGTCAAGTTCAAACGTTCAACATACTCAGTGAAAAATATCTGCGACGTCATGATATTTGAAACGTAACAATTTCAACCCTCTGCGTTTGTCTAATCTTTTAGAAAGTTGGTCCATACACATGGCGCTGTCCTTGGGGGGGGGGGGGGGGGGGGTGAAGAGCACGTGTTGGAAAATACGGACTAGCAAAAACAACTTTCGTTCTCATGTAAACACTTATTTAGCCTGTTGTTGAATTGTCGCAATGTTGCGATAGTTCAACTACCGGCCTTCTGCTACTGACTAGATTTTAGTGCCAATAACATATGACATTTTTAGATTTTGAATTTAACAAATGTCCACTATAATCATTAAATACACAAATGAGGTTTTATACCAATAATAAGCAACTTCTATTTGCTTTTCTGGTGTGAATTATATTATACTTCATGCGATTTTGACGTACCAACGCTTTTCATTGCAAGTGAACTCTTTTGTTATATGTAACACGTTAATTTTGTTATACACCTCTATTTCAATGCAATTGCGACTGTTTTTGTCAACTAGTTATTTCAAGTAATTAACAGTTCACTATCAGAAAAAGCAGAAATTATATTGGTGGTTGTGTCCGAGCATTTGATATAAGGGCTATAATTAATTTATTTGGGAAGTATGCTTACAAACAATCGTGTAATTCTACCGTAGCCAAATGGCATCCCGAAAGGCACTGTGACAGACCAAACAGCGTCATCCCCTGTTAGCACAGAATCACCAACTTGTGATCCACTCTCAAACAATGCTGAAAAAATTATATTAAAAGAATATAGACCTACGTTTCTTGAGGAGTAAATCCGAGGTGACAGTATCAAAGTCCACCTCACAAATCCTGCCAACCAAGATCCCTGGTAATAATCTGAACTACATATATATTAAACACATTTATCTATTCAATTGTACTGGTGGTTATCTTGTCAACAGAGTTAAAAGCCATTTACTTCCAAAAGTGTTATCCTAGTTAAAAACATTTTCGCCTTAGGAAGGAATTTCACAAACCGTTTGAAAAGTAGTTTTTCTTAAACTTACTTAGTTGAAAAGGGGGTTGACTTATACCCGTTGTAGAAGGATTCGTAACTGCTGTTGTAATTTGAACAGTTTGTGTTGACGTGGTCGTCGCTGGTGTAGTCGTTGGAATCATTGTCGTTGACGGTGTAGTTGATGGAAGCATCGTAGTCAGTTGATTAGTTGTTTCCTCCGCAAATGTTGTTACAACAAATGATTCTGTTGTTGCGATAAAATGGGATGTTGAAACTTTTGGTAAAGCATTTGTCAATGATCCCAATGTGAATTCAGCTGTTGTTGATTCGGATTTAGTTGATACAGTAGTTGATTGTGCAAATGGGGTGGACATCACCGTAGTTCGGACTCTCGGTGTTGATTGAGTTTTTAGCAATTCCGTGGTGGCTTCTGTTGTTGATTCTGTCGCCCTTGTTAGATTGATTCTCGATTCAGTAGCTTCAGTAGATGGAATGCCATTGGAAACTGTAGGAAAACTAGCTGTGGATTGGCCTGTTTAGATTCAATTTGAAAAATAAACATCTATTAGCGTATTTCAGTCTGATAAAAAATTCCAAATGAGCCATTGCGCTACCTCACGTATAGGAAAAATTAAGTCTCAAATCTCAATGCCTTTGTAGGCTTTTGTGGAGCAATCCGTATTTTAGCTAAAATGGTCACTTGAAAGGGAACTACTAAAGCCTTGCACTATGATGCATATAATAAATTAAATCTTTTGGAAGCTACCACGCCCCGACTCTTGAATAACATTTTACTTTGTTCCTCCTAATTGAAAGACATTTTTCGTTTTCAGTCGATATAATGTCAGTAATGCATGCAAAGTCGAATAAAACACCAATAAATCCCATTTATTATAGTAGCTAGAGATTTTTTTTATCTAACGCACTTCATGATGGGTGTGTATTTGTGAAGAACTCTATTGACGTACTTTAATCAACTAAAATTAAGGAAAGACAAAACGTGAATAGAATCAAATGTTTCTATAAAAGCGTCACTAATAAGTTCAAATGTTCGCATTTATATCAAAAGTATATTAAAAGTTTGAATTAAACCTAAATTCATATCTAGTTAATAATGGACAAGGGATTAAAAATGCTGACTAAACCTTTTTTTGGTAGAAAATTAAATTTTATGAATAGTCGAAAACGAATGATATAAAGCGACATACGTTTTCAAATAAATATAAGGAAATAAGGTGAGTAGATTGCCTGGTTTTAACAAATGTTGTATCAAAGCGATTAGAAGATACAAAGGTTGATGTTTGAGTTGACAAAGTTAAGTTAAATGTTGGAACAGAACTGAAAGGTAAAATGAAACTGGATGATGGCAATGGGGTTTGAGTAACATCAACTGGGCTTTCAGTTGTAGTTATAAAACACATGATGCTCTAATCAGATGCAATACAGCATGCCTGATTTATCACACAGCGTGACTTTTTAAAGTCCATATCTTTATAGGGTTTAACACTGAAACTAAACGGTCTCAATAAAAACGTTTAAAACTAAAACAAAAGATAAAGATTTTGTAACAAGAATGAATGTATTAGAAATTTGATATAAAAAAGTTGTGGTAAAAAAGGAATAATATATAGCGAGAATTTTTTTCAAAAGAATTAAAAGAGGAAGATCTGGACAAGCCTGGAGTAGATTGACTGGGCTTTCAGTTGTAGCTGTAAAACGTATGATACTCTAATCAGTTGCAATACAGCAAGTTTAGTGTATCACACAACCGGACTTTTTGAAAATTCTAACTATTTATAGACTTAAACACTAGAACCTAAAGGTATGATAAAAACTGCCGTTTCTTTTTATTTAAGAGTAAGACAAAAAAAAAAGATTTTATTACAGGACTATTTCTCATGTTGTTAAACATGTACATGACTCCATTCAAATAGAGTTAGATAATTTCTCATTGTGTGTGTATGTATTAAAAGTTAACCGCTTTTTTCTCTTTCTCTCTCGTTCAGTCTTTTTTTTCTCTCTCACTGTATATATAATTGCACCCGTACTTTCTGCTTTTCAATATACATGTTACTTGTTTGTACTTGTTAAGTAACTTTTATTTTAATGCCAAAAATCTGCAATCTGTATAATTTAACAGTAATGTGATAAAACAAGCCCTTAGGGGTTTTAATCCCGCTGACAAACAACTATTAAACAAAGCACCTGTATTAATATATACATGTTTATTATCAGTGAATAAATATTCTAGTCTACTCTATTAAACGCATTAGATGTTAAGGGTAAAGGACTTGTTGTCTAAAAGAAATAATATATAGGGAGAATAAAAAAGAAAGTGCCGTTTTGTTTTTATTTACTTTTAAGAGTAAGACAAAATATAAAGATTTTGTTACAGGATTAAACGTGATCCATGTTAAGGGTAAAAAAAATTGTCTAAAAGGAATAATATATAACGAGAATTTAAATAGTGTATATATAAAGAAGAAAGATATGGACAAACCATAAGTAGAATGCTTGGTTTGGACCAGTGTTGTATCAAAGCGAGTAGACGGTTCTGAAGTTGAGGAGTAAGTTGACGAAGGCAAGTTAAAAGTTGGAACAGAGCTGGAAGCTAAAATGGAACTGGGTAATGGCAATGGAGTCGAGGTTTGAGTGACATCAACTGGGCGTTCACTTGTAGCTGTAAAACGTTTGATACTCGAATCAGATGCAGTACAGCAAGTTTAAATTATAACACAACCTTACTTTTTTAAAATTCTAACCTTTTATAGACTCTAACATTGGAACATAAAGGTATAATAAAAAGTGCTGTTTTGTTTTTATTTAAGAGTAAGACAAAATATAAAGATATTGTTACAGGATTACACGTATTTGATGTTAAGGTAAAATAGTTTTTGTCTAAAAAAAATAATATATAGCGAGAATTTAAATAGTGTATATATAAAGAAGAAAGATATGGACAAACCATAAGTAGATTGCTTGGTTTGGACCAATGTTGTATCAAAGCTAGTAGACGGTTCTAAAGCAGTGGAGTAAGTTGACGAAGGCAAGTTAAAAGTTGGAACAGAACTGGAAGCTAGAATGGAACTGGGTGATTGCAATGGAGTCGAAGTTTGAGTGACATCAACTGGGCTTTCTGTTGTAGCTGTAAAACGTATGATACGATAATCAGTTGTAAGACAACAACTTTGGTTTTTCACAAAACCTGACTTTTTTTTAGTGTTTGCAACCGAACATAAAGTTATAATAAAAAGTGCAGTTTGTTTTTATTTAAGAGTAAGACAAAAGATAAAGATATTGTTACAAGATTAAACATATTCTATGTTAAGGGTAAAACAGTGTTTGTCTTAAAGGAATAATATGGACGAACCATAAGTAGATTGCTTGTTTTCGACCAGTGTTGTAGCAAAGCGAGTGGACGGTTCTAAAGTTGAGGAGTAAGTTGACGAAGGCAAGTTAAAAGTTGGAACAGAACTGGAAGCTACAATGGAACTGGATGATGGCAATGGTTTCGAGGTTTGACTGACATCAACGGGGCTTTCAGTTGTAGCTGTAAAACGTTTGATACTCTAATCAGATGCAATACAGCGTCTTTGAAGTATAACACAACCTTACTCTTTAAAAATTCTAACCGTTAAAGACTTTAACATTTGAACGTAAAGGTATAATTAAAAATTGCTGTATTCTTTTCATTTAAGAGTAAGACAAAATATAAAGATTTTGTTACAGGATTAAGCATATTTGATGTTAAGGGTAAACTAGTTTTTGTCTAAAAGGAATAATAGATAGCGAGAATTTAAATAGTGTATATATAAAGAAGAAAGATATGGACAAACCATAAGTAGATTGCTTGGTTTGGACCAGTGTTGTATCAAAGCGAGTAGACGGTTCTAAAGTTGAGGGGTAAGTTGACGAAGGCAAGTTCAAAGTTGGAACAGAACTGGAAGCTAAATTGGAACTGGATGATGGCAATGGAGTCGAGGTTTGACTGACATCAACTGGGCTTTCAGTTGTAGCTGTAAAATGTTTGATACTCGAATCAGATGCAGTACAGCAAGTTTAAATTATAACACAACCTTACTTTTTAAAAATTCTAACCGTTAAAGACTTTAACATTTGAACGTAAAGTTATAATGAAAACTGCTGTTTTGTTTTCATTTATGAGTAAAACAAAATATTAAGATTTTGTTACAGGATTAAACATATTTGATGTTAAGGGTAAAATAGTTTTTGCTTTTAAGTAAGTTGACGAAGGCAAGTTAAAAGTTGGAACAGAACTGGAAGCTAAAATGGAACTTGGTGATGGCAATGAAGTCGAGGTTTGAGTGACATCAACTGGGCTTTCACTTGTAGCTGTAAAACGTATGATACGCAAATAAGTTTTGAAACAACATGGAAAAAATCACTACATGTTTCACCATTGAAGCTAAACTGTGAAAACATGTCTTATCTTAATTTAAGAGTAGAGTAGAATATGAAGCTTCCGTTACTGAAGTTTATGTCCGATATAAAGCCAAATGAGTAAATAAAGTTGATTTATAACAATGCTTAACAAAACATTGACAAATCTTTTGCACATTTTTTACGTTTTGTAATTTTGGCATTGAAACCAGTAAAGTATGAACATTTATACAACATTTGCTTTATCGTAGGTGACATCTGTTTCATGGATAAAGATTCCGGGGGCTAATTTGTTATATTTATATTGCAATTTACTTAGAGGAAAGTTAGTATGGAAAAATCCTTGAGAAATTCAGTATAGGTAACAAAATATTTATAAAAATGTTGATAAAGGTAGAATAGGATCCCAATGTAGACATTGGGTTCCATAGTTGGGGCAGAACTGGAAGCTAAAATGGAACTGGATGATAATAATGGCGTCGAAGTTTGACTGACATCAACTGGGCTTTCAGTTGTAGCTAAAAAACGTATGATACTCTAATCAGTTGTAACCAAACAAGTTTGGTTTATCACACAACTTGACTTTTTTAATAGTTTAAACCTTTTTAGATTTTGCAACTGAACATAAAGGTATAATAAAAACTGCTGTTTTGTTTTCATTTATGAGTAAAACAAAATATAAAGATACTGTTACAGGATTAAACATATTTGATGTTAAGGGTAAAATAGTTTTTGTTTTTGAGTAAGTTGACGAAGGCAAGTTAAAAGTTGGAACAGAACTGGGAGCTAAAATGGAACTTTGTGATGGCAATGAAGTCGATGTTTGAGTGACATCAACTGGGCTTTCACTTGTAGCTGTAAAACGTATGATACGCAAATAAGTTTTGAAACAACATGGAAAAAATCACTACATGTTTCACCATTGAAGCTAAACTGTGAAAACATGTCTTATCTTAATTTAAGAGTAGAGTAGAATATGAAGCTTCCGTTACTGAAGTTTATGTCCGATATAAAGCCAAATGAGTAAATAAAGTTGATTTATAACAATGCTTAACAAAACATCGACAAATCTTTTGCACATTTTTTACGTTTTGTAATTTTGGCATTGAAACCAGTAAAGTATGAACATTTATACAACATTTGCTTTATCGTAGGTGACATCTGTTTCATGGATAAAGATTCCGGGGGCTAATTTGTTATATTTATATTGCAATTTACTTAGAGGAAAGTTAGTATGGAAAAATCCTTGAGAAATTCAGTATAGGTAACAAAATATTTATAAAAATGTTGATAAAGGTAGAATAGGATCCCAATGTAGACATTGGGTTCCATAGTTGGGGCAGAACTGGAAGCTAAAATGGAACTGGATGATAATAATGGCGTCGAAGTTTGACTGACATCAACTGGGCTTTCAGTTGTAGCTAAAAAACGTATGATACTCTAATCAGTTGTAACCAAACAAGTTTGGTTTATCACACAACTTGATTTTTTTGATAGTTTAAACCTTTTTAGATTTTGCAACTGAACATAAAGGTATAATAAAAACTGCTGTTTTGTTTTCATTTATGAGTAAGACAAAATATAAAGATACTGTTACAGGATTAAACATATTTGATGTTAAGGGTAAAACAGTTTTTGTTTAAAAGGAATAATATATAGCGAGAATTTAAATAGTGTATATATGAAGAAGAAAGATATGGACAAACCATAAGTAGATTGCTTGGTTTCGACCAGTGTTGTATCAAAGCGAGCAGACGGTTCTAAAGTTGAGGAGTAAGTTGACGAAGGCAAGTTAAAAGTTGGAACAGAACTGGAAGCTAAAATGGAACTTGGTGATGGCAATGGAGTCGAGGTTTGAGTGACATCAACTGGGCTTTCACTTGTAGCTGTAAAACGTATGGTACGCTAATCAGTTTTGAAACACCATGGAAAAAAATCACTACATGTTTCACCATTGAAGCTAAACTGTGAAAACATGTCTTATCTTAATTTAAGAGTAGAGTAGAGTATGAAGCTTCCGTTACTGAAGTTTATGTCCGATATAAAGCCAAATGAGTAAACAAAGTTGATTTATAACAATGCTTAACAAAAGATCGACAAATCTTTTGCACATTTTTTACGTTTCGTAATTTTGGCATTGAAACCAGTAAAGTATGAACATTTATACAACATTTGCTTTATCGTAGGTGACATCTGTTTCATGGATAAAGATTCTGGGGGCTAATTTGTTATATTTATATTGCAATTTACTTAGAGGAAAGTTAGTATGGAAAAATCCTTGAAAAAATCAGTATAGGTAACAAAATTTCTATAAAAATGTTGATAACGGTAGAACAGGATCCCAATCTAGACATTGGGTTCCATACTTAAGGAAAAACTGGAAGCTAAAATGGAACTGGATGATGAAAATGGCGTCGAAGTTTGACTGACATCAACTGGGCTTTCAGTTGTAGCTGTAAAACGTATGATACTCTAATCAGTTGTAACCAAACAAGTTTGGTTTATCACACAACCTGACTTTTTTAATAGTTTAAACCTTTATAGATTTTGCAACTGAACATAAAGGTATAATAAAAACTGCTGTTTTGTTTTCATTTATGAGTAAGACAAAATATAAAGATACTGTTACAGGATTACACGTATTCCATGTTAAGGGTAAAACAGTTTTTGTCTAAAAGGAATAATATAGAGCGAGAATTTAAATAGTGTATATATAAAGAAGAAAGATATGGACAAACCATAAGTAGATTGCTTGGTTTGGGCCAGTGTTGTATCAAAGCGAGTAGACGGTTCTAAAGTTGAGGAGTAAGTTGACGAAGGCAAGTTAAACGTAGGGGAAGAACTGGAAGCTAAAATGGAACTGGATGATGGCAATGGAGTCGAGGTTTGAGTGACATCAACTTGGCTTTCAGTTGTAGCTGTAAAATGTTTGATACTCTAATCAGATGCAATACAGCGTCTTTGAATTATAACACAACCTTACTTTTTAAAAATTCTAACCGTTAAAGACTTTAACATTTGAACGTAAAGGTATAATCAAAACTGCTGTTTTGTTTTCATTTAGGAGTAAGACAAAATACTAAGATTTTGTTACAGGAATAAACATATTTGATGTTAAGGGTAAAATAGTTTTTGTCTAAAAGAAATAATATATAGCGAGAATTTAAATAGTGTATATATAAAGAAGAAAGATATGGACAAACCATAAGTAGATTGCTTGGTTTGGACCAGTGTTGTATCAACGCTAGTAGACGGTTCTAAAGTAGCGGAGTAAGTTGACGAAGGCAAGTTAAAAGTTGGAACAGAACTAGAAGCTAAAATGGAACTGGATGATGGCAATGGTTTCGAGGTTTGACTGACATCAACAGGGCCTTCAGTTGTAGCTGTAAAACGTTTGATACTCCAATCAGATGCAATACAGCGTCTTTGAATTATAACACAACTTTACTTTTTAAAAATTCAAACGGTTAGAGTCTTTAACATTTGAACGTAAAGGTATAATAAAAACTGCTGTTTTGTTTTCATTTAAGAGTAAGACAAAATATAAAGATTTTGTTACAGGATTAAACATATTTGATGTTAAGGGTAAAATAGTTTTTGTCTAAAAGGAATAATATATAGCGAGAATTTAAATAGTGTATATATAAAGAAAAAAGATATGGACAAACCATAAGTAGATTGCTTGGTTTGGGCCAGTGTTGTATCAAAGCGAGTAGACGGTTCTAAAGTTGAGGAGTAAGTTGACGAAGGCAAGTTAAACGTAGGGGAAGAACTGGAAGCTAAAATGGAACTGGATGATGGCAAAGGTGTCGAGGTTTCACTGACATCAACCGGGCTTTCAGTTGTAGCTGTAAAACGTATAATTCTCGAATCAGATGACAAACCATAAGTAGATAGCTTGGTTTGAACCAGTGTTGTATCAAAGCTAGAAGACGGTTCTAAAGTAGCGGAGTAAGTTGACGAAAGCAAGTTAAAAGTTGGAACAGAACTGGAAGCTAAAATGGAACTTGGTGATGGCAATGAAGTCGAGGTTTGAGTGACATCAACTGGGCTTTCACTTGTAGCTGTAAAACGTATGATACGCTAATCAGTTTTGAAACAACATGGAAAAAAATCACTACATGTTTCACCATTGAAGCTAAACTGTGAAAACATGTCTTATCTTAATTTAAGAGTAGAGTAGAATATGAAGCTTCCGTTACTGAAGTTCATGTCCGATATAAAGCCAAATGAGTAAACAAATTTGATTTATATCAATGCTTAACAAAACATCGACAAATCTTTTGCACATTTTTTACTTTTCGTAATTTTGGCATTGAAACCAGTAAAGTATGAACATTTATACAACATTTGCTTTATCGTAGGTGACATCTGTTTCATGGATAAAGATTCTGGGGGCTTATTTGCTATATTTATATTGCAATTTACTTAGAGGAAAGTTAGTATGGAAAAGTCCTTGAGAAATTCAGTATAGGTAACAGAATTTCTATAAAAATGTTGATAAAGGTCGAATAGGATCCCAATGTAGACATTGGGTTCCATAGTTGGGGCAGAACTGGAAGCTAAAATGGAAATGGTTGATGATAATGGCGTCGAAGTTTGACTGACATCAACTGGGCTTTCAGTTGTAGCTGTAAAACGTATGATACTCTAATCAGTTGTAACCAAACAAGTTTGGTTTATCACACAACCTGACTTTTTTAATAGTTTAAACCTTTATAGATTTTGCAACTGAACATAAAGGTATAATAAAAACTGCTGTTTTGTTTTCATTTATGAGTAAGACAAAATATAAAGATACTGTTACAGGATTAAACATATTTGATGTTAAGTGTAAAATAGTTTTTGTCTAAAAGGAATAATATATAGCGAGAATTTAAATAGTGTATATATGAATAAGAAAGATATGGACAAACCATAAGTAGATTGCTTGGTTTCCAGTGTTGTATCAAAGCGAGTAGACGGTTCTAAAGTTGAGGAGTAAGTTGACGAAGGCAAGTTAAAAGTTGGAACAGAACTGGAAGCTAAAATGGAACTGGGTAATGGCAATGGAGTCGAGGTTTGAGTGACATCAACTGGGCTTTCACTTGTAGCTGTAAAACGTATGATACTTTAATCAGTTTTGAAACAACATGGAAAAAATCACTACATGTTTCACCATTGAAGCTAAACTGTGAAAACATGTCTTATCTTAATTTAAGAGTAGAGTAGAATATGAAGCTTCCGTTACTGAAGTTTATGTCCGATATAAAGCCAAATGAGTAAACAAATTTGATTTATATCAATGCTTAACAAAACATCGACAAATCTTTTGCACATTTTTTACGTTTCGTAATTTTGGCATTGAAACCAGTAAAGTATGAACATTTATACAACATTTGCTTTATCGTAGGTGACATCTGTTTCATGGATAAAGATTCTGGGGGCTAATTTGTTATATTTATATTGCAATTTACTTAGAGGAAAGTTAGTATGGAAAAATCCTTGAGAAATTCAGTATAGGTAACAAAATTTCTATAAAAATGTTGATAAAGGTCGAATAGGATCCCAATGTAGACATTGGGTTCCATAGTTGGGGCAGAACTGGAAGCTAAAATGGAAATGGTTGATGATAATGGCGTCGAAGTTTGACTGACATCAACTGGGCTTTCAGTTGTAGCTGTAAAACGTTTGATACTCTAATCAGTTGTAACCAAACAAGTTTGGTTTATCACACAACCTGACTTTTTTAATAGTTTAAACCTTTATAGATTTTGCAACTGAACATAAAGGTATAATAAAAACTGCTGTTTTGTTTTCATTTATGAGTAAGACAAAATATAAAGATACTGTTACAGGATTAAACATATTTGATGTTAAGTGTAAAATAGTTTTTGTCTAAAAGGAATAATATATAGCGAGAATTTAAATAGTGTATATATGATTAAGAAAGATATGGACAAACCATAAGTAGATTGCTTGGTTTGGGCCAGTGTTGTATCAAAGCGAGTAGACGGTTCTAAAGTTGAGGAGTAAGTTGACGAAGGCAAGTTAAAAGTTGGAACAGAACTGGAAGCTAAAATGGAACTTGGTGATGGCAATGGAGTCGAGGTTTGAGTGACATCAACTGGGCTTTCACTTGTATCTGTAAAACGTATGATACGCTAATCAGTTTTGAAACACCATGGAAAAAAATCACTACATGTTTCACCATTGAAGCTAAACTGTGAAAACATGTCTTATCTTAATTTAAGAGTAGAGTAGAGTATGAAGCTTCCGTTACTGAAGTTTATGTCCGATATAAAGCCAAATGAGTAAACAAAGTTGATTTATATCAATGCTTAACAAAAGATCGACAAATCTTTTGCACATTTTTTACGTTTCGTAATTTTGGCATTGAAACCAGTAAAGTATGAACATTTATACAACATTTGCTTTATCGTAGGTGACATCTGTTTCATGGATAAAGATTCTGGGGGCTAATTTGTTATATTTATATTGCAATTTACTTAGAGGAAAGTTAGTATGGAAAAATCCTTGAGAAATTCAGTATAGGTAACAAAATTTCTATAAAAATGTTGATAAAGGTCGAATAGGATCCCAATGTAGACATTGGGTTCCATAGTTGGGGCAGAACTGGAAGCTAAAATGGAAATGGTTGATGATAATGGCGTCGAAGTTTGACTGACATCAACTGGGCTTTCAGTTGTAGCTGTAAAACGTTTGATACTCTAATCAGTTGTAACCAAACAAGTTTGGTTTATCACACAACCTGACTTTTTTAATAGTTTAAACCTTTATAGATTTTGCAACTGAACATAAAGGTATAATAAAAACTGCTGTTTTGTTTTCATTTATGAGTAAGACAAAATATAAAGATACTGTTACAGGATTAAACATATTTGATGTTAAGTGTAAAATAGTTTTTGTCTAAAAGGAATAATATATAGCGAGAATTTAAATAGTGTATATATGATTAAGAAAGATATGGACAAACCATAAGTAGATTGCTTGGTTTGGGCCAGTGTTGTATCAAAGCGAGTAGACGGTTCTAAAGTTGAGGAGTAAGTTGACGAAGGCAAGTTAAAAGTTGGAACAGAACTGGAAGCTAAAATGGAACTTGGTGATGGCAATGGAGTCGAGGTTTGAGTGACATCAACTGGGCTTTCACTTGTAGCTGTAAAACGTATGATACGCTAATCAGTTTTGAAACACCATGGAAAAAAATCACTACATGTTTCACCATTGAAGCTAAACTGTGAAAACATGTCTTATCTTAATTTAAGAGTAGAGTAGAGTATGAAGCTTCCGTTACTGAAGTTTATGTCCGATATAAAGCCAAATGAGTAAACATAGTTGATTTATATCAATGCTTAACAAAAGATCGACAAATCTTTTGCACATTTTTTACGTTTCGTAATTTTGGCATTGAAACCAGTAAAGTATGAACATTTATACAACATTTGCTTTATCGTAGGTGACATCTGTTTCATGGATAAAGATTCTGGGGGCTAATTTGTTATATTTATATTGCAATTTACTTAGAGGAAAGTTAGTATGGAAAAATCCTGAAAAAATTCAGTATAGGTAACAAAATTTCTATAAAAATGTTGATAACGGTTGAATAGGATCCCAATCTAGACATTGGGTTCCATAGTTGGGGCAGAACTGGAAGCTAAAATGGAACTGGATGATGAAAATGGCGTCGAAGTTTGACTGACATCAACTGGGCTTTCAGTTGTAGCTGTAAAACGTATGATACTCTAATCAGTTGTAACCAAACAAGTTTGGTTTATCACACAACCTGACTTTTTTAATAGTTTAAACCTTTATAGATTTTGCAACTGAACATAAAGGTATAATAAAAACTGTTGTTTTGTTTTCATTTATGAGTAAGACAAAATATAAAGATACTGTTACAGGATTACACGTATTCCATGTTAAGGGTAAAACAGTTTTTGTCTAAAAGGAATAATATAGAGCGAGAATTTAAATAGTGTATATATAAAGAAGAAAGATATGGACAAACCATAAGTAGATTGCTTGGTTTGGGCCAGTGTTGTATCAAAGCGAGTAGACGGTTCTAAAGTTGAGGAGTAAGTTGACGAAGGCAAGTTAAACGTAGGGGAAGAACTGGAAGCTAAAATGGAACTGGATGATGGCAATGGAGTCGAGGTTTGAGTGACATCAACTTGGCTTTCAGTTGTAGCTGTAAAATGTTTGATACTCTAATCAGATGCAATACAGCGTCTTTGAATTATAACACAACCTTACTTTTTAAAAATTCTAACCGTTAAAGACTTTAACATTTGAACGTAAAGGTATAATCAAAACTGCTGTTTTGTTTTCATTTAGGAGTAAGACAAAATACTAAGATTTTGTTACAGGAATAAACATATTTGATGTTAAGGGTAAAATAGTTTTTGTCTAAAAGGAATAATATATAGCGAGAATTTAAATAGTGTATATATAAAGAAGAAAGATATGGACAAACCATAAGTAGATTGCTTGGTTTGGACCAGTGTTGTATCAACGCTAGTAGACGGTTCTAAAGTAGCGGAGTAAGTTGACGAAGGCAAGTTAAAAGTTGGAACAGAACTAGAAGCTAAAATGGAACTGGATGATGGCAATGGTTTCGAGGTTTGACTGACATCAACAGGGCCTTCAGTTGTAGCTGTAAAACGTTTGATACTCTAATCAGATGCAATACAGCGTCTTTGAATTATAACACAACTTTACTTTTTAAAAATTCAAACGGTTAGAGTCTTTAACATTTGAACGTAAAGGTATAATAAAAACTGCTGTTTTGTTTTCATTTAAGAGTAAGACAAAATATAAAGATTTTGTTACAGGATTAAACATATTTGATGTTAAGGGTAAAATAGTTTTTGTCTAAAAGGAATAATATATAGCGAGAATTTAAATAGTGTATATATAAAGAAAAAAGATATGGACAAACCATAAGTAGATTGCTTGGTTTGGGCCAGTGTTGTATCAAAGCGAGTAGACGGTTCTAAAGTTGAGGAGTAAGTTGACGAAGGCAAGTTAAACGTAGGGGAAGAACTGGAAGCTAAAATGGAACTGGATGATGGCAAAGGTGTCGAGGTTTCACTGACATCAACCGGGCTTTCAGTTGTAGCTGTAAAACGTATAATACTCGAATCAGATGACAAACCATAAGTAGATTGCTTGGTTTGGGCCAGTGTTGTATCAAAGCGAGTAGACGGTTCTAAAGTTGAGGAGTAAGTTGACGAAGGCAAGTTAAAAGTTGGAACAGAACTGGAAGCTAAAATGGAACTTGGTGATGGCAATGAAGTAGAGGTTTGAGTGACATCAACTGGGCTTTCACTTGTAGCTGTAAAACGTATGATACGCTAATCAGTTTTGAAACAACATGGAAAAAAATCACTACATGTTTCACCATTGAAGCTAAACTGTGAAAACATGTCTTATCTTAATTTAAGAGTAGAGTAGAATATGAAGCTTCTGTTACTGAAGTTTATGTCCGATATAAAGCCAAATGAGTAAACAAATTTGATTTATATCAATGCTTAACAAAACATCGACAAATCTTTTGCACATTTTTTACGTTTCGTAATTTTGGCATTGAAACCAGTAAAGTATGAACATTTATACAACATTTGCTTTATCGTAGGTGACATCTGTTTCATGGATAAAGATTCTGGGGGCTAATTTGTTATATTTATATTGCAATTTACTTAGAGGAAAGTTAGTATGGAAAAATCCTTGAGAAATTCAGTATAGGTAACAGAATTTCTATAAAAATGTTGATAAAGGTCGAATAGGATCCCAATGTAGACATTGGGTTCCATAGTTGGGGCAGAACTGGAAGCTAAAATGGAAATGGTTGATGATAATGGCGTCGAAGTTTGACTGACATCAACTGGGCTTTCAGTTGTAGCTGTAAAACGTTTGATACTCTAATCAGTTGTAACCAAACAAGTTTGGTTTATCACACAACCTGACTTTTTTAATAGTTTAAACCTTTATAGATTTTGCAACTGAACATAAAGGTATAATAAAAACTGCTGTTTTCTTTTCATTTATGAGTAAGACAAAATATAAAGATACTGTTACAGGATTAAACATATTTGATGTTAAGTGTAAAATAGTTTTTGTCTAAAAGGAATAATATATAGCGAGAATTTAAATAGTGTATATATGATTAAGAAAGATATGGACAAACCATAAGTAGATTGCTTGGTTTGGGCCAGTGTTGTATCAAAGCGAGTAGACGGTTCTAAAGTTGAGGAGTAAGTTGACGAAGGCAAGTTAAAAGTTGGAACAGAACTGGAAGCTAAAATGGAACTTGGTGATGGCAATGGAGTCGAGGTTTGAGTGACATCAACTGGGCTTTCACTTGTAGCTGTAAAACG
The DNA here is from genome assembly GCA_963971465.1 of Lepidochitona cinerea. Lineage (NCBI taxonomy): Eukaryota > Metazoa > Mollusca > Polyplacophora > Chitonida > Tonicellidae > Lepidochitona > Lepidochitona cinerea. The sequence goes on along the minus strand of OZ020551.1, from coordinate 24,372,352 downwards.
TATGATACGCTAATCAGTTTTGAAACACCATGGAAAAAAATCACTACATGTTTCACCATTGAAGCTAAACTGTGAAAACATGTCTTATCTTAATTTAAGAGTAGAGTAGAGTATGAAGCTTCCGTTACTGAAGTTTATGTCCGATATAAAGCCAAATGAGTAAACAAAGTTGATTTATATCAATGCTTAACAAAAGATCGACAAATCTTTTGCACATTTTTTACGTTTCGTAATTTTGGCATTGAAACCAGTAAAGTATGAACATTTATACAACATTTGCTTTATCGTAGGTGACATCTGTTTCATGGATAAAGATTCTGGGGGCTAATTTGTTATATTTATATTGCAATTTACTTAGAGGAAAGTTAGTATGGAAAAATCCTTGAAAAATTCAGTATAGGTAACAAAATTTCTATAAAAATGTTGATAACGGTTGAATAGGATCCCAATCTAGACATTGGGTTCCATAGTTGGGGCAGAACTGGAAGCTAAAATGGAACTGGATGATGAAAATGGCGTCGAAGTTTGACTGACATCAACTGGGCTTTCAGTTGTAGCTGTAAAACGTATGATACTCTAATCAGTTGTAACCAAACAAGTTTGGTTTATCACACAACCTGACTTTTTTAATAGTTTAAACCTTTATAGATTTTGCAACTGAACATAAAGGTATAATAAAAACTGCTGTTTTGTTTTCATTTATGAGTAAGACAAAATATAAAGATACTGTTACAGGATTAAACATATTTGATGTTAAGTGTAAAATAGTTTTTGTCTAAAAGGAATAATATAGAGCGAGAATTTAAATAGTGTATATATAAAGAAGAAAGATATGGACAAACCATAAGTAGATTGCTTGGTTTGGGCCAGTGTTGTATCAAAGCGAGTAGACGGTTCTAAAGTTGAGGAGTAAGTTGACGAAGGCAAGTTAAACGTAGGGGAAGAACTGGAAGCTAAAATGGAACTGGATGATGGCAATGGAGTCGAGGTTTGAGTGACATCAACTTGGCTTTCAGTTGTAGCTGTAAAATGTTTGATACTCTAATCAGATGCAATACAGCGTCTTTGAATTATAACACAACCTTACTTTTTAAAAATTCTAACCGTTAAAGACTTTAACATTTGAACGTAAAGGTATAATCAAAACTGCTGTTTTGTTTTCATTTAGGAGTAAGACAAAATACTAAGATTTTGTTACAGGAATAAACATATTTGATGTTAAGGGTAAAATAGTTTTTGTCTAAAAGGAATAATATATAGCGAGAATTTAAATAGTGTATATATAAAGAAGAAAGATATGGACAAACCATAAGTAGATTGCTTGGTTTGGACCAGTGTTGTATCAACGCTAGTAGACGGTTCTAAAGTAGCGGAGTAAGTTGACGAAGGCAAGTTAAAAGTTGGAACAGAACTAGAAGCTAAAATGGAACTGGATGATGGCAATGGTTTCGAGGTTTGACTGACATCAACAGGGCCTTCAGTTGTAGCTGTAAAACGTTTGATACTCTAATCAGATGCAATACAGCGTCTTTGAATTATAACACAACTTTACTTTTTAAAAATTCAAACGGTTAGAGTCTTTAACATTTGAACGTAAAGGTATAATAAAAACTGCTGTTTTGTTTTCATTTAAGAGTAAGACAAAATATAAAGATTTTGTTACAGGATTAAACATATTTGATGTTAAGGGTAAAATAGTTTTTGTCTAAAAGGAATAATATATAGCGAGAATTTAAATAATGTATATATAAAGAAAAAAGATATGGACAAACCATAAGTAGATTGCTTGGTTTGGGCCAGTGTTGTATCAAAGCGAGTAGACGGTTCTAAAGTTGAGGAGTAAGTTGACGAAGGCAAGTTAAACGTAGGGGAAGAACTGGAAGCTAAAATGGAACTGGATGATGGCAAAGGTGTCGAGGTTTCACTGACATCAACCGGGCTTTCAGTTGTAGCTGTAAAACGTATAATACTCGAATCAGATGACAAACCATAAGTAGATTGCTTGGTTTGGGCCAGTGTTGTATCAAAGCGAGTAGACGGTTCTAAAGTTGAGGAGTAAGTTGACGAAGGCAAGTTAAAAGTTGGAACAGAACTGGAAGCTAAAATGGAACTTGGTGATGGCAATGAAGTCGAGGTTTGAGTGACATCAACTGGGCTTTCACTTGTAGCTGTAAAACGTATGATACGCTAATCAGTTTTGAAACAACATGGAAAAAAATCACTACATGTTTCACCATTGAAGCTAAACTGTGAAAACATGTCTTATCTTAATTTAAGAGTAGAGTAGAATATGAAGCTTCCGTTACTGAAGTTTATGTCCGATATAAAGCCAAATGAGTAAACAAATTTGATTTATATCAATGCTTAACAAAACATCGACAAATCTTTTGCACATTTTTTACGTTTCGTAATTTTGGCATTGAAACCAGTAAAGTATGAACATTTATACAACATTTGCTTTATCGTAGGTGACATCTGTTTCATGGATAAAGATTCTGGGGGCTAATTTGTTATATTTATATTGCAATTTACTTAGAGGAAAGTTAGTATGGAAAAATCCTTGAGAAATTCAGTATAGGTAACAGAATTTCTATAAAAATGTTGATAAAGGTCAAATAGGATCCCAATGTAGACATTGGGTTCCATAGTTGGGGCAGAACTGGAAGCTAAAATGGAAATGGTTGATGATAATGGCGTCGAAGTTTGACTGACATCAACTGGGCTTTCAGTTGTAGCTGTAAAACGTATGATACTCTAATCAGTTGTAACCAAACAAGTTTGGTTTATCACACAACCTGACTTTTTTAATAGTTTAAACCTTTATAGATTTTGCAACTGAACATAAAGGTATAATAAAAACTGCTGTTTTGTTTTCATTTATGAGTAAGACAAAATATAAAGATACTGTTACAGGATTAAACATATTTGAGGTTAAGTGTAAAATAGTTTTTGTCTAAAAGGAATAATATATAGCGAGAATTTAAATAGTGTATATATGAATAAGAAAGATATGGACAAACCATAAGTAGATTGCTTGGTTTCCAGTGTTGTATCAAAGCGAGTAGACGGTTCTAAAGTTGAGGAGTAAGTTGACGAAGGCAAGTTAAAAGTTGGAACAGAACTGGAAGCTAAAATGGAACTGGGTGATGGCAATGGAGTCGAGGTTTGAGTGACATCAACTGGGCTTTCACTTGTAGCTGTAAAACGTATGATACTTTAATCAGTTTTGAAACAACATGGAAAAAATCACTACATGTTTCACCATTGAAGCTAAACTGTGAAAACATGTCTTATCTTAATTTAAGAGTAGAGTAGAATATGAAGCTTCCGTTACTGAAGTTTATGTCCGATATAAAGCCAAATGAGTAAACAAATTTGATTTATATCAATGCTTAACAAAACATCGACAAATCTTTTGCACATTTTTTACGTTTCGTAATTTTGGCATTGAAACCAGTAAAGTATGAACATTTATACAACATTTGCTTTATCGTAGGTGACATCTGTTTCATGGATAAAGATTCTGGGGGCTAATTTGTTATATTTATATTGCAATTTACTTAGAGGAAAGTTAGTATGGAAAAATCCTTGAGAAATTCAGTATAGGTAACAAAATTTCTATAAAAATGTTGATAAAGGTCGAATAGGATCCCAATGTAGACATTGGGTTCCATAGTTGGGGCAGAACTGGAAGCTAAAATGGAAATGGTTGATGATAATGGCGTCGAAGTTTGACTGACATCAACTGGGCTTTCAGTTGTAGCTGTAAAACGTTTGATACTCTAATCAGTTGTAACCAAACAAGTTTGGTTTATCACACAACCTGACTTTTTTAATAGTTTAAACCTTTATAGATTTTGCAACTGAACATAAAGGTATAATAAAAACTGCTGTTTTGTTTTCATTTATGAGTAAGACAAAATATAAAGATACTGTTACAGGATTAAACATATTTGATGTTAAGTGTAAAATAGTTTTTGTCTAAAAGGAATAATATATAGCGAGAATTTAAATAGTGTATATATGATTAAGAAAGATATGGACAAACCATAAGTAGATTGCTTGGTTTGGGCCAGTGTTGTATCAAAGCGAGTAGACGGTTCTAAAGTTGAGGAGTAAGTTGACGAAGGCAAGTTAAAAGTTGGAACAGAACTGGAAGCTAAAATGGAACTTGGTGATGGCAATGGAGTCGAGGTTTGAGTGACATCAACTGGGCTTTCACTTGTAGCTGTAAAACGTATGATACGCTAATCAGTTTTGAAACACCATGGAAAAAAATCACTACATGTTTCACCATTGAAGCTAAACTGTGAAAACATGTCTTATCTTAATTTAAGAGTAGAGTAGAGTATGAAGCTTCCGTTACTGAAGTTTATGTCCGATATAAAGCCAAATGAGTAAACAAAGTTGATTTATATCAATGCTTAACAAAAGATCGACAAATCTTTTGCACATTTTTTACGTTTCGTAATTTTGGCATTGAAACCAGTAAAGTATGAACATTTATACAACATTTGCTTTATCGTAGGTGACATCTGTTTCATGCATAAAGATTCTGGGGGCTAATTTGTTATATTTATATTGCAATTTACTTAGAGGAAAGTTAGTATGGAAAAATCCTTGAGAAATTCAGTATAGGTAACAGAATTTCTATAAAAATGTTGATAAAGCTCAAATAGGATCCCAATGTAGACATTGGGTTCCATAGTTGGGGCAGAACTGGAAGCTAAAATGGAAATGGTTGATGATAATGGCGTCGAAGTTTGACTGACATCAACTGGGCTTTCAGTTGTAGCTGTAAAACGCATGATACTCTAATCAGTTGTAACCAAACAAGTTTGGTTTATCACACAACCTGACTTTTTTAATAGTTTAAACCTTTATAGATTTTGCAACTGAACATAAAGGTATAATAAAAACTGCTGTTTTGTTTTCATTTATGAGTAAGACAAAATATAAAGATACTGTTACAGGATTACACGTATTCCATATTAAGGGTAAAACAGTTTTTGTCTAAAAGGAATAATATAGAGCGAGAATTTAAATAGTGTATATATAAAGAAGAAAGATATGGACAAACCATAAGTAGATTGCTTGGTTTGGGCCAGTGTTGTATCAAAGCGAGTAGACGGTTCTAAAGTTGAGGAGTAAGTTGACGAAGGCAAGTTAAACGTAGGGGAAGAACTGGAAGCTAAAATGGAACTGGATGATGGCAATGGAGTCGAGGTTTGAGTGACATCAACTTGGCTTTCAGTTGTAGCTGTAAAATGTGTGATACTCTAATCAGATGCAATACAGCGTCTTTGAATTATAACACAACCTTACTTTTTAAAAATTCTAACCGTTAAAGACTTTAACATTTGAACGTAAAGGTATAATCAAAACTGCTGTTTTGTTTTCATTTAGGAGTAAGACAAAATACTAAGATTTTGTTACAGGAATAAACATATTTGATGTTAAGGGTAAAATAGTTTTTGTCTAAAAGGAATAATATATAGCGAGAATTTAAATAGTGTATATATAAAGAAGAAAGATATGGACAAACCATAAGTAGATTGCTTGGTTTGGACCAGTGTTGTATCAACGCTAGTAGACGGTTCTAAAGTAGCGGAGTAAGTTGACGAAGGCAAGTTAAAAGTTGGAACAGAACTAGAAGCTAAAATGGAACTGGATGATGGTAATGGTTTCGAGGGTTGACTGACATCAACAGGGCCTTCAGTTGTAGCTGTAAAACGTTTGATACTCTAATCAGATGCAATACAGCGTCTTTGAATTATAACACAACTTTACTTTTTAAAAATTCAAACGGATAGAGTCTTTAACATTTGAACGTAAAGGTATAATAAAAACTGCTCTTTTGTTTTCATTTAAGAGTAAGACAAAATATAAAGATTTTGTTACAGGATTAAACATATTTGATGTTAAGGGTAAAATAGTTTTTGTCTAAAAGGAATAATATATAGCGAGAATTTAAATAGTGTATATATAAAGAAAAAAGATATGGACAAACCATAAGTAGATTGCTTGGTTTGGGCCAGTGTTGTATCAAAGCGAGTAGACGGTTCTAAAGTTGAGGAGTAAGTTGACGAAGGCAAGTTAAAAGTTGGAACAGAACTGGAAGCTAAAATGGAACTTGGTGATGGCAATGAAGTCGAGGTTTGAGTGACATCAACTGGGCTTTCACTTGTAGCTGTAAAACGTATGATACGCTAATCAGTTTTGAAACAACATGGAAAAAAATCACTACATGTTTCACCATTGAAGCTAAACTGTGAAAACATGTCTTATCTTAATTTAAGAGTAGAGTAGAATATGAAGCTTCCGTTACTGAAGTTTATGTCCGATATAAAGCCAAATGAGTAAACAAATTTGATTTATATCAATGCTTAACAAAACATCGACAAATCTTTTGCACATTTTTTACGTTTCGTAATTTTGGCATTGAAACCAGTAAAGTATGAACATTTATACAACATTTGCTTTATCGTAGGTGACATCTGTTTCATGGATAAAGATTCTGGGGGCTAATTTGTTATATTTATATTGCAATTTACTTAGAGGAAAGTTAGTATGGAAAAATCCTTGAGAAATTCAGTATAGGTAACAGAATTTCTATAAAAATGTTGATAAAGGTCAAATAGGATCCCAATGTAGACATTGGGTTCCATAGTTGGGGCAGAACTGGAAGCTAAAATGGAAATGGTTGATGATAATGGCGTCGAAGTTTGACTGACATCAACTGGGCTTTCAGTTGTAGCTGTAAAACGTATGATACTCTAATCAGTTGTAACCAAACAAGTTTGGTTTATCACACAACCTGACTTTTTTAATAGTTTAAACCTTTATAGATTTTGCAACTGAACATAAAGGTATAATAAAAACTGCTGTTTTGTTTTCATTTATGAGTAAGACAAAATATAAAGATACTGTTACAGGATTAAACATATTTGATGTTAAGTGTAAAATAGTTTTTGTCTAAAAGGAATAATATATAGCGAGAATTTAAATAGTGTATATATGAATAAGAAAGATATGGACAAACCATAAGTAGATTGCTTGGTTTCCAGTGTTGTATCAAAGCGAGTAGACGGTTCTAAAGTTGAGGAGTAAGTTGACGAAGGCAAGTTAAAAGTTGGAACAGAACTGGAAGCTAAAATGGAACTGGGTGATGGCAATGGAGTCGAGGTTTGAGTGACATCAACTGGGCTTTCACTTGTAGCTGTAAAACGTATGATACTTTAATCAGTTTTGAAACAACATGGAAAAAATCACTACATGTTTCACCATTGAAGCTAAACTGTGAAAACATGTCTTATCTTAATTTAAGAGTAGAGTAGAATATGAAGCTTCCGTTACTGAAGTTTATGTCCGATATAAAGCCAAATGAGTAAACAAATTTGATTTATATCAATGCTTAACAAAACATCGACAAATCTTTTGCACATTTTTTACGTTTTGTAATTTTGGCATTGAAACCAGTAAAGTATGAACATTTATACAACATTTGCTTTATCGTAGGTGACATCTGTTTCATGGATAAAGATTCTGGGGGCTAATTTGTTATATTTATATTGAATATTACTTAGAGGAAGGTTAGTATGGAAAAATCCTTGAGAAATTCAGTATAGGTAACAAAATTTCTATAAAAATGTTGATAAACGTATATGGAACTGGATGATGATAATGGCGTCGAAGTTTGACTGACATCAACTGGGCTTTCAGTTGTAGCTGTAAAACGTATGACACTCTAATCAGTTGTAACCAAACAAGTTTGGTTTATCACACAACTTGACTTTTTTAATAGTTTAAACCTTTATAGATTTTGCAATTGAACATAAAGGTATAATAAAAACTGCTGTTTTGTTTTCATTTATGAGAAAGACAAAATATAAAGATACTGTTACAGGATTACACGTATTCTATGTTAAGGGTAAAACAGTTTTTGTCTAAAAGCAATAATATGGAGCGCGAATTTAAATAGTGTATATATAAAGAAGAAAGATATGGACAAACCATAAGTAGATTGCTTGGTTTGGGCCAGTGTTGTATCAAAGCGAGTAGACGGTTCTAAAGTTGAGGAGTAAGTTGACGAAGGCAAGTTAAACGTAGGGGAAGAACTGGAAGCTAAAATGGAACTGGATGATGGCAATGGTGTCGAGGTTTCACTGACATCAACCGGGCTTTCAGTTGTAGCTGTAAAACGTATAATACTCGAATCAGATGACAAACCATAAGTAGACAGCTTGGTTTGAACCAGTGTTGTGTCAAAGCTAGTAGACGGTTCTAAAGTAGCGGAGTAAGTTGACGAAAGCAAGTTAAAAGTTGGAACAGAACTGGAAGCTAAAATGGAACTGGATGATGACAATGGAGACGAAGTTTGACTGACATCAACTTGGCTTTCAGTTGTAGCTGTAAAATGTTTGATGCAATACAACAAGTTTGAATAATAACACATTCTTACTTTTTTAAAATTCTAACCGTTTAGAGTCTTTAACATTTGGACATAAAGGTATAATAAAAACTGCTGTTTTGTTTTCATTTAAGAGTAAGACAAAATATAAAGATTTTGTTACAGGATTAAACGTATTTGATTTTAAGGTAAAACAGTTTTTTGTCTAAAAGGAATAATATAGAGCGAGAATTTAAATAGTGTATATATAAAGAAGAAAGATATGGACAAACCATAAGTAGATTGCTTGGTTTCGACCAGTGTTGTATCAAAGCGAGTAGACGGTTCTAAAGTTGAGGAGTAAGTTGACGAAGGCAAGTTAAACGTAGGGGAAGAACTGAAAGCTAAAATGGAACTGGAGGATGGCAATGGAGTCGAGGTTTGAGTGACATCAACTGGGCTTTCACTTGTAGCTGTAAAACGTTTAATACTCGAATCAGATGCAGTACAGCGAGATTAAACTGTAAGACAACCTTACTTTTTAAAAATATTAACCTTTTATAGACTCTAACATTGGAACGTAAAGGTATAATAAAAACTGCTGTTTTGTTTTCATTTACGAGTAAGGCAAAACATAAAGATTTTGTTACAGGATTAAGCATATTTGATGTTAAGGGTAAAATAGTTTTTGTCTAAAAGGAAGATTATATAGCGAGAATTTAAATAGAAAGAAAGATATGGACAAACCATAAGTAGATTGCTTGGTTTGGGCCAGTGTTGTATCAAAGCGAGTAGACGGTTCTAAAGTTGAGGAAGGCAAGTTAAACGTAGGGAAAGAACTGGAAGCTAAAATGGAACTGGATGATGGCAATGGTGTCGAGGTTTCACTGACATCAACTGGGCTTTCAGTTGTAGCTGTAAAACGTTTGATACTCTAATCAGATGCAATACAGCAAGTTTGAATAATAACACAACCTTACTTTTTAAAAATTCTAACCGTTTCGAGACTTTAACATTTGGACATAAAGGTATAATGAAAACTGCTGTTTTGTTTTCATTTAAGAGTAAGACAAAATATAAAGGTTTTGTTACAGGATTAAACGTATTTGATGTTAAGGTAAAACAGTTTTTGTCTAAAAGGAATAATATATAGCGAGAATTTAATCAGTGTATATATAAAGAAAAAAGATATGGACAAACCATAAGTAGATTGCTTGGTGTCGACCAGTGTTGTATCAAAGCGAGTAGACGGTTCTAAAGTTGAGGAGTAAGTTGACGAAGGCAAGTTAAAAGTTGGAACAGAACTGGAAGCTAAAATGGAACTTTGTGATGGCAATGGAGTCGAGGTTTGAGTGACATCAACTGGGCTTTCACTTGTAGCTGTAAAACGTATGATACTTTAATCAGTTTTGAAACACCATGGGAAAAAATCACTACATGTTTCACCATTGAAGCTAAACTGTGAAAACATGTCTTATCTTAATTTAAGAGTAGAGTAGAATATGAAGCTTCCGTTACTGAAGTTTATGTCCGATATAAAGCCAAATGAGTAAACAAATTTGATTTATATCAATGCTTAACAAAACATCGACAAATCTTTTGCACATTTTTTACGTTTTGTAATTTTGGCATTGAAACCAGTAAAGTATGAACATTTATACAACATTTGCTTTATCGTAGGTGACATCTGTTTCATGGATAAAGATTCTGGGGGCTAATTTGTTATATTTATATTGAATATTACTTAGAGGAAGGTTAGTATGGAAAAATCCTTGAGAAATTCAGTATAGGTAACAAAATTTCTATAAAAATGTTGATAAACGTATATGGAACTGGATGATGATAATGGCGTCGAAGTTTGACTGACATCAACTGGGCTTTCAGTTGTAGCTGTAAAACGTATGACACTCTAATCAGTTGTAACCAAACAAGTTTGGTTTATCACACAACTTGACTTTTTTAATAGTTTAAACCTTTATAGATTTTGCAACTGAACATAAAGGTATAATAAAAACTGCTGTTTTGTTTTCATTTATGAGAAAGACAAAATATAAAGATACTGTTACAGGATTACACGTATTCCATGTTAAGGGTAAAACAGTTTTTGTCTAAAAGCAATAATATGGAGCGCGAATTTAAATAGTGTATATATAAAGAAGAAAGATATGGACAAACCATAAGTAGATTGCTTGGTTTGGGCCAGTGTTGTATCAAAGCGAGTAGACGGTTCTAAAGTTGAGGAGTAAGTTGACGAAGGCAAGTTAAACGTAGGGGAAGAACTGGAAGCTAAAATGGAACTGGATGATGGCAATGGTGTCGAGGTTTCACTGACATCAACCGGGCTTTCAGTTGTAGCTGTAAAACGTATAATACTCGAATCAGATGACAAACCATAAGTAGATAGCTTGGTTTGAACCAGTGTTGTATCAAAGCTAGTAGACGGTTCTAAAGTAGCGGAGTAAGTTGACGAAAGCAAGTTAAAAGTTGGAACAGAACTGGAAGCTAAAATGGAACTGGATGATGACAATGGAGACGAAGTTTGACTGACATCAACTTGGCTTTCAGTTGTAGCTGTAAAATGTTTGATGCAATACAACAAGTTTGAATAATAACACATTCTTACTTTTTTAAAATTCTAACCGTTTAGAGTCTTTAACATTTGGACATAAAGGTATAATAAAAACTGCTGTTTTGTTTTCATTTAAGAGTAAGACAAAATATAAAGATTTTGTTACAGGATTAAACGTATTTGATTTTAAGGTAAAACAGTTTTTTGTCTAAAAGGAATAATATAGAGCGCGAATTTAAATAGTGTATATATAAAGAAGAAAGATATGGACAAACCATAAGTAGATTGCTTGGTTTGGGCCAGTGTTGTATCAAAGCGAGTAGACGGTTCTAAAGTTGAGGAGTAAGTTGACGAAGGCAAGTTAAACGTAGGGGAAGAACTGGAAGCTAAAATGGAACTGGATGATGGCAATGGTGTCGAGGTTTCACTGACATCAACCGGGCTTTCAGTTGTAGCTGTAAAACGTATAATACTCGAATCAGATGACAAACCATAAGTAGATAGCTTGGTTTGAACCAGTGTTGTATCAAAGCTAGTAGACGGTTCTAAAGTAGCGGAGTAAGTTGACGAAAGCAAGTTAAAAGTTGGAACAGAACTGGAAGCTAAAATGGAACTGGATGATGACAATGGAGACGAAGTTTGACTGACATCAACTTGGCTTTCAGTTGTAGCTGTAAAATGTTTGATGCAATACAACAAGTTTGAATAATAACACATTCTTACTTTTTTAAAATTCTAACCGTTTAGAGTCTTTAACATTTGGACATAAAGGTATAATAAAAACTGCTGTTTTGTTTTCATTTAAGAGTAAGACAAAATATAAAGATTTTGTTACAGGATTAAACGTATTTGATGTTAAGGTAAAACAGTTTTTTGTCTAAAAGGAATAATATAGAGCGAGAATTTAAATAGTGTATATATAAAGAAGAAAGATATGGACAAACCATAAGTAGATTGCTTGGTTTCGACCAGTGTTGTATCAAAGCGAGTAGACGGTTCTAAAGTTGAGGAGTAAGTTGACGAAGGCAAGTTAAACGTAGGGGAAGAACTGAAAGCTAAAATGGAACTGGAGGATGGCAATGGAGTCGAGGTTTGAGTGACATCAACTGGGCTTTCACTTGTAGCTGTAAAACGTTTAATACTCGAATCAGATGCAGTACAGCGAGTTTAAACTGTAAGACAACCTTACTTTTTAAAAATATTAACCTTTTATAGACTCTAACATTGGAACGTAAAGGTATAATAAAAACTGCTGTTTTGTTTTCATTTACGAGTAAGGCAAAATATAAAGATTTTGTTACAGGATTAAGCATATTTGATGTTAAGGGTAAAATAGTTTTTGTCTAAAAGGAAGATTATATAGCGAGAATTTAAATAGAAAGAAAGATATGGACAAACCATAAGTAGATTGCTTGGTTTGGGCCAGTGTTGTATCAAAGCGAGTAGACGGTTCTAAAGTTGAGGAAGGCAAGTTAAACGTAGGGAAAGAACTGGAAGCTAAAATGGAACTGGATGATGGCAATGGTGTCGAGGTTTCACTGACATCAACTGGGCTTTCAGTTGTAGCTGTAAAACGTTTGATACTCTAATCAGATGCAATACAGCAAGTTTGAATAATAACACAACCTTACTTTTTAAAACTTCTAACCGTTTCGAGACTTTAACATTTGGACATAAAGGTATAATAAAAACTGCTGTTTTGTTTTCATTTAAGAGTAAGACAAAATATAAAGGTTTTGTTACAGGATTAAACGTATTTGATGTTAAGGTAAAACAGTTTTTGTCTAAAAGGAATAATATATAGCGAGAATTTAATTAGTGTATATATAAAGAAGAAAGATATGGACAAACCATAAGTAGATTGCTTGGTGTCGACCAGTGTTGTATCAAAGCGAGTAGACGGTTCTAAAGTTGAGGAGTAAGTTGACGAAGGCAAGTTAAAAGTTGGAACAGAACTGGAAGCTAAAATGGAACTTGGTGATGGCAATGGAGTCGAGGTTTGAGTGACATCAACTGGGCTTTCACTTGTAGCTGTAAAACGTATGATACTTTAATCAGTTTTGAAACACCATGGGAAAAAATCACTACATGTTTCACCATTGAAGCTAAACTGTGAAAACATGTCTTATCTTAATTTAAGAGTAGAGTAGAATATGAAGCTTCCGTTACTGAAGTTTATGTCCGATATAAAGCCAAATGAGTAAACAAATTTGATTTATATCAATGCTTAACAAAACATCGACAAATCTTTTGCACATTTTTTACGTTTTGTAATTTTGGCATTGAAACCAGTAAAGTATGAACATTTATACAACATTTGCTTTATCGTAGGTGACATCTGTTTCATGGATAAAGATTCTGGGGGCTAATTTGTTATATTTATATTGCAATTTACTTAGAGGAAAGTTAGTATGGAAAAATCCTTGAGAAATTCAGTATAGGTAACAAAATTTCTATAAAAATGTTGATAAAGGTATATGGAACTGGATGATGATAATGGCGTCAAAGTTTGACTGACATCAACTGGGCTTTCAGTTGTAGCTGTAAAACGTATGATACTCTAATCAGTTGTAACCAAACAAGTTTGGTTTATCACACAACCTGACTTTTTTAATAGTTTAAACCTTTGTAGGTTTTGCAACTGAACATAAAGGTATAATAAAAACTGCTGTTTTGTTTTCATTTATGAGTAAGACAAAATATAAAGATACTGTTACAGGATTAAACATATTTGATGTTAAGTGTAAAATAGTTTTTGTCTAAAAGGAATAATATATAGCGAGAATTTGAATAGTGTATATATGAATAAGAAAGATATGGACAAACCATAAGTAGATTGCTTGGTTTCCAGTGTTGTATCAAAGCGAGTAGACGGTTCTAAAGTTGAGGAGTAAGTTGACGAAGGCAAGTTAAAAGTTGGAACAGAACTGGAAGCTAAAATGGAACTTGGTGATGGCAATGGAGTCGAGGTTTGAGTGACATCAACTGGGCTTTCACTTGTAGCTGTAAAACGTATGATACTTTAATCAGTTTTGAAACAACATGGAAAAAATCACTACATGTTTCACCATTGAAGCTAAACTGTGAAAACATGTCTTATCTTAATTTAAGGGTAGAGTAGAATATGAAGCTTCCGTTACTGAAGTTTATGTCCGATATAAAGCCAAATGAGTAAACAAATTTGATTTATATCAATGCTTAACAAAACATCGACAAATCTTTTGCACATTTTTTACGTTTCGTAATTTTGGCATTGAAACCAGTAAAGTATGAACATTTATACAACATTTGCTTTATCGTAGGTGACATCTGTTTCATGGATAAAGATTCTGGGGGCTAATTTGTTATATTTATATTGCAATTTACTTAGAGGAAAGTTAGTATGGAAAAATCCTTGAGAAATTCAGTATAGGTAACAGAATTTCTATAAAAATGTTGATAAAGGTCAAATAGGATCCCAATGTAGACATTGGGTTCCATAGTTGGGGCAGAACTGGAAGCTAAAATGGAAATGGTTGATGATAATGGCGTCGAAGTTTGACTGACATCAACTGGGCTTTCAGTTGTAGCTGTAAAACGTATGATACTCTAATCAGTTGTAACCAAACAAGTTTGGTTTATCACACAACCTGACTTTTTTAATAGTTTAAACCTTTGTAGGTTTTGCAACTGAACATAAAGGTATAATAAAAACTGCTGTTTTGTTTTCATTTATGAGTAAGACAAAATATAAAGATACTGTTACAGGATTAAACATATTTGATGTTAAGTGTAAAATAGTTTTTGTCTAAAAGGAATAATATATAGCGAGAATTTGAATAGTGTATATATGAATAAGAAAGATATGGACAAACCATAAGTAGATTGCTTGGTTTCCAGTGTTGTATCAAAGCGAGTAGACGGTTCTAAAGTTGAGGAGTAAGTTGACGAAGGCAAGTTAAAAGTTGGAACAGAACTGGAAGCTAAAATGGAACTTGGTGATGGCAATGGAGTCGAGGTTTGAGTGACATCAACTGGGCTTTCACTTGTAGCTGTAAAACGTATGATACTTTAATCAGTTTTGAAACAACATGGAAAAAATCACTACATGTTTCACCATTGAAGCTAAACTGTGAAAACATGTCTTATCTTAATTTAAGAGTAGAGTAGAATATGAAGCTTCCGTTACTGAAGTTTATGTCCGATATAAAGCCAAATGAGTAAACAAATTTGATTTATATCAATGCTTAACAAAACATCGACAAATCTTTTGCACATTTTTTACGTTTCGTAATTTTGGCATTGAAACCAGTAAAGTATGAACATTTATACAACATTTGCTTTATCGTAGGTGACATCTGTTTCATGGATAAAGATTCTGGGGGCTAATTTGTTATATTTATATTGCAATTTACTTAGAGGAAAGTTAGTATGGAAAAATCCTTGAGAAATTCAGTATAGGTAACAGAATTTCTATAAAAATGTTGATAAAGGTCAAATAGGATCCCAATGTAGACATTGGGTTCCATAGTTGGGGCAGAACTGGAAGCTAAAATGGAAATGGTTGATGATAATGGCGTCGAAGTTTGACTGACATCAACTGGGCTTTCAGTTGTAGCTGTAAAACGTATGATACTCTAATCAGTTGTAACCAAACAAGTTTGGTTTATCACACAACCTGACTTTTTTAATAGTTTAAACCTTTGTAGGTTTTGCAACTGAACATAAAGGTATAATAAAAACTGCTGTTTTGTTTTCATTTATGAGTAAGACAAAATATAAAGATACTGTTACAGGATTAAACATATTTGATGTTAAGTGTAAAATAGTTTTTGTCTAAAAGGAATAATATATAGCGAGAATTTGAATAGTGTATATATGAATAAGAAAGATATGGACAAACCATAAGTAGATTGCTTGGTTTCCAGTGTTGTATCAAAGCGAGTAGACGGTTCTAAAGTTGAGGAGTAAGTTGACGAAGGCAAGTTAAAAGTTGGAACAGAACTGGAAGCTAAAATGGAACTTGGTGATGGCAATGGAGTCGAGGTTTGAGTGACATCAACTGGGCTTTCACTTGTAGCTGTAAAACGTATGATACTTTAATCAGTTTTGAAACAACATGGAAAAAATCACTACATGTTTCACCATTGAAGCTAAACTGTGAAAACATGTCTTATCTTAATTTAAGAGTAGAGTAGAATATGAAGCTTCCGTTACTGAAGTTTATGTCCGATATAAAGCCAAATGAGTAAACAAATTTGATTTATATCAATGCTTAACAAAACATCGACAAATCTTTTGCACATTTTTTACGTTTCGTAATTTTGGCATTGAAACCAGTAAAGTATGAACATTTATACAACATTTGCTTTATCGTAGGTGACATCTGTTTCATGGATAAAGATTCTGGGGGCTAATTTGTTATATTTATATTGCAATTTACTTAGAGGAAAGTTAGTATGGAAAAATCCTTGAGAAATTCAGTATAGGTAACAGAATTTCTATAAAAATGTTGATAAAGGTCAAATAGGATCCCAATGTAGACATTGGGTTCCATAGTTGGGGCAGAACTGGAAGCTAAAATGGAAATGGTTGATGATAATGGCGTCGAAGTTTGACTGACATCAACTGGGCTTTCAGTTGTAGCTGTAAAACGTATGATACTCTAATCAGTTGTAACCAAACAAGTTTGGTTTATCACACAACCTGACTTTTTTAATAGTTTAAACATCTGTAGGTTTTGCAACTGAACATAAAGGTATAATAAAAACTGCTGTTTTGTTTTCATTTATGAGTAAGACAAAATATAAAGATACTGTTACAGGATTAAACATATTTGATGTTAAGTGTAAAATAGTTTTTGTCTAAAAGGAATAATATATAGCGAGAATTTGAATAGTGTATATATGAATAAGAAAGATATGGACAAACCATAAGTAGATTGCTTGGTTTCCAGTGTTGTATCAAAGCGAGTAGACGGTTCTAAAGTTGAGGAGTAAGTTGACGAAGGCAAGTTAAAAGTTGGAACAGAACTGGAAGCTAAAATGGAACTTGGTGATGGCAATGGAGTCGAGGTTTGAGTGACATCAACTGGGCTTTCACTTGTAGCTGTAAAACGTATGATACTTTAATCAGTTTTGAAACAACATGGAAAAAATCACTACATGTTTCACCATTGAAGCTAAACTGTGAAAACATGTCTTATCTTAATTTAAGAGTAGAGTAGAATATGAAGCTTCCGTTACTGAAGTTTATGTCCGATATAAAGCCAAATGAGTAAACAAATTTGATTTATATCAATGCTTAACAAAACATCGACAAATCTTTTGCACATTTTTTACGTTTCGTAATTTTGGCATTGAAACCAGTAAAGTATGAACATTTATACAACATTTGCTTTATCGTAGGTGACATCTGTTTCATAGATAAAGATTCTGGGGGCTAATTTGTTATATTTATATTGCAATTTACTTAGAGGAAAGTTAGTATAGAAAAATCCTTGAGAAATTCAGTATAGGTAACAAAATTTCTATAAAAATGTTGATAAAGGTCGAATAGGATCCCAATGTAGACATTGGGTTCCATAGTTGGGGCAGAACTGGAAGCTAAAATGGAAATGGTTGACTTTTTTAATAGTTTAAACCTTTATAGATTTTGCAACTGAAAATAAAGGTATAATAAAAACTGCTGTTTTGCTTTCATTTATGAGAAAGACAAAATATAAAGATACTGTTACAGGATTACACGTATTCCATGTTAAGGGTAAAACAGTTTTTGTCTAAAAGGAATAATATAGAGCGAGAATTTAAATAGTGTATATATAAAAAAGAAAGATATGGACAAACCATAAGTAGATTGTTTGGTTTGGGCCAGTGTTGTATCAAAGCGAGTAGACGGTTCTAAAGTTGAGGAGTAAGTTGACGAAGGCAAGTTAAACATAGGGGAAGAACTGGATACTAAAATGGAACTGGATGATGGCAATGGTGTCGAGGTTTCACTGACATCAACCGGGCTTTCAGTTGTAGCTGTAAAACGTATAATACTCGAATCAGATGACAAACCATAAGTAGATAGCTTGGTTTGAACCAGTGTTGTATCAAAGCTAGTAGACGGTTCTAAAGTAGCGGAGTAAGTTGACGAAAGCAAGTTAAAAGTTGGAACAGAACTGGAAGCTAAAATGGAACTGGATGATGACAATGGAGTCGAAGTTTGACTGACATCAACTGGGCTTTCAATTGTAGCTGTAAAACGTTTGATACTCTAATCAGATGCAATACAACAAGTTTGAATAATAACACATTCTTACTTTTTAAAAATTCTAACCGTTTAGAGTCTTTAACATTTGGACATAAAGGTATAATAAAAACTGCTGTTTTGTTTTCATTTAAGAGTAAGACAAAATATAAAGATTTTGTTACAGGATTAAACGTATTTGATGTTAAGGTAAAACAGTTTTTTGTCTAAAAGGAATAATATAGAGAGAGAATTTAAATAGTGTATATATAAAGAAGAAAGATATGGACAAACCATAAGTAGATTGCTTGGTTTCGACCAGTGTTGTATCAAAGCGAGTAGACGGTTCTAAAGTTGAGGAATAAGTTGACGAAGGCAAGTTAAACGTAGGGGAAGAACTGAAAGCTAAAATGGAACTGGATGATGGCAATGGAGTCGAGGTTTGAGTGACATCAACTGGGCTTTCACTTGTAGCTGTAAAACGTTTAATACTCGAATCAGATGCAGTACAGCGAGTTTAAACTGTAACACAACCTTACTTTTTAAAAATATTAACCTTTTATAGACTCTAACATTGGAATGTAAAGGTATAATAAAAACTGCTGTTTTGTTTTCATTTAAGAGTACGACAAAATATAAAGATTTTGTTACCGGATTAAGCATATTTGATGTTAAGGGTAAAATAGTTTTTGTCTAAAAAGAATAATATATAGCGAGAATTTAAATAGAAAGAAAGATATGGACAAACCATAAGTAGATTGCTTGGTTTGGGCCAGTGTTGTATCAAAGCGAGTAGACGGTTCTAAAGTTGAGGAAGGCAAGTTAAACGTAGGGGAAGAACTGGAAGCTAAAATGGAACTGGACGATGGCAATGGTGTCGAGGTTTCACTGACATCAACTGGGCTTTCAGTGGTAGCTGTAAAACGTTTGATACTCTAATCAGATGCAATATAGCAAGTTTGAATAATAACACAACATTACTTTTTAAAAATTCTAACCGTTTCGAGACTTTAACATTTGGACATAAAGGTATAATAAAAACTGCTGTTTTGTTTTCATTTAAGAGTAAGACAAAATATAAAGATTTTGTTACAGGATTAAACGTATTTGATGTTGAGGTAAAACAGTTTTTGTCTAAAAGGAATAATATATAGCGAGAATTTAAATAGTGTATATATAAAGAAGAAAGATATGGACAAACCATAAGTAGATTGCTTGGTGTCGACCAGTGTTGTATCAAAGCGAGTAGACGGTTCTAAAGTTGAGGAGTAAGTTGACGAAGGCAAGTTAAAAGTTGGAACAGAACTGGAAGCTAAAATGGAACTTGGTGATGGCAATGAAGTCGAGGTTTGACTGACATCAACTGGGCTTTCACTTGTAGCTGTAAAACGTATGATACGCTAATCAGTTTTGAAACAACATGGAAAAAATCACTACATGTTTCACCATTGAAGCTAAACTGTGAAAACATGTCTTATCTTAATTTAAGAGTAGAGTAGAATATGAAGCTTCCGTTACTGAAGTTTATGTCCGATATAAAGCCAAATGAGTAAACAAAGTTGATTTATAACAATGCTTAACAAAACATCGACAAATCTTTTGCACATTTTTTACGTTTTGTAATTTGGCATTGAAACCAGTAAAGTATGAACATTTATACAACATTTGCTTTATCGTAGGTGACATCTGTTTCATGGATAAAGATTCTGGGGGCTAATTTGTTATATTTATATTGCAATTTACTTAGAGGAAAGTTAGTATGGAGAAATCCTTGAGAAATTCAGTATAGGTAACAAAATTTCTATAAAAATGTTGATAAAGGTAGAATAGGATCCCAATGTAGACATTGGGTTCCATAGTTAGGGCAGAACTGGAAGCTAAAATGGAACTGGATGATGATAATGGCGTCGAAGTTTGACTGACATCAACTGGGCTTTCAGTTGTAGCTGTAAAATGTATGATACTCTAATCAGTTGTAACCAAACAAGTTTGGTTTTTCACACAACTTGACTTTTTTAATAGTTTAAACCTTTATAGATTTTGCAACTGAAAATAAAGGTATAATAAAAACTGCTGTTTTGTTTTCATTTATGAGAAAGACAAAATATAAAGATACTGTTACAGGATTACACGTATTCCATGTTAAGGGTAAAACAGTTTTTGTCTAAAAGGAATAATATAGAGCGAGAATTTAAATAGTGTATATATAAAGAAGAAAGATATGGACAAACCATAAGTAGATTGCTTGGTTTGGGCCAGTGTTGTATCAAAGCGAGTAGACGGTTCTAAAGTTGAGGAGTAAGTTGACGAAGGCAAGTTAAACGTAGGGGAAGAACTGGAAGCTAAAATGGAACTGGATGATGGCAATGGTGTCGAGGTTTCACTGACATCAACCGGGCTTTCAGTTGTAGCTGTAAAACGTATAATACTCGAATCAGATGACAAACCATAAGTAGATAGCTTGGTTTGAACCAGTATTGTATCAAAGCTAGTAGACGGTTCTAAAGTAGCGGAGTAAGTTGACGAAAGCAAGTTAAAAGTTGGAACAGAACTGGAAGCTAAAATGGAACTGGATGATGACAATGGAGTCGAAGTTTGACTGACATCAACTGGGCTTTCAGTTGTAGCTGTAAAACGTTTGATACTCTAATCAGATGCAATACAGCAAGTTTGAATAATAACACATTCTTACTTTTTAAAAATTCTAATCGTTTAGAGTCTTTAACATTTGGACATAAAGGTATAATAAAAACTGCTGTTTTGTTTTCATTTAAGAGTAAGACAAAATATAAAGATTTTGTTACAGGATTAAACGTATTTGATGTTAAGGTAAAACAGTTTTTTGTCTAAAAGGAATAATATAGAGAGAGAATTTAAATAGTGTATATATAAAGAAGAAAGATATGGACAAACCATAAGTAGATTGCTTGGTTTGGGCCAGTGTTGTATCAAAGCGAGTAGACGGTTCTAAAGTTGAGGAGTAAGTTGACGAAGGCAAGTTAAACGTAGGGGAAGAACTGGAAGCTAAAATGGAACTGGATGATGGCAATGGTGTCGAGGTTTCACTGACATCAACCGGGCTTTCAGTTGTAGCTGTAAAACGTATAATACTCGAATCAGATGACAAACCATAAGTAGATAGCTTGGTTTGAACCAGTATTGTATCAAAGCTAGTAGACGGTTCTAAAGTAGCGGAGTAAGTTGACGAAAGCAAGTTAAAAGTTGGAACAGAACTGGAAGCTAAAATGGAACTGGATGATGACAATGGAGTCGAAGTTTGACTGACATCAACTGGGCTTTCAGTTGTAGCTGTAAAACGTTTGATACTCTAATCAGATGCAATACAGCAAGTTTGAATAATAACACATTCTTACTTTTTAAAAATTCTAATCGTTTAGAGTCTTTAACATTTGGACATAAAGGTATAATAAAAACTGCTGTTTTGTTTTCATTTAAGAGTAAGACAAAATATAAAGATTTTGTTACAGGATTAAACGTATTTGATGTAAAGGTAAAACAGTTTTTTGTCTAAAAGGAATAATATAGAGCGCGAATTTAAATAGTGTATATATAAAGAAGAAAGATATGGACAAACCATAAGTAGATTGCTTGGTTTCGACCAGTGTTGTATCAAAGCGAGTAGACTGTTCTAAAGTTGAGGAGTAAGTTGACGAAGGCAAGTTAAACGTAGGGGAAGAACTGAAAGCTAAAATGGAACTGGACGATGGCAATGGAGTCGAGGTTTGAGTGACATCAACTGGGCTTTCACTTGTAGCTGTAAAACGTTTGATACTCGAATCAGATGCAGTACAGCGAGTTTAAACTGTAACACAACCTTACTTTTTAAAAATATTAACCTTTTATAGACTCTAACATTGGAACGTAAAGGTATAATAAAAACTGCTGTTTTGTTTTCATTTAAGAGTAAGACAAAATATAAAGATTTTGTTACAGGATTAAGCATATTTGATGTTAAGGGTAAAATAGTTTTTGTCTAAAAAGAATAATATATAGCGAGAATTTAAATAGTGTATATATAAAGAAGAAAGATATGGACAAACCATAAGTAGATTGCTTGGTTTGGGCCAGTGTTGTATCAAAGCTAGTTGACGGTTCTAAAGTTGAGGAGTAAGTTGACGAAGGCAAGTTAAACGTAGGGGAAGAACTGGAAGCTAAATTGGAACTGGATGATGGCAGTGGAGTCGAGGTTTGACTGACATCAACTTGGCTTTCAGTTGTAGCTGTAAAACGTTTGATACTCTAATCAGATGCAATACAGCAAGTTTGAATAATAACACAACCTTACTTTTTAAAAATTCTAACCGTTTAGAGACTTTAACATTTGGACATAAAGGTATAACAAAAACTGCTGTTTTGTTTTCATTTAAGAGTAAGACAAAATTTAAAGATTTTGTTACAGGATTAAACGTATTTGATGTTAAGGTAAAATAGTTTTTGTCTTAAAGGAATAATATATAGCGAGAATTTAAATAGTGTATATATAAAGAAAAAAGATATGGACAAACCATAAGTAGATTGCTTGGTTTCGACCAGTGTTGTATCAAAGCGAGTGGACGGTTCTAAAGTTGAGGAGTAAGTTGACGAAGGCAAGGTAAAAGTTGGAACAGAACTGGAAGCTAAATTGGAACTGGATGATGGCAGTGGAGTCGAGGTTTGACTGACATCAACTGGGCTTTCACTTGTAGCTGTAAAACGTATGATACGCTAATCAGTTTTGAAACAACATGGAAAAAAATCCCTATAGGTTTTTCCATTGCAGCTAAACTGTGAAAACACGTCTTTGTTATCTTAATTTAAGAGTAGAATAGAATATGAAGCTTCTGTTACTGATACTTGTTCATTGTGATGCCATTGTATTGTAACGTTAACTTTTTGCGTCATTTTGTATTATAACGTTAACTTTTTACGTCAATTTGTATTATAACGTTAACAGTTTTACGTCATTCTTGATTGATGTTTTTGTTTTTGCCACATTACATATTTGTTCTTTTCTTTAGTATCTATATCAATATTTTGAAACATTAAATTCAGTTACACTTGACGAAGACACCAGTACAGGTGTCGAAAGCTCGTGTTGTTCAAAGCAACTTACTACGTGGTGATGTCTTAATTTTTTATCATTAGTATGGAACCCACGTTTAAAGAGAGTTTCAAACATTTCTTACAAATATTTGAATGTTATTTGATCTGAGTGGGCCTGTATCGGACTGCGGGACACATACAGTCTTTTATTAATTGAAGCCATACTGATATTTGTACAATTTTAAGTAGACATGTTAAGTAGACACAATAAGGGATTCAATAAAAAGAGCACTTTTATCGTTTACAGCTGAAAACTTAAACCATTTAGCAAAATATGTTGTTTTTTATTTTACAACATAAAAGCAACTGAATGTAGTTGCCTTGACAAAAATGTTCAAAACCATACTACACATATTTTTATACAAATACAAACTTGTAAGAGATGTATACAAATTAAAACCAAAAAAAGAAGTTGAAGCTGTAAAACTTATGATACTATTATGAGTTTCTAATCCACTGAGCTGGGTATATATAACAGTCCCACTAATAAAATCATTGTTAAAATTAAAGGCTTCAACAATTAAACTAAAAAGATCACAAAAAACTGCCTGTCCTTGTGTTTTTTAAGATTAAAACAAAGGTTTTTCTACACAGAAATGAGTATGTCGGATGCAATTAAGAGAACATTGCAAATACAACATAGCCAACTTGTCACACAGACGAGGTCCAAGTAAAATGTTGACAAATCTTACACAGATTGATTAGTTTCTATTATGAAAGTGCCTAAGGTAAAAGGAAGTGAAAATTTTAAATATCGTTTCATCTGCTGAGGGGGGGGGGGGGGGGTATGTTTTGTGAGATGAAAGTGCGTATTTTTACAGGTGTATATAAATACGAATTGCTGATGTATTGCAAATGTTGAATCAAAACGAGTAGAAGGTTCCAAAGTGGAAGCATCAGTTGACAAATACAAGTTAAAAGTTGCGACAGAACTGGTAAGTAAACTGGAACCGAGTGATGGCAATGTAGCCGAGGTTTGAGGGATATCCACTGTGTTTCCAGTTGAAGCTGTAAAACGTATGATAATATTATGAGTTTGTATTCCACCGAGCTGGGTATATATAACAGCCTCTATTTTAACAGTTTTCTTGGAGCCGCCGTGGAGCGCAGCGGAATAAGGTTCCTTTGAGGGTATGTAAAGAGAAACAGTTTGACTCCAAGTCATACGAGAATATTAGTGAATTCGCGATGTCACCAACTTGCTGCCAACGTTCTTATGTAAAAATTTCTTTATCCCTCCTCCAGTGAACGTGATGGCGTAGCAATACTTTGGTCTATGTTTCCATCAAAAAGCATGAAAAGTCATTAAAGAGCGATCTTAGTGTTTGTAATTTGTGCAGTAGCATTGTCCGAATATAAGTGAAATTCTTGAGTGAGAACCACATGGAAAGTTTGACAATGGGAACATCTTTTTGCATGATGGTTCGAAAGTGTGAACCTCATCGAAGACCGGGCGAGGCTGATATTCCTGTCAGATATATTGTGGTTTCGGGACACATGACTGAATCAACACGAACTGAAAGAGTCACCATTTTCATCTCCAACATTTGACAAGTTACGGTATGGGTTGTTTTAAAACTATACCGGTTAACGTCAAACATGGCGGACAACTCTGTTTGAGTTAAAATCTTAACTAAGAATGACGCATACAGCTTTCGGCTAAATCAAGTCGCTACAATGGATTTGATAAACTACCTAGATTCGCGCTGTTTTAATGTTTGCATGCAGTTTTGAATGGAAAGCCAGGCGGAAATTCTCGAGTGAGGTTCCTAATTTGTACCAACTTCTAGTTCTTAATTCATTTAATACTGACTTTGAGTTGAATGCACTGTATTGAGCATCGGTATGCCGGCGCTGTTCAGTCAACGGCACATGGCCCAGCAGTCAGACAACAGAGACTGCCTAAATCACCACGGTGATGCCCCTGACTACTACGGACAGGCCAGTCAGTGATATCACTTGTGTCCTGTACACCATTAAAGTTTACAAAATCCAAAACAATTGTGTAGATGTTACTAAGATGCATTTAGTGTTTGTTAACAGATTAAAATTCGAATTAAAAGATAATATGTACACCGTATCGATCAAAAAGTGAAAAGTGGAGAATGCAGTCGATGTAACACTCACGTAAAGTCAGCTTAAAAATGAATGGCAAAATATTTCCCAATTCGTTAACAAAATAGTAAACTCTTATACAGAATAACTTCATGCAGATTTTTATATGAATATAAGATTGAATAAAAGCATATAAGTTTGCTCTATTAGTAAATAACTTTTACAAAATTAACACCCAATACAACTCAGATCCGCCCCTTCAAGAAGAACCAGATCACATGGGAAGTAGCAGCATCTGTGTTACCAACGTATTTCGTTTCATTTTGAAATATTCTTTCGTTTCAAGCTTGGTAAAAGACAATGTGGATCTTCTTTGGTGTCTTAGAGATTAGCATTTTAATGCAAATAGACACTTAGGAAGGTAACAGAAATAGCATAATGAAGGCCATTTAGAAAAGAAGTTTAAATTGCCCGATTTAATCTTTAGCCTTTGAAAGGTACATATATTCTAACGTGATGCTTACAAATTAGCTGCATTTAATATATGACCGACAATTGTTTCCAATTATTTGGCTATTTTTTCCAAATCTCTGGTTTATGCATCCTTCAAACTGAAGCGATATATTCATTTTAGCGTAATTTTTTTTAGTCAGGCAATGACGTTCAAACACTTTTCTTTTAATTAAATTCATTTGGAAAGTACAGTATTGCAGCTCATAATCTCTTGAATTGTGCTCAGATATAATAACCAAATGTTAAAGCATGCAGAACAATTTCGGGCCATTGCGTTCTAAATCAATTTCATAAGTAGGCATACGGACTCGCTGCCCGAGTACGCAGTGCGCCATAGTATCTCACGAGCCTTCCATCCATGATCGCCGGGGCAAACCAAACTCAGTCCCAATACAAAAAAATCTGATCACTCTCAATTCAGACTAGCAAATGAATTGTCATTGTACTTTCCGTTCTTGTTGACTGGTCTAACAGCTAACTCGCAGAATAATTTAAGTTGGTAAATATATAGTAGTTGGTAAATACAATTATAGATGTAAACTTAGTAGAGAACCCCATATACTCATTTAAGTTCTTAAATATAATTAGAGAAGTAAATTTAGTGCAAAGCTGTGCAATGAGAATAAATATTTTGCTTGAATTTTCGTCATATAAAACTATTTCTCGAACCAAATGATTTGTGACCCCACAGGATAAAAAGTTGCACCCTTTCAGTCTAATTAAATGCATATAAAGTAGAATAAACCTTTTGTGGAAGTCATAACTTCTTCTGTAGTGCTTGTATCCGTGAAAGTAGATGTTTCCAAGGTTGGATCTATAGATGAAGAGACTGACTCAAATGTTTGAGCCGAACTTGCATCAGATGAAGGAAAGTTAGTTGAAGCTGTGAATAAAGTCAAATGCGTGATTGTTTGTAAACGATTTCAATAATCCAATCTACTATTATCAGTTAAATGATTCAAGAATTCATAATAAATTTTAAGTTCTCTATTTTGATTTAATGGTACCAATATATACACTGGACATTTGCATAGCAGTTTCCCTTAAAACTCGATTTAGATGACCACAGGACAAAAAAATGTTTATTTCGATAAATGGAAAGGCTTTTTCAAATCAGCTGAACATATGTTTAAGAGAAATAGAGCGCAGTTATAGATGTGAATTGAGTACAGAGTCGTACAGACTTTAGATTCTTCATTTTAATATGACGCTACACATAAATACACTAGTTTGTTGAAAAATCGATTTGCTTAAAAATTTCAAAGATGACCACAGCACAAAAAAGTTTATTTCAATAAATGTAAAGGCTATTTCAAATCAGCTGAACATATTTTCAAGAACCTTAGGGCGCAATTATAGATGTAAATTGAGTAGAGAGTCCCATATAATCATTCAAATTCGTAAATAGTATTAGATATGCAAATAGGTTTGCGGGTCCAGTGTAAAAAGAAATATTTTGTAGGAATAAAAGCCATAACAATATTTCTTGAACCAAATGATTTTTGAAGAAAGATAAAATGTTGCACCTTTTCGGTCTAATTGAATGAATACAGAGTAGAACAAACCTTTTGTGGAAGTAATAATGTCTTCTGTAGTGCTTGTATCCGTAAAAGTAGATGTTTCCAAGGTTGGGTCTAAGGATGAAGAGACAGAGTCAAATGCCTGAGTCGAGCTTGCATCAGACAAAGGAAAGTCAGTTGATCTTACGGTTTCAGTGACATCATAAGCGTTAGATGAAGCTGTGAATAAAGTAAAATAAGCGATTTTGTGTGGAAGATTTCAATAATCCAATCTACAATTATCAGTTATATAATTATATACCTCATAAAAATTTAGATTCTTCATTTTCATATGTTGCTACAAATAAATACACTAGTTTGTTATAAAGTCGATTTAGATGACCACAGGACCAAAAAAGTTTATTTCGATAAATGGAAAGGCTTTTTCAAATCAGCTGAACATATGTTTAAGAGAAATAGAGCGCAGTTATAGATGTGAATTGAGTACAGAGTCATATAGAATCTATACGTTCTTAAATATATTTAGAGATGCAAATTGCTTTGAGGGTCCCGTATAGAACAGACATGTTTTGTAGAAATAAGTTTCATTAAAATACTTCTCGAACCAAATAATTTTTGAACAGAGAAGATACAATGTTGCACCTTTTTGGTCTAATTGAATGAATACAAAGTAGAACAAACCTTTTGTGGCAGTAATAATTTGTTCTGTAGTGCTTGTATCCGTAAAAGTAGATGTTTCCAAGATTGAGTCTAAGGATGAAGAGACAGAGTCAAATGACTGAGTCGAACTTGCATCAGACAAAGGAGAGTCAGTTGATCTTACGGTTTCAGTGACATCATAAACGTTAGTTGAAGCTGTGAATAAAGTCAAAAGAGCGATTTTGTGTGGAAGATTTAAAAAACCAATCTACTATTATCAATTATGTATTTTGATACCTCAAAAGAAATTTAGAATCTTTCCTTCAATATAATGCTACACATGAATACACTAGTTTGTTGAAAAGTCGATTTGCTTAAAAATTTCAAAGATGACCACAACACAAAAAAGTTTCTTTCGATAAATGTAAAGGCTATTTCAAATCAGCCAAACATATTTTCAAGAACCTTAGTACGCAATTATAGATGTAAATTGAGTAGAGAGTCCCATATAATCATTTAAATTCGTAAATATTATTAGATATGCAAATGGGTTTGCGGGTCCAGTATAGAAAACAAATATTTTGTAGGAATAAAAGCCATAACAATATTTCTTGAACCAAATGATTTTTGAAGAAACATAAAATGTTGCACCTTTTCGGTCTAATTGAATGAATACAGAGTAGAACAAACCTTTTGTGGAAGTAATAATTTGTTCTGTAGTGCTTGTATCCGTAAAAGTAGATGTTTCCAAGGTTGGGTCTAGGGATGAAGAGACAGAGTCAAATGCCTGAGTCGAGCTTGCATCAGACAAAGGAAAGTCAGTTGATCTTACGGTTTCAGTGGCATCATAAGCGTTAGTTGAAGCTGTGAATAAAGTAAAATAAGCGATTTTGTGTGGAAGATTTTAATAATCCAATCTACAATTATCAGTTATATAATTATATACCTCATAAAAATTTAGATTCTTCATTTTCATATGTTGCTACAAATAAATACACTGGTTTGTTATAAAGTCGATTTAGATGACCGCAGGACCAAAAACGTTTATTTCGATAAATGGAAAGGCTTTTTCAAATCAGCTGAACATATGTTTAAGAGAAATAGAGCGCAGTTATAGATGTGAATTGAGTACAGAGTCATATAGAATCTATACGTTCTTAAATATATTTAGAGATGCAAATTGCTTTGAGGGTCCCGTATAGAACAGACATGTTTTGTAGAAATAAGTTTCATAAAAATACTTCTCGAACCAAATGATTTTTGAAGAAAGATAAAATGTTGCACCCTTTTCGGTCTAATTGAATGAATACAAAGTAGAACAAACCTTTTGTGGAAGTAAGAACTTCTTCTGTAGTGCTTGTATCCGTAAAAGTAGATGTTCCCAAGGTTGGGTCTAGGGATGAAGAGACAGAGTCAAATGCCTGAGTCGAACTTGCATCAGACAAAGGAGAGTCAGTTGATCTTACGGTTTCAGTGACATCATAAGCGTTAGTTGAAGCTGTGAATAAAGTCAAAAGAGCGATTTTGTGTGGAAGATTTAAAAAACCAATCTACTATTATCAATTATGTATTTTGATACCTCAAAAGAAATTTAGAATCTTTCCTTCAATATAATGCTACACATGAATACACTAGTTTGTTGAAAAGTCGATTTGCTTAAAAATTTCAAAGATGACCACAACACAAAAAAGTTTCTTTCGATAAATGTAAAGGCTATTTCAAATCAGCCAAACATATTTTCAAGAACCTTAGTACGCAATTATAGATGTAAATTGAGTAGAGAGTCCCATATAATCATTTAAATTCGTAAATATTATTAGATATGCAAATGGGTTTGCGGGTCCAGTATAGAAAACAAATATTTTGTAGGAATAAAAGCCATAACAATATTTCTTGAACCAAATGATTTTTGAAGAAACATAAAATGTTGCACCTTTTCGGTCTAATTGAATGAATACAGAGTAGAACAAACCTTTTGTGGAAGTAATAATTTGTTCTGTAGTGCTTGTATCCGTAAAAGTAGATGTTTCCAAGGTTGGGTCTAGGGATGAAGAGACAGAGTCAAATGCCTGAGTCGAGCTTGCATCAGACAAAGGAAAGTCAGTTGATCTTACGGTTTCAGTGACATCATAAGCGTTAGATGAAGCTGTGAATAAAGTAAAATAAGCGATTTTGTGTGGAAGATTTCAATAATCCAATCTACAATTATCAGTTATATAATTATATACCTCATAAAAATTTAGATTCTTCATTTTCATATGTTGCTACAAATAAATACACTAGTTTGTTATAAAGTCGATTTAGATGACCACAGGACCAAAAAAGTTTATTTCGATAAATGGAAAGGCTTTTTCAAATCAGCTGAACATATGTTTAAGAGAAATAGAGCGCAGTTATAGATGTGAATTGAGTACAGAGTCATATAGAATCTATACGTTCTTAAATATATTTAGAGATGCAAATTGCTTTGAGGGTCCCGTATAGAACAGACATGTTTTGTAGAAATAAGTTTCATAAAAATACTTCTCGAACCAAATGATTTTTGAAGAAAGATAAAATGTTGCACCCTTTTCGGTCTAATTGAATGAATACAAAGTAGAACAAACCTTTTGTGGAAGTAAGAACTTCTTCTGTAGTGCTTGTATCCGTAAAAGTAGATGTTCCCAAGGTTGGGTCTAGGGATGAAGAGACAGAGTCAAATGCCTGAGTCGAACTTGCATCAGACAAAGGAGAGTCAGTTGATCTTACGGTTTCAGTGACATCATAAGCGTTAGTTGAAGCTGTGAATAAAGTCAAAAGAGCGATTTTGTGTGGAAGATTTAAAAAACCAATCTACTATTATCAATTATGTATTTTGATACCTCAAAAGAAATTTAGAGTCTTTCCTTCAATATAATGCTACACATGAATACACTAGTTTGTTGAAAAGTCGATTTGCTTAAAAATTTCAAAGATGACCACAACACAAAAAAGTTTCTTTCGATAAATGTAAAGGCTATTTCAAATCAGCCGAACATATTTTCAAGAACCTTAGTACGCAATTATAGATGTAAATTGAGTAGACAGTCCCATACAATCATTTAAATTCGTAAATATTATTAGATATGCAAATGGGTTTGCGGGTCCGGTATAAAAAAGAAATATTTTGTAGGAATAAAAGCCATAACAATATTTCTTGAACCAAATGATTTTTGTAGAAACATAAAATGTTGCACCTTTTCGGTCTAATTGAATGAATACAAAGTAGAACAAACCTTTTGTGGAAGTAAGAATGTCTTCTGTAAAGCTTGTATCCGTAAAAGTAGATGTTTCCAAGGTTGGGTCTAAAGAGGAAGAGACAGAGTCAAATGCCGGAGTCGAACTTGCTTCAGACAAAGGAAAGTCAGTTGATCTTACGGTTTCAGTGGCATCATAAGCGTTAGTTGAAGCTGTGAATAAAGTCAAATAAGCGATTTTGTGTGGAAGATTTCAATAATCTAGTCTACAATTATCAGTTATATAATTATATACCTCATAAAAATTGAGATTCTTCATTTTAATATGTTGCTACAAATAAATACACTAGTTGTTAAAAAGCCAATTTAGATGACCACAGGACAAAAAATGTTTATTTCGATAAATGGAAAGGCTTTTTCAAATCAGCTGAACATATTTTTAAGAGAAATAGAGCGCAGTTATAGATGTGAATTGAGTACAGAGTCGTATAGAATCTATAAGTTCTTAAATATATTTAGAGATGCAAATTGCTTTGAGGGTCCCGTATAGAACAGATATATTTTGTAGAAATAAGTTTCATAAAAGCAATTTTCGAACAGAGAAGATACAATGTTTCACCTGTTCGGTTTACTTAATTGAAAACAAAGTAGAACAAACCTTTTGTGGAAGTAATAATTTGTTCTGTAGTGCTTGTATCCGTAAAAGTAGATGTTTCCAAGGTTGGGTCTAGGGATGAAGAGACAGAGTCAAATGCCTGAGTCGAGCTTGCATCAGACAAAGGAAAGTCAGTTGATCTTACGGTTTCAGTGACATCATAAGCGTTAGTTGAAGCTGTGAATAAAGTAAAATAAGCGATTTTGTGTGGAAGATTTTAATAATCCAATCTACAATTATCAGTTATATAATTATATACCTCATAAAAATTTAGATTCTTCATTTTCATATGTTGCTACAAATAAATACACTAGTTTGTTATAAAGTCGATTTAGATGACCACAGGACCAAAAACGTTTATTTCGATAAATGGAAAGGCTTTTTCAAATCAGCTGAACATATGTTTAAGAGAAATAGAGCGCAGTTATAGATGTGAATTGAGTACAGAGTCATATAAAATCTATACGTTCTTAAATATATTTAGAGATGCAAATTGCTTTGAGGGTCCCGTATAGAACAGACATGTTTTGTAGAAATAAGTTTCATAAAAATACTTCTCGAACCAAATGATTTTTGAAGAAAGATAAAATGTTGCGCCCTTTTCGGTCTAATTGAATGAATACAAAGTAGAACAAACCTTTTGTGGAAGTAAGAACTTCTTCTGTAGTGCTTGTATCCGTAAAAGTAGATGTTTCTAAGGTTGGGTCTAAGGATGAAGAGACAGAGTCAAATGCCTGAGTCGAACTTGCATCAGACAAAGGAGAGTCAGTTGATCTTACGGTTTCAGTAACATCATAAGCGTTAGTTGAAGCTGTGAATAAAGTCAAAAGAGCGATTTTGTGTGGAAGATTTAAAAAACCAATCTACTATTATCAATTATGTATTTTGATACCTCAAAAGAAATTTAGAATCTTTCCTTCAATATAATGCTACACATGAATACACTAATTTGTTGAAAAGTCGATTTGCTTAAACATTTCAAAGATGACCACAACACAAAAAAGTTTCTTTCGATAAATGTAAAGGCTATTTCAAATCAGCCGAACATATTTTCAAGAACCTTAGTACGCAATTATAGATGTAAATTGAGTAGAGAGTCCCATATAATCATTTAAATTCGTAAATATTATTAGATATGCAAATGGGTTTGCGGGTCCAGTATAGAAAAGAAATATTTTGTAGGAATAAAAGCCATAACAATATTTCTTGAACCAAATGATTTTTGAAGAAACATAAAATGTTGCACCTTTTCGGTCTAATTGAATGAATACAAAGTAGAACAAACCTTTTGTGGAAGTAATAATGTCTTCTGTAAAGCTTGTATCCGTAAAAGTAGATGTTTCCAAGGTTGGGTCTAAAGAGGAAGAGACAGAGTCAAATGCCGGAGTCGAACTTGCTTCAGACAAAGGAAAGTCAGTTGATCTTACGGTTTCAGTGGCATCATAAGCGTTAGTTGAAGCTGTGAATAAAGTCAAATAAGCGATTTTGTGTGGAAGATTTCAATAATCTAGTCTGCAATTATCAGTTATATAATTATATACCTCATAAAAATTGAGATTCTTCATTTTAATATGTTGCTACAAATAAATACACTAGTTGTTAAAAAGCCAATTTAGATGACCACAGGACAAAAAATGTTTATTTCGATAAATGGAAAGGCTTTTTCAAATCAGCTGAACATATTTTTAAGAGAAATAGAGCGCAGTTATAGATGTGAATTGAGTACAGAGTCGTATAGAATCTATAAGTTCTTAAATATATTTAGAGATGCAAATTGCTTTGAGGGTCCCGTATAGAACAGACATATTTTGTAGAAATAAGTTTCATAAAAGCAATTTTCGAACAGAGAAGATACAATGTTTCACCTGTTCGGTTTACTTAATTGAAAACAAAGTAGAACAAACCTTTTGTGGAAGTAATAATTTGTTCTGTAGTGCTTGTATCCGTAAAAGTAGATGTTTCCAAGGTTGGGTCTAGGGATGAAGAGACAGAGTCAAATGCCTGAGTCGAGCTTGCATCAGACAAAGGAAAGTCAGTTGATCTTACGGTTTCAGTGACATCATAAGCGTTAGTTGAAGCTGTGAATAAAGTAAAATAAGCGATTTTGTGTGGAAGATTTTAATAATCCAATCTACAATTATCAGTTATATAATTATATACCTCATAAAAATTTAGATTCTTCATTTTCATATGTTGCTACAAATAAATACACTAGTTTGTTATAAAGTCGATTTAGATGACCACAGGACCAAAAACGTTTATTTCGATAAATGGAAAGGCTTTTTCAAATCAGCTGAACATATGTTTAAGAGAAATAGAGCGCAGTTATAGATGTGAATTGAGTACAGAGTCATATAAAATCTATACGTTCTTAAATATATTTAGAGATGCAAATTGCTCTGAGGGTCCCGTATAGAACAGACATGTTTTGTAGAAATAAGTTTCATAAAAATACTTCTCGAACCAAATGATTTTTGAAGAAAGATAAAATGTTGCACCCTTTTCGGTCTAATTGAATGAATACAAAGTAGAACAAACCTTTTGTGGAAGTAAGAACTTCTTCTGTAGTGCTTGTATCCGTAAAAGTAGATGTTTCCAAGGTTGGGTCTAAGGATGAAGAGACAGAGTCAAATGCCTGAGTCGAACTTGCATCAGACAAAGGAGAGTCAGTTGATCTTACGGTTTCAGTGACATCATAAGCGTTAGTTGAAGCTGTGAATAAAGTCAAAAGAGCGATTTTGTGTGGAAGATTTAAAAAACCAATCTACTATTATCAATTATGTATTTTGATACCTCAAAAGAAATTTAGAATCTTTCCTTCAATATAATGCTACACATGAATACACTAGTTTGTTGAAAAGTCGATTTGCTTAAAAATTTCAAAGATGACCACAACACAAAAAAGTTTCTTTCGATAAATGTAAAGGCTATTTCAAATCAGCCGAACATATTTTCAAGAACCTTAGTACGCAATTATAGATGTAAATTGAGTAGAGAGTCCCATATAATCATTTAAATTCGTAAATATTATTAGATATGCAAATGGGTTTGCGGGTCCAGTACAGAAAAGAAATATTTTGTAGGAATAAAAGCCATAACAATATTTCTTGAACCAAATGATTTTTGAAGAAAGATAAAATGTTGCACCTTTTCGGTCTAATTGAATGAATACAAAGTAGAACAAACCTTTTGTGGAAGTAATAATGTCTTCTGTAAAGCTTGTATCCGTAAAAGTAGATGTTTCCAAGGTTGGGTCTAGGGATGAAGAGACAGAGTCAAATGCCTGAGTCGAACTTGCATCAGACAAAGGAAAGTCAGTTGATCTTACGGTTTCAGTGACATCATAAGCGTTAGATGAAGCTGTGAATAAAGTCAAAAGAGCGATTTTGTGTGGAAGATTTAAAAAACCAATCTACTATTATCAATTATGTATTTTGATACCTCAAAAGAAATTTAGAATCTTTCCTTCAATATAATGCTACACATGAATACACTAGTTTGTTGAAAAGTCGATTTGCTTAAAAATTTCAAAGATGACCACAACACAAAAAAGTTTCTTTCGATAAATGTAAAGGCTATTTCAAATCAGCCAAACATATTTTCAAGAACCTTAGTACGCAATTATAGATGTAAATTGAGTAGAGAGTCCCATATAATCATTTAAATTCGTAAATATTATTAGATATGCTTTTTGGGGGTTGTGGCCAAAAAATTGTGCCACAGGGAAACACAGATCATGACTAAACCTTCTACGACTAAACTGGCAACCTATTACTCATACCATAAGGGTAGAAAGTCTCATAATATAGATAGCTTTTGATACTTTGCGGTTTGAAATTAATTTAGTGTTCGGAAGTAATAACAAAGTCATATTGTTAAAATAAAATGAATTTTTATATAAAAACAAAAATATGCATATATACATATATATATCACAGATTTTTAAATTCATTGGAATAATTTTAGTAAAATAAAAAAATAAAATAAAATAAGTATGGGGGTTTGGGAATCTATTGTGGCTGATCAACCAAAAATGTAAAACGAGCTGGTGAAAGAACTGCCAAAAGTAAGCCAAAAGATCTAATTCCGAAAGTAGACTCCTGATCAGTTTAGCAATATAGCCTATACAAGGTGCAGTGATATTCATTCTTTCGACATCCATCCCATAGTTCTGGGTTGAAAAGTACAGTTTCTGTGATTCTCTCACCATCCAGTTTAGTCAGAGACGCTGATCAATTTAGCAATATTCAAGTACAGTGACAATCATTCAGTCAACATCCATCCCATAGTTCACAATGGATAAGTACAGTTTCTGTGATTCTCTCACCATCCAGTTTAGTCAGAAACGCTGATCCAATTAGCAATATTACAAGTACAGTGACAATTATCATTCAACACCATCCCATAGTTCCCGGTAAAAAGATACAATTTTTGTGATTCTGTCATCATCCAGTTTAATCAGAGACGCTGATCACAACAGAAACAACTGAGACTTTGCGAACTGGAGGAACTTTCGAATCCAACATGTAAGAATTTAACCAACTGGCCTTATATATATATATTATTATTTTTATTATTATTAGACGAGATGGTGACATGCTATCGGCTCCGATTTGATATGATGCATCTTTATCAAATAGAAATAGCATGTTGAACACTGAGCGTCGGGTGCCCTGATGACTCGCTCTACAAAATTATTTAAATTAAAGGTACATTTGCCGATCTAGTTTCAAAATTTAATTAACTTGCAGGAGTCTACTTTCGGAATTAGATCTTTTGGCTTACTTTTGGCAGTTCTTTCACCAGCTCGTTTTACATTTTTGGTTGATCAGCCACAATAGATTCCCAAACCCCCATTCTTATTTTATTTTATTATTTTATTTTATTAAAATTATTCCAATGAATTTAAAAATCTGTGATATATATATGTATATATGCATATTTTTGTTTTTATATAAAAATTCATTTTATTTTAACAATATGACTTTGTTATTACTTCCGAACACTAAATTAATTTCAGACCGCAAAGTATCAAAAGCTATCTATATTATGAGACTTTCTACCCTTATGGTATGAGTAATAGGTTGCCAGTTTAGTCGTATAAGGTTTAGTCATGATCTGTGTTTCCCTGTGGTACAATTTTTTGGCCACAACCCCCAAAAACAATTTTTTGGCCACAACCCCCAAAAACAAATAAGCGATTTTGTGTGGAAGATTTCAATAATCTAGTCTACAATTATCAGTTATATAATTATATACCTCATAAAAATTGAGATTCTTCATTTTAATATGTTGCTACAAATAAATACACTAGTTGTTAAAAAGCCAATTTAGATGACCACAGGACAAAAAATGTTTATTTCGATAAATGGAAAGGCTTTTTCAAATCAGCTGAACATATTTTTAAGAGAAATAGAGCGCAGTTATAGATGTGAATTGAGTACAGAGTCGTATAGAATCTATAAGTTCTTAAATATATTTAGAGATGCAAATTGCTTTGAGGGTCCCGTATAGAACAGATATATTTTGTAGAAATAAGTTTCATAAAAGCAATTTTCGAACAGAAAAGATACAATGTTTCACCTGTTCGGTTTACTTAATTGAAAACAAAGTAGAACAAACCTTTTGTGGAAGTAAGAACTTCTTCTGTAGTGCTTGTATCCGTAAAAGTAGATGTTTCCAAGGTTGGGTCTAAGGATGAAGAGACAGAGTCAAATGCCTGAGTCGAACTTGCATCAGACAAGAGAAAGTCAGTTGACCTTACGGTTTCAGTGACATCATAAGCGTTAGTTGAAGCTGTGAATAAAGTCAAAAAAGCCATTTTTTGTGGAAGATTTCAAAAAACAATCTAATATTATCAATTATATATTTCGATACCTCATAAAAATTTTGATTCTTCATTTTAATATGCTTCTACAAATAAATAAACTAGTTTGTTATAAAGTCGATTTAGATGACCACAGGAAAAAAATGTTTATTTCGATAAATGGAAAGGCTTTTTCAAATCAGCTGAAGATATTTTTTAAGAGAACTAGAGCGCAGTTATAGATGTAAATTGAGTACAGAGTCGTAAAGAATCTATAAGTTCCTAAATATTTTTAAAGATGCAATTTGCTTTGAGGGTAACGTATAAAACAGACAAATTTTGTAGGAATATGTTTCATAAAAATATTTCTCCAAGCAAATAATTTTTGAACAGAGAAGATACAGTGTTGCCCCTTTTTAGATCTAATTGAATAAATACAAATTAGAACAAACATTTTGTGGAAGTAAGAACTTCATCTGTAGTGCTTGTATCCGTAAACCAATCTGTAAAGCAACAATATGTAGTCGGTTGGTTGGTTGATGTTTTTAATAAATAGTATTTAATATACTATTATCAAGTATATATTTCGATACCTCATAAAAATTAGTTTCTTCATTTTAATATGATGCTACACATAAATACACTAGTTTGTTGAAAAGTCGATTTGCTTAAAAATTTCAAAGATGACCACAACACAAAAAAGTTTATTTCGATAAATGTAAAGGTTATTTCAAATCAGCTGAACATATTTTCAAGAACCTTAGTACGCAATTATAGATGTAAATTGAGTAGAGAGTCCCATATCATCATTTAAATTCGTAAATATTATTAGATATGCAAATAGGTTTGCGGGTCCAATATAGAAAAGAAATATTTTGTAGGAATAAAAGCCATAACAATATTTCTTGAACCAAATGATTTTTGAAGAAAGATAAAATGTTGCACCTTTTCGGTCTAATTGAATGAATACAAAGTAGAACAAACCTTTTGTGGAAGTAAGAACTTCTTCTGTAGTGCTTGTATCCATAAAAGTAGATGTTTCCAAGGTTGGGTCTAAGGATGAAGAGACAGAGTCAAATGCCTGAGTCGAACTTGCATCAGACAAAGGAGAGTCAGTTGATCTTACGGTTTCACTGACATCATAAGCGTTAGTTGAAGCTGTGAATAAAGTCAAAAGAGCAATTTTGTGTGGAAGATTTCAAAAACCAATCTACTATTATCAATTATATATTTCGATACCTCATAAAAATTTAGATTCTTTCTTTTAATATGATGCTACACATAAATACACCAGTTTGTTGAAAAGTCGATTTGCTAAAAAATGTCAAAGATGACCACAGCACAAAAAAGTTTATTTCGATAAATGTAAAGGCCATTTCAAATCAGCTGAACAAATTTTCAAGAATCTTAGTACGCAATTATAGATGTAAATTGAGTAGAGAGTCCCATAAATTCATTCAAATTCGTAAATATTTTTAGATATGCAAATAGGTTTGCGGATCCAATATAGAAAAGAAATATTTTGTAGGAATAAAAGCCATAACAATATTTCTTGAACCAAATGATTTTTGAAGAAAGATAAAATGTTGCACCTTTTCGGTCTAATTGAATGAATACAGAGTAGAACAAACCTTTTCTGGAAGTAAGAACTTCTTCTGTAGTGCTTGTATCCGTAAAAGTAGATGTTTCCAAGGTTGAGTCTAAGGATGAAGAGACAGAGTCAAATGCCTGAGTCGAACTTGCATCCGACAAAGGAAAGTCAGTTGATCTTACGGTTTCAGTGACATCATAAGCGTTAGTTGAAGCTGTGAATAAAGTCAAATAAGCGATTTTGTGTGCAAGATTTCAAAAACCAATCTACTATTATCAATTATATATTTCGATACCTCATAAGAAATTTAGATTCTTTCTTTTAATATGATGCTACACATAAATACACCAGTTTGTTGAAAAGTCGATTTGCTAAAAACTGTCAAAGATGACCACAGCACAAAAAAGTTTATTTCGATAAATGTAAAGGCCATTTCAAATCAGCTGAACAAATTTTCAAGAATCTTAGTACGCAATTATAGATGTAAATTGAGTAGAGAGTCCCATAAATTCATTCAAATTCGTAAATATTTTTAGATATGCAAATAGGTTTGCGGATCCAATATAGAAAAGAAATATTTTGTAGGAATAAAAGCCATAACAATATTTCTTGAACCAAATGATTTTTGAAGAAAGATAAAATGTTGCACCTTTTCGGTCTAATTGAATGAATACAGAGTAGAACAAACCTTTTCTGGAAGTAAGAACTTCTTCTGTAGTGCTTGTATCCGTAAAAGTAGATGTTTCCAAGGTTGAGTCTAACGATGAAGAGACAGAGTCAAATGCCTGAGTCGAACTTGCATCCGACAAAGGAAAGTCAGTTGATCTTACGGTTTCAGTGACATCATAAGCGCTAGTTGAAGCTGTGAATAAAGTCAAATAAGCGATTTTGTGTGGAAGATTTTAATAATCCAATCTACAATTATCAGTTATATAATTATATACCTCATAAAAATTTAGATTCTTCATTTTAATATGTTGCTACAAAT
Organism: Lepidochitona cinerea; assembly: GCA_963971465.1. Taxonomy (NCBI): domain Eukaryota; kingdom Metazoa; phylum Mollusca; class Polyplacophora; order Chitonida; family Tonicellidae; genus Lepidochitona; species Lepidochitona cinerea. The sequence goes on along the minus strand of OZ020551.1, from coordinate 24,332,097 downwards.
AAATACACTAGTTTGTTAAAAAGTCGATTTAGATGACCACAGGACAAAAAATGTTTATTTCGATAAATGGAAAGGCTTTTTCAAATCAGCTGAACATATGTTTAAGAGAAATAGAGCGCAGTTATAGATGTGAATTGAGTACAGAGTCGTATAGAATCTATAAGTTCTTAAATATATTTAGAGATGCAAATTGCTTTGAGGGTCCCGTATAGAACAGACATATTTTGTAGAAATAAGTTTCATAAAAGCAATTTTCGAACAGAGAAGATACAATGTTTCACCTGTTCGGTTTACTTAATTGAAAACAAAGTAGAACAAACCTTTTGTGGAAGTAAGAACTTCTTCTGTAGTGCTTGTATCCGTAAAAGTTGATGTTTCCAAGGTTGGGTCTAAGGATGAAGAGACAGAGTCAAATGCCTGAGTCGAACTTGCATCAGACAAAGGAGAGTCAGTTGATCTTACGGTTTCAGTGGCATCATAAGCGTTAGTTGAAGCTGTAAATAAAGTAAAATAAGCGATTTTGTGTAGAAGATTTTAATAATCCAATCTACTATTATCAGTTATATAATTAAATACCTCATAAAAATTTAGATTCTTCATTTTAATTTGTTGCTACAAATAAATACACTAGTTTGTTATAAAGTCAATTTACATGACCACAGGACAAAAAATGTTTATTTCGATAAATGGAAAGGCTTTTTCAAATCAGCTGAACATATTTTTAAAGAGAAATAGAGCGCAGTTATAGATGTAAATTGAGTAGAGAGTCGTAAAGAATCTGTAAGTTCTTAAATATTTTGAAAGATGCAAATTGCTTTTAGGGTAACGTATAAAACAGACATATTTTGTAGGAATATGTTTCATAAAAAATTTTCTCCAACCAAATCATTTTTGAACAGAGAAGATACAATGTTGCACCTGTTTAGTCAAAGTAATTGAAAACAAAGTAGAACAAACATTTTGTGGAAGTAAGAACTTCTTCAGTAGTGCTTGTATCCGTAAAAGTAGATGTTTCCAAGGTTGGGTCTAAAGATGAAGAGACAGAGTCAAATCCCTGAGTCGAACTTGTATCAGACAAAGGAAAGTCAGTTGATCTTACGGTTTCAGTGACATCATACGCGTTAGTTAAAGCTGTGAATAAATGTCAAAAGAGCGATTTTGTGTAGAAGATTTCAAAAACCAATCTGTAAAGCAACAATATGTAGTCGGTTGTTTGGTTGGTGTTTTACGCCGCACTCAAGATTATTTCACTTATATGGTGGTGTTGCCAGTTTTATTTTGGGAGGAAACCGGGCTCTATGCCCGGAGGAATCCCATGACCTTCCGGTGGTAACTGGCAACCATCCCACATAGACCTTCCATCGATGCGGCTCGGGTTCGAATCCGGTTTCGAGATATGTGATTTTATTGGAGAGTTCCAAATAGAGAATAAATAGTTTTTAGGAATACGTCTCATGAAAATATTTCTCAAACAAAATGGTTTGTGACCAGAGAAGATAAGAAATTGTGCCGGTGTAATTAAATTTGTGGAAGTAATAACTTCTTCTGTACTGCTTGTATCCGTAGAAGTAGATGTTTCCAAGGTTGGGTCTATAGATGATGCGTTAGTTGAAGCAGTGAATAATGTCAAATGTGTGATTGTGGACGATATCAGTAATACAATTGATATGCAATTATCAGTTATATTTTTCGGTAATTGTTAATATTTACTGCTACACATATATTCACGCCTTTCATTTTTTATTGGTTGCGTTTAATAGTGTTTCAGATTATGAACACGCTATAAAATAAGTTTATTTAAAAAATGTACAGGCCATACATATTTTTTTGAAAATATTGTTTATGTTCTATGTTAAGGATAATGGCGCAAATATATTAGAAACAAATCTTTAGTCTGGCTCATTTAATTGGTTGAACGTCATTACAATTTGTAATCAGGGACGATAAAACGTGGCACCTTTTTGGTCCAACATGAAGGAATACAAAACACGACACACCTTTTGTGGTAAACGTTTGATGTATTGGTAAAAGCTGTGAATAATGTAAAATGAATTTGTGTTAAGACGATTTCAACTACCCAATGTATCTGCAATTACCAGCTATATAACTAGCTGATTGTCAAAACAACAATGTTCAGCACAAATTCATTAAATATATATCTAGAAATATGTATGGAACACGGCTTTAAATATATAATATCTTAAATATACCTTCATTGTAACTACCAAAAATAATCTTTAAGAATATAAAACCCACCTGTGGACGACAAAACGCTCTCTGTTGTTGTATTATCTACTTGAATAGAAGTTGACAATCCAGTTACATCAGATGAAGTTGTTACAGAAGCTGTAAAAGTATGTCAAAAAGTGGGTATCGTTGCTGTTGAAATTGTTACGTGTTCTTCAGTTATTTGTATAGCACAATGATTTATAACTGACTCGTACGCCAGAGGCAAGGGGCTAATTTAAACAAGAGCAGATTAAGAGCTTTCAGATATTTGAAAAATTAATTAAATCATTCGTGCGTTATAATATTGTCAAGTTTCAATATAACTACATGTAGTTAAGTATAATTTGAAGAAGAATTGCTGCTGAATAACGTGTATGTAAACCTAGAGATTTGATGTTGATTTACCATGCTTAATGTGAGTAAAAGTACTGTATAAACGATTTTCGGTTATAAAAACGGGATCTCGAAAGTACAGCAAACCTTGTGTTCCTTTTGCTTGGGTTGAAGTTTCCAACGAGTATTGGTAATTTGAAGTTGGAGATCTCCAAGATTGGGAAGAACTTGATACTGACACCGGGGCTGTTGATTCCGATGACGACAAAGTCTCAGTTGCGTCTGTGGTAGTACTCGCATAAGCTGTAAATTTGTAAATGGTAATATGTAAAAAGAAAGACATATTTTTTTCTTTGTTGATCCATCAATGTATGTGTGTCATTGTGAATGTGAATTAAAAAGGGACACCGGAATGAGTTCCAGTAACCTTTTATAATCGTCATCAAGTCAAAATATTTATTTTAAAGTACATAAGCCTTCCAAGTAAGTATAGTACAATACTGATTTTCAATCAGGGTCCAGGGGCCGCCTAGGCCCCGGAAGCTCTGAAACAAGAGAATACCACACATGTGTTCTGGGCCATTTTGAAGGCCCAACAGGTGAAATTTGATGAAAAGATTTTTGACTTGAAAACTTGGAAATCTACTAACTTTGGAAGAAAAAAAATCTGTTGCGCTGGATATTTTAGGGATCTGTAACAACTGACGTAGTAGATAAAGTACGCACCAAAAAACCTTAAAGGTTTTCATATAATAGGTATACTCTCCCTGAGTATTGTAGCCAGGAATCTGCCGAAAGGTGGGCCACTATGAAAGCACAATCACGCGAGGGTCCAGGGGCCTGTAGGCCCCGACAACTCCAAGGTTCGAGATTGCCGGCATAGTGTTCCAGGTTATTTCTGGCATTGAAAAGTTGACATTTCAAAAAGAAATTGTCAAATTTACAGTAGCAAATATTGTGATAAGGCGATCAACTAACAGAATAATCTTACAGCAAGACAGTTTGAGTGGTTGGGCGTAGTTGGGAAAAAAGTTTGATTACGTGGGAGACAAAATCACAGCACAATCACGCGAAGAAGCAGGGGCTGCCTAAGCCCGGGAGCGCGCGGGTACTAAATCGCTGATATCTGTCTAAACCATTTCTGGCATATAAAGATATAGATTTTTCTCAGAAATTTTACTGAAACAGAGAGTAGCAAACATTGCGATCAGACGATGGACTATCACAAAACAACCCAACATCAAGACAGATTGTGTGGTGCGGCGGGGTTTGTTCTTTTAAACCTCAGAAACTGTAAATTCATGGTATTATTAAACCCCGGTTTTCAACTACTTCTTCCCTTTAATCACTTAACTGTCCTTTAACTTACGTGTTTGAAAACTCCATAATTATTGTGAAGAGGGGGGGGGGGGGATACATAAGATACATGTAGGTCTGCCCCCCCCCCCCCCCTCCCCACCCCCTACTTTGCTTATTAAGGGGGCCAGCCTCTGCCCCCTGCCTTCCCCCGGTTCCGCCGCCCCTGTCAAACTTAACGCACACAAAATAGGTTTATCTCTATTATATAAACTAATTAATGTCAGCTAATTTTATTTTCAGCAAATACACGTTTTTTTGTAATGGCACTTTATTTTGAAATTCACGGAATCTGTTCACATCAACAAAGTTATAGAATTGAAAAATGTCAGTTGCCCAACTCAACAAGTGTAGAACGCATATTAGCAATTCTAACTGCGGCTAGCAGCTCTATATTAAATGAAAGAAAATCCACTGAGTGATCAAAGTTGACCTTAACTATCTTGTAAAGCGCTTAAGTTGAATGCCAGTTAAAATGGCACTTATAAATGCACATTATACACGCTTCTATAAAATGCACTCCTGAAACAGAAGGGCGAACAATCGTTTACTATGGCCTTTATGTATATCTGTCTTTTTAATATGCTCACAATATTCTGTATATCACTGTTTAGCATATAAAACTAAATTACAACGTAGTCTAAATGGATCATAAATAGTGGGATTAATATTTAAAACATTTCAACGATGAAATACGGCCAATGTTGATTTAACGCTGATGCATTTTAAATGGAGAATAACAATAAGTGTGTGTGTGTGTGGGGGGGGGGGGGGGGTGAAGAGAGTCACGTGACTAAATTTACATTTTTATTGGCCGTCTTCGTCAATAGGTGGCCAACCGCAATCAATATGATGATGATCTACGTTCGTTATCAGTCTACACTACCCAACATCCCCCAACTTGTTTTTGACTCGGCACAATTCTAAATTAAATTCTGATTTTCAGTAATAAATTGCCAAATATTGACTGTTGCCAGGATAACTATATCAGGTATCGATTCAAATAAGATTCTCAAATTTTGCATGCTACATCTCATGGCCTTACAGGAAGTTCATATGTAAAATGGCTTAATTCCGAATTAAATTCTGATATTGATCATCAAGTAGTCAAATATCGACGTTACCAGTATACGTTCGGCTCATTCGGCTCATGTCTTATCCGTCATACGAATTTTCGGACATAATAAAGGTTTCCTTTCACATTAACATAGCATATTAAATCGGCCTAGAACAAATTCCTAATGGTCTCCATAACGGTATAAAACATATCCCTATTATATAACAATAGTTTCATTACAAACAAACTTATGACTTTTATATCAACACATTCGGCTACAACTTTGAGTCACCAATCCCTTATACCGGTCATTTTTAATCCCGGCAAAGCAGCTGTTCCTCTCCGCACTTAGCTGTCTATAATACGAAGATTTCATAGAAACAACGTGGGGAGAAATTAGTCATGAAATCGTAAGAGGATAGATTGGAGAAAGTATATGTGTTTTTCGCCCAAGCTTTAGAATTTTCTCAATCGCCAATCTGTAACTCAACATCTTTGTCTTATTTTCACTTCTTAACCACCACGTGTGTCAAGAATTTTAAGACCGAAAGTATATACCGAATAACATCGATTTTATTACAAACAAACTTATGCATTTGATATCAACACATTCAAGGAACATTTTCGGTCAATAGTTGGAGATACATGACCGTGTCCAGTCAGTTCTCCCTCTCCGCACAAAGGTTTCGCTCGCAGAGAATTAACGTGGAAGGCACTGTACCTATGGAACTTAACGAAGAAAGTGTATGTGATTTTCTTCCAAGCTTTAGAGTTTTCCTCGAAGCCTAGCGGTAACACAACATTCATCCCAGTTTATATCCCCAGCCACTACACGTGTTGAAATGACTTCTTGTAAGTTTCAAAATGATTCCATGCCATTAATCCCATAGATGGCAGTATTTGTCACCGTGGCAGTATTGTCACCTATTTGTCACCAAGCGTTTTGTATAAGCAGTGGTGTTTATGCTTTAAAATCAAAACGAATTTGTTAGAAGATGTGTTAATAAAGTGCCATAATAAACCGAAGAATCGATAGTTGCTTATATAGATCGAAATTAAACACCGATGACTTCCACAGCGAATCAAGCCAACGTCACGTGATATACGGCCCACGTGTTTTAACAGTTCTTGGCGGAAAATGTCAAACAAAGAGTCAAAGAAATCATACTTTGAGTTTAAACTGCACAAAGCCAGACAAAGCTTCCCATGATCCGAAAAGATGGGCAAACATTTTAACCAAAAATATTAGACTGTAATGGTAAATAATCTCCTCTTTGCTTATTTGTTGAATTCGGGAAAAAATCGGCAGAGCCCAGATTTCTCGGTTAGAGACCATGCACAATTTACAATGTAACGGGACTGGTGTATTTACATTTATACCCTCAAAAAAGTCTGCATAAAATATTTTGACCTAAGAAAAGCAAGAGACTTGACAATCGAAGTATCGTTGGCATGTCGGTTCCCCTGTTAGAACCTAGAGTAGAGGATGGTTATAGTTACAGGTCCAATTGCCGCCGAAGCCTGTTGAACATTCGTTAAGAAAACCAATTTACATGAGCTTACTACAACTAAACCCACTAAAATTAAACAAGGGACACATTAAACAAGTCAAGTTAGGTTTAGAATGTAGAATTTGTGCTAAAAACAAACGAAGCCTGATTACAACAACAATGATCAGTGTCCGTTAACTTAAGTGTTGGATTACCCTCATGTCAGGTCTTTTTATCTGTGGTTTATACTCGAAAAATTACCGGCTTTTTGAGTCCCTCTTGCCCGATCGTCAATCTGACAAATGTCTCAGATAAAGTACTCAGATAATCTATACCTTTAGATCACTCACATTGGGGCGCTTGTGCTCATGTTCAGTTTCGGGGTTTGCCTTTAAAGTGTGCCTAAAACAACAACAACCTAGTTGGAAATATCCTAACTCCAAAGTATATTGATGTAATGGCCAGTAATGTTGTAAAGTACAACGCGTTTAGTGTGATTGCTGACCATGAGACAGCTTTTTGGGACCAAACAACTGCTATGAATATAAGCGAGAAATGTGCAGGTAAGTAAATACTCACTATAATATTATTTACAAGTAAGTAAGTAAAACTATTAGCTTATCGACCATGTTTGATCATTTCTGCTCTTGTTTTAAAATTGAAAAATCCCGTTCCTTTTTTCCCCAATACTGTATACCAATTAGGTTAGCACAATGATTGATTGATGTTTTCTGCCACACTGTTGAAAGATTATTTCACTTATATGAGGGCACTGCCAGGTTAAGTGGGTGAGGAAACCAGGCTCCTGTACTGCATCGATACAAGGCCTGTGTGGATTAGAGGACCTATCACAAACCAACTTAGGTCTCCAACACCCCTCACAATGAAACAGAATAGATACACTACTGACTGATGTGGACTAATTTGTCTTTAGTTTTTCTTCCTCTAACCTATACTATGAATTTATTTAAAGCGCTAATCTTCTCTTTTTTTCTTTTTATTGAAGGATGTCCATAAGGGTTCCTGTTGAGAAAAACAGGATTTGACAGAAACTAATAACTATGTTGAAGGGCTATTTTGCTCAAATATTTTCATCATATTGATCCAAACTGTAAAAAAAAAATCCCCATGGACGTGTGCTTAGGGTTTTGATGCAAGCCTATAATTTTATTCAGTATATCCAAATAGGATGTCCAAAATCGCTAGTTTTCAAAGAATTGATGACGAAGACAAATAGGTTTTTCGAGAACAGCGCGAGGAAATTTTATTTCATTTGGTTGATTGATTGATTGTTTGGTGTTTTACGCCGCGCTCAAGATTATTTTACTTATATGGCGGCGTTGCCAGTTTTATTGTGGGAGGAAACCGGGCTCTATGCCCGGGGGAAACCCACGACCTTATTTCATTTGGAGCAATAAAGCTAAAGTTATACTTGACTTGTGTGTTTATCTACTATGTAATTTCTGATTTGGATTTGGCGATTCTTAGAGGTACCGTACCAAGAACGACCAAATGAAGAAATTAGAAAAATGTGTGCTATTCCAATGTTACCTATATAAAAATCGGTTTTCCGGATTGTCACTGACCATTGTGGGGTAGTCATCATTTGGTCCCCATCCTATCAATTTACATATCCATGCAATGGTTGATTGATTGTTTGGTGTTTTACGCTGCGCTCAAGATCATTTCACTTATATGGCGGTGTTGCCAGTTTTATTTTGGAAGGAAACCGGGCTCTATGCCCGGAGGAAACCCACGACCTTCCGGTGGTAACTGGCAACCATCCCACATAGGTCGTTCGTGTGAAAACCCAGTCAGAAAATTTTCCATTGTTTTTTTAGACTGATTGGGATTCGAACCCGCGACCCCTTTGGCGGAAGGCTGTTGGGGTTGAGCGTCCAACGCTCTACTTAATCAGCCCCCTCCAACCCAACCAAAACTATTAGTGGAAAAATCTGCTACATACACTCATGCATTTTAACATCTAATTTTTTTAACCAAATAGAGCGTTTTTCTTAACTGATATAGTGAAACAAAGCTTTACCTATATGTCACTAGTTCGACACCCATTTCAAATTATCATAAGCTGGATGGTTTACTGAAGGATATGTTGGGATGGCCCTGGTTTACTTCACATTCAATTTTGATTACGGTAATTGTGTAAGAAAATAGCATATAGTCAGAGATCAACATCTAATGACCAAAATTACTATTAACCATAAAAAATGTCCCGTTGTTCGTTACCTTAAAGAAAGTTTAAGCTCTGTATAAAATTGCATGAAAAAACTCCTGGTCCCTTCTTAAATACACCGGTCCAATGCCAAAATAAATTTTGCCTGGTCCCTTAAATTCAAACATACCGTAAATCGCTTTTCGCCCACCTGAGGGATTACAGACTACTTGAAGTTTTTAAACAGCCCTTTGCCATCTTAAAATGAGTTAATGTAAATTACTTTTCTCTTTTTTTAACAGAAGTGCGGGTGTGTTAATGACCTATTAGCAAAATATAGACTACAATATTAATTAATGATTGATTGAAACCTGGGACATTTAAACCCCCTTCTTATTAACAACATCTCAAAATTATTTGACCAAAAAAAACAACTTGAAAATGAATAGCAGTTTCATTTAGTTTGAGTTAAAGTGTAATTAAATTTTGCTAATCGTCAGTGAACATAAATGCTGATAATATGTCAAGTTGACTGGTAAAATAATCAAGAATGCTTTATTGCATATTTTCATCTGTATATGATTAAAGGCACACTCGCCGCGAAAATTCAGAATACTGTTTACATAAAAAAAAAACAGTGAGCGGTTTTCTGTATTTTAACTAAATGTCGAAATTTTTGTTATCATTTAGTATTTTTAATTTGAAATTAGATTTATCAAGTACCCACACTGTAAACAAACTCTTAACCTGTGCATGCACAGAAATGGCCTAATGTTTTGAGTTGTGAGAACGATCTAACGGTGCAGTATAATTTTATTTACTTTATCTGAGAAAAGCAGACTGCCGATTGGGTAAGAGGGACTCGAAAAGGCCGTCGATAAATTTAATAGTGTAAACCACATAAAAAGGCCCGAAATGAGGGTAATCCAACATTTAAGTTAACCGACACTGATCGTTGTTGTTGTAATTGGGCTTGGATTCTTCATTTGATTTCTACCCCCCATTTTCACATTCTAAACACAGCTGAACGTGTTTTATGAGTTTTATGTTGATTTTTAGTGGTTTTAGTTGTTGTAAGCTCGCGTAAATTGGTTTTCTTTACAAATCTCAAACAGGCTACGGTGGCAAGTGGGCCTTTAATCTTTTCCTTTCCTTTAATTCATTGAACATACATGCGAAATGTTTTCCGACGGTTTAAACTCAATGGCAGAATAATGGATGTTAAAGGTATTAAGGCTAATAATCCTAGGAAGTAATATCTTACCATCATCTCTGATTAAGCCTACCTTTACGTTCGGTAAAATCTGTATTTTTCCACACGCGACACGTTTTGTTTGAACAGTATTAGGACATGAGGATCTCAAACGAGAGGTCATTTGATATGAAATTTATGAAACGAGTTGAGTACGGTTTGAATATGTTAAGAGCTTTGACTAGCAACATATTTAATACTTAATCAATGAGTTTTAAAAATGTAACATCTAATGATTCTGTTTATCGCTTAACTTAACAAGACTTATAGAAAATTGTACCAATCGTAAAATTATTAATAGACAACAGGCGCAGAACTGCTGAGTTTGGTGAATTAGATTAGATCCATATCAATTTCACGTGAATTTCAAGGATAAATATTGAACATAACGATATTTTATCAAACAAAAACTTAGTGAAAATTCGTTCTGAAGTTATCTAGTTGATATATAAATACCCAGCTGACATGTCACTAGTTTGGCTTTAGCAAGGACTCTTGAATAAAATAACTCATGATATAAAAAAATGTTATGATATCATGAAAACATTTTATATATATCAAGAGTTAATTCTTGATATCATCAAATATTTTGTGATATATCATGAGATAATTTTGGTTATGTTCACCAAAATTTATGATATGTAAATCTGGTTTAATGATATCATGCAATCATTTTGGTTATGTACCCCCAAATTTATGATAAGTAAAACGGCATTAATGATATCATGGATACAATTCTTGATATCTGAAAACCAATTAATGACATCTGCAAATAGTTGCCTTTTATAGATATCTTAAATTGATTTTATAATGTCATGAATTCTATTTATGATATCATGAATTCAATTTATGTTATCATTAAATATGGTGGTCGGAAGTGGCTGTCTATGGATACGATAGGACTAACTAACCAAAATCAGTTCCCATGTGACTTTTGAATGGGGCATTCCATGCTTGCACATGGTCACTAGCATCGAGATCTAAAAATAACTTGATCTCGATGGTCACTAGAGACAGTGCAGGTGATACTCAAACTCTAACATCTGTCAAATACTATGGCAGAAAACACAGTTGCAATGTCTGTGGGTGCCCGTTCGCCCGATGAGCTCATCACCTTAAATCATATCAAGAATGGATTTCATGAAATCTTAAGTTAATCAAATACCTCAAAATAAGTTCCTAGGAACTTTTAAAGACTGAAGGGTGTCGCAATCTTGAATCATATCAAGAATTCTGTTTATGATATCAAAAATTCTATTTATGATATCAGAATTAGAATTCTTAATATTATAAAATCAATTCTCGATATCAGAAATACCCAGCTTTTAAATTTTACTGAAAAAAAATAATGATTTCAAGATACCGTAAATAGAATTCTAATATCATAAATTATTTAGTGATATCACGCATTCTCGAATAAAAAGTAAAACGGCTTGCCATTGGGACGTTTAGGCTGTTGACTAACAATTTAAATATCTGATAATCTTGCTAGACTTTATATGTGTGTGAATTGACTGGGAAATATATATGTGCCAATAAACGAATAATTTTGCCAATCATTTTCATTGAAAGTATTATGTTACAGTTACATACCATATTTACGATACTAAGTTATTAGAACTACTAGAACAACAACATAGTTATTTGATATATAGATTTAGAAAACTTCTAATGATTCAACTCCTAACAATATTAGTTAAGATCGTTTTATAAGGAAACAAATATATTTGAATTGAACAACCACCCAGGTCATTTAAATTTAAGTTTTATTTCACATACGTTCTATTCGTAATCGGACTTTTTCTGCTCATGCAACTCTAAATCGATGGTTAACATGTAAATTGGGCATAGCGCTCCTGGAAGTAATTTTGTTCACGTATACTTTGTATAGCAAAATTAAAAATGTGAAAAATAAACAACAGAGGAGTTGATGTGAAGTTGATCCTAACGGAATGATGTAATTGGTATTGACATTTTCAAATCGATCAAGTAAATTTGTAACAAGATTTTGGCACACAAAGTAAATTGTTGAAGAAATATCTCACCTGTATAAATCAAACCGGTAAGAATTGTCAGTACCAAGTATCCAGGTATCTTTTTGGATTTCCGCATAATTTTCATTGATCTTTTACCTGGTGAAAACATAATAAAAATAATAATTCATATATGTAGTCACAGATTTTAAACAAGTTCAAGTAAGGTTTATTTATACAGTACAAAAATACATATTAGCTCTAATGAGCTTTTTGTCGTATTCTATCAAAACAAAGTATAAAAGCATTTAATTATTATGTAATTTAAAAAAATCACTATAGCAAATTTGTGAAGGCGTACTTTTGTGTAAGTTGTGATAAACCTAAATAAGCAAATATGACCATACAAGCAATATGTTTATGATATTAGATGGTTTTGTGTTGGCTAGCACACAGCACCAACATTCATAATCATTCATTCTTTAGACGCTACCAAAGGTATTCTAACGTCAAAGGTAACATAGGTATGACCACTATTTTCTTTGATAATTCAGCAACCCACAGCTCACAAGGCCCCACTTTTACGAAGCCTCTTTAAGCTAAGCGCATCTTCATGTCCAGCTTATGAATACCTTAAGACTGATGCTATTTTACGAAACCCCCTTAGCTTAAGATCACCTTAACTTTGAGAGAATTGCCTCAAAGGCACACTTACCGTTACCTTAGCTCATTTTTCAGCCTTTAAACATGAACACAATTATTTTGGGGGGTGAAAGAGCGAGGAGACTTCCTCCTCTACTTACGGAGAGTTCTCTCTAAAGTTATCACTAACGTGAAAATCCTAAGAGTGGGGTGAAGGTGATTTCGTAAAAGTAGCGTAGGTTAGTCTTAACATTTCCCTTAAGATTTCTCATTACCCACTAAGGTCACATTAACTAAGGTGACTTTGTAAGAGTAGGTCCTTGGCCTCATTCATATCTTACATGTTTTTACCGTTTAGGTTTAGAATCTATTTTTCATCGTTCGAATTGCGTGGCATTGGCGTAATTTCGCTGTTGCATGCTCTGTGACACGGAGCTATCACATTGCGCCATAGAGAAAATGAGCTCAACGTTAGATTTATCCAAAAACTCAATTTATTATATAATTAGTTCTGAGATATCGAGTTATACAGCTCTGATATAAGTGATATCACCACTTTTAACGATAAGATTTATATCATCACTGCTAGTACCGGAACTATTTCCATTAGAATTGACCGATTGCTTGATGACGTCACTTGGAAATTACGGGCAAAGCATTCCGGGGGATTGAGGAATGTTAAAATAATTTTAAAATATGGCGTAAGAAATAATACTGTATCGAACAGAAGACGTAAAAGGCGTGTGGATAAAAACAGGTTATATCATCAATATTACCAATAAACAAAATGGCGAACTGAGGTACATTTTACCCAGAAAGCTTTGCGTAATTCTATGTGACGTCATCAGGCTCGGCGGTAATTGGAAATATTTTCCTTGATAGAATCTTTAATATGTGAAATTTGCTAAAATTTCTAACCAAGTCTTTGTTCATAAACTATCAAACAATTCTTAGGTTGTTATTGAGTGTTAAACGTTTGCACACAAAACCAACCATTTTTTTTTAGCTTTGGCCTTTTGATCTGTGGGGGCTCGACGATACTGCGATATGCCTAGCCAGTGCAGGATTCGCTCAACGTTAAAACGTGTGGTTAATCTACCTCAACTTTAAACATGTAACCAAATCATTCAAATTACTTTTTCACGTAAATGTATCGAACACCGACACAAATCATTGCAAACGATGACTGTGGGATATGGCCACTGCCAACTGTTCGTCACACTCTTTCTCTGTGTAAAGAACCGACTCAATTGATTTTGGTAACAAACAAAAAAATAAAAATCTAATTTATCGTAAAACATTTCACTTACTTATTCTAGTTACTCTTCATTTAAAAATAATATGAGCTTGCCACTTTAAATTTTATTTTAAAACTAAACTGTAAAAATGTCACGTTCAACGATAACAGGGAATCTCGATGTTTGTCTTATCGAGCACCTTGTGTGTCCTTTCGCGAAGACAAGCGCGGGTTTCTCCTTAGAAATTAGTATGCTATTCTAACTGTATTTTTTTATGTAATTATTTTCCAACATTTTTTCATGTAATTATTTTCCAACAATAAAAACAATTTTCGATTCAAATCTATAAGCTTTTGTTGCCGTTAACCTCCAAAAGTCGCGCTATTTTATCATACGCCGTGTATGTGATGAGGCCAAATTTAATTCGATATCTAGGTCAACGAAAAGCTCAGTTTGTGCGATTCGTTCAAAAAAAATCTCATCCACATTATTTACTCTAAATCCCACGACAACGGCACCTAACGAAACATTATTCCTTAAAGGATAAATGCCAGGTTCTTTCTGAACACCTAGCAGTGATTTGTAACTGTAAATTAAGCAAATATGTATTTAAAAACACAACAAACTTCCTCTTTCTCCATACGTACAGATAATTCGGAGAATGGAATTACGATCTTTTGACAGGTTTACTATTACATTTATGTATAATTCTACATGTTTACTTAGTCAGGTACGATCAACGCTGGCATGGCAAGCTGTCAAAATCCTATACAACACCCTTTGCAATTCTACATCAGTTAAGGACTGCCCTTCTAGTATACTGTTTTCCTATGTTTCGTTTATATAGTACGTTTGGTCCAGCTTCTTGGCACGGTTCCCTTATTTTCTTTTCTTTAATTAGTCCATATTTCGGAACCTGATTTAAACTTGTTTTTAAGTGAAATACCTATTTCTTTAAAAGATGGGAAATCTAGAGAAATGCATACGAATTTACGTGTATAACAACCATCAAAACACTTAAAACATTTCACTATAGCTACCGCCAGTGAACCTTAAGCTAATAAAAAACAGACAGAAGTATGTCCTTTCAGTGCCTTATCTGTATCGTCATTTTTTTCCTTTTAAGATGACCTTATGTTGCTGAAGCTATTTTTAGATCATTAAGGACGTCTTTTACCGCTCTCTAATGTATGATGATAGATTTAAGTCCATACAACATAGCGCCAAACTTGACATGGGAAGATTGGTTCGGAATATGTAGGTCAGCCCTGCGAACGCACGTCATTTTTCACCTAAGCCATTGACTAAATTGCATCCCATGACT
Source organism: Lepidochitona cinerea (assembly GCA_963971465.1). Taxonomy (NCBI): domain Eukaryota; kingdom Metazoa; phylum Mollusca; class Polyplacophora; order Chitonida; family Tonicellidae; genus Lepidochitona; species Lepidochitona cinerea. The sequence goes on along the minus strand of OZ020551.1, from coordinate 24,317,033 downwards.
ACTTTATAACGCAGCTAAACTTTATTCGTCAACGATTGGATAAAACTAATGAAAAAATGGCGGCGGCCTTATGAATGACATATGGGACTTATTCTCTATTGTGTTGATACATTCAAATTTTAATTATTCGCTAACGAGGGGATAAAGTACACATATTGGACAGTTGTTTTAGACTAAATGAACTCCACTCTTTCCATCTAAACTAGCCCAATGTTCAAATTTTCTTTCCCTTTATTCCATGCAGTGTAACAAACCAATTTCGAGTTGGTACCATTATCATGATCGTCCAACTAAAATCTGCCATAAAACACTTTTGGCGATATAGTGAAATTTTTAAAAAGCGATGTGTACGCATGCTTTATGATGCTGTGCATGTATGTTAGTCAGTAGAACCGTGTGACCAGTGTCCGACGATTGGCGATTACAGAATTATGTGTAAATAACAATACAGTAGTAAAGTCTTATGTGTCTGCATGTTACCGAGAAATAGACGACGTCACCTCTGCCTGTAAATATTAATTAAATTGGTTAATGAGCTGCACAAATTCGGACTCATAAATCTCGACGGTCTAGGAAAGTTGAGCATTTGAAGTACCTAAACTAAAGGATAGACGTTGATATAAAACTATCGTTAAGGTCGGTAACCCGTACCAACCAACTACAAAAGAATAACGGCCCAAATTCAAATAGCCGGGAGGACTTCAGTTACTTTTCAAAACTATTTCACGTACATAGTTTTGAAATGTTTGTTTCAGAAGAAATCTCTTGTTTTGTACTTCTTGATAACAATAACTTAATATTTTCAATAACACGTTTCAATTAATTAACAGGTAATGCCACTTTGAAAAGGCACAGTTCGTCTGGGGCAAATGAGAGATCAAAACAAAGCCCGCACTTTAGTGTCGTCGTATTCTGACTTGGGTGCTTTGTTTTGTCCTGGTGCTATAATGCAGAAATAAACTTGAGTAGTTCGGCCTTTCACAGTTTACCAGATAGACACAAATTAGTTACGCTTTCACAACTCGCCACAGTACGGTTCACCCATAAAGGCACTCCGGGTTTCTGACTCCAAATCATAACTATTTTATACTGATCGTCGTATTTTTTAGTCCGGGCTCAGTGTAATAAAAAAGCCGGAGTAGATTGCACGCTTCTGCAGTATGTAATCAGATTTAGTAAATAACCGACACTAATTGACCAGGGTGAGAATCGAACTCACGACTTAGGGTTACCGTCCCAGCGCTCTACCAACTGAGCTACCCGGCCCTGTTGGGAACGGTTCGCTTGTTAGATTCTCTTATACACGCAGAGGTTAAACTAAGCCCATTAGAACATGTATATTTAAATTTTCATACGATGGAGTTTGTATAGTGTTTCGAAAGCAAGCTGCAATCATCATCCGGGAAATTACTGAATTAGTAAATAACTCGTCCATATCAGACGCTGGTAGGTAGTTAAATTATTCCTGAACGCGATTATGGCCGAATTGAAACTATTTGATTCCTTAAATTGTTATTTTTTCATAACGGAATAAATCCCCGCCAAAATGAGCTGCAAACCAGACCATAACTTTTTAAAATCGTTCGATTTTTTTCAATTGACTATATTTTGTGCGATTCAAACCAGCGACATACTGTTGTAAATAAAACTGTCTATGCGGTTGTTGTTAAAATTTCAGCGTAATAATTTTAGCCCTTTATAAAGTAACTTTTAATGATATTAGAGTATAGCACTAAAACTGTCACCGACATGCTTGAATGAAGGCGTGGGTATTTGGTTGGTGTTTTCTGTAATTTAATATGTAAAGTTCCTTTCTGCGTAGGCAAAATGCAAGGACTACTCTCATGGTTGAAAGACAACCAGTCTGAGGAAGGCGTGGGGTTACAGAGACAATTGTTAAATAAAGGCAATCTCACAGCTCTGTTATTATTTACAGATAATTTATGGCTCATGTACACACAAGCAAAGGGCGTTGTCGAAAATGTCTAAGATTTCATGGATATTTGATACCGCTTATCCTTTAAACCAATTGATCCAAAAGGGACTATTACATGAATACTTCGACCACATTAAGTCATGTCCGGCAAATCCGTTTTGATGTTGAACATTCTTTTTTTAAATTTCAACCGCGTTTTTGACAAGGTGTATGCAGTGTGTTTCGGAGGTTGGGGGTGTCACATAATTTATCATAAACATAATACTAAATGAGACATCAGAGAACATTTCTGATAACATTTTAAACCGAAAATATACATTTTTTTAATCATAAAATTTGCTTTCTAGAACAGAATTAAGGTAGAAATGCCTACACTTGTTAACATGTTGAATAGTCACCCTTAGGGCATTAACTATTATTATTTGTTATTACTAAGCTTTATTAGAGCCAGAGTGACCATTGCAGCTGTGTTAACTGGCATTGCAATATTTCTGCCTTTTGAGGGGCGGGGAAAACAATGCTCCTGAATTGAAATGCTATTAACTTATTCATTTTATAAGATATCTGACAAAACGTTTGCACAGTTTATTGTACACTTAATAAAATGTTAGGAGCTGCCAAATATCAGAAGATTTCAAAGAGACAAAATTAGTACGTCAATGCCATTAACATCACTATAGTTAATATTACACATGCTCACTTAGCTTTAGTTTTATTCAACAACAAAAATAAAGAAACGTGGTGAAAAAGTTGCGTGTGAAAAAAAGAAATTTCAGCTTCCAGACGTGCACTCTTTTACCAAGGCCTTTAAATTGGCATGAGCTGCCAAAATTCACAGTTTTTCACAAGTTCTGATCCTCACGACAGTAAGATGTTTAGAAGGCTATGGAAAAACTAAATGATTGGCGTTTGAATGAGGGAAATCCATAAAGTCTACGGCCTATACGAAACGAAATAGTGTCCCAAAAGTAAAAAAAAATGAATAACCATTCATTTATTCTAAAGTTGGCTCAAAACAATACTTTATCGTACATTCTCGAGACTAGAAGCACTAAAAAGCTTATGAATTATAAGTCTAGAGAAAAACAGCCAATAATTTCAACATTCCGTTTCTATATTCTACAGATGTGCGTTGGCCTAACGTCTTAATACTGTCTATTGTAGGTTACATGGGCAAAATTATGTTGGACTAGCCTTTCTATCCTACTGAGTCAATACTAGTAGTTTAATTGGCCATATTGGCTGGAGACATTTCTGTAAAAGCAGATGAGTAACAGACGAAGGTTAACATTGTTCAAGATATATCTTTTGATATGACGAAAGTGAGTGAAATGCCATCTCGTGTGCGATTTTTTCATACCAAAAAAAGCAATCCTATTTTTTCACTTCGCTTCTATGAAAGAATTTGTTTCCCAAAGCTAGAAAAGAGATATTTTTGTGTAAAACTCCCCACTTTTTTTCTTCTATATATTTATGAACACTAAAACACACGGGCACAGGGGAAATCTCCTTGTCTAAAATAACCACGGAGACAAGTTTCTAATTGTGTTAAAAAGAGGTATATCATTTAGACCTTTATACCCCATCATAAATTGTTGTAATAAACTAAACCTATGATATTTCATTAGGTTGACGACTGACAGGAGCTTGGCCTTAGTCAGTAGAACACTTTGTATTACATTGACAATGCTTACGCATCTTAAGCTATGGTAAGAATATCGTCAGACTATATATTATAGGGTCATGGGAAAAGACAGTGAAAATTTGCCCCCCCCCCCCCACCCCATCACCCCACCCCTTTCCCACAAAAACCTAGGTAGAAGGCAGACAGGGGAGTTTAGCCCTGACTAGTGTGTCTTTCAAACCCTTGTTCTTTTTATAAGCAATGACTGGCATTTGGGTCAGAGGTCGAGCAAGTTTACTTTGAAGTAGTTTGTATTCTTCTACTATAATCTTGGCCATAGCGATGCTAGCTTTGTTATACTGAAACACAAATAGTATTATTTTCTCTTCTATACATTGTGATCTTATGTAATAAGAATATTGTAACTCAGTTGACATAAATTTTTAACCAGCCTGAACTTGGTTTTGTTTTTAAATCATACCTTAGAGATTGATAGTACGTCCAATGATTCAGGTTCAATATCCGTAACTATGTCATATTTCCATTGGCTTGAAACTTGTTCTCTCACTTGGTGAAAAGTCACGATAGAGATGAATGTCCTTGTCAACCAATTTGTGTCATTATGTGGACAATCTCAATACGAACTTTTGATTGCTTAATAAATCTACTTTGTACTTTGATTATGCGACTAAACTCTCGCCGGTAAGTACTTTCCGAAAACTGTCGGGTCAGTATCTATATCCTGGACTGAAAACCTCTGAACATATAGACAAGATAATGTAAATCACTATCCGGGTGCGACCATGTGATAAGACGTATAGCTATCACATTACGCTTAGTAAAAAACGACCCTGCTTAAATTTGAAATCCGTATAGACTCATATGTAAGTCATATGTAGAAGTATATGTATAGGTATATGTACTATGTATAAAGTAAAAAGAGAGGCTTCAATAGTCGTAAAGCAAATTTGACTTATAATTGTACTTTGTACATATTTAGACTAATTGATTATCTTCGAGTAATTAAGATCACTTACATGTACTGTAATTTATGCAGATTCTAGATACTCAATGAACACTTAAGGATTTATTTCAAGGCAATTTTATAACAACTTTGCAATATGGCTTTGGCAAAGGTGATATTGTAAACGTATTTCTCAATTTAAACAATTGACTATATCGTATGCTTTAATATTGTATGTACATTCAGACAAGCGGCTTATTCGCCCGGAACGTTCACCTTGGGTGAGTAAAAGAGGCGTACATTGGTACGTAAATTTTCTTCACATACATGATCAGCATTCAGCCGAACGTATGAAAACTTGGTTATCCCTGAACTTACAGTATCTCAAATTCGTAAGGAAAAGGGAGAAGACCTGCAGTTGTTCGATAGATTCGATTCTCTTTATTATGATTGTCAAACTTATGTTCTGGCTTGTCAACAATTAATGGCCAAAACCTAAATGCCTGAACACAGAAGCTTATTAAACGTAAACAAAACATGGGAAGTTTGATTACCAGTATAGCGAATTTTCGCTATAACTCATAAAGACAAGCATTGAACGTATAGCGCAACGATAATGAAACCTAGACAACGCCTCTCCCCTAGGTAAAACTTGACAATGGTTAACTGAGAATGAAATTTAGAGGCAACATATGGAACCTTTTTATCTATGGGCTAGATTGATCCCACACGATTAGGTGCTAAATTAGTATATTGGAAAACAATGATCATCTGTCATGTGATAGATTCTACAACCTGCATAATTAAAAACAACAGGTTTGAATGAAATGAAATTAAAATTCTGTTCAGTTTATCAGAAATATGTCACCATTGCAACATTTGGTTATTTTTCAATGAAGCAAACTCTAGCGTAGCAGCTGTTGAGTCAGTGCTTGGAAATCAACCAATAGCATGTTTATCCTATAGCTATTAAATTTGGTCAGACTCCTTAGGTGTAATTATGCTACATTCAGTGGAGTCCCATAGATAAAACCAGGTAGTGATAACCGTCCGAGCGAGAAAAACCTGATCACCTAAAGCCCAGAGCCTAAGTTAAGAAACAATGTTAAAAGTACAAACATTGCATTTTTGGAGTTTTTGGAGAAACATATTATAAGGCGAAGCCAAGAATTCGAAAATCCCACAAAAAGTTGTTTTTGTCTTGGAGTCTATGGGGGATAATGTTTTATGAAAAAAAATCCCTTGAGCCTGTAGACTAAGCTATCTAAGTCTTTTTGCCAAATCAGACAAGCTCAATAAAATGGAATGTACATTCATTCATTTTAGGCCTGATGCATTTATAAAAGCAACGTAACGTCTATTTTCCAGATTTTCTCTAAATGGCTCTAGTATACAATTTTTTTACAGAAAATAGTGCAAAGTTTCCTAATTTTCCTTTTTTTACTTTAGAATATAAACACATGATAGAATAAATAACTAATTATGGACAAAACTAAATTATCAAATAAAAGAATTTGCAAAAATAGCATTTTATAAGTAAAATCCCTCTGCTTCTGGTCGTAAACATTACATAACAGTCTGAAACTTCGGGGATTTACGTATATGAAATACTCTCTGATAGACTGCATGTCATTTGGAATGTAGCTAACCGTGAAACGAACAATTTCCATATCCTCCCAAGGGCCAAAAAACGTGTTCCCGTGATAATGCAAGGGACCGGAACAGTCTGTTGGTTAACTTTCAGCCTCGATCAATTATAATTGAGCAATGGAAAAAACCGATATGCACCCAAACTGCGTCTGTTTTTTAATAGTTTTCATCCAACTTGGCCAAGGTCTCTATATACCAAAATGATTGATTGTTTGGTGTTTTACGCCGCGCTCAAGATTATTTCACCTACATGGCGGCGTTGTCAGTTTCATTGTGGGAGGACACTAGGCTTTATGCCCGGAAGAAACCCACGACCTTCCAATGGTAACTGGCAACCATCCCACATAGATCTTTCACGAAAAAACCCAGAAAATTTTCAATTTTTTTTGGACTGAGTGGGATTCGAATCCGCGACCCATTGGTGGAATGCTGTTCGGATTGAGTGTCCAACGTTCTACCTACTTAGCCACTGAGACCAAAATGAAAGATCTGCATGTTGCGGTTCTAAAGTTATCGCGTTCACAAGCGAATTCCCGACTTTCAACCCAATGACCTCTGTGACCTAAAAGTATATGTCGACATCCTCGAAAATCTAACTTGACCAAGGTCTCTCGAATGTGTCTCTTTACACCAAATTGGTTTTCTTACCAAATGTCAAACAGGCTACGGCGGCAAGTGGGCCTTTAAGCTATCGCGTTCACTAGAAAGCGGGACGGGCGGACAGCATTTCCAAGCCCAACAAACCAGCTGCTAATGAACCCGAAATATGTTTTTAACTCATCTTTAAAGTTTACCACTGATCATCCCAACACCTTCCCAAAAAGTGTACGGTATTAAAATGTGCTAATAGTTTTGATCAGTAATTTGCCTCAAACATACGGTCCCCTTTTAACAAGCCGCTAGTTTACAGTCAGTTAAGCTTGTATTGCAAACAATTGCTAAGGGTCGGGGATTTAGTTTAATGTGGCATGAGCTGCCAAAATGTTGATATTTTGACGTTAAAGGAGGAGAAAACAAAAAAAACAACATGCAATCGTATCGAACGGGCTCCCATAGACCATCATATTCATGTGTGTGAGTCTTGCACGTGGTTTACGGTGTGAAAATACAATGAAAATGAATCTACCCGACAAGCTCGTGCTCGATCGTCAGTGGAGCGCGCCATTGACGGTTTGAAATTGACCGGAAAACGTATTAGTAGATTACTTCCCTTGCGAGCTTATCATATCTTGTATGGTTATAACCTGCAATGTCAGCGGTAAGAATACCTTTTTTTAAAATTCTACAACGATCCCCACAAGTCGCGTAGACAACATAGCAGCCTGTCACGTCTTCCCAAAAGGTTGATTTACTAGCCAGTGTACATTTCAGAGTTGTTAGAGTGTTTATCTTCTCTTATTAGCACGTCGAAATGATCAAAATTAACATAGGTTTAAATGGGAGACTTTCGGAGTTGACCAATTTCTCTTACGCTAGTGAGTGACAGGTGGCCAGGCGTATGCTGATTGGCCGGTCGAGACACACAGCTAAGCTCTGCTGTGAAGATGGCTGCCGAGTCAGTTTAGACGTTCTCTGATAACGATTGTTAACTTTCTTATAGCACAGTTGAGCGAGGAAAAATCGTAGAAATATGGTTTTGATACCGTTAGAAAGGAAAATGTGTCGCGCCTGTACTGTATTTACTTAGTTTTTTCCTTTCCTTCTCCTTTAAAACAGAATATTGAAATTATTGGGTTTTTTTCTCAAGACGTATAATTCAGAAGCTTTGTAGTGCTTCTAGTCTCGAAAATGTACGATGAAGTATTGCTTTGAACCAAATTTGGCTTAGAATGAATGAATGGTCGTCCCGGTTATTTAAATTTTGTTTACATTTCGAACTCGTTTTCGGTCCGTACAGGCCACATATTGTATGAATTTCCCTCATTCCAACGCCAATCATTTAACGCAGATGTGTGTGTACATAATATATTATCCATTATACAGAATTGTAAATATGTATTTAAACATGTTTAACAGCAAATAGGTTTATACCATGTTAATTTAAACATTTGACCCAGGTTTGTCACCTCTTACGATCAACCTTGCTTGGTAGCTATGCGCCAATTATTCTCCGCAACCCACACGGGGGGCCAAGGATTAGTCGGCTGTTATGATTAAAGCGGCATGAGCTGCCAAAATGCACATAACAGTAAAAGGCACGACAGTAAAAGGCTTTAATGGCCATCGAAAAACTAAATGATTAGCGTTGGAATGAGAAAAATCCATCCAGTAGGTGGCCAATACGAACCGGAATAGTGTTCGCAAAGTAAACAAAATTTAAATGACCGGGACGACCATTCAAAGTTAGTTCAAAACGATACTTTATCGTACATTCTCGAGACTAGAAGCACTAAAAATCTTCTGAAATATACGTCTTGAGAAAAATAACCGATAATTTCAACATTCTGGTCTTACGTCAAAATATCTACATTTTGACAGCTCATGCCACTTTAAGTTTGCTTGCTAACTGTGCGGCAATTCTTATCCTGTCATTTCGTTGTCTTCTGCTTTCTTTGTGTTTTTGCCCTGATTCTAGAATGTAGAACTAAAGTAAAGACGGTTGTCAATTCACAGTTTATCAGATATATAAATATTGGTTATGTATTCACAACTCACAGTAGGGATCACTGGTTACATCCACAGGAAATTGGCCGTCAAACAATAAACAAACTAACACAAAATTCCCATTAATTGCCAGTGAATTTTACATGTTTCGCTCAAAATCGACCTTCATGTACCACCATTCACGCAAAGCCAAATCTCTATTTTTTTCAAATTAGTAGAAACTGTATAATTGTTTGTTTGTTGTTTTACGCCGCGCTCAAGATTATTTCACTTATATGGCGGCGTTGCCAGTTTTATTGTGGGAGGAAACCGGGCTCTATACCCGACAGAAACCCACTACCTTCCGGTGGTAAATGGCAACCATTCCACACAGGTCGTTCGAGTGAGAACCAAGTCAGACAATTTTCCAAATGCTTTTGGACTGAGTGGGATTAGAACCCTTGACCCATTGGTGGAAGTCTGCTCGGTTTGAGCGTCCAACGTTCTACCTACTACTGGGCCATGGAGGCCCCCGAAGCTGTATGAAAAACTTATATTAAGTTGTTTGTAAATCCTTTAAGTCAGCCGTGCAATGGGCAACAATTAACACATTTTAAGTACTCTCTATATCATGAAAACAGTATGTGGGGCCTCGCGACAGACTAGATCAAAGGATTGACTGGTTGATGTTTTGTGCCTTTTATATGGCGGTATTGCCATGTTTAGTGGGGAGGAAACCGATATCCTTGTCCGCAGATCCCCCGCCCCCCCCCCCCCCCCCCTGACCTTCGACGAGTATCTGGCAACTCCCCCCACGGTGATGAATGAAAAATTCGCTCAGATATTTTCCAATTTTTAGTTGGTCTGCGCCGCATCGATGGAAAGCGTGTGTCGGATTGATGAACTATTATTCTAACTGACTGAGCCCTCCAGATAAAATGTATTTTGGTCATAAGATTGCTGCAGGGCTTTTGTTTTCCTCGAACCAAATCCATTGTCTGTATTTCTCAGATTAGGTCCATAAAACAAGTTTTACTTCAGAAGACAGTTCATTTTACTTATTAACTATTTAATAAGTAATTGATTGGTTCTCTGCGTATACGCTGTGATAACTGCCAAAAATAAAGAGTCCGTTGTTTTTTTTTTGGACACGCGTTAAAAACAATTGGACATTTCCTTTTTTCTTGCAGTTATCACAGTGTATACACAGAGAATCAATTCATTATTTCTACTCTAACACATTAACTTTAATGTAAAGAAAACTTGAATTTTAGTAGTTTACTTAATTTTTTATTTAAAACTACAAATTGGCAACCCTTACATTATAGCTACATAGTTTCTCCTTGGTCGACCAATCATATATTTGAACTTCGGTTTTGTGGGCCATAATCAAAATATGGTTGGAAATATTTCATGCGAATATCGTTATATTTTGGAAAAAAACAGAAATAAAATGGCATTCGATAAAAAATCGATAATGTTTTCTTTGCGCCTAAAAATCTAATAAACAAGTCGACTTTTTAATGAGATAAACTGAATGATTTTTTAGAGTATAGATCGGCCAGAAATGACTTCAGTTTTTGAAAGCCTTGTTTAAGACTGAATTTCGGGATTTCTCTAATGTTTCAATCAGTTATATGGTTGAGACTGAAAGTTCAAAGAAATAGTGTTTTGGTCCCTTACACTATTACTTGGAAAAGAATAATCGAACATTTATGAATTGCTAAATTTTTTTGATATATGCTACTTAGCCGGATAAACCACATATCGTGTAACACAGGCGGAGGCAAAGGCAATGACAATACATATGCTCTGTGCGATAGGCTGTGTCCCTAAGGCATTTCAAAATGAGTGCCTATCATAATATCGTTGTGGTATCATTTCTGTAATATGTATGTATATTTTATATCAGTTGTTTTTTATCTGTGACGCGCAGTTTATATTATACACAAAGAAAAAAGTTAAGCACCCCATGCTGAAATTAATATTATAAATCTGCATTAATGTTAACTGTAATGCCAGTTATATTGAACAATTGTGGCAATTCATGTGTGACAGTAACGCAAAAACTGAATTACGCAAATTCAGTATGCTTCCCACTAAATGTTTTGGACTTAAGGCCGGTTGTGTGCAACGTGGACTCATCCTCTGTGAACATGGCACCAAAGAGGATATCAGAGGGGCAAAAATGGCAAATTACCGGTATGCGCTCCACAGGGATGTCGTACAAAGCTTTCGAGCGTCAATTAGGCTACCATTATACAGTGATAAGCAAATTAGTGAGAAAACACTGTGGAACTGGTGCTGTGAAGGACCGACCACGCTCGGGTGACCACCTGTAACATCACTGCGTGAAGATAGGGCACTGGTCCGACTGGTACGACGTCATCCATTTGCATCAAGTCCATCTTTGAAGCGGCAATGGCGCTACCCATCCGACGTTATGTGTACAATAACCGTGCGAAACCGATTGAAAGCTGCAGGCCTGAGAGCAAGGAGGGTCATCAGGCGCCCCCATATTGTCAGATCGCCATCAACGGACACGTTTGCTTTGGTGTTTAGCACGACGAAGTTGGAATTTCAGGCCCTGGCGAAGAATCCATTGGTCGGACGAAAGTCGTTTCTTACTCAACGTCACGGATGGGCGAACGAGGGTTTGCGAGCACAAAAACACAAAGTATACACCTAAGAACATCCATCCATATGTTCCTTATGGAGGGGGATTTGTAATGGTTTGGGGGTGCATCTCTCACGACTGCAAACTGAACTTGGTCACTATACGAGAAAACCTCACAGGTGACCGGTACATTCGGGAGGTTCTGCAACCAGTTGTCTTTTGAGAACCACCCAGACCGCATCGTTCCCGGGCAGTAATAACCTACTTAAAAAACGAAGCTGTAACAAATCTGCCTTGACCCTTGAGTCCGAATTTAAATCCTATAGAGCACATTTGGGATAGGATGGGCAGAAACATTCAAGCTCTAGAGCCTCCTGTACAAAATCTGCAGGAATTGTAAGCCGCATTACATCGGTATTGGCGGCAGTTACCCCTTCAACAGATCCGACGTCTCAATGGAGGGATGAGACATAGGTTGGAAGCTGTAATTCGGACTAATGGAGACTATACGCGCTATTAACCTTCTGCTATAGGGATGTGCTCTACACACCCAAAGTGACATTTTTACATCAATATGTTCGGCCTGTGAAGCCAAATAGACTCTGAAGTTTCATATGTACAATGTTCTTTTTATTTTGTTAAAATACGCTTTTGATTTGGCTAACGATATCTTGAATAAATTGTATAGCTTATTGCCATTAATGGTGATTTCTTATCGCCAGAATGTTGCCCTTTATGATCACAATTGTTTCTGTAACATTAGTTTGCCAACAATCTCCCGACGCCAATGATTTTATCGGTGGGTGCAGACTTTCCAGAGTGGTGCTTAACTTTTTTCTTTGAGTGTATTATAATTGATAGAAAATTTTATTACCTTATTGATATTCGTTACATTTTAGCAGAGATAGTTCATAATAGCAGGGAATATGGTGATTGTTGGAATGTATCAGTATGGCGTTTATCTTCCATGACATAAGTTAATAATGCCTAATAATGTAAGAATCAACTACATCCCTATGAGGCTAACATTAATCATATATTCTTCTATGGAGCGGTTTTACTAAAACCAAAGCACATAGGACAATTGTACTGCTTTGTACATGGTGCAGTTGCAAGTCAACAGCAATCACAATCCCAACACATGCTATATCACTTATATATGACCTATATTACACTGACAGAGACTGTACAAAAAGAACACCCTTGAGTTGTTTGATTTTATATTTGCGTGTAGTTTATGGTTACCTTACCTCCTGTGCAGTAATAAACTAATATTTACTAAAAGTTTTATTTGCCCTACAGAGAAGAACGCAACTGGACATGCATTACGATAAAGGACAGCCGAAATGTGACGTTATTCAAGCTAGAAATCCACCACCTTGATTTTAATCAACAGTCTCTGTGAAATGATATAACATGAGCTCTGCATGAATATCGCATCGAAGTTTTATCTCACTGTTTTGAGTAAATCAAATATACTCTCCCCCCCAAAAAACGCAACATCCAATTTTTTTTTCCAAACATGAATTTTTCCTAAAATGTGCGTGATTGACACATGACAAAAGGATCATGTTATAATGTAAATGTCCGATAATTGAATTTAAGCCCCTGATAGTGGTTGTTGATCACACGTGACTTTCGGGTCAGCCTTTGTGCAACGCTACACTAGGAAGGCGTAGGGAAAAACGTAGGGCAGTTGCACGTGCGAATCACGTCTTATCTTTATGCGGGTTTAATGGGTATAAAAGACACACAACCGTTCAACTGAATTCAGTCGTTAAATTGTTTCACGAAGTTGCTACAATATGCCAAGACTAGACGCAGCTACCCGGAATGCGTCATTGGGCGTCTCCTGGCCGGCGAATCACAGAATGCAGTCGCTAGACTTTATAATGTTCACCGGAGCACGATTTCCAGACTGTTGCAATGGCTCCAGCAATCCGGTTCAACAGCGGATCGCCAACGTTCTGGCCGACCTAGGATCACATCAGCAGCCCAAGATCGCTACATCCGGTTAATTCACCTACGAAACCGGACCAAAACAGCAACAGAAACAGCATCAAATATCCCAGGCCTCCGTCGAATATCGGCACAGACAGTCAGAAACCGTCTCCATCAAAACGGCTTACGCGCCAGAAGTCCTTACTTTGGCGTAGTACTGAGACGCCAGCATCGACTTGCAAGTGTCCGATGGTGCAACAGGTTAAGGGACAGGGATTTGCGAAACTGGAGATGAGTCTGGTTCAGCGATGAATCAAGATTCCAGCTGCAGAGAAGAGATGGTCGTACACGAGTTTACAGACGCCTGAATGAGAGGTTCGCAAAGAACTGCGTCCTTGAGGTCGACAATTTCGGCGGAGGAAGTGTGATGGTGTGGGGTGCCATACCCTGTGCCCGAAAAACTAAACTGGTGCACATTCCCGGCAACCTTAACGCCGTTCGATACACAGATGAGGTCTTGACACCACATATGCTGCCCGTAATGGACCTCCGTAGGGAACTTTTCCAGCACGACAACGCTCGGCCGCACACAGCTCGTGCTACTGTTGAATTTCTAGCCAACCAGAACGTAACAGTGCTCCCCTGTCCGTCCAAATCACCAGATTTGAACCCAATAGAACATTTGTGGGATGATTTGGATAGACACATGCGCAGTCGTCATCCAGCGCCGCAAACTCTGCAAGAACTGCAGCAGGCTCTTGAGCAAGAATGGAGGAGAATTCCGCAAAACCGTATTCGTCGATTGATTGTGTCTATGCCGAGACGGGTCCGTGCTGTGTTACAGGTTAATGGTGGGCACAACAGATATTGACGTTGCAGTGACGTCATATGTGCGCTATGAACTTTAATATGATAATTTTTTTACATGTGAATGAACTTTAAAGTCTGAACAACCAGTCTGCTAAATTTCAGTGTAATGTGATGCTTATTTCTGTATTAAAAATTATGTTAAAAAGTCATATTTTGAAGAACAAAAATTGGATGTTGCGTTTCTGTTTTGGGAGAGTATAGTTTTGGTGTTTGGCAACCTAGAAAAAAATCACATAGCAACTTTAGCTATAGTAAAGCATTTTGATATCGTGGTAAATGTATTAGTCCTGATCTCTCTAGACGAATATCCAAAAGACTTCACAAAAAGATTAGATACGATAGTTGTCTATAGAACATGTTGTAAGTTGATATGCTGTATGGGCCAGGATAGCGGGCAGAGGTGTAATACCCTCGGATTTCTATGTTAGTGGACATTTGAATCCTAACATACCAACGTTTTTGCGAAAATTGATTTACGACAAATAGGAAGGAATTGTCCAACTGAAGGTAATGTCCGGGAGATGTCTGTACAGTTAAAGATTATTTAGGCAAGGACCGTAGTTGAGAAAATCAAAATGAGATGATTTCGAAAATCGATTAGTACAAACTATACATATGCATGTATAATCTGCAAAACAAATGTTTCCTTTTCTTTTCTTTATTTTTGATGTGCGATTGGCTTAAAGACGTTATGTAATAACAGAGCCATACTTATCGAAATCGCCCTGGAAAATGACCAGGTCTCTGACAAAAGAAAACAGAAGGCCTCGTAAATACAAGGGAATTAAGGATTGCTTATCTCCTTGAAAGTTATAACACACAATATATGGTGTTGGCAAAGTATTTTGTACAATTTGTTATGTGTAGAGTACCTTTTCACATGTAAATCATTATTTATGTTTTGGCACGAATTGAAATGACTATTTGACGAAAAAGAGATATGTCGATAAATTTGGCATCGAAATTGTATCGAACGGTCCAACGATAAACTACAACACGACATTATTCAGAAAATGTTCTGATACGGTCGTGAAAATAACTTCTTGATTGGGCTATAGTTGTTCTTATGTCTTCGAAAGTTCCTTGTAAATGTAGTTCGTAGAAAACACACTGATAATTTTCTAATGCGTTCTTTAACAGCGATATAAGGATGGATACGGAAAAAAGTCATTGATTTAATAAAATAGGCTGTTTTGTATAAGATGCAGGAAATGTAATCGTTCGAAGAAAAAAAAAACGTTCATTTAATTTTTGACGATCTGAATCAGCGGTTCCATCTTTTCAGTACCGGTTTAATAGACAATCTTCAATACAAACGTACCGTCAATAGAGTTAGCTCCGCTAGACTGGAGAGAAATACTTATTACAAGCCCGTATTTAGTATTCGTGGAAATACATAAAGTGTGTGAGGACACTTAATATGGGCGTGAGAGATGTTTTGTCAACTACCTGTCGCGCCGAGATCAGTTCATAGAAAATACCATAATATACTCAAAGGAGTTTACTTCAATGTAGGTAACATGATACTTGTTGTGTGTAAAGGCAGATTTAAAATGACCGAGTACATACAATGAGATTTAGGACACGAACCAGCTCAATAGTATTTTATTATGGACTCATTAGGAACATATATTCTGCAGTAGTGAGCGCAGACTTACCCCCGTTTTTCCACTTGTAAATGTCTATACTCATGGGAATAATTGAAAACTCGTGGAATTTGAATATTTGCGGTTTAAATTCCTCTTAAACGATTTGTTGAATAATTCAATTGAGATTAAACATATGAATAGCTAGACTTACATAACTTGTGTGTGATTTTAAGATTGAGTTGAGGCGAAATAACTCTTGTCTACGAAAAATGTAGAGCAGGATAAAGAAATAAAATTGATTATGTACATATCCGGCATAACCGAAAAGCCACCTGTCATTCACGTTCCTAATCACGCCCATTATACATCGGAATCTTTTAAATGTATGTTTGATTATTTTACTATATTAAAAGAAACCAATGGTACAGCTTCCAGACCCAGTCTGTATATACCTTCGGCTTATTCTAAATTCGAATTCATAACTGGGGTCCGGAAATATGGTTTAATAAAAGACACAAAATCACCAAACGTTCTATTTCAATAGCTTGTGAAGATTGAATCGCTTTGCCATATATCGGATATTATTTATTCACTTTCGATGTTATTGGCAAAATACTGAGAAAGTATACTGATGATGTGTGACCAACCTCATAAATATGTTCTGACCACAGAGTTTGGATATCTCTAGCTAACTCATACGGGGCTTACTTCAGCCAATATGAATAGACTAGGGTTATACGAACTAACAAGGCGGCAGTTTTATTGCTCTTTATTAATTGACTGTGCAAGTTATTACCCGAATACGACTTTCGCGGCCGGGTAATATCAGCAGACGAATCAAATTCGTATAACCCGTAAGGCTGTATTAGCCGAGTTCAAGTCATATTGGCCGAGTTGAAGTCATATTGGCCGAGTTCAAGTCATATTGGCCGAGTTCAAGTCATATTGACCGAGTTCAAGGAGTGCGGCTGAAAGACGCAATTAACATGTGACATCCCAGAGTTTGGCAGAAGCAGACATGCCCAGATGTTGATATCAAAATATCTATACTGTACCATAGCCTGTTGTACAAGGTTTTATTGACAGGCTATTATAGTGGGAAGAAAAAGCTACTGTGAGTTCGATTGCCGTTATAGGACAGCGGAAGAGGAAGAAACTTCTCCACTGATCCAGGAACAAAACAACACAGAGCGCAAAAAAAGTCGGACGTCATTTTGTTTAGGGCAAGGATTAAATGTTCAGTGGGCGACCTCCTGTTCAACTTGACAGCTTACATTAAATTAGCTTCTACAGAGTATTAATAAAAATATTATGAATCGAGTGTTTTCGTATTGCCTTGGTATTGGCCTTCGGGTGGTTGCATTGACCCTCGGCCTGCGGCCTTGGGCCAATACGGCCACCCTCAGGCCAATACCAAGGCAATACTAAAAACACTCGATTAATAACATATAAATCACCTGAAGAAAAAAGGCCGTTCCGTCTATATCATAAAATAAATTAAAAACGCAACAATGCCAATAGGGAATACCCTGAATAATACCATTATAATATCACCGTTGCCTGACCACAGTTAAACTAATACATTAAAAATAATCAGGGTAGTCCAAAAATATATTTATGGTGAAATACGGGAAACATGTAAGAATATTAAAAAATATATATTTTGTGAACTGAGAAAACCTACAACAGTCTTATTTAGCAACGACAACAGTGCTAACTATATCCCGTTGAAATAAGCGTCAGTGCATAGTGATACACCTGACAATCAAGCATTTAACAGTCAACAACGTGCTGAACACAAAGTTGCCCACACTGCATGCGTACGTTTAATTAATAAGACAAAAATATTTAACGGCTAAAACGTTATCAGAGATATATTGACAAATAAACACAAGATAAGTTGTGTAGTTTATGACGTAAAATCAGAATTAACACTTTGCACTGATTTGGCCGCCTACATAGGCAGGGGAATCCCCGCCAATACCCGTAAATTGACTTGAAACCCAGAAGGACCACAGGCTTTGGCTGTAGAAGGATTATCTCACACTCGGCGTCAGTCTGGAAAACCACCATTTACTTTTGTCGGTTTAGATATTACGGCCGGTCAGTGTTAAGTATCGTCGACCCGCAGTTAAGTCTAGAGACGGATACCTTAATAAACGGGTTTATTCGGTTCGTATCTAGAAGGGGTTACCCAGAAAAAAGTCTGGTCCGATGATGGGACTAATTTAGTGGGTGCCAGAGCTATCCACCTTGAAGTGCTATCCAGTCTAGAGACGGATACCTTTATAAACGGGTTTATTCGGTTCGTATCTAGAAGGGGTTACCCAGAAAAAGTCTGGTCCGATGATGGGACTGATTTAGTGGGTGCCAGAAAGGAGTTGTCTGCTAGCTTTAAACTGAGAAAATTATAGACGTCGCTAGGCGATTCCCCCCATAAGTCCGACACCCCACAAGTCCGACGTCCCAAAAGTCCGACAAAGGAAAAAAACACTTTAAGATAGCCTAATTTCTGAATTGCTATAAGTCCGACGTCTCACAAGTTCGACATTTTGAGAAAGGTATTATAAGTCAGACATTCTACGAAAAGGTACCACAAATCCGACATCCCACAAGTCCGACTCAGTTATTATTAAGATAACCCGAACCCACTTGTCGGACTTATTGGACGTCGGACTTGTGGGACGTCGGACTTACGGGACGTCGGACTTGTGGGACGTCGGACTTGTGGGATGTCGGACTTGTGGGGCGTCGGACTTGTGGGATGTCGGACTTGTGGGACGTCGGACTTAAGGGGGAGGGGACACCCGCGAGGCGACGTGGTCTTGAATGGTTCTTTAACTCACCCCTTGCCTCCCACCATGGGGTTTTATGGGAGCGTATGATAAGAACTATACTTAAGATATTATGTGCTGTACTCAATCGTCATGATAGAATGACGGATGAAGTTCTTAGTACAGTTATGCGTGAGGTGGAAAGTATTGCCAATAGTCGCCCGATTATTAAATGTAGTGACGGTCCTGTGCATAGTTCATCGTTATCGCCAAACCATTTATTACTTTTTCGTGAAAATACTCCACTACCGTGGGATGTTTTCCAGAATGATGACATATACAGAAAAGGCCGGCGTTCACTTCAAGTAATTTCTTCTCCATTGTGGGATAGATGGGTTAAACAGTGTACAATTAGCTCTAAAACAAACTGGTATCTTAAGAGGTGACTAATCTTTGGGCCCCAGCGTGGGTACGCGAGGATAAGAATTGTCCCACAGCTCGCAGGCAAGCTTGATTGTATGAGGCAACTAACCTGTGGCAAAGTTTAAAGTTGTTATATTTGTGTCTTGTTTTAGACCGGTCTGGTATTAAAACTAATAATTTTAAATTGTGTTGAGATGAAAAGTAGTTATTTATATATGCTCTGTCTCAAAATCAGAGACATCATTTCTATTTTCATATTAATTAGGGTAACTCTTCCGAGAGAGGAGCTAGGTTTTGTTTTCCTGTTCGTGTCCCATGCGTGACCCAAGCCATCCCAATCAACTCATTTATCAACCTTAGGGCTACCACAGTGTGAGTTTTCATTACAGTTAAGTTACTTCCCCCCCCCCCGGCTATCTTCTGGTACCAAGTTAAAATCTGGTTAACGAAAGCTCAAATTGTATACAGCCGCCATAATGTTATTTTTTGCGTGTGAAAGAGGGTAAGTGTCCAAGGTTTTGATTAGCTGCGAGTTTTACAATCAAAAGTCGCTGTTCGATTTACGGGTTTGAGTGGAATAGTCCGCCAAGGTAAAATACAAATTGGGGTCATAACTTGGCCTGAACAGATCCCCCCATGAACATCGATGATCGTTGTTTACAAACTTAATAATTTTAAGTGAAACTACAACAACGTTGTTTATTATGATGGGCATTTTACTTTCATTTTCAAGATTCTCTCTAAAGATAATGGGTCAGTCACAAATCAGTTGCGATGCGTCGGCGATGGGTAAAACCCGGGAAATCTAAACAAAATCTTGAAACAGATCTCACGATTTTGCACCCGTCGGAGGTGCTCTCCGGAAGCCTGCGGCTTGTCGCAGATTTTTTATGCATCGCCACAGCCGTCGCGGTCCCCAACTGTAAACTTAAAATTTTAAGATTGCTCGCAAGATTATTCACTTATTTTGGCCATCCCAGACAAAATCTGCGATGACCTACGATCAATCGGAGGCGTCCTCCGAATAATCTGAGACTAGTCGCAAGATTCTGTGTGGGACTGGAAATTCAGATTGAGATTAAATGTCTGCGAGTAGTCTCCGGCGCCCTCCAACTGAATCGGAGGCGCCCTGCGACGATTCGTACGAAATCGCCCTCCTTTTCCCCACATATACCCAGTGTGGGGGAAAAGGTAAAAGAAAAGACCCTCGCAAATATCGTCTCCGATCGCCTCCGATGCAATCGGAAGCTAATCCCACGATTTTTCGACACAACCGGGTCAAAATCCTTGAAAAAATCTCAGACAATGGGACTGCTCCACTTTTATTAGGATCATTGATAGGATTGTTCAAGGATTCTTTATTTTCTACGACGACCCCCGGCCAAAACTAATCCCCGACAGATCGCCGACATTGTGACTGGGCAATTATCATTGCGATATTGTCTCTCAATAATTTTAAGTATTAAAGTAACAATAAAGCAGTATTATACATTATACTTTAGGCCAACATGTATATAGTCAGAAGAGGTAACTCTAATATGCAAAAATTGTGAGTTTTGTCCCTTTGAACTACAAATCCGTGATTTATTTCCCATGTACTATAAACAACACATTTGTTTTGAATTCACTTATATACTTCTTTATTTTCTTTATAGTATTTTACCACACATGAACAACTAGGTTATCTGAAATGGAGATGTTCTGTGTTGTCTTGTTGAATTATGGGATAGCCGCAGAACAATATAGATTGTTTATGTTTATATTTAAGAACACTATGGAAATTGCTAAAGGATTGAAAGTAGCAACTATTATAAATATTAAAACGAGACAAAAGAATAATAAAATAAAGTAACTACAGACAAACAGATTTTATCCACAAATCTTTATTTATATTAAAAAAATAAACGGATTAACTTATTTACAGGCAAATATTACGCAAACATTCGATAAAAAACATATATCCAAATGATTTAATCCTTCACAAAGTTCACTGGTTTATAAAATCCGATGACCACGAAATATAACTCCACAGAATGAAATCTTGAAAACACACTGTTAAATCAACATAATAGAATGTTATAAACAAACTGGTATATTCAAAGAAAAAAATCCTGATAGAACTCACAAATCAGATATCACTGATAAAAAGCAGGCTGAACATCGAAGCATCCATATAACTACTACAACACGCACAAAAACAAACGCACAGTAACAGTAAGATGAGAAATTTCAGTCACATCAAACAATCGCGTAGTGGGTATGGTAGTCGTAATGGTAGTAATTCTACTAGTAGGGGTCAACTCCCAATGGGTCATCTTTCGTCATGTTTTATATGTAAAACTAGATGTACAAGATGACTGTCGCTATGATGATGTTAATATCAGCAGTGTGTTATAAATGTCAAGGGATCGGGCATACAGCTAAGGCTTGTAAAGCTAAAATTGCTAGTGGCGGTGAGCACAAAACTTAGTTCAAATTTGTATATGTTTGTACGACAACTGCACTATGTTTAAAGGGGCGTGCCCGGACGAATATCGTTGAAAAGTGTGCTATTCTATCGTTGTTTATATAAAGATGAGGTTTTCACCGCAAAATAGTACGTATAGGTACGTCTTAGTCACGATTAGTCGTTTTAGAGAATGGTACGCCCCAGGGGTCGGTTATTTCGCCCACATTATTCAATATTACAATAAACGATTTGCCATTAGTTCTTAATCCAAAGGTTAACTGCTCCCTATATGCAGATGATGCCGCAATATGGTACAGTTGAAGAACTATTCATATGGTCCAAATGCATATCCTGCAAGCAGTTAATGACGTCGTTAAGTGGAGTAAACTGTGGGGCTTCAGATTTTCCTCTACTAAGTCCGAAGCTGTATTGTTTACCAGACGACATGTACAGTTAAAAAACCTCTATGTTTAGATGGTTCCAACATTAAAACATATAAACAGTTCCAATACCTCGAGGTTGTGTTTGATAAATATTTAACATGCTTAAAGAAAAGACTTGTTTCTGTGCCGTGTGCTGGTCTTAGGATATGCACTTGGACTTTGAAGACAACCCCTTTAAATGTGCTTCAAATCATGTGCAACGAAAGGCCTTTAGAGTTAAGGCGATTGAGGCGTACTCTTAAGTTTACACTTGCACTAAAATCATCTGCCAATAACTCTGCAACATCTGTATTTGAATTTGTGGAATCTGATTGTCTTGTAAATAACAATAACCAAGGAACAAAACCTTTCAATATGAGGGCTAATCATATTTTGAACAATTTCTCAGGTTACACCATTTCCTCCGTGGCGATTACTTTCACCAGTGGTATATGTTGATTTACACTGGCAAATTTTGAAATCAGACCCTCCCTATATTTCAAAGCATTGTGCTGTGGAATTCCTAGATAAAAACTTTAGTACCTATTTACAAATTTTCACTGAAGGCTCAAAGTGCCCTGAAAGTGGAAGAGTCGGAGGAGCGTTTGTCATCCCACAGTTAAAGTATAGTCGGAACTTCCCAATGACTGACGTGTCTGTTTCCTGTTCAGAGCTTGTGGCAATTTTCATGAGCCTCCAATTTTTGTTAGACTACAAAACAAACTTAGCTGTAATCTGTTCTGATTTCTTAAGTGCTTTACAAGCCCTAAGCTTCTTCAACTATAGCAACTGTCATCCTATTGTTTTAGAACTTATACATTTATATACGACTTTATTTAAGGAGGAGTGAGCGTCACATTTACATGGGTACCTGCTCATGTAGGACTAAGAGGAAATGAGCTTGCTGATACTGCAGCCAAACAAGCTATTTTACATACTAGCATATCCATCAGATTTCCATTTACCGTTACCGATATATTCCTTAAGGCTAAGTCATATTTTGTGAATCAGTGGCAGAAACAGTGAAATTATTCTGAAAAGGAAAGGTTTTATTTCCTTTTTAATCCTGGAAATTCATCAGCAAAGCTTAATTTCCCCACTCGTGTAGCTGAGGCTATGTTCCACAGACCCCAGTCTGGTCATATTCCCCTAAAATCTTATCTATTCAGATTCCATCTGTCTGACACAGACTTGTGTGATGTCTGTAATATTCAGGAAACCTTAGAACATTTTTTGTTTAACTGCATCAAGTATGCTTATCAAAGAAATGTTCTTTTCACCGATCTCATTGGATTGGGTATTAATCAACCAAACATGGACAACGTTCTAGGCCCTTCTAAAAATACCCCCGTGTAGGTTCCGGGGAGATAAGAATAGACCCTCAGCTTTCCCAAGGTGCTTGATCGTAAGAGGCGACTAATCTTTGGGCCTTCGTGTGGGTTTCGGAGGATACGAATGGGCCCACAGCTCACAAACAAGCTTGATCGTACAAGGCGACTAACCTGTGGCAAATTTTTAAATGTATGGTATAAACCAATATGTTTTTAAATCACTCTAAAAGATCTTATTTAAAATTGCCTTAAAATGAAAAAAATAGATATTTATTTAAATGTAGAGTTTATATTTCTATGACATATGTGGAAAAGTTTTGCTGTTTTGGAGATAAATGTGATATGTTGTTTTTATACTTCCAAAACTAGTTTACTCTTGTTTTACCAGTTTTTAAGATTTTGTGTTTCTGTCAATTTTTGTTTAAAATGTTTTTTTGACGTTAAAGGATGAGCTTAACCTAACTTCTTTTCGCCGCCATATAATTGAGATACTCTTGAGTGCGGCGTAAAACCCCAATCAATCAATCAATTTAACAGGGTATGGCCATGCTTAGCCTCGAGCATAGGTTGAATTTGTGAACCAGAGTGTTCGCTTTAACTTAATAAATTCGTCAAAAAATTTCGTTATTCTACACATTTATTTTTACAGTGCAGAGTGACATTTTAATGAATCGTGGTTCAGTTTGACTGATTGTTAGGTTTTTTACACCGCGCTCAAGATTGTTTCACATATATGGCGGCGTTGCCAGTTTTATTGTGGGGGCCGTCCGGTCCTCGTCCAAAAACAATGTTATCACAGCGTATACGCAGATAATCAATCCATTATTTCTTAATTATCAGGTTAAGTAATTATTGCATCAAACGGTGAATACATTATATCCAATCCTTTTTCTATGCCCGCTTTCATATTTATATGGGGGAGGGAGGCATATAGATTACGTACGGATGAAGTGTTTGCGGACAATAAATCTTTACCAAGTTAAATCTGTCATTTGAATTTTTATACTGTGTATATCCACAATACCTCAAATGGGATTGTGTCTCGAAGAAATCCACTCACAGGTGGCGCCACTGCAGGCCTGAACCTCGTAAATGCAGTGATAATTTGAGATTTTCGGATGTTATCTCTATAACGGCTTGACGTTTTCTCTTGATTTTTTTCTTTTATGTATATCCACAATACCTAGAATGGGATAGTGTTTCTAGAAAATCCGCTCATAGGTGGCGCCACTGCAGGCCTAGACCTTGCAAATACAGTTATAATTGATTATTCTCCGCAAGGTACTTTCATTTTGGATGCGAGATGAAAAGATCTTTTTCCGACTTTCAGAACAAGCCCTGTTAAAAGGATAACTACACCCTATGACCTCAATGAACTTCGTTCCTAGAAACAACACGATCCGCTGTTTTATTTACAAACTGATCTGTCCGTTATTATAAGACCGATAATTTAGTCACAGACAACCTTGGTCTCCATCGAACAAATGCTGTCGTTTTTCCCTTAACAACCAATCCCCTCTCAACCATACCAAATGCAGGAATTAAATGTAGCGTTTCCCTGTTTAACAATTAAAGGACGTCCTGGTGACCTGTGTGTTGTTGAATAAAGGGTCAGTTGCGGAATTTACAACTATCTTTATTCAACAACACACAGGTCACCAGGACGTCCTTTATTTCTATTCTAATACAGAAAAAAAGGAAAATTCACTCATTTTTAAGGAGAAAAATATAAAGTTTTATATACATAACAACCTGTTCCAACCCGCAATTTTGTGCGAAGTCATTTTGTTCGAAGTCATTTTGTTCGGCACGCGCTGGAATAGTCTATGTGATGAAATCGGGAAGGGGGGGGGGGGGTAAAGGCTTCAGCCAATCAGAATGCGTAAAACGTATAAACCAATCAACGTGCACAACATTTTGCCACTCAACGAAACACTTTTTGAATGACATTTTGTTTTGTGAAGTCAACGGAGTAAGGTGAACTTTAACAGCGGAAATTAAAATTAAATGTACCGCCAGATATGTTTGAATTTTGAAGAAAGCCTTGTGGGAATTTCTGGAGATTAAGTTGACTGATAGAGTTGTTGGTTTGACAGACATGTGTTGACATCGGTGTGTCTGTGATCATCGGCCGAGGGACTGGAGGACCGAGAGCGTCCGAGGAAGAATCTACCTGGGACGTCACTGCTGACAGCAAGGTCATGCTGAGGGAACGGCGTTGATCCGTCGAAGGCCTCTGCGCATTGCTGCGTACACTGGCCGCGTTCCTATGACATGTCACTGCCATGATACCACGAACATATGCCCAAACCATTAACTTCCATGTTGACTGTTATTCATTTTGAGTGAAGCATAGTGGTTGAAACCAAAAGGAACCCTTTATTATATCAGATAATGGGTTTCCCTATCTCTGTAATGTTAAACAAGTTGGAGGTCTATTAGAATTTTCTTTCTCTGTTATAAGTCTTAAAGACTGTATTGTTATAATAATTTCCCTAACCTTCATCAACTCTCATTTATAAGTTATTATAAATATGTGTGTGTGTCGCTGTAGTTTTACAAAGTGACGAGTTCACAGTATGACATATCCTTATTTTCACCGCATTATCAAAAAAAAACATATTATTTTCTACAAAGGTCAATTTCCATTCGAATATTATCATACATTTGGGATACAGTTAAAACAATTTGACATTGTGATTTTATTAAATGGAGTGCTGTTTAGACCCCTAATATACAGTTATAATACTAAGTGGTGAGTATAGTATACAGCTTACCAAGAGAACATCTCATTTTGACAAGTATTTATTTTACCATGATAGTTATGTGAGCGTTAGTGAGAATATAGAGCTTTAGTTAGTACTTTTCTATTTTACACGGTAAATATAGTAACGGTAGTATATATTTTTCCAGAAGAACATTTTATTTTGACAAATATGCATTCCAATTTCATAGTTATGTGAGTCACATTGAAACGGTAGAGCTTATTACTTTCCCTTTTTATACAGTGATTGAAGTAAGAAATGCATGTACAGTAAGCAGTTTGTCAGAAAACATTCTTTTGACAAATATGCATTTCAATTTGATACCTGTAGGAGCCACATTGAAAATGTATAGCTTAGTAATTTTCTATTTTTCACAGTGATTGTAGTAAGGGATGAGTGTATAATATATATCTTACCAGAAGAACATAATATTTTGACAAATATGAATTTCTGTTTTACAGTGATTATTGTAGTGGTTGACTGTATAGTAAAAAGATAGAACCCGGAATCATTGGGGTGGCATCGTCATTGAGATCACATCAAAGAATGTGCGGTTCCTATTAAACACGATTTATATTGTTCCAAATCGTCCCAATACACCTTCAACTGTTTTGAGTCAATGTTGGACAATCTGCTTGGTCACTTTGATAAAATTCTTGTCAATGGTGATCTTAACGATGATTTCCTTTAGAACAGATCTCGTTACATAAGACACATTTGTCAACGTTAGAATTTAATTAATATTATTGTTAAACTCACTCGAAGAACTCCAAACTACCCATCCCATTTTGGCCCAGTAATCGTTTCAAACAACTTACACGGCAAAGACTATGATGTTGTTAGTGTTTACAAAGAGACCAGCGATCGCAAAGCCACCTATGTCGATATTGAAATACCCCACCCAATAACTAGAGCATACAAGTATGCTGATTAGGAATTATGTTACATGTTAATATCGGACTGGGAGCACCTTTTTACTAATTGCTGCATTGATGATGCAGTTAACAAATTTATGCTTCAGTTTTTGGAAATTACCAAACTGTGTATCCCAAACCAACAAGTCACAATAAGACCTAATGATAAACCGCGGTTCGATTCTGAACTTCGCAAAACTATTCGCCAAAGAGACAGACTCATCACTAAAGCTAAGAAACCCCAGACAGTTTCTGCTTGGAATAAATATAAAAGCGTACGTAACAAAGTAAACATTATAAAAAACATTGCGCAAACTAATTATTTTGAAAATCTAGAAAATCACAAGTCAGCGGATCCTATGTTCCATTGGAAAACCTTATGTCAATTTATGAATAAGGAAACACATGATATCCCTCCTTTACTCTTTAATTCCATTATGGCCTCCGTGGCTCATTAGGTAGAAGGTTGGAATCCGAACAGCCTTCCACCAATGGGCTGCGGCTTCGAATCCTACACAGTCCAAAACATTGGAAAATTTTCTGACTTGGTTTTCACTAGGACGACCTATGTGGGATGGTTGCCACCGAGAAAGCAAATGCGCTTAATGATTATTTCTCGTTTATTTCTAGTATTGACGATTCCTGGTTTTGTTGCTAAAATAAGGTCTAAGATTCATACAATTTATATTACCGAGGATGATGTACTCTCCATCATTATGCTACTGAATATCAACAAAGCCATTGACCCGGATGTTTTGCCGATCTTTAAAAAAGGTGACAAACAGTTATTAAGCAAATATAGGCCAATTTCTTTTCTCAGTTGAGTCGGCAACGTCTTTGAACGAGCAGTTTTCAAATATTTATATACCGAGCTTTATTCGACCGAATTATTTTAAGTATCAGACAGGCTTTCTGTCTGACTATTCAACAACATTCCAGTCAATTCAACTATATGATACATTGTGCAATCTTATTGATGATGGAGGCACTTCTTGTGCATTTCTTTTGCGACATATCAAAGGCGTTTGATACCGTCTGGCATACAGGAATACTATTAAAGCTTAAACGAGTAGGTATCGAAGGGCAGTTGCTTAATTGGATAGAAAAAATTACTTGAATGGACGGTCGCAAAAAGTTGTTCTCGTCGATGCCCACTCCCATCTTATGACAGTAAATGCTGGGGTACCTCAAGGCTCCGTCTTAGAACCCTTGTTTTTTCTTATCTATACTCAAAGAAAAACGTTAAGCACCCTATGCTGAAATTAATTATACTGAGACGCAATGAAAACGCACCACCGATTTTGATTAAGTGTGCTGGTGAAGCATTAATCTTCTGAAATCTGATTGTTGGCATGTTTGTAGGACGGCCAAATACCAATGCACAAAAAACAACAACAACTCACAGAGACTTTAGGAACTTTAATTGAAGTGACACGTGAACACACGGGGTACAAACTGCCGATGGCGTCGAGTCAGTATTGGTCCAACATACGACCGTCTGGCATGAAGTCCGGCTGAGCGTAGTCGGCGACTTACAGTTTCCGCACTGATCCCTGGTCTTGGTCGATCCCTGGTTGACCCTGTTTGCTGGAAATGTTGGGCCAGTCTCACGATGGTCTAATGATGACCTCCAAACCTTCGGGCAATTGCTCTGCTGGGCAAACCTTCCTGGATTAATGCAATGGCGCGTTCTCTATACTCGGGTGTCAATCTTGGCATATCGCTACGTCTTCACCAGAACAGTAGGAGGTGTGCTGACCCTAGTTTATGAAAGGCTTATGTAACGCGACATAACCATTGAGCCACGTTTACATATTGGTGTTTCGGCAACATGTTCAGTGTTGCGTTTCTGCGATCGCTTAAACACCACCTTTACATGTTTTGGCATTGATCTGACGTGGCTTCAATCGGATTAGCAAGATTGATGTACAAGAATTGGACCGTATTCGAAATATACCAAATTTAATGTTGGTGCGTTTTCATTGCGTCTCAGTATATTATAAATCTGCATTAATGTTAACCGTAATGCCAGTTATGATGTACTATTGAACGATTGTGGCAATTCATGTGTGACAGTAACGCAAGAACTGCATGTAATGCGACATGAAATGTTTTTTCGTGCAATCACGCAAATTCAGTATGTTTCCATTTTAATGAGTTTTCACGCATCTCTCACGACTGCAAACGATATATACAAATGAAGCTTAGCAGAAATATTTGCATTGGCTGTCCAACGGAAGAATATGATTATTACTATTGTCCCTATTTTTTATTTTAAAAAAGTAGTCCGTATAAATATTTGAAGAAAATATACAGAAACGGAATAAAATACATTATATATATATATATATATACAAGCACATTGGTAATGCTAAAACATAATCATGTGAAACAATAACATCCCTTTCAAAGGAAGTAGGCATAATGCTTAATTTAATACAATGCATCATCTCATCTCAAATAAAGAGTATCGAACTGCTAATCCTGCAGACTCAATATCGAAAATTTTCTTTTCTCAAAACTTCTCCAAACAATGGGACGTTGTTAATAGCACTGCCACTACAACTATATCAGTAGTTGAAGAGCCACACTTCATTGTAATTCATTGCATCTTGATAGGAACATATATATTTACCCCCCCCCCCCCCACACACACACACACGCGCACACACCCATACACGCACACACGCACACCTCCAACAAATAGGTGACAGCAATAAGTATTGGAACACAATACACAGGCTTAAATAAACGTTTTCTTGTTTACAGAAATACACAAAGCCAATGTTTTCTAAGTAACATGTTTTGCACTTGGACAACTTTTTCTCACCAAGGACTCGATTTCCTCTTGGTATGAATTATCCCATGACATAATAACATAATAAGGCCTAGGGGTATGAAAATAAGTACATAATTGAGCCTTTCTTAGCAAAGCTTTGCAAATGGTGGAATTCTCAGTATAAATGACAATTCACAGAATACTTTTGTACTGTGTCTTACACAATAGTTGTAGGTTGTAGGATAAATTGCCAGGTTTCATGGGAGATAAAAACGGAGGGAACCCCCGACCTTTCTGTGAGAACCTGGCAATTCTTCCACATTCGGTGCATTTCAACCTAAAAATGATTTGTCATGCTGCTTTTCAGTCATACCCTAAACAAATATATTTATGATCACTAAAACACACGGGCGCAGGGAAAATCTTCTTGTCTAAAATAACCACGGAGACAAGTTTCTTATTGTGTTAAAAAGGGGTATATCATTTAGACCGTTATACCCCATAAATTGTTGTAACAAATCAAACTTATGATATTTCATTAGGTTGACGACTGACAGGAGCTTAGCCTTGGAATCTTTTTTCTCGAACCCTTTTGTAACACATTGACAATGGTTACGCATCTTAACTATGACAAGAACATCGGTAGACTGATATTGAACCCCATACATTTTGCAACCAACAAACAAGGTTATAAACTCCATCTCATAACCTATAACCAACAAACAACAAGGTTATAAACTCTATCTCAACCAACAAACAAACAAGTTATAAACTCCATCTCATAACCTACAACCAACAAACAACAAGGTTATAAACTCCATCTCACAACCTACAAACAACAAGGTTATAAACTCCATCTCATAACCTACAACCAACAACGTTATAAACTCCCATCTCATAACCTACAACCAACAAACAAAAAAGTTATTAACTCCATTTCATAACCTACATCCAACAAACAACAAGGTTATAAACTCCATCTCACAACCAACAAACAACAAGGTTATAAACTCCATCTCACAACCTACAAACAACAAGGTTATAAACTCCATCTCACAACCAACAATTAGAAAAGCACAGTTATAACAAACAACAAGGTTATAAACTCCATCTCACAACCTACTATTAGTCATAACAAACAACATGGTTATAACTTACATCTCATAACCTATAATTGGCAAACAACAAGGTTAACAAGTTAGTTAAGAGGACAATAAAAACATATAAAAGAAAGTAAAATATATACAATGTTTTACTGTAAGTAAAGGGTACATAGCATAAAACGGAATTGCACACGGTTTGTTAGAAGCTTTTCGGATAAATTTCCTTTCTCAATAGCCTCAGAAACAAGTCTAAAGGTATGTGGAATTTTTTGAGTTTATATGGGAGAAATACAGGAAATAAAAAGGGCTTGGGTAATTGAAGAGTAGTTTTTGTAAACAAGGGGAGATTGAGCAATCAAACGGACATATGGTTAGAGAGAGCTTGGGTATTAATATCCTGTGTTTTGGAATAAAGGAGCTTAAATCAAAAGGAAATTACAATAACTGAAGAGTAACAACATAAGGTAATCTAGGGTAGAAACATATAGCCTATTCTATATTATATTAGTGCTATTAAATTACGTTCCCTTGACGCAAAGGCACTGACCTGACACTGAGAGTGGTCTTACTCGAATTAAATAATTCAAGGTATTATAGATTTATGTTTGATTATCCATCGCCAAATAAATATGTTATGAGAATACGTGAAGAATTAAACACAATATCGATAACCACACGCATAGAAATCTTAATAGACGATTAACTTTGAGCTGATATAGACTATAAAAGACACACACAAATGTAATCCATTAAATTATTTGTACATGTACACACATACAATAGGGCTTGGATAGATTATGACTTATATACACCCTTAAAGACAAATTATCCCGTCTTGAGCTCAAGGTAATCACAAAATCATTATTTTCCATTGGATAAGATTTTGCATTTAGTTCGGTAAGTAATGTCACACGAAGGGAGGCAAATCTAAAATTCTAATTCTTCCATGTTAAGATTGGTAATCAAAACGCGGACAACCGAATATCTTCACTTGCCAATGGAGCTTTCTTCTCGTTTTGTAAGGACGTCGGCTGTTCTTTTTCATACTTCACACACTGGAAAACGTCGAACTTTTTACTGAGAATCCTTTTACGGAAAAGCCAATTTGTACAGTAGGATACAGTGACAATGACAGCCAGGCTAATAAGCATTGTGCAGGTTTTATAGGGGAATCTCTGTACGTGATTTAAAGAATCATAGAATGGGTATTTAATAATTGTTGGTATTTTCAAAAGAGGTTCTCCTCCGCATATTCTTAGAAACAATGCCACAAAATATCCACTGATGAATCCGTAAGTGTTGGAATCCTTTATCCACAGAACACATATTAGTTGAGGGAAATTGATAACATATATGAGATCTGAACATAGGAATAACAGCCCATATACGGAAGACACAAACATACCAATAAGTGTCCCAAGCGTTCCTGCTATGACGATGCCAACACGCAAAACAATTATCAATTCCCTATTGGATGCCTGAAACAAAAACAATAAATTAACATGAGAAAGTGAACTGGATGACCAGAATTCTCCAAATTTGGTACAAACGGTAAAATTAATACATTAGATAGAATATCCACATCTTTTATAATAGACACAATGTCCTCGTTGTTTGAAGAAAGCTTTGCATTATGTTCTGTTAGTTTTCTAGAAGAAACCATGATCATACATGTATTCATGGATAGGTATAATTATGACCCCGAGCTGGTGTAAATAATATTAGTATACAACCAACCCGGTTTACCAATGGAAAGCTAATGATTTAAGGTTGATCGTTTATGTATAATGAAAGGTCATTATATGAGCTTAAATCCAATATTGGTATTAATTGTACTCGTCACCGTTGGATTGAAAGTCAAAATACAGTAAATGCAGTCTAGGACTGGATATTGACTTTCAACCCGACCGCGACTCGTACAATAAATATCCATTAACAACCTCATATTCTCGGGTAAGGAACATAAATATATTTTATCCTGGTAAACAAAATATTTTGCTTTAAATACTAAATTGTATCTGGACCTAATCCTGATAGTCTTTCTTTACAGTTTCTATCCGCACAACTCAATTACCTAATTACAAAATTTTGCAAAAATAGAAATATAGTATAAAAGCACCATGCTTGTTCAGTTTATTGACCAGCAACCCGACATCTCTACTGACTGTAAACGTTAAATGAGGCTCGTGATAGAAATATGTTCCCAAAATTATCCAAAACATGTTTAGTAAATAGGTAAATGTTGTTTTTAAAATAAAGCTAAGTGTATCTTAGCTAAAGTGTTCACTTAATAACTTACGTTTTGGTAAAATAAGAATACTCCCTGTATTGGTCAGGTAGCATATTGCAGTAAACGATGGCGTCATTTTGGTCTCTTTTACCATATTACCATCTATCGTAAAATCACATTTTCGTCAAATTCGATATTTATGTTTACTCCTTCCTTTCTCAGTGAGGGGCCTCGGTGATCGTCCCTCATTCCCACACAGACCTTCCATCGATGCGACGCGGTTTCGAATCCCACTCAGACCAAATTAAAAAAATTGAGTGGATTTTTCACTCGGTCGCCGTGTGTGGAAGACTTACCAAAGGTCAGGGGTTTCCTCCAGGCAATGAGTCCGGTCCCCCCCCCCCCCCCCCCACTAAATCTGGCAACGCCTTCATATAAGTGAAATAATCTGGAGTGCGGCGTAAAACATAAATCAATCAATCCTTTCACAATGTGACACTCTGTTGTCGAATAATTGCATTTTAAAACAAGAATACTTACAGTAGGTCTGAGTATGTTCTTCCAAATATTATGTGTAAAAACCGAGCTTGTTGACAATATACAGGAATCAGCGGATGACATAACTGCAGCCGACACTGCACCTAATCCTATGATTGAGATAGCTGTTGGACATAAGTACTGAAGACCTATTGGAAGAATAAGACTGGATTCCTCGTCAGAAATGGGGATATCTCCTCTATAAGCCGTAGCAGTCAGATCTACAATATTTAAATTTGAACGTGTTATTGTCAAAGTCTACTTTTGGAATTCGCCATACTTCTGATTAATGACACGCTGAATATATTATTGTTCCAACTCTATTGTATAGAAACAAGGATGGAAGTCAAGCCAAATTGCCCACATGTTTAGGAAATATACATGCACATTACCTTAAGTGGCAGCTGATTAAAACCAGTTTTAGGCAAAAAGTTACATTATCCAGAGTAACAAATTGTATTCAAATCGGAAACTACAAATCTTATTGAACACATGCAGTTATTAAATGACTATGGTAAACAATAGCGATGACTTACCTAATTGTAAATGAAAAGTCAAACTTACACCGCATAAATTGATATAAATGCATTTTCTATTACACAATTTGTTTTACCAGCTCACAAACATGCGATTAATTAAAAAAAATAGGCACTAGTAGAGTTCAGTCTAAGTAAACTGCGAACACCATTGTGTAGAGAGATAATCCATTAGAGTATAATATTATCCAAATATACCCCGTACTCTTCTGATAATTGCATAATAAAGTACCGAAATATTGACTTAAAATGGGTCTTTTGAAGTGACATTACGCATGTATTACGCACAGCTTATCAATGAAACTAATGAATACCCGTTGGATGCTTGTCCAGAATGAAACTCCAGCCACAAATATCTCCGAAGTTATGTTAATGCACTTACTTGCTCCTCTTACCGCGGATCCAAAAGCCATCGGAGGAATAGCTTGAAATAAAGCCAGGATTCCACCACCGATTGAAGCCCATTTTGCTATTTTAGGCGTCCTACAAGCCAACACTCGTTGAAAGTAAGTCTGAAATATGTAAAAGGGAGCGATTGAATATCTAAGAAAATTGTCATTGATAAGGAACTTGAACAGCTAAAACGTTCTAATATTTGTCCGACGGCCTTACCATCATATGGACAAGAATTAGAAAGAGAATACGTTATAAACGCATTATAGAAGCGTGCCCATGTTAGGAAGAAACTTTAAACTTACTTGCCATGGAATTCCACCCATAATGAGAAGTAAATAATTGTCAATAAAAATGCCAATTTCAGTCATCTTAATACTTCCAACCCACTCGGATTTGATTGAACTTAAATCCACGTTTTTATCAGCCAGAGCAAATGGAAATGCCAAAAACTGTAAGTAATAAAATGTATCCTTTTTAATATTCCACAAAAAACGATGATTTGTAAAATCAAATTAAACAATCCGTTGTCTTACATGGAAAACGCAACTTAATTAACATGGTCAAGTTCAGCATGGTCTGATGAAAGTTTATTTTAAGTTTGCTCCTCCTTTTTTAATGCTAAGATTAAATGCATTTAAAGAAAATGGTTATAAAAGTTTCTGGTGTTCAGTGATCCATGGACATTTCTTGTCTTACCAAACCAAAAGCAATACAGAGCATCTGAATGACATCCGTGTACGCAACAGAATAAAGTCCACCGAAGAATGTGTAGAAAATGGCGACACAAGCTGAGATGACAATAGCCAACATTCTATTTAGATCCAAAATAACAGACAGCGAGGCACCTGATGGAAAAATATATTATTATCTGTTATCTATTATCCGTACATTTACCAATTTCGTTGAACGAATAACTGTCAAAATATTGTTAAGACATTTCCGTCGATTTTGCCTTAGTCTAAGTGTTGTTCGTGGGCATTTTTGTCTGATACTAACCTATGAATACTTGGATTTGAATG
Source organism: Lepidochitona cinerea (assembly GCA_963971465.1). NCBI lineage: Eukaryota > Metazoa > Mollusca > Polyplacophora > Chitonida > Tonicellidae > Lepidochitona > Lepidochitona cinerea. The sequence goes on along the minus strand of OZ020551.1, from coordinate 24,281,581 downwards.
CTAACACTTTTGACTCTTCGCTATATAACATATCCATGGAGCCTGCAGCGTGTATGAATTGAAGCTGGGTCATCATATAAATACAGCAACACGAGAAATATTAAATCCTACTTCGAAAGAACATCATTCATCAACTTCAACTGTCATCCACATTAGAGTGACTGTTAAAGAATGCATGTAAATGGCATACGTTTTCACAATATTCTTTTGGAATTTTATATTCCATTTTGTTAATAGTATAAGTAATATTGATCATTCGCAGCTTACCTAAAGCTGATAAAATGGAAGCCGTCCAGAAAAGGTCTCCTAAGAATTGCGGTATGAATACAAGTGAGCCAACACGCGTCCCATACTTTGTTTGGAAAGGATCGTACATAGTCACATATGCAGCCTTTCGCACCTTTTCAGCGAAAAATAATCCACCTGCAAAACATTAATTCAGTTCTAATCGTGATTTTACAAAACACAACGAAAAAGCGACACACACATATTCTACAACTATTTTAACGAAATGCATTGTAATCAGTTAGTTTAATATCATTTTTTAAAATACAATAAAGCAGTGGCAATAAGTTACATGTACTTACCGATGATAAGAGCCAGGTTATAACCAATGGGCGCCTGGACCCAGAGGAATCCACTAGTGAACATAACTTCAGCTGAACCATTGATATAACCACCACCGACCATGGTAGCTGAAGGTAAATTGAAAAGATAGCCTATTAGGTTGACACGAAAATACCAATTTCAAAAAGAAAAAAAAATCTAAATTTATTTGTACTTTTTTTTTCTCCTAGTTTGTTCAATTATAAATACAGTTTACGTTCATAAAAAAATGAATGACTTTCTTTTAAAACAAAACATAGAATATGGTAAATACTGTGGATATCTTTAATAACATCACATTTTCGTGAGTATTAATATAATATATATATATATTACGATATTTACCTGTAAGTGTAAATAAAGCCACACTTAACCCCATGCTTCGATTGGCCAGAAACATTTCATCGGAATCTTGTGTTCTTGTTGTCTTTCGTCCAGCAATAATCCCAACGACAAGAATAATTAAATAGAATACGATAACAGATATTAACCCGGCTACATCCAGCGCCATCTAAAACACATAGCACGTTTAGTGTACTTCATTCATAATGGTTTCATATTCGACAACGTATTCAGATCGTTTGTTTTAGATGAAAACACAGATACGAGAGAATGTGCATTATTAAATTTAGTTTCAGTTAGGTCCTCGGACATACTGGGGCATTTTATAAATCAGGTAAGTAGATAATTCAGATGAAAATCTGTTATACTCCTGTGCAATCTCAAAAGTTTTCTCTCAGTATCCACTTTAGTGTTAGCTTTTTTAAAAATAAATAATAATCAGCAAATTTAAGTCATTCTATAAATACGCTAGTGTCAAAATTTAACGATACCACATGTTTGCAACGACATAGAAAAAGTAAACGAAGCAGAAGTTTAAGTATGGTGCTATTCTTGTGAGAAATCTTGTCACAACCTCTGAAGCAAAATTCATTTCAATCAAATTAGTGCAATCGATATGACAAGCCTTTAAAGATGGATGGGGTCGAAAAATGAACATTTCGTTAGAGCACTGATCAAAGAAAAAACGGGAAATGTCACACCACGTCTCAAAGTCAAATCAGTAGCGGGTGTGTCCACCGCAAAGCATCAATACATGCCAGAACACGCCTTTGAACTGATGACGTCAAACGTCTGAGGAGTGAAGCGTTCCCATTCCTCGAGGAGATATCTTGAGGCTTGAGGCTCACGGTGCTGTTTGATTTGCTGATCGAAGTGGTCGCATAAGTGCGCCTGAAATGAAGAATCTGCTCCCGTCAGAGAACAGAACCCGAGCCCAGTCCGCCGTTGCCAACGTCGAACTCTCCTGTCCCATATCAATTTGTCGTTCAAGTACCGAGGCGTCAGAAGCGATCCGAGGAAGGTGTGACGTGACCAGATACCATACTGCCGCAGTCGCCTGCAGACGGTCTGTCTACTGATCTTGTGTCCCGGTGCTGTAGCCGCTGTGAACGTTGCTGTTACGGTGCGGTTTCTCAGGTGTAATTCCCGGTTGTAACGATCTTCATGGGGAATGGTTACTCGGGGTCTTGGGCCTGACCTGTCTGACGTAACCGTTGCATCAACCTGGTGATAGTGATGCGTGTACAGCCCAACCTTCTGGGGCTCGTTCTACTAAGCTGGCGCAAAGGTACGCATAGGTTTACAGCATAGAGTTGCGCCTCCAGATTTGCGACCATGCGCAAGTTCCTATAAGTTAACACAAGTTTGCGACTGGCGTAACTTACGCCAGCTTAGTAGAACGAGGCCCTGGCTACATCGACGTGTGTCGTTCCTTGTTGAACCATTCCAACGGCTCTCTCTCTCGATGGCTGTCAAACGTGACATGTCTTGTGTTCTTTTTATTGCTGTGATATCAACGTGTATGCTTAGCCCGTTTAAACAGCTTTTCGGCACGTGGAGAACATGCTAAATATGTCACTTGCACGAAATTTACATATTCTCACGGAAGTAATCAAATGCTCCCGGTATTTTTGGTTGGGTGTTTGGGATCTGCGATACGAATTGGCCTCTTTAATGTTATTAAATCAATTCGTAACAAAAATATTTAGAAAACAAGTTTGTATCGATTCTTTTGGACAGTGTAGATTTATTTCCTAGTACCAAAATACATTATATTTATTATTTTAAAACGTCCGTAACATATTTGTTTTGTTTTTTTGTGCAAGATTTAAAAGTTTGGGTAATTCCAAAGGTCGGAGGATGTAATGGACTGATTTAAATTGGAACTACATGTAGCATGAATGGATAATTATAAAACAAAATCAGTATAGCCGATCAGGTACACAAGATTTAATCACAGAACACCTCCGTTGGCGGTAAAATAAGCTAATTTGATTACCATATCTATTGAGACATGGTTGAGAGAAAAATAACCGTAATGAAGTGAAATAATTTTATTGAAAATACAAACAATTGCTTATTTGTATTGATATTTTTAGAATGATTAGTCTTGTCGTGGTACTCAACAACCATAGGTCTGGGTTTCTCTCCTATTAACCATATAAGTGAGTACTGAATAAACATCAAACATTAAGTAAGAAACCGACGCAATGAGATTGCATCCATCTATCCCACCTAAATATGTTTTGTTTGTTGTTTGTTACATAGTTTTGTCTGTGCGGGGGGGGGGGGGGTGGAGGGAGTAAAATTTATGGGGTTCAATCTCAGTCCACCGATGTTCTTGTCATAGTTAAGATGCGTAACCATTGTCAATGTGTTACAAAGGGATTCCAGAAAATTCTACTGATCAAGGCTAAGCTCCTGTCAGTCGTCAACCTAATGAAATATCATAGGTTTGGTTTGTTACAACAATGTATGGGGTATACAGGCCTAAATAATATACCTCTTATTTAGAAACTTGTTTCCATGGTTATTTTAGACAGGAGATTTTCTTAGTGATCTTAGTGATCATAAATATAAATATTGACATATGGCTTCGAATAAGACAGAATAAGACAGTTTTTGATGTAGTAATGTTCAGCCTCCATAGGATTCACTTGAAACTATTATTTAAGGCAAATACATGTTAGCGTAAAGAAAACTGGAGAATGAGAAATTATGAAATGAAGTCTATTGTTCGGATTAGTTTTAAAACTGTTGTTCCGATGAAAAAAGTGGGATACCCTTACAAATATGTCTATCATTCGCGTTCAATCGTTTTCTGTAACACCAGATTAATTAACACACACGCACTCGATGTACACTTTTCATGGCAAATTACTTTCACGGGATTATCTATCCCGTTTGCAAGAACCATTATTGTCTGAGAAATTATTTCTGTAATAAAACTTACCGTTGCTGAAGAAAAGAATAGTCCTACCGTGTATCAAATGTCACAAAATTGAAACAAGAAGTAGCAAGCTTGATTTCCTGAGACTGGCGGTATCATTTTTCTCATAGCCTTGTATACTGTATGCCCTGACCACGATTAATGGGTAATAGTAAATGACATCCGGTGACATTTCATTGTTGGAACTAATACAATTTGACATTTAACGTGGAAATTTAAGTCTCACTATTGCTAGTACAGTTGGAGAACACTATTACTTGTTCCAAGGCTTGTTTTCCACAAAATAGGATAGAACAGTCTTACGGATGTACGGCTTACAATTAACCGGTTCACAACGAATAGATCACGTACTTATTGCATAGTTTCCCAATGAGTTGCATAGCCATTACGCAAAATAGCGTACTTTAGGAAACACGTGAAATAACTCTATTAATGTATAACAACAAATACTTAGAGTTGTGCCCCTTTAACCGTTACCGGCTATATCGTTGAAATGTGGTTAAAGCGACATGAGCAATATTCAGACTTTTTCATACATTTTGATGGTCTCGACAGTATGACCTTGAAAGTCAACGAAAACTAAATGACTGACGTTGGGATGAAGAAAATCCATGTAGTCCGTGTGATGTACTAGCCAAAAGCGGGTCAGAAAAGTAAACAAAATTTAAAGAACAAGGACAATCGTTGATTCATTCTATCAAAATACTTCTTTAACATACATTCCCGAGACGAATGGCACAACGCTTCTAATTTGCCGATCTTGTGGGAAAATAGCTGATTACTTCAACATTCTGTTTTAACGGAAATATCAACAGGATTAAGATTCAAAGCGGAAAGACCATAAGGTTTTAAGATTTGTCCAAATCGAAACCATTCCTGGTGATAAATGAGAGTCGTGGTCAAACATAGCAAATGAACCAATGGTAATTTAATTTAGTAATTGAACTAAAGATTAAACTTCTGTTATTTTTATTATCGTTGCCTGGACATGCGCAGAAGTCTTCCGTTTGCTAGTCAAAAGAATATCACATGTTGGAAGGCAGTGTCACTACTATGGAATATGTAAGTGTAAAGGGATTTTTCATTTTATTTTCTGTTTTTCGAATAATCGCATTTATGCGACCAATGTAGATTTGTAGCTGACCTAAAATGTAACCTGATTAAATGAAATACCAGTCTCGCAGAGCAAGCTGAGTGCGCACATTTTCAAATCCCAAGAACAACGCCACATCGATCAAAATCGACTGTTATTTCGTAGTGGTTGGGCTTATTGACAAAAAATTGGAATATTTTGTAGCTCTTTCATGTATTTTTTTATTGGTGATTATTGTTTAATGTAAAGGTCAGAACAGAAGCCCATAGATCTTCCACGATCCGGTTACCTGTCTCGTGTATGTAATATTTCTAAACTTGGTCTAGACTTGGGCTCTTATATCCTGTGACTGCCTGACACTACGAGGGCAAGAGGGTGTGGGAATGAATAGTCAGACACACGAATAGCGAGTACATATAGCCTCTATACGAGAGTTAATTCCTTAAATAATATCCTAATGTAAGGACAACTATCGCATAATTCCAAATCATTATGATACTTGAAGTATAGCATATTACTTGTAAAGTTAGAAGGCCTGCTCCCCAATTCAACAAAAGTAATATGTTACGCAATAGGCAAAAGAACGTAACTTAAAGTGGCATGAGCTACCAAAATTCACACTTTTTTCATTATTTCTGATCGTCACGACAGTAAGAGGCTTTGAAGGACATCGAAAAACTAAATGATTGGCGTTGGATTGGGGAAAATCTATACAGTATGTGTCCTATACGAACCGGAATAGTGTTCGAAAAGTAAACAAAATTTAAATAACCGGGACGACCATTCATTCATTCTAAGCCAAAGTTAGTTGAGAACAAAAGCCGATAATTTCAACATTCTGTTTCAATGTCAAAATATCAACATTTTGGCAGCTCATGCCACTGTAAGTGAAGTACATATGTATACCCTCCCCCACCCCCAAACCTTTGCCTTGCAACGATATCATCTATTACAGTGAGTTAACATTTTAACGTTTAGCGGTCAAGCAGTCATCTATCTTTCATTAAAGTATTTATTGTAAAACTAAGAACAAGAAGTTGTTATTTATACAAAAGATCAGTCATGTAATACCAGGTGTCGGAAACCTCCATGTTGCCTCAACAGTAAGATCAAAGAAAAAAATAAAGACTCCGTATACAGATTATGTATCAGCAAGAAAGACATTTGAGTGAAAGGTATGGGAGAGAAAGCCCACATTTGCATTTGGGCTATTAGGAACAGACTTCATGATACATGACATGACATGAAATAGTTTTATAATATGTGATTTAAAAGCTATTGAATGGATTATATAGTTAAATTCCGGTCCATTGAAACTAAATATATACGCAATGAAAACGCACCACCGGTTTTGATTAAGTGTGCCGGTGAGGCATTAATCTTCTGAAATCTGATTGTTGGCATGTTTGTAGGACGGTCAATTACCAATGCACAAAAATCAACAACAACTCACAGAGACTTTAAGAACTTTAATTGAAGTGACACGCGAACACAAGGGGTACAAACTGCCGATGGCGTTGAGTCAGTATTGGTCCAACATACGGCCGTCTGGCATGAAGTCTGGCTGAGCGTAGTCGGCAACGTACAGTGTCCGCACTGATGTTCCCATGACCCCCTCTCAGCAGCAGCAACACGGGTAGCTGGCAATGTGCGGTCCTGTAGGTGCTGTCGTACAATGTGTTGATCTTGCCGGGGCGTTGTCACACACTCCCGTCCCGGTCTTGGTCGATCCCTGGTCGACCCCGTTTGCTGGAAACGTTGGGCCAGTCTCACGATGGTCATCCAAATCTTCGTGCAATTGCTCTGCTGGGCAAACCTTCCTGGAATAATGCAGTGGCGCGTTCTCTATACTCGGGTGTCAATCTTGGCATATCGATACGTCTTCACCAGAACAGTAGGGAGTGTACTGACCCTAGTTTTTGAAAGGCCACATCTTATACCCCATGTACGGATGAAAACTGAAGGTAACGCGAAATAACCATTGAGCCACGTTTACATTTTCGTGTTTCGGCAACATGTTCGGTGTTGCTTTTCCGCGATCACTGAAACACCACCTTTGCATGTTTTGGCATTGATCTGACGTGGCTTCAATCGGATTAGCAAGATTGATGTACAAGAATTGGACTGTATTCGAAATATACCAATTTTAATGTTGGTGCGTTTTCATTGCGTCTCAGTATATGATATATACTGAAAAGGAATGTTTTTATCTCAATTTGCTCTTCTTTTGTTTGATTGAGTCACATTGTCTGAGATTTTTTCAAGGATTTTGACCCGGTTTTGTCGAAAAATCGTGGGATTAGCCTCCGATCGCCTCCATTTGCATCGGAGGCGATTGGAGTCGATATCTGCGAGGGTCTTTTCTTTTAATTTTTCCCCCACCCTGGGTATATGCGGGGGAAAAGGAGGGCGATTTACTACGATTCCACCGTGCGATTCGTCGGAGACGATCACAGAAAGCGTACGAATCGTCGCAGGGCGCCTCCGATTCATTTGGAGGGCGCCAGAGACTACTCGCAGACATTTAATCTCAACCTGAATTTCCAATCCCACACAGAATCTTGCGACTAGTCTCAGATTATTCGGAGGACACCTCCGATTAATCGGAGGGCATCGTAGGTCATCGGAGATTGTGTCTGGGATGGCCAAAATGGGTGAAAAATCTTGCGAGCTATGCGACAAGCCGCAGGCGTCTGGAGAGCGCCTCCGACGGGTGCAAAATCGTGAGATTTGTCTCAAGATTTTGATAAAATTTCCCGGGTTTTACCCATCGCCGACGCATCGCAACTGATTTGTGACTGGCCCATTAGGTTGAGTAGGGAGAAAAATCCCAACATTTAGCCATACAGGGTCATTGAGGGAAACCCCATACATAGTTATTTCAATTTTATTTGGTCTGAGAAGAGTTTGAGCCCGCAACCCATGAATGGAATTGTTTGTCAGACTAAAAAACTATGTCTCTGCCAAATGGGCACCATTTTTGGATTGACTGATATCAGAAGTCAATAAATTAGGAAGTTTGGAAATTGCATGGGTTCTTATAAAAGCTTTACCGGATACGCGACTCCGACATCTCCATTACGAATCAAATCGTTTCAATCAAGACTTCTAGTCTTATTTTCAATTATATGTTTGTGCAATTTGCCTGTAACCACTGACTGTTTACGACAACAGCATAGATCAACCTGCATGAAATTTAGAGGAAATACAATTGAGTTAAGTTTCGTTCGTGACACTATATCATGGCCTACAACAACATTTACTGGATAAAATGGAGACAAAAAATGACCTGTGCAATGAAGAAGACCAGCCAAATTGTCGTCCAGTATTCGTTGTTTGTTTCCTTTTCATATCCTCTGTAAAGTTATTGCAAACTTTTTCCAGTTTCAACCTCGGTTTTGTTTTTACCGCAATTTACACTCAACTTCATACACTCCAGGCGGCCTTCGTGGTTCAGTCATCTTCGCAAGCCAAGTTAAAATCTTCATGTCCCCATTCCGTGTTTTACCTTGGCGGACGACTCCACTTCAACCCGTAAATCGAACAGCGCCCACTGGTGGGAATGTAAGAGTTGTCTTTCCTAGACTTACAGAGTCTTAGCCAATCAGCACTCGTTAAACAAAAGTTCAAGGTGTACACAGCCGCCATTACGTTATTTTCAGTGTAAGTGCCCGAGGATTTGATTAGCTGCGGGAAGTTTTACTCGCATCCAAACAAAACGAGCTGTTCGATTTACGGGTTTGAGTGGAGTAGTCCGCCAAGGTAAAACACGGAATGGGTTACATGAAGATTTTAACTTGGCTAGAGAAGATGTGGTTCAGTAGGTAGGGCGTTGGACGCTCAATCCGAACAGCCTCTCATCAATGGGTCGCATGTTCGCATCGACCAAAACCAAATTCTGACTGGGATTTCACTCAAACGACCTATGTGGGATGGTTGCCAGTCACATGGAGCCCGGTTTCCTCCAACAATACAACTAGCAACTCCGTCATATAAATGAAATAATCTTGAGCGCGGCGTAAAACATCAAACAATCAATCAGTTATACACTCCCGGCTCTGCAGACCATGCCTATGCGGGTCCACACTGTTTACAATGAAGTGCGCATGTGCATGTAAGTTACGTTGAGAAGGGTTGAGCCGGTCTTTCATTGTAAAACTTGGTTGAATCGCTTTGGAATTTAATTCGTATTGAAAATCCTAAGTCAGGATTTTCATGAAATTTGGAAAGAAGCATCGTCAATGCTTCGTCTTTCAGAGAAAAATAATACCAATTTTGGGAACTTTCGATTTGGCCACCCTGGTGGCCCTCCCCGCTTATAAAAGACAAACACACAAATATCTCTCAGTTTTAGTTAGACGTGTTTCTTTTTTCGCGTTCGTGTTTTGTTCAGCACGAGAAAACTTACATTCATATACGGTTACTACACTGTATTGTTGTTTTAAAAATAAAAACTTTAAATAGAATGCGCTTGTACAAAATATCACGGCAGATAATTGAAACAATCTTGAGAGTGAAGTAACACATTAATTAATCAATACAAATTATTTACAGGCTGAAAAACAATAATATTCGTTAAACGAACCGATGCCATTTGTTTGAACCACTGTTGTAAAAGTACAGCTTCTAGAATGTACTCCGTAATTCTTCCCTCGTTTTACGCCATGTTTTCACGGAGTTTAATTCAATATTTAGGAAAGAAAAGTATTGAGATTCTAAGATAAATACTGTTAGGGATTTGTCATTGATGTGGCTTTTGAAGTGCATGTTCGGTGGAGTGTGGTCAAAGTGTATTGATTGCCAATAGAACAATCCAGTCTAAGGTTGATATACATGCGCAAAGTATTTGAAGATCCAATCTCATTAGACTAGAAACCTACTCCAACAGTCTACATCAATATTGTTTCTCTCGATAATATGCCTCTTCAAATGGAGAGATCCTAAAGTAAATCGATTCTGTGTTAAGACGATAAAACAAGAATGGTTGAATCTGGTGGGATTTTGTGAGCTAAATTGATTGCCTTCCAGCATTTTGGCTATTTTGGGTATGACTAAGTTATTGATATTTTTGCTAATAAAATACTTGCATTAAATAATGGACATATATACTTGGACGTATGTACCTATTAAACAACTCGGCCTTAACTCAGTTCCAAAAAGTTCTGAAATGATTGCTCACCCAATCAATGCATCCTATGAGTGACACACCTGTATAACACACAAGCACGTACGCGAGAAGTATTGCAAAAATACATGTCATCACAAATATATTTTCTGAAAGTTTTAACAAATTAGGATAATTAAGAGAAAACTCCTGTACAAGCCCTTTAAACAGTTAATCCATTTATTGTTTATACTTTCGACAGAACAGTAAGCTACAATAAGCCTTTTATGGCTTTTCATATCCCCTCGACATAGACGCAATTCGTTCGTGTAACTATATACTTGCTAACGGGATATGAAGCTTAAAGTCCACAACACCCAGTTTCTGTTTTTCACCCAATGGGAATGCTACAGATAAGAAGTGGCTTACTTAGCGATATTTTCGTATCTGGGTTATTTGAATATTGGACGGAAATTAATGTAGATCTATGGTACATACTTTAAAGGAGAAGAAAAGGAAAGAACTAAGTAAATACAGTACAGGCGCGACACATTTTCCTTTGTAATGGTACCAAAACCATATTTCTACGATTTTTCCTCGCCAAACTGTGCTATAAGAAAGTTAACAATCGTTATCAGAGAACGTCTAAACTGACTCGGCAGCCATCTTCACAGCAGAGCTTAGCTATGTGTCTCGATCGGCCAATCAGCATACGCCTGGCCACCAGTCACTCGCTAGCGTAGGAGAAATTGGTCAACTCTGAAAGTCTGCCATTTAAACCTAGGTTAATTTCGATCATTTCGAGGTGCTAATAAGAGAAGGCGAACACTCTAACAACTCTGAAATGTACGCTGGCTAGTAAATCAACCTTTTGGGAAGACGTGACAGGCTGCATATGTTGTCTACGCGTTTTGTGGGATCGTTGTAGAATTTTCAGAAAAGGTAGTCTTACCGCTGACACTGCATGTTATAACCATACAAGATATGGCAAGCTCGCAAGGGAAGTAATCTACTAATACTTTTTCCGGTCAATTTTAAACCGTCAATTGCGCGCTCCGCTGACGATCGAACATAAGCTTGTCTGGCAGATTCATTTTCATTGTATTTTCACACCGTAAACTACGTGCAAGACTCACACACATAAATACGATGGTCTATGGGAGCCCATTCGATACAATTGCATGTTGTTTTTTTGTTTTCTCCTCCTTTAAACTTTCAATTATGATGATTTTTGTACTCGTTTTGAATCAATTTTGAAAATACCACAGGTTGGCTGAGAAAATGTAAGTTTAGAATTGTCAAAATGGCTATGTCGAATTGTGTGTAGCGGGGAAACCGACATACACTATGACAAATTTAATTGGTTGCCAAGGGTGTCTCATTTATTGATATATTTGAAAATGGAAAGGAAAAGCCTTAACAAGATTTAGGTAAGTAGCCACAAGTTCAAATTTTAAAACTCTTGTGGTTAAAATACAACGGTCAACGTTTATTTACTATTGCTTAAATCTCCCTATCGAGTAGTGCGTATAACCTTCAGATCAAAACAGTCTTACAACTGCAAAAAGCAATCGAATGATGAAATGATGACCGATGTTAACTACCCTTGTTGTTGATATTAACCACGTTCATCTATTCAAATCAAAAGTATATTATCTCTATAACTAACTATTATGTATTTTATCTAACGTGTTCACTTTGAAGTGTCGACCTAAATAGTTGTCGGGTCACCAATGTTTAATATTAAACCGCATATCACATAAGGTGCAACCCCAAGCCTTGATATAATGTTAAGGCTTTATACTTAAAGTTTCTGATGTGACATTTAATGTTAACTGATGTTAGACAAGCTGTTCTGCTTATCTAGGGTTTTTACCAATTAATACAGGATATATATTCAATATGTATAATCCACCGAATATCTAAAGATTTAGCATGTAGTTGGCTCATGTCCGTATATTCCGTGACCACGTTCAATTGTTTTTATTAATACCTGAGCTGTTTGGTCATCCAAGATGGCCGCCATTTCATATCCGAAAAATGGCTTAATTTGACATAACATTAGCTGGTACATGGCTGAATTTGGATTAAGATGTTATATTAAAGCACCTATACCTTATATTATATATTTTTTGCTGTTTTTTTTTTCAGAAGAGAAAATTCAAGATGACAGCCATCTGCGAAATTGAATATGTGTTTTTTGCTAATATACATGTAGTCTTTTCAGTTATCTACGCCATCAACTTCTCTTGATATATCTGATAGTTAGAGATTAACTGTATTTCAATTGCACTAACTACAATGTATCAACAGATGTAGACCTTATAATACTTTCAGCAATATTGTAGAGGAATATGAACTGATATGTTTTTTTCTGCACGTAACAAATAACGGGAGAGTATCGCAAGACATTTATTGCAATAACTCATATTGCGGAGTTGCCAGGTTTAGTGGAGGAGCAAATCCGACTCTTTGCCTTATGTGAGTACCTGGCAGCTTTCACATATGGCGATTGAGTGGAAAATCCACAGAGAATGTTTTCATTTCTTAGTTGGTCTGAGTTGTTTTCTACCCGGCGCCGCATCGACGAGATACCTGTGTTTGACTGAGAGGTCCTAACCGGCTGCCTCCTTGTGGGTTCCGGGGAGATAAGAATAGACCCTCAGCCTTCCCAAGGTTCTTGATCGTAAGAGGCGACTAATCCTTGGGTCCCCGTGTGGGTTCCGGGGGATAAGCATTGGCTCACAGTTCCCAGGCAAGCTTGATCGTAAAAGGCGACTAACCTGAGTCAAATTTTCAATCATTATGGTATAAACCTATTTGTTAAAATTACACTCTATCAGAACATATTTACAAATTTGTATATTATAAAGAATTTTATTTGTATAAATTGTTTATTGTTGCTCCATTGGAGATTATTGGGCTATTTTTTGTTTTAATCTCCGAAAATGATTTACACAGTGTTTTACCTGTTTTTATTATTTCAGTTTCTGTCATTTTTCAGTCCCAATGTATTTTTGATTTTAAAATATGTATGATGATTTTTTTTTCTCGCCGCCGTATAAGTGAAATAATCTTGAGCGCGGCGTTAAACTCTAATCAACCAAACAATCAACCTAACTGGCTGAGCCACCGAGGCCCCTGGATGGGGAGAACCAGCCATGGTCAATCGGAGTAAATCACACACTCTGAAGTCAATCAGTCTGTGGGTTTTTTGTGCTCTCCACTTCGATGCCCTCGCTTCACTTGCAAATTTGTTTGAGTATTCCACCCCTATGAGCTGCCGTTTATGGCAAAATTGTAAAGATGCTGGAAATAAATATATATTTCTTTCCCCTAAAAAATATAAATTAATCCTACAAATATTTTTTTTGCTAAAAAATATAAATTATTCCTTAATTTTTTTTTGTATTACTACTACAAATTTACCACTTTCAAAGTTTTCTCAACCAAAGATTATGTACATCAAATTATTGAATATTAAAAAACAAGTCCGTGTCGTTTAAAAAATAAATAAAAAATTTGTACAAATATAAAAGTTTGACAGAACTAAGGACACGTCTCATGGATTGGTTTGGATCTGACTTGTAAACAGTGCCGCCATTGCTGACTGATGAGCGCCTGCATGACAGATCTGGATCTACGTAACTCCATCTCTTAGTAATGACGGCGTTCGATACACATTAAATACCACGTGATCTCCTTAGTATATTGAAGAAATACTTTTAAAGGAAGTAGGAAAATATGCTTAAAGGAAGTCCAATGTGCGCAAGTCACAATTGATATATCATGTTTACTACCGTAGGTCTATACTGCAGACTATTGTCGCCCTACGTCTGTGGGATATGGCAATGATTGCTTAGCGGAAGGTTCCTAAACGATGTAAATTATCAGAATAAATTCGCAATTTCTATTATATCAAAAATGAATGGTACCTGACATAAATGCAACATAAGCTATTTTTCCATTTCTATACATTTTGATGTTTAATCGATATGTTTAACTCCAAACTTATGATTATATCACTTCCATAATGACATGCAGGGAGAGGCAGCCAGGCTCATTCTCTAGAACCCCCCCCCCCCCCCCCCATACCTTTTGACCCTCCATCCGAACACCCTTCCGCCATTGGGTCGCGGGTTCGAATCCCACTCAGTCAAAAAAAAAATTGAAAGTTTTCTGATTGGGTTTGCACTTAGACGACCTATGTTGGAGGGTTGCCAGTTACCAACGGAAGGTCGTGGGTTTCCTCCAGGCATTAAGCCCGGTTTCCTCCCACAATAAAACTGCCACAGAAGTGAAATAATCTTTAGTGCGGCGTAAAACACCAAAACAATCAATATTTCGGCTCAGTCGGTTAGAGTGGTAGGCCTAATCCATTAGTCAGACACAGGCTTGATCGATGCGGATTGGGTTCGAATCCCAGTCAGACTTTATAAAAATTGAAAAAGTCCTCAGTTGATTTTCCATACGATCGCCGTACGTTTAAGTGTTTACAGGTACTCTCCGAACGTCGGGGGTTTGCTCCGGTCAAAGAGCCCGGTTTTCTTCACATCAATCAATCTTTCGCCATAAACTTGCCGTCTCTTCCTAATAATTTGCTTAGTTATTGCTCAAACAGCGTTTTATATATTATCTATTTTTTTTTTGTCTGAAGAATTGGTATGAAGGGAGACGTCTCACGACGTCTCAATCTTCAAGTCCAATCAGATGTTACTTCCGACCCGTGGTAGACGCTCAGATTATGTTCAATCAGCCAAAACCATAACATCTGTGCAAAAGATGCAGTTAATACCCAAACAGAGTTGCAAATTTGATGCTAAATCGAGTTACATTATTTAGAAACACGGTATTACAGCACGGCCAGTAGAAACTTATCAATTGTGACTTGCGCACACTGGACTTCCTTTAAGCGTGTTTTCTCACTTTCTTTAAACGTATTTCTATAAAAAAAATATTTATACAACTTTTTTATTTATTTTTGCAATCGACACGGACTTTTTTATGTTTAATAATTTTGTTTTATTCAATAATTTTATATATATTAGTAAATACTCTTTGTTTGAATAAAGGTGGTAAATTTCTTAAAGGCACACTTGCCGCGAAAATCAGGAATATTGTTTACATTAAAAAAGAAAGTCCGTTTTCTGTATTTTTCCCAGACAATATAAGTTAGGAACATACTATTTTTTACCAAAATTTGAAAGTTTGGACGTCACTTTGTATTTTTACTTTGAATTTGAAAATTTGAATTGTTAGGTGCCCGTAAAGTAAACAAACCGAACTGCCCCCTATTGGCGATTTTATGTTTCAGTCGAGTGAGTGAACTAACGACACAGTGTAATTTTACGTAGGCCTATTTATCTGAGAAATACAGACTGACGATCGGTTAACAGCGACTGGAAAAGCCTGCTGATAATTGTTTGAGTGTAAACCACAGATAAAAAGGGCTGAAATGAGGGTAATCCAACACGAAAGTTGACCGACACTGATCGTTGCTGTTGTAATCAGGCTTCGATTCTTCCTTTGTTTTTCACCCCATTTCTACATTCTAAAGCTAACTAGAAAAAAAAAAGTTTCAATTGGGCGACGATTTATTATATTTTGAATATGGTAAGGATGAGTTGGATTGATTGATTGGTTGATTGGTGCCGCGCTCAAGATTATTTCACTCATACGGCGGCGTTGTCAGTTTTATTGTGGACGAAAACTGTGCTCTATACCCGGAGGAAACCAACGACCTTCCCGTGGTAACTGGCAACCATTCCACATAGGTCGTTCGAGTGAAAACCCAGTCAGAACATTGTCCAATGTTTGTTGTGCCATCACAAGGTACCTGGAACGTTTTGTTCGTATGCCTACCGGACAATACTTTGAGCGGGTGAAGTTGTGATTTTTCCAACTCGCAGATAAATAAAACCTCCCCGTTCATAAGGTTTGTTTTAATCATATGGATACTTGATCTTTAATCTAAAAAACCGAAAGTGGCATAACACTGAGGGGTAAAGGGTGGGGTGTTCCGGGACTCAATAGAGCGTTGTATACTTTCACTGGCGAATCTAACACCTATGGGCCGCCCGTTAGTTCACACTCATGAAATTTCAGTGTCCGCTCCCCTCTCCCAATTACCTTGACGTAAAACATCCCGGGAAGACTGAAACAAAGCGGTTTTTTTACTATGAACTTGTTTTCATTTGGATTTTCAGGAATTCTAAATGTGATAGGTTTAGCAGACTGCATACATGTCATTGGGTCAACATTTAGAAGGCTACCGTAAGTCGTCTAAGAGCATAGCCTACTTTGGCGTGATGAAATGATTTAGCCACTTTTTCGGCTAGTCGACTTACGATAGACCAAAAACGACAGCTAACCGACTATCCGTGTTTAGCCGACTACGAGAGTTTTATGAAATATGCCCCTGGTGAGTAGATCTTGAGAACTCTTCTTCGTTTTAAAAGCAATAATTTGCCTATGACTTAGAGGTGGAGTCAATTTACTCTGAAGTAGTTTAATTATGGTGGAATGATGCTTTTACCAGCAATGGATAACACCCCAATGATTTGTACATCGGCATCAAGATCAAATGTTTTTTTGTATCACCATTCGGATAAATGTCTAGGCTTTTCATTGGCCGAAATGCCCAGAATGAGAGTCTGTCTACGAGTGCTTTCATGTATATATTTGATTTTGTATAACTCGGAATTAAGGTCTCAAGCGCTGATATTACCACATACTGAAGGGCACAGAATTCTTCATTCAAGACAAAATCCTATCGTGACGTCAGTCTAGAATTTTGTTTCGTAAGCAAAGAATGCTATGCTTGTTTATTTGGTGTCTGACAGATATTTGTCCTCGGCTTCGCCTTGCCTTCGAAAAATAGTAATGTCAGACACCAAATATCTACCGGTATACCCACGTACATTTGAGGGCGTCATATAACCAATAGTACATGCATGAAGGCTAATTTTGCCAGTAAGATTTTTTTATCCTCGGAAGCATCCCTTCCTGAAACAATGCACCCTCTGCCTGATACAGTCAGATCTATTATTTTTACGGAACGGAGCTCTTCTCACATAGATTCCTCGACACAATTCTGCAAAAATTCGAATGCTATCCCATTCATTTGATTGTTAGAAGTTATTTTAATATAAATCGTGAGTTGTAAATGTAATGTAATGCACGTTTCTTATCTGTCTATCAAATATTTTATCTTCTAACAGACAAACTTATTTTTGTTTGTTTTGTTATTTGTTTTCGAAAGGGGAGGGTTATAACAGATCACTATTTGGTTACCGCATCCCAGTCCGATCACAATGCGAATGTTTATGATTATGCAGATGAAATACAAATTATATCAGACAACGTCAAAACGACGTGTAGACCGCTTTGTATCGAAGTAGCAATTTCCTTCCAACGGTTATTTCGGAAATGAGCACGATCACAGTGTAAATTGAATGTCACATATCTGATTTCTGGTTTATGGATAGACTCCAGTTGCCTATTTTTAGAGACAGAGAAATGTCCGAATTCGACGCTTTTGATATTCCCAAAAATATATGATGCGCCACGCAATACGATGACTTGTACATTGTTCTATCGCTAGCCATATAATGTTAACCTTTCGTTTGATCCTCACTCCGAAAAACGTAATACCTATGTTGACTCAATATTTCGGCACATTATTTTGCCTTCATCATTCAATGTATATAGTTTTGGGATAAGGTATAAAGAAGTAAAGAAAACATATTGTATAGGACAGATCATTAAGACAGATTATTAAAGCTGGTTGTAATATTAATCCATATAATCAGTTATACAGTCTATCTGGCTTTGAGCAATGCTTTTTCTATCTTAGTAATATTTTGAAGTTACAGCGTGGCTTACAGAAGACTTGTAATTGTATTGTGCCCCAAATAATGATTAGTCCTGTCAAGTCTGGGAGATATTCTGTAGCATGGTGAAGGGAATACGTGTTTTCTGTAGCTGCGTCTGATTCGACAGTTATGTAAGTCTGTGGATATTCGATATTCTGTAATTCGGCATATGGGAAGGCCTTTGAGAGAAAACTTTTGAGAAATGTTGTTTGTTTTTTTGCGGATTTTCACAGTTTTCTTGGTTTTGAGTCTGAGTTGCATATTTTAAATCCCATACATGTCTCGTGAAAGCCTTGGGCTTATCGTTAGGCATTGCATTTAAAGTGCAATGTATTGTACAATGGTCAAGGTTAACCATCGGTGAACTTACTCCAAAATCTGTGACATATCCAATATTGTCGGTAATTAATAGGTCGAGTATATTGGCATTGTCAGCTGTATACCTTTTATACAGGTTCATTTATAAGTTAAAATAATTTTTTACTGGCAGTTAGGTCAAATAATTTCATTTTCAGTTCACTCTTGTAATATTCCATCCAGTTTATACATCTATCGTTAAAATCGCCCATAATTAGTAAGAAATCTGGGTTTTCACACATAACCATGGTGAGTGATTCCTCGAACATATCCATAAATATGTCACGTGATCCAGCCGTCTGATTTGGAGGGCGATAACACGCAGCTAATAATATAGTTTTATTAGAGATATTAAGTGAGGCTCATATTATTTCGATAAATTAGCCCTTCGAGTAATAGTTAGTGACGATTTGCAATAAATACCTACACCCCACCATGTTTCTCCCGGTCTTTCCGTTCTGTAAAGTAGCCGTCGATACCAACAATATCATTCAATATCTCATTATTCAGTCAGGTGTCTATAATTCAAATGATATCATAGCTTTTATCTTTACACAATATCTTTCATCTAATTTAAAGGCCCACTTGCCGCCGTAGCCTGTTTAAATTTGCTAAGAAAATCAATTTACATGAGCTTACTACGACTAATACCACTAACCTTAAACATAGGACACATAAAACATGTCTAGTTAGCTTTAGAATGTAGAAATGGGGTGAAAAACAAACGAAGAATGGAAGCCTGATTGCAACAACAACGATCAGTGTCGGTCAACTTTCGTGTTGGATTACCCTCCTTTCAGGCCTTTGTATCTGTCGTTTACACTCCAACAATTATCAGCAGGCTTTTCCAGTAGCTGTTAACCGATCGTCAGTCTGTATTTCTCAGATAAATAGGCCTACGTAAAATTACACTGTGCCGTTAGTTCACCCACTCGACTGAAACATAAAATTCGCTTGTGCGAGCAGTTCGGTTTGTTTACGTTCCGGGTACCTAACAATTTAAATTTTCAAATTAAAATTAAAAATACAAAGTGACGTCCAAACTTTTAAATTTTGGTAAAAATAGAAAGTTCCTAACTTATATTGTCTGGGAAAAATACAGAAAACGGTCTTTCTTTTTTAATGTAAACAATATTCCTGATTTTCGCGGCAAGTGTGCCTTTAATGTACGACGAGATCATATCATCACTTTGTACAAGTGCAATAAAGTGACAGCACGTCAAATTGTGAGGATTTTGAGGTCCCTGGTTTTTGTGTACGCCACCGCACCTTAACAATAGTAACATATTAGTAATGATTAAAAAATGAAGGTTGCATAGGCCCCTGAGACAAGCAGTAATACAATGTGAATCTTGAGAACATTATATAAATAGGGCATAATTCATCTATTAGCTTAAAAAGTCTATTTTAAAAATATTTTGTTTAGAAAATATTTTGCACAGAAAATTAAACCATGTCCTTATTACCACTCTGCGCTGATTTGTGTTACCCACAATTACAAACAGATTACCTACAGTATTAAAGAAATGAGGGTAAATGTTACAGGATACAATTGGACAGAATGCAGGAAAATCTAGTGGTGACATCCCAGTATTACCTACAGTATATAACAAATAAAGACATGTTTTAAATACAATCAGAATGCATCTAGCAAAGGACCTGTCAGTGCTGATATCCAAGAATTACCTACAATATTATATGTAACAAATGGCGACATGTTACTAATTCAAATATAATGCACACGACAGAGGATCAGTCAGTGCTGACATTCAAGTATTTCCTACAGTATATAACAAACTAAGTTATTGGATAAAAATAGAAAGACCAATAGAGGACCAGCTAGTACTGACATCCAAGTATTACATGTAGTTTAAAACAAACAAACGTATAACAATATATCGGATAGAAATAAAATGCAGATTCTTAAGGACAATCCTGTGCTAACAGTGTTGACTAGGGCATAGTGAAACATGTTATTGAATACAAATGTTATGCAGATAATAGAGGGCGAGTCATTGTCAACACCCGAGTATTACCCACAGTATGTGACCAATGAAAAGACATGTTATTCAATACATGTCCAAATAGAAGGTAGATAATTTAGAGGACCAGTCAGTGCTGACACACACCCGGACGTTAAAAGTGGTATGAGCTGCCAAAATGTTGATATTTTGACGTTAAAAAAGAATGTTTAAATTATTGGCTATTTTTCTCAAGACGTATAATTTGGAAGCTTGTTAATGCTTCTAGTCTCGAAAATGTGCGATAAAGTATTGTTTTGAATTAACTTTGGCTTAGAATGAATAAATGGTCGTACCGGCTTATTTACATTTTGTTTACTTTTCGAAGACGTTTTCGGTTCGTACACGCCAAACACTGTATGGATTTTCCTCATTCTAACACCAATGATTTAGTTTTTCGATGGCCTTCAAAGCCTCTTACTGTCGCGACGATCAGAAATTAGGAACAAAGTGTGAATTTGGGCAGCTCATGCCACTTTAAGAAAGCCAATTTACACGAATTAACAACATAAAATACTACTCTCAAAGATTGGGGACATTCTGTATGTCCAATTTTCTTTACAATGTCTAAACGGGGGTGTAAAAGCATAGCTTGAATTGAAACCCGAATAAAACAAACATTCAGCAACCGGTAAACTTCTGTCTTTGAATAGCCTCATTTCATGTCGTCTCGTCTAGTCTCAAATTTATTCGCATGCTTTCGGTGTCTTTCAAACGAGATTTTTCGTCTGTTTTCCTAAAGATAGAGTACTGGATTTTGTTTACATTCGGGTAAAAAACAAATACAAATAATTAGAAACACGAAATGATGGCAAAGCTTTTCATTTTTGTAAAAAAAAATAGAAAGTTTGTTTGCGCAAACGTATGTACATGTAGCTAGTCGGATTTAGCCTTATCATAGTTGATTATGCTGTATACGCAATTTCATACCCCCAAAAAACAGCTAATTATTGGCAGATTTGTTTCCTGCTAGTTCTCAAATTCCGACGGATGCTATGCCGTTAGTTTCCTTATGTCACCTTCTAGAACGACTTCCAATGAAAAAAGTGTCAACAATAACAACTTGAAATCCCCAGTGCGTTGGTCTAATTCTTTCGCTTCTCAACGATATTGCAGAATCAACGTCAAATTAGAAATGTCTTTCGACAAAGTTGAACGATTAACGCGAAAAAGAAACTCTGGCATGCCAATTTACCCCTGTCAATTTCTATAATGGATTTTTTTGTTACGCAATTGCTTTCCGGTTTCTCCGGAAGCGTCATTTTTACCAACATTCTAAGAAGCTTCTAGAAGCGGAATAGTTTGTCATACACTTAAACCAGCTATGACATCTTCCTTACCTTGTTTACAGAGCACAAAAGTTAAAAGTAACCTCAACTTTAACCCTTTTCTTTTGAAAGACTTTAAGAAATACAAATGCTACTTAGTCTCAGTTGAAAAAGGACGTTTAGAGCGTACATTGGCCTGATTTACCAACATTTAGAATGTCGTTAAAAATGGTGGAATTGGTTTTTGAGAATTTTTATGTTGAGAAGTGCAAAGTTGACGGGTTGTCATCCATAAGAATGTACGGTAAACTTTTGATTACTAATTTGAACTTTATTTTTAGATACAGAATATATACAGCTCAGTATACCACTACACCGACATTTTGGGTATTGTTTTGCCTTGGAAAATTATGAACGTCTGTCTAATTCAACTGACCCTAGATCAAGAACACTTCATATCGCTTTTTTAATGCTTATTCAAAATAATTGCGATGCAACATTTACTTTTCGTAGCCTCTATAAAATGCAGTTTAAATGTAAAAAGACTGATATTACAGCTGTTAATAGATATATTACATACAGTCTATTAGTTCTATCAAAAGTCGACCATGTGATCAATCTTTGTCCATGCAGCTTGAAATAATATTTTCTACGAACAATTTTGTTTTGATAATTTCCATCTGCAAACATCCAACTGAAGCAAATCATCTTGAGCTAAACGTCACTGGTCAATCACACTATATTGATATTTATAACAACAGTGAAACATTTAGCCGCCAGAAGGTGACAGATGCCAGCCCTGCACTAATTAACCGGAACATAAACTCATTTCAAAACTGATCGGATTTCAATAATTAAGAAGTTTAGAATGTCAAATCATGAAGAAATTGCGAGACAAAACTATAATGTTCTTATAGGGATCGTAGGGAAACAGTTGTGTGAGCTTAGAACACAATATATTACTTTATGGTTACATGCCGATGACGGACTCCCATTTACGACAGTTAGTGTTATACATACATGTGTGTAATGTCGTAATATATGCTTGAATTTTACACCTATCCCCTTTTTAGTAATGGAATACAGTTAAACATTTAATCTAGATACGGTATTCGATTAATGCATAACTGTTGTCGTTGTTATTCAATATAGATTATGTTTTTTAAGTTCAAAGTGTTTCATGACGTGGGGGTTCTTTTCAATGAAACAAATAGTTCAAACATTATAGATGCTAACTCATAATAATCAGGAAGTAATCTTCGACATTAAACAATGGAAGTAATCAATAAAAAATAATCAATAACCGAATTCCAGTTACACAAAATTTTAAACAATTTAACTTTAAAAGCAATTGGCTGTTTAAACGCTATGGTTACATTACTGGAACGTTATTAAATACATTAATAAACTGTTCGTGAAATTATGTTTTAAGGCCTACTTGCCGCCGTAGCCTGTTGAAGATTTGTTAATAAAATCAATTTACATGAGCTTACTACCACTAAAACAACTAAAATTTAACATAGGACACATAAAACATGTCCAATTAGGTTTAGAATGTAGATATTAGGGTGAAAAACAAACGAAGAATCGAAGCCTGATTACAACAACGATCAGTGTCGGTGAGCCCAGTGGTTGGATTACCCTCATTTCAGGCCTTTTTATCTGTGGTTTACACTCAACAAATTATCGGAAGGCTTTTTGAGTAACTCTTACCCGATCGTCCGTCTGTATTTCTCAGATAAAGTACCTAAAATTGTCTGATCAGACACACGACTCAAACATTAGGGCGCTAGTGCGTATGTTCGGGTTCCAGGTTTGTTTACATTGCGGGCACTTTATAAATCTAATTTTCAACTTCAAATTAAAAATACTACATGGTGTCAAAACTTTATATTTTTGGTAAAAATAGAAAGTTCTTAACTTTTCTGTCTGGGAAAAATACAGAAAACCGCCCACTTTTTTTTATGTGAACGGTATTCTGGATTTTCGCGGCAAGTGTGCCTTTAAGTGCAAAGTGTTTTTGAAACTATTTTAAAGTTCAAGGTTTGAAATGACTGTTTGTTGCCCGGATACATCACATCAAAGTCCTTGAATCGTACAGGTGCCATTCGAGTAAGGTTAGACTTCCTCGTTCGAAGACAAGACAGTGGATTCCAGGTATCCCCTGACGAGAAAATATCGCGTCCAATTTAGGAAGCATCGCTTTGCCTGAGGTTGTTGACACAATTTCAACCTCTGAAAATCTACTAAAAATATAAATCACAAAAAACAATTCCCGGGTAAGGGACCAGCGCAATCTGTGGACACAGTTTTCCAAGGACCACAAGGTAGAACGGTCATTTGTAACGGAGTACAAATATCACCTTTATTAGTGCTAGCTTGACACTGAATACGGTCCTTAACTTTGTTGTCAGGGACCCATACTTTTTCACGAAATGATCACTTGGACTTGTCAATACCTTGGTGACCAACGTGTGCTAAATTCAAGGCGATGTAATGTTAATACAACTTCAATAAACACACTTAACTTATCCTTGACCTTCAACAATTCCAACAAGTCACTATAACGGAAATTTCGAATTTGGATGGCGGTTTTCAATTTTGTTATGATCGTGTCAGAATCAGTTTAAGATTGGATTTCAGACAAAGTCGTGGCGTTGGGAATCGCGTCTTTACAGACGTAATTCACAAACTTATCTGCAATGCTCAGTGACACTCGTTGACCATTAGGATGGCGGCTTACGTCAGCCGGGTTACTGTCACCACGTTCGGGTCTGTACTGTATTTCACAATATGTGACATGCCATTTATATGACATGAGACATTATCTGCAATTCTCCAATCGTTGAGATGTTGGTTTCGGAGACTTGACTATTCTCAGAAAAGGTTTACGATCAGTTAACACACGAAAATGCCAACCATACCTATACAAATATACATGCTCTACACTCCAGACCACGGAGAGCATCTCGCGCGCTGTTGAGAGTAGTAGATAGGAAAAGGCTGATTGAGAAACACCTATGACGTCATACGAGGAGGAAACATGTTACGTAATATCCGAATTCCGGGTCTAAGACGTCCCGAGTGGTCGAGGTCAATAACTAGCACATCTCATTAACATCTAAGCTTCCGCTATTGGTCGCGCTTGACTACACATCTAATTAAAATCTCCTAACAAGAGGAGGCAATAATGGCTTGAACTGTGAGGTCGAGGTCAATAACTAGCACAACTAATTAAAATTTCAGCTCCCGGTTATTGGTCACGGTTCGCCGCATGTCTAATTAAAATCTAAACTCGCGGCTACCAATATTAAAGCACATGTGCACCTATTCTTAAAAAAAAAATATGCTGAATAATACACTCCCGACCTCGGGGATCTGTTCGTCAGATGGACGGAAAAAATATGCTTAGTAATGCAATACTGGTCTAAAGGACCAATTAAACCGACTGACACTGGCGATAGACAATAGATAATAAACGAATGTATAAATAACCTTGGACTGTATTACCTCAACGTATAGATCATATCGGTAAGTATGTGTACATCAGAGCCGGATGGCCTCGGGGGGGGCAGATGCATCGGACCGTATCCAATTAAGTCGACTACCAAAGAGACGTGTGCGTCCAACCGTAACAAATTAACGGAATATAATATGTCGAGTAATGCAGTCCTGCCTAAGGGCACCAGGCCACGTATGATTGCGCCTTCCCGAAAAAAAAAAAACATGCTGAGTAAAACGTGTCAGCCTTAGGGCTCAGCCAATCTGTATAAATACGGGTGTAAATCAGATCCAGTCATCATTAGAAAAACAGGACTGGCCGGCAACACTCTCAACACTATCCAACATCGTTTAACATTGGACAACCACTAAAGTGTGATAAGGTAAGTTGAAAACTTTTTTATGCATATCAAAAATATACTATGTATAATACTTAACTCTTGACCACTGGTCATCAACCCGGAAGTGGACCGGAAGTAACCGGAAGTGACCGGAAATAACCCGGAAGTAGACCGGAAGTGGACCGGAAGTGGACCGGAAGTGACTGGAATAACCCGGAAGTGGACCGGAAGTGACCGGAAATAACCCGGAAGTGGACCGGAAGTAACCGGAAGTGACCGGAAACAACCCGGAAGTAACCGGAAGTGACCGGAAATAACCCGGAAGTGAACCGGAAGTGACCGGAAGTGAACCAGAAGTGACCGGAAATAGACAGGAAGTGACCGGAATTGAACCGGAAATGACCCGAAGTGAAGTAATTGGGCCAAAAATAAGTCCCAAGCCCGGAAGTAGCCAAATTCTAACCGAATTCGGTCGTGTTACATATCAAAGTAAAGGGTGTAAAGATACCTGCAAGACTTACTATAGCTCGTGGTTTTCTCAATTCTGGTTTTACACAAATCGATTGAAACGTTCAAATCTGCACCAAATCCCTACACTCTGGTTTGGCTAGTATCTACATGTGAATGGTCGCAGGAAGAGATGGTTCGATGCAATATAACTTCCGCTTAATCAAATATGAATGGAATTTCAAAAAATGTCAAGTAATGTAATGTAAAAGTAATGTCTGGCTTATCAGCGATGCTACAATCAAGCGAATCAATTCTCTATTTCAACACTCTATTCTGTTTAGATTTACCCAACACCTCTGACTGTCGAGACTTAGGGTTCTAACAGGTAAACCGTTTTTTTTTTATTTTATGATGGTTTAACTATAATGGTGATCGGTTCTCTCCGCAGTCTGAGGTAAAATCTACTGGTATACATCTGCGACCGTTTCTCTAGGGTGAGCTGGCTTGTCTCGGATTCGAAGGTGAGACAATAAGCCTGACTGTCCCCGTCATGAGATATGCGTCCCTTCGAACGTAACGTATGCCAGGGCTCGTATGGGCGCTACTCCGCGCGAGGCGACTCGTGCGTTGATTGGGCGTGATTTCTCCTTGTCATCCACTTCTGGATGACTTAATCAGATCGCAACTGTCTAGCTAACTCTAAATATCTCCACACATGTTAGTCTGTCTGATTTCGGCTTGTAATCTACTGGATGACTTAATCAGGTTGTAACCCTTACCACACACCATTTCCCATAATCCTCAAGGTGTGACGTCACGATTAAGACAACCAATCAGTGACGTTGTACTCAGATTCCGACAATCGGAACAGAGATTCAACACTTTTTAAACACTATCGGTAGTACCACTCACCATTCGCTCACCTGATTTGTAGAAGAGACGACGTATTTTAGTGATTCTCCCTTCCACAGACATGAGCTTGATTTGCAACATCTGCGGGGCTGCTTTCACATCTGAAATCCGTCTAAACCAACATATGGGTCGAATTCACCAACGCAAAGTGCATAAATGCGATGTATGCGGCAAAACCTTCTCCAGGAGTGACAATCTATACAGACACGAGGCTATTCACAAGAGGATGCGACTAACTCCTGGTAAGTTATCACCTTGTTAAGCCACACTTTCGGACTTCGATTTATTATATCGATTTATCAAATAGACGCTCGGTTATATCCCAATTTTCTTATTGCAGATGATCAGCAGCCTTCAACCTCTTCTGGAATCGTACATAACCCGATTGCAGACATTCAGAGTAAGTTTTCCCGTCGACGTTTAACAAAAAGAACTTGCTCCGTTCTTAAAACTGTCCCCAATTGATTAAAAACCTTTTCTTTTGTTTTCAGGAGAGCTCAACACGTTAATCTCCCAAACAAGAGAAGAGATCTCCGATAATCGTCCGTGCAACTGGTGTGGGAAACTGGTTGAATTGATGCCGGGGAGAAAGTTCTGTAGAGAATGTGGTCATCAAGGCGTACAATGTTCGGATTGTAAACGACCACTTCCTCAAAGGTTTTACACCAGGGCCACCAATACTTGCGATACGTGTTGTCGAAAGCGAGAAAACCAGTCGGGCAAAGGTTCAACAAGCGTCGGTGCTTTAGAAGGACGTGTGAAAACGCACACTCTGGAGCCCACGTCAACAAACAAGCTGGATATCTTACATTTTTTTAAAGACAATGACTCAGCTGTGATGGACATTTTAAACACGGAACTAGACACGCACAACGGTTTGAAATGGAATCTAGTGATAAATGTTAGATTAGTTAGATACACTTCAGAAGGCGAAGAGATTACTACGCAATCTAGCTTTCGCAGCCATAATTCTATCACCACCAACAACAGCCAATTCGAACAGACCGTAGCCGATGCCTTCCACAAAATGTACGAAAGCTTCCAAACGTTTCAAAGGGAAGGCAGTGGTTGGGTGTTGGACGAAGTGGTGTCTATGGCACTGAACGTAGCTAAATATAGCCCATTGCGCGGTTCTACCTACATCCCCACCCCGCAGGTCTTGGTTAAGAAAAAAGCTATTGTAAATGTAAAAAATTCGGGTGATTATTGTTTCGCTTGGTCAGTCCTGGCAGCTTTACATCCTGGGGAGGAAAACCCGAATCGAGTTCAACATTACAAACCGTATTTCGACACTTTAAACCTAGAGGGTCTTGAATTTCCTCTAAGACTAGACCAAACGCACCAGTTCGAGGCGCAAAATTCAATATCGGTCAATGTGTTCGGGTACGAAGAAGGCATATTTCCTTTACACATCACATCCAACCGCTGCGATAAGCATGTTAATTTACTTCTTATTTCGAGGGGTGATACCCGTCATTACTGTTTGATCAAGTCTATGAGTCGTTTGCTCGGTGATCGTACTAACCATCAGCATCAAACACATTTCTGTGACTACTGTTTGCACGCGTATTGTAGCAAGGCTTTGTTGGACGACCACATACCTTACTGTAAGTCTCTAGGTCTACAGCGAACACTAATGCCCGAGGAAGAGATTCTGAAATTTAAAAATATTAGAAACCAACTCCGCGTCCCTTTCGCTATATACGCCGACTTCGAGTGTTTCACCGTTAAAGGAGATGATTCCACGGGCAAAACTACGAAGTACGAGAAACACGAGCCGTCCAGTTACAGTTATACGGTGGTCTGTAATGTGCCCCGGTATAGTAAGCCCGCGACTATTTACCGCGGACCGGATGTTGTGCAGAGGTTTTTAAAAGATCTGCAGAAAGAAAATGATTACATCTGTAACATTCTAAAACAAACCCATCCGATGATTATCTCCTTTGAGCAGGAGCGTAATTTTGAAACCGCAAGCCATTGCCATATATGTGATAAACCACTAGGCGCGAACAGGGTGAAAGACCACTGTCACATCAGCGGTATGTACAGAGGTCCCGCTCATAACGAATGCAATTTACAATTCCGGTTTAGAACGACGACTAAGGAAGAAGCTCGTAGGTTTTTTATTCCCGTCATACTCCATAACTGTCGCGGCTACGACGGCCATCTTATCTGCGATGTAATGGGTCTGTTTAAACATTTAAAAATTACGTGCATCGCTAATAACATGCAAAAATATATTAGCTTTAGCCTCGGGAATTTACGCTTCATCGACTCCTTCCAGTTTCTGAACGCGTCCTTAGATACTCTCGTGACCAATATGGCGAAGGACGGGTCGGAGGGTTTCTCTCAGTTGAAAAAGCATTTCTCCGACCCCCACCAACAACAATTGTTGCTCCGAAAAGGTGTCTTCCCATACGCTTATATGACAGGCTCTGATAAGTTTCGAGAAACCCAACTTCCACCCATAGATTCGTTTCATAACGATCTTAAGGAAGAAGCCTTGTCCCGAGAAGATTACGAGCACGCGCAGACCGTATGGAAAGAGCTCGGTATGGAGAACTTTGGAGATTATCAAGATCTCTACATTAAAACCGATGTTCTCTTGTTAGCCGATGTCTTTGAGAATTTCAGAGACATCTGTTTGTCTTTCTATAAACTAGATCCACTTCATTATTATACCAGCCCCGGTTTAAGCTGGGACGCTATGTTAAAAATGACCGGTGTTGAACTCGAATTGCTGCAGGATATTGACATGCACCTTATGGTGGAGCAAGGCATTCGCGGCGGTATAAGTATGATCACTACAAAATACGCCAAAGCAAACAATCCTTATTTGTCCGACTACGATCCCTCACAGCCAACTAGTTATATATCATATCTGGACGCCAATAATCTGTACGGATGGGCCATGTCCAGATATTTACCTCAGAAAGATTTCGTATGGATGACAGCGGAGCAAATTGACGCTCTTGACGTCAAAACCATACCAGATGATGCGCAAGTAGGTTACATATTGGAAGTAGACCTACATTACCCGCATCATTTGCATGACCTTCACAACGATTATCCTCTATGTCCTGATCGTCTGACTGTGTCGGATGAAATGTTATCGAGCTACTCCACGATGTTAAAACAGGAGTTGCAGTTGAAAGGCAATCCAACTGAAAAACTCGTTCCTAACTTACATAGCAAGTCTAAATATGTCATCCATTACAGCGTCTTGAAATTCTGCTTATCGCAAGGTATGATATTGACAAAAATCCACCGCGGGATCTCATTCGTACAAACTCCGTGGCTGAAGCCCTATATCGACTTCAACACCGAAAAGCGCAAACACGCGAAAAACGACTTTGAAAAAGACTTTTTCAAACTGTTAAATAACGCCGTCTTTGGAAAAACAATGGAGAACCTGCGCAAGCGCACGCGCATCGAACTGGTGCACAACAATGCTAAACTGGAGAAATTAATAGCCAAGCCATCCTTCCGAAGTTTCAATATATTTAACCAAGACCTCTGCGGGGTGCATATGAGTAAAACAAAGCTGGTGTTGAACAGGCCCATTTACGTCGGTTTCGCTATATTAGACATTTCAAAACAGCTCATGTATGACTTTCACTACAATTTTATTAAACCCAAATACCAGGACAACGCCGTGCTTCTATTTACGGATACGGATTCTCTGTGCTATCGCATTGAATGCGTCGACATCTATAGCGACATGGATGCAAATGCTCACCTGTTCGACACCAGTAACTATCCAAAAGATCATTTCTTATTCAGTCCTACGAACGCCAAAGTATTAGGTAAAATGAAGGATGAAACTGCTGGAGAACCCATCTCAGAATTCGTGGGACTGCGACCGAAGATGTATTCGATGGTTTTCTCCGGTCGAGAAAAGAAAACTGCCAAAGGGGTGGCTAAATACGTGGTTAAAAAGAGACTCAGACATGAACTGTATAAACAGTCTTTATTCGATAAGAAACAGGTTACAGCATCTATGAATTGTATTCGCAGTTATAATCATCATCTTTATAGCGTGAATATAAACAAGATAGGTTTGTCGCCTTTCGACGACAAGCGTTACGTATTGGACAACGGCGTTGATACGCTAGCCCATGGTCATTTTAAAGTTCTGTAACAAATAAACGCTTACGAGTTGTGTGTGTATAACAGAAATGTTCGGTGTAGGCAAGACCGTGTTGTAAATAATTACTATTGTATGCATATTCCTTTGGATGATTGTAGATATTACTACTTGTATATTACCAATAAAGATTATTGCCATAATGCATCGAATAGTTCCTTTCTCAATTTCAAAGTTTGTTCCATCGCTTCCTCTCTAGACATTCCATATACGTTTTCCAGAATTTCACGAGTGGTTTGTATACCGCGGTGTATACTATCCTTGTCCGAGTTTAAGCACCATAGGGAGTAGTTCTGGAGCATGCGCTGTTTCATATCCGGAAGATAATCTTCTTCAGCCAGTAGTCTGCTCTCCTTTTCCGAGTAACCTTCCGTAATATACGCTTCCGCTTTCTGGCGAACTTTATCCTCCATCATACCACGTGCGGACATACCGAACAGGTCGTGCCACACATCGCGTTGTATTTCACCGTTTCCGACTTGCTGTTTGAACCAAGGTGGGCTGACCTCGGTGTAGAGCTCGCCTTTACCGGTTTGTCGGAGAAAGTTCTTTTTCAGTCTCTGGTTCTCCGGCGTGGTGGGTTTCAAATCGATCAACAAAGACCCGTGAGGCGAGCTAGTCACCGCTTCTTCGTATACTTTCATAAAGTAGTTGCCTTTCCCTGGGTATATGCGCCGCCCTAGCAATGCCACCTGTTGTCTGTCTACCGGGTTGTTGAATAGTACGATGTATTGAGAGTTCAAATCTATGTCTCTGGAGGCTTTACCCCGATCGAACAAGTTTTGCGCGATATACACGACGGAAGCGTTGTCGTGGTGAGATCCTTTGGTGAATAGATCGGCAATTCGGGTGTCCTTTTTGACATCTGTCATTAAATCGTCGAAGACTATGACGGTACGAATGGCTCGATTGAAAAACCCATCCTCTCCCAGATCAGGAGGAATACCTTTAACGAACTCTATGTTGTGTACAGCGTTTTTCATTTCCTCGTACAGCGGTTGCCATTTGCTATAACAAATGATGACGCGATGGGGTTCCGGTTGAATTTTCTTCTCCCGTAACAGACGTACCAACCACATGGTCTTTCCAACCCCGCTGGGGCCGACAATACGTATTCTCGCCGGGTGTTGGAGCGTCATGATCGGTGTTATTCGGTGGACTGAGAGGTGTCATGAAGCGCTAATCCTTTTTATAGGGTCTGAATGTCTTCCGCTCTGACCCAACTGTTGAATTTTGTGGGCCAACCGACGTACTTGACCAGTTTTTCCGCGCGGTCTCCACGTCCTCTGCTTTTCAACACCTTCTCGATGCGCCACAACGCGTTGACGTCTTTGTCTACTTTCTGTAGTTCTTGTTGGTAAAACGTACCTTCGATGGGGTCGTCCATAAAATCCGTCAGTTTGTATACGGGTATAGAACGCCTACGCCATCGTTTCACGACCTTAAACAACTCTTCGGTGTAAGTGGACGTATAGGCTCTTTGAAAGATGTACCTCAAATGAGAGATTCTAACGGTGTCACCCAATTTGAATCGGAAGGGCTGCGTTTTGACTCGTTGAGCCGTGTCTACGTATAGCTCCTTCCAAGTCTCCGCTTCGTTTTCCTCATCGATG
Source organism: Lepidochitona cinerea (assembly GCA_963971465.1). Taxonomy (NCBI): domain Eukaryota; kingdom Metazoa; phylum Mollusca; class Polyplacophora; order Chitonida; family Tonicellidae; genus Lepidochitona; species Lepidochitona cinerea. The sequence continues at coordinate 24,249,002 of OZ020551.1, read as the reverse complement.
TCGGCCGGGGCTTTTTGATTGAGCGATCTATGAGGTCTGTGATTGTAGCCGCTAACGATATCTGATAATGTCTCTAAATAACGATAGGTTTGGTTATGCGTGAAAAACCGATACATATGCGTCTTGATGGTGCGAATGACACGCTCTACGTAATTAGCTTTCTTCTCGTTGTGGGTGACGTAATGCCTTATCCCTTTCTTATTAAAGTGGGCTTTCATCCATTTATTATTAAACTCACCACCCTTGTCCCATCGAATCAAGGATGGTTTTCTGCCAGTTGCTAAAATTTTGTTTAAGCCCGATATGACGGACTCGTGTCGCTTGTTAGCTATGGGTTCCACCCACAGATATCTGGAAAAGACGTCGATAGCGACCAAGAGGATAACGGATTCCATCGTTATATTTGGCTATATTAGACACGTCTGCCAAGTCGATATCCCACAAATCATCGATACCCGTGGTGATGACCCTGTTTCTTTTAAATTTATATCTGACGGGTTTTTGAAGACTGTAAGCGTCTTGATCGCTTAACCACTGATCTACCGCCTTGGCGGGTACGCTATAGCCTTCAGCCTTCAACCAGGATCTTACTTTTGTCGGACCGGTAAAGGCGATTGGTTCACTGGGGTTAAAATACGCCCTTGCCAAGTGCTCTCGCCAACCGTTATCGGCCATTACTTTTTGTATAATAACCAAAACCGTATTCATCACATCGTATATATTTCATTTATTGACAAATAACGTGATTCAAACTTGGATAAATACAATTCGAGAAATAACGGGATACAAATCGATAAACGTAGCAATCGTTATGACAATGATTCTGATTAAAATCCGACATGATACTACGCAGTGGAACTTTTCTACTAAGTTGGAGCAAAAAGTACAAACAATAATAACCGCACGTTGCGGATAGCCTGCCTTGCAAACGCCGTGGATTATAGAAAATTCGTTTACAATTATAATTTAGAAAATCTCGAAATCCGGTAGAATAATGTTCCGGGGGGAAAACTTAAACTGTCCAAGAAATAACCCATATCTTCTTCGAAATAAAACAACACCCAGTGTTGCCCGGGTAGTCGAGCTGGATCCGTATTGACGATGTAACCCGCTGGTTTTCTTTCCACCTCTGCTGGAAGCTGGTCAGCCGCCATGACGCGACACACTGGGAATCTTTGCACCGCGCATCGCAATTCCTCCGCGTTCATGAAGTTAGTATATTCCTGGCTTTGTCCACTTCGAAGCTGGCCGGAAATTCTCCGTAGATGACGCAGGTCACAGTCTCCGGTAAAGGCTTGTCGAAGGCCGCCTCCAGTCGTACAGTCCCTCGATTGACGGGTAGACGGTTGTTCTCCGACGCTTGAGACGGGTTCAGCGAAAAGCCGTACAAGGCGTAACCGCGCGTAAAGTCGAATAAGTTGATGCTATTTCCAAAATCCTCTCCAGTCTTGTCCACCACGTCGTATAAGCTTAGATAAGCCGATGTACATAGAGACTGTTCATCCGCGTACTTCATTCGGAGGGGTTGTCCCGGCGTGGTTAACCCGTCCACATTCACCGATATACTGCCGAGATTGAAATGTTTGAAATTGAACGGATTCTTTTTATAGTCTCCGGCCACGGCCTTGGACTCGACGAAGCCCACGACTAAGCGGCTCGGATATTCCGAGGGCCAGATATTATCCCAACGAAACAAGACTTGACCCGAAGATAGGGTAGCCGTTTTCACTTCTGTACGTGTGTAGGGGTATTTCGCCGTCGTTGTTTCTAACAGCTCGCTTTGCGCCAAAATAACATCGGGGTTCACGCGAACTTTGCGTACTTTCAACGCGATTTCGTGGATGATCAATTGGTATGTCTTGTCGACTTCCGCCGACATGATAACAAAAGACGAGGGGCTCTGTACAGTTTCACGTATATGTCCACGTTGTTAAGGAGATATCGAGACTGCTGAAAAACATCCTGTAGCAGGGGTCCTTCCATTTCAAAGGGCACGCTTTCTTTGACACGATCGTGACGGTCGGCGAGACCCGCGTTCGATCCAGTTACCGGGTCAGGATTATCTATATCCATACCTCTGTCTTGTTCAAACATCTGGGATTCTAGCTGACTACTTTTGGTACCGTAGCCATAATATAAGATCGTCTGAGTGTAGGCTTTGTATGGAAAGTTATTGTCCTGTACCGTCAACAGTTTCCCTTGCGCGGACACATCCACTTGAGAGAACATGGAATAGAGGAGATTGTTGACGGTAGCCACTTTTTCATCTTCAGCGACGCTGGTTCCGTCTGCTCGTTTCACGCTGGCTTTCACGTATAACCTAGTCGATTTCAAATCCAGATAATCTACTCCTTGGCCCGGGATGATAAACTCTATAGGCGCTTCTTCGGACAGTTGCGAGATAGGTCTAACGTCGATGTGATATGTACTGTTAACGGCGTTCGCGGAGGCAGGCCAGTCAAAAAGGGCCAGCTCCGTGGGTTGGGCTTCACTCATTCTGAAAGATGCGAGGTAACTTCTTCACCCTCCGACGTTTCGGCGGTGTACTAACTGATAAGGTTTCACGAGGTCTTTTTATACTTTCTCTCGCCTTGATCTCAGATTTCGCCCGCTGTACCGCTTGTTCCGCCGGAGATACCACCTTTATACTGGTTTTCTTTGTCAACGATTTCTTCTCAGGCTTCTCTCTACAATAGGGTTCCAACGGGATGACGGTCGGGCCTCTGCTCGCTCGACCTAACGGCGCGCCCTTTTCACCGTTTTCGTATATATGAAGAGGTATATTACCCTTCGCCATGTTGCGATAAAATCGCACCCACTTGTCAACGTTGCTCATGTTTAAAGTGTAGCGTTAGCGACAAAGGCTGCGTTAGAAATGATGCTGGGGAGCCTTGCTCGTCCATTATATATATTTCTACGGTGTCCACTTCAGTAAGCACGAGAGGATGATAGTACGGATACGAGTAAACTTCAGTTAGTTGTTTCCTAACTACACCCGAAGCATCTACAGAGCGCAATAGGGGGAGCGATGTATCTCCTACCAAGGAATGCGCGCAGATATTAGAGCAGATGCGTAATATCGCCTTCGACTGGAAAGTCGGCTGTTTCTTGAGAGTGATTTCCACGAGGGCCACAACCCAGGATGATGTGTCGAAGCGAAGAGTCTTGTTCAGTTTGACCTCGAAATGATAGGGTTTATTTCCCGGATACAAGTCCGTAGAATCTGTGCTCGTCAAGGTTACGAAGTTGTCCATTCGATGACTTCTGTTAGAATGATGCGTCATACGAGGGTAGGCTTTTATAATAGTTCCAAATCTCGCGCTGTACGGCTCGTGGTGGTCGTTTACATACGTCGAAGGTAAACGCGATTCGTCGACCCGTGCGCGTTTCTCCGTCTTCGAACATTGCTTCTACCACGGCTTTGTATGCCTCTAGACTATCGATTGTCTCCAACCACGTTTCCGTCAAAGACACGATGAATCGCCGTATCTATTAGTCTCCGTTTATTTTTGAGTTTGGTCCACTGGAAATAGTTCAAAGACAAGCCTTTGGCCGTTGCGCGGTCGTTAAGGAAATAGCGTAAATCTACCCTGAGACTGTTTTGGTATAAACATACGCTGGCCCTCAGTCGATCGTCTATTTTGATTTGTCGCATCGACGTGCATAACGTACGATTGGGTATGACGGTTATGGAAGACTCCGACGACTCGACCGAGCAATTGGCGGCTAGGACGATCAACGCTGTCAGCGATATGACGAAGAGTGCTACGACAGAAACCGATATTGCTTTTAGCTTTGTGCTTCGGTCCATGAGGCTCGAATGACGGATTGCAACTGATTGATTTATGCTGGTCGCTGATTTATATAAGTCTCTGACGCGTGAAAATATGATCCCGATGATTTCCTCAACAAGTCGGGAAATTCGGTGGTGGTGATTTAGAATGAAAACCCATTCATCGGTTTCGCCGATAACTGTTTCTTTTTACCATTTTCTACTCATTGCATCGGGTTGAACTGTTATGACCCATGAGTATTCTACAGGAACACTCTGACAGCGCTGTCTACACGAGTGCGACATACCGGACATTTGAGATCGTCCTGGCGGCCCAACAGCTTATATAGACATAAGCGGCATATGCACACGTGGTGACAAGGGCGTAATAGTACTTCGCATATTTCGTTTCTGCAAACACCGCAGGCGCTTATGTAGCCTTTTCGCATGCGTCCTATCGCACTACCCATGATAGCGGTAACTAAACAGAAGCCTTGACAGGTATTCTTATATAGCGATGAATACAAATACATGATACAAAGTTATACATTGTTTATTAAAACTAAAGTTACACATGATATGGTTATTGATCCCGCTCATTGGATGAGGTCAGATAGTTCATATATAGCTCGGTTAATGCGGGGTTTTGACGTCTCATCGGTGTTTCATCCAGGTACTGGACAATTTCCTCCTCGGGTCGTCCAAATTCAGTAGAAGCTCGATGTTTGAATGCGTCGAGGAGTTTCATTTCGTTAAAATCTACGAAGACCATATCGATGAGGTGTTGACTTTCGTCCGAGTCCAGAGATGAGATGCAGGTGTGTTGCAGTTGGGTGGGATTGTCAATTTGGCAGGCATGACATTCCAGTTCGCGGAGTCGACGAACAGCCGGAGCTATCAAATCGTCGCACAGCGACCACCATAACCCGTCAAAACGCCGAACCACATCTTCCGCTAAAGCGGGTTTTGACGGAGGCGTGGTTGGTGACTGGAGCGGTGTATAAACACTTTCGATGTCCGGCATCATAACAGCTAGCTTTTCCCACGTTTCAATACGCATCGAGACGCCTTTCGATGTAGGATAGCGCGGGCCGTCTTGTTTGTACTGAATCCAATGCTTGAGGTGGACGTATACAGACCCTTCGTACTCCGTACAACTGAGGTGGATATCGTCGCATATGGGTGTAGCTACGGAAGGTTTGACGTGTCCTACTTGGTCTTTTAAACTAAACCAGCCCTCTCTGGTCAGCTTTACTTCGGGATAAGGCTTGTAGCTTCTAGAAATCTTCACGATATCATCGCTTACGGTCACCCGTAGAGTTGATGTAATGTCGAAGACTGCGGTCTTCTTTCTCCCTCTTTTCGTCGGGGTCGGAGCGGTAATACCGTTAGCACGCTTTGACATCTTAGGCAAACGATGTGGATGACTCGGTGTTGGAAATCGAGATGACTAGTGTACTGATTTGGTCCACCTTATATACGCTCGGACAAGTGCAGTTGCAACACTTGTGAGCGTCAGCGTTTTTAGAATGATTTGATTGGCTGAGATTAGGTTTGATCAGCTTCCTTCGCGATGTTATGCGCTGGAAACTGTATCAGTCATACCGCTAGCGGGCGTAATGCTCGAGTATTTTTATTGGAGAAATGTCCTCCACAAACGGTATTCTCCGCATTCTACGAATCGATTTTGTGTTTATTGATTACGTGTCGCTTCATGTCGTGTCGACGACTAAAAGTCTTGTTACAAACGTGGCCATCGTTCTATAGAATTATACATAAAGTTATACAACACACTCCGAGTATTAGTGGAAAGTATTTCCAGAAGGAAAGTTTTCGTCTCTTTTCCTGATTTATCCAAGCGTGATATTCTTTAATCTCACGGGCGATATCCTCGGGTAAACGAAGACACACCTCATCCGTGAAAAAATGTAAAACAAACAGGCGACTTTCGTTCACGACCCCGTCATCGAACATTTCATTCACAACAGTTTTATAACTTTCTAAAGTGCGTATGCTGTTGAGCATCTTATCCAACTCAGTTCTATTCATTACGGTTTTTTTGAAATCACGAGCGAGATGTTGCTCCATGGAAGGTGCCATTAGGAATGATGAATGCGATGATATAGCGACATATAAATGCGAATCGAATCTAAATCAAATGTGTAGCGAAGCGCGACCGATAGCCGCGAGCTTAGATTTTAATTAGACATGCGGCGAACCGTGACCAATAACCGGGAGCTAAGATTTTAATTAGTTGTGCTAGTTATTGACCTCGACCTCACAGTTCAAGCCATTATTGCCTCCTCTTGTTAGGAGATTTTAATTAGATGTGTAGTCAAGCGCGACCAATAGCGGAAGCTTAGATGTTAATGAGATGTGCTAGTTATTGACCTCGACCACTCGGGACGTCTTAGACCCGGAATTCGGATATTACGTAACATGTTTCCTCCTCGTATGACGTCATAGGTGTTTCTCAATCGGCCTTTTCCTATCTACTGAGAGTAACGAGTTTCCACGTCAGAAAATGCGCGACTAGCGTAACTTACAATTTTCATTTTTCTTTCCAAGTTGTTTATTCTTAATCTTTATAAGACTTGGCGGAGATTGCTGTCGTGTTCACTTTGATCTTTGTCGTAGATAATAATGTCAGCTGAGATATTTCTACATCCAGGTAAGTCTTGAAGAATTTCGGCAATAGCATTTTAGAGTAATGCAGAGGCTGCGTTGACTCTAGAGTCCGACGTTTGTGCTGAACGTTGTAATATATATTTTTGGGCTTAATTCAAACTGGTGATAACCAGCCTTCAAATTGCACCATTTGAATTAGTAATAAGTTCATCGATGGTTGGCATTAAAAGGTATCCCAAGCACCTGTAATTTCCGTAAGATTACATTTGATACTAGCAGATTATGACTTTAAAAATCACTCTAGCAATATAGCATACCCGTAGGCCTGCAGTGATCTTCGACATCTACACCCAAAGTTGCCTTGTGCTAGAAAAATTTAGCTGAGCTGTGACGTAACAGAAGTAACACTTGTCAGCGAAGAAATGCTTGATCCCATTTACACAACCTGTATATCTAGCTCAGATATACAGAGTGACTATGTCGATACAAATGCCTATAACATCATAATTTTTACATAAATGAAGATACCTTATCACATAAGGGTATTAAATTAAAAACTAATCGTTTTAATGAAAAAACAATTATATATCTTCGTTGGTGGTTTGAATCACAAAAGACGATCGTGACTCCGTGCACTCGAACGATGAGGGCGATGGCGAATTTGTCTATATGGTTGTTTACACTGCCCTAAGGTTTTGATTGTTTTCATTGTTATTGTTGTTTTCGATCTCACCAGCCAGTTTTTTCACTTATTTCCAGAGCCCGACCTGCTGTTCATAATTCATGAAGTGTCAACATTTTATGTAAAGCTCTGAGCGAATTCGACTCTCTGTTCTCGTGTTAAGATAAAACGAAAACACAGTCACGAATGGCAAGTGCGGAGACAAGAACACTGTTCGCGAACAAGATTTCCACTCCCCACCTATCCGGGTGTGACTGAGGAGTACCAAGAACAAAGATGGCGGCTCGTGATAACGGCGAAGGAAACATATAAGTGTGTTTTATAATATTTATCAGCCGCGACGAGTGAAGGCCTGTTTTATTAAACGGGCATGAGCTGCCAAAATGTTGATATTTTGACGTAAACACAGAATGTTGAAATTATCGGCTATTTTTCTCAAAACGTATAATTCAGAAGCTTTTTAATGCTTCTAGTCTCGAAAATGTACGATAAAGTATTGTTTTAAACTAACTTTGGCTTAGAATGAATGAATGGTCGTCCCGGTTATTTAAATTTTGCTACTTTTCGAACACGTTTTCGGTTCGTACAGGGCACCTACAGTGTGGATTTTCCTCATTCCAACGCCAATCATTTAGTTTTTCGATGGCCTTCAAAGCCTCTTACTGTCGTGACGATCAGAAAGTATGAAAAAAGTGGGAATTTCGGCAGCTCATGCCCCTTTAAGTAATAACATCGAATAATATGGGCAAATATTAAAGATACACACTCCCCATTTTCTGCTCAACAATATTAACCTTTTCCTCCGAAAAATCATGTTGATGTAGGTATATAGGCCTCTTATAACGTCACAAAACTAAGGTTTGTTTTAAAATAATCGCTTTCCACTTGTAATTTGGTGTCGGACAATGACTTTCTTTCTCAGAACAAAGACAAGAATGGATATTTACCTGGCCAACCAACATATGCGTTGGTGAAGATATGATGGCCGAGAAGGGCACGGCTGTTTAATTTCAAATCTTTCTTCAATTCTACTCACAAACACGATAAAAATGCGATGGTAAAGCGATGGTTAATATTTACCATCGCGTTTCCATCGTGTTTGTGATTTTCTTTCAAAACCCAATTCATAAAGTACATGTAAGTTGCAGTGATAATCCTCTCGATCCTAACTTCTATCGCAAAATACGTATAGAACCAAACTTTATTCGACTGAGAAACACGATGAAAACGCGATGTTAAAGCGATGGTAAATATTTACCATCGTATTTCCATAGTGTTTCTGAGATCAAAATATAGGCGGTTTCGTAAGTAAAACGCAATGAAAAGTTTCCATCGTGTTTTACATAGCAAGTGAGCCAATTTCATAACGTATAACACGAAAATAAATATATCTTTAATCGCGCCTTAGATTTCGATTTAGCCTGGTTGAGTATGTATAACGCGATGTCCCTTCTCGGTCATCATATGAAAAGCATCATATTATCAACAGTGACTTGCAGCTGGATAGAAGGAAACTTCTTCCTGTTAATATAGTGCAAATTTCCGCCAGACATATTCAACATGTGTATGTGAGTTCCGTATTAATTGCACCCACTATACCGTTAAATCCAGAGATTCCCTGGAAGCTACCAGCGATCTCTGTCTCATCTAATAAAAGATTTTCTTTTCCCACAAAGCGAATCTGATACATTTATTATGATTTTGTGAACAGTGCTTTCTGACATACCAAAGAGAATGGCCAACTCTCGCATTGAGTCTTGGTTTGTCATATACCTACCAAAGAAAAGTTGTTTAGAAGGGGATATTGCTTCCAAATTTCCACCGGGAGCTTTTGGTAATAGATCTTCGTGTACGATCTGGAGAATGTATTCAAATGTCCCAGTTGAAAGATGTAAATGTCACGAAATTCAACTCCTGACATGGAGGAAACAACGTTTTTAACATAACCCATTACACGACTACGCTTAGATTTATGTAATAGCAAGACTGCCATAACAATAACCGTTTCATTGTTGCGCTCTTCGGGATCTTCGTCGTCAAAGAGCATATTTAAATACACCATCTTTTGAAGAAGAGCCATATAAAAATAAATCACACATTGGGATGTGAGTAAACACTTTCCTGTTCGAGTCAAGCGAACATTGTACTCGGATAACACGGGAACAATCAACGTGTTCGAGACAGCCGACACGAGAACATTGCACTCGGTTCATACGAGAACAGGGAGTCGAATTCGCCCTCTGTGTCTGATATTACACATATCGAAGATTCAAGCTTTTAGCGTAGCAAAAAAGTGACTTGTATTCAACTACTCGCTTAATGAGGGATTTGGATGCCGATTGACTGGTTACGTTTGTCGCGTTTGATACAGGCATTCCAGGTTTGCTTTCACACAGGTGTACACAGGTGTGAATCTGTGTGTCCATATTAAATGATGAATTTGATTCCAAAGATTCTTCACCCATATTTTTTAATCAAATAATCTTTTGAGACACCCACGGTTTGTGTGATACCAGCGACACAAATCAGCGACAGCAAATCAATGTCACAACGACCAATATTGTGCACATCTTTGTTCGAGAATAATCTAGCGTTGTATGATACCAGTTATATTTGTTACTTGTTAACCTTTGTCACAACATTAAAGACATTGACATCTTAATTACATCATCAACTTGTGTACTGTGATAAATGCGAATATGTGTGTTGTGTTGTGATGAAAGCGATCTGAAGACGTTTGTTACGAGGTCAAGCATTACATTGTAAATATATGTAACTGTGTCAAATGTCACCCTGTGGTATCACAAACTTGGAAATTGCGTTTTACTACAAGAGATTGGAATTAATTTTGAATGTTTATGTGAAGAAGCAACATCCGCTAGAACAAATGTTAACACCTTCGGCTGATCACATTTGTGATACTAGCTATAATACATCTTCGTGGATAAGGTCCAGAGGAGAAAAAGCTTCATTTTTTGGGGAGCCTTCGTAATGGGTAAAGATGTTTTTGTTAGCTTCTTCTGTTGATTTATAAGATATTTATTCTTTTTGATAAGATAGTCTGGTATAAATGAGCCAACAGAATAATGTAGCGTCCACTGCAGGTGATTTATTGGATACAAGACGACATATTAAAAGCATCCTCTCGTCTTAATCTAGTTTGTACAGGGCTTTTCTCGACGATGTATATTTGATTTTGGAAAGTAGGAAAAGAAGTTACATTGTTCATGGATGTGTTATTACATGCTACTCGAGATTGCGTGTCAAATAAATCAAGTCCATTTGTCACTCTTATGTGTCTGCAAAGAATAACGTTATACAAAACTCAATAAAGTCTCCTCGATTCATTATTGGTCTATCGGAAAATCCAATGATTTAAACCTGTGAAGATAAACTTGACTACAATTGATCGAGCTACATGTATGCTCTGTTTAGTCTTTCAACCCTGTAACCATGTTTTAAAAAAAGAGGAATAAAAAAAGATTCCTTTATAATTGTAACCAAGAAATGAAGAGGACCAGTAACAACAGTATAGGCCTACTGTTGGCATTCTATAAAAGCCGAGCTATGTATTTTGTGCAGTGTAACCGCTCCACAAAACCAACACTGATTACAGAACAGCTCTGGAGCCTGACCATATATAATCACTGTAAGTTGTTTGGGAATAGAAATTCTACGTAAATAACAATTTCGAAGAGGTTGACTGACAACGTGGATTACACATTCGACATTAATATATGATATTACTCACCTAACTCGGGATTCCTGGTTTTCGTCCGCAGGAACTTGATGTCCAATTTTAAGAATTTGATTTCAGATATTTTTCAATAACATAATCCCACAGGACAGAAAATATGATTTTGTTTTATTATGACTTCCAAGTGACACCAATGACTGATTGATTGCTTGGGGTTTAACGTTGTGTTAAAGATGGCTGCAAAAAAGAACAAATCATACAATGTTTGACATAAAAAAAAACAGAAACAAAAATCAATAAAAACTGATATAACAAAAGCGTAAATCCTTTTTGGAGTATGAAAACGGGATATATCACATTTACTCCAAAACAGAAACAATGATGCAAAATTGTAAATAGATATATATAGTTTTTATAGAGTAATTAAAACAGAATACAGGTCTCTATCAAAATTTGACCCAGGTTAGTCGCCTCTTACGATCAAACTTTCCTGAGAGCTGTGAGTCAATTTTTATCCTGTAAAACTCACACGGAAGCCTAAAGAATATCGACTCTTACGATCAAGCACCTTCGGAAAGCTGTGGGTCTATCCTTTTCTCCGAGTTTGGGTAAAAGTGATAATATGACTTTAAATACAGTTGAAAGCTGTATATTCAATGATAATAATCAATTATAAAAATATAAAGAATTATATCAATAAGTTCGCTATAAAAGTACACAAACGTACAATATAACTATTACCAAATATAGCGTAGTAAAATCTTGGGTGTGTTTTACAATCTCATTGGTCAATAACTGGTCACATTGCTGTTAATACTTTCTTACATTGATCTAGTGGTCGATATGAAATTCTGTTAAAACTGAATGATTATTTACCCATGTTAGGACAGATTTTATTTCACTTTCACACATATAAGCCAACTTAAAGGCAGCTACCATTAACTTAACAGTAAACATTGCGTATGAAAGGTTTTAATATAGTGGGTAATGTAACACAATTGATCACTTTCATCATAGACTCTCCTAATAATATGATGTTATAATGACCTAGAAAAATTATGCTGACCTTTGCCTTTGGTCAATATAAGATCTGCAAAATATCGAGAAAAAATGTCTTTGATTGAGAATAAGTAAAAGATCGACCATGTTAATCAATAGTTACGAAATAAATGCTCTCCGCCAATACGTTTAGGTAGTTTTAGAAGCTGCAAATACTCCCAAAATGTACTCATATATCGCCGCTATTTGAATTTTATATGTTATAAGCTCACACCTTCCGTTGGTACAGACTAGCTATACTATTTATCCCCACGGCATATAATGCGGGGGATATAGCGATCAGCTTGTCTGTCTGTCCGAAACTTGGTGGACATGTTGGATATCATGCGAGGATGTGCACCTCCTACTGTGGTTACGCTGGTTTAATTATTTTCAGAGTTATTGCCCTTTCCCGACAGTATAGATGACATAGACAATTAGTGCTTGTCCTCCCACGGTTTTCATAATTTTTTTTCGAAACCTGGTGGACAGCTTGGATATCATGCGAGGATGTCTACCTCCTATTGTGGTCGCGCTGGTTTTATTATTTTCAGAGTTACTGCCTTTTTTCTGACAGTATACAAAGACATAGACAATTAGTGCTTGTCGTCGCATCTTCTCCCAAGGTTTTCGTCATTTTTTTTCGAAACTTGGTGGACATGTTGGATATTATGCGAGGCTGTGCACCTTCTATGCTGGTTTCATTATTTTCAGAGTTATTGCCTTTTTTCTGACAGTATACAAAGACATAGACAATTAGTGATTGTCATCGCATCTTCTCCCAAGGTTTTCATCAAAATTTTTCAAAACTTTAGGGACATGTTGGATTCCATGTGATTTATTCTGATTTACACTGGTTTTGCTACTTTCAGAGTTACTGCTCTTTTCCGACTGTACAGGAAGACATAAACAATAGGTGCGTGTTTCGGATGACATACATGTACAGTGTTTTAGAACATCCTGTATGGAAATGAATTTTTTTCTGCTCTTGATAGTATGTTTCAACTTCCACAATCTTATGTGGGGCCGGGGGGATACGTCATCCTCTGATGGCTCTTGTTTATACTTCGAACTTCAAAGTGCGAGTTTGCAAACGTTTCCCTGTACTTCAAACGCTAACAGTTATCTTGACAATCAAAATTTATTAAAATAACTCCCAATTTTTGTGGTTCGAGCCACTTTCAATTGGTAAACATAACAACTTTATCAAATTATTGTCTTTTGAAAAAGTTAAACACGTTAATTTGTGCAATAGCATGAATGAAACAAAGCATTTCACTTAATATGAGAATAAAGGCAATACAGTGCACCAGTATAATTTTGTCTTTTCGTGATCTTATACGTTGTTTTTTTTTTCTTTTCGTGAAAATAAAATTATCAATTAATATCAGAACACTACCTAGTGAGTCGATATCCATCTTTTGGAGAAGGTTTACAATTTGTCTCTTCCAGCAGCCCATAAAACGCATAGCCCTCCAACAATCGTACTCGAAGCCTTCCATCGATGCGACGTGGGTTCCAATCCCAGTAATATCAAATATAAATTGATAAAAGTTCGAGTGGATTTTTCACTAGATTACCGTGCTTGGGAGAGTTGCCAGGTACTTGCCGCTAATGTTATTCGAGGGAAAGGGGATTCAGAAACACCATTTCACTATTAACGCGCCCATGTGATATTATACAGAATATTTGGAACAAACCAGTTGAGCTCAACAGGGTGGTGTATATTGGACAATTCCGTAACTTACATTTGATTCTTAGAACAATAACCTTCTTCCAACTGATCTTAAGGTTGGCGAAAAACGTCAATCAATCACTCCCTTATAAATAATAACGCTGACATCAGACTTACTGTCTCTGAAAAAAAAACAGATGGGTCTCTAAGGTTGATTTAATTGATAAACAGTTAATACCGCCACACTTGAGGACAAATTATTCCCAGGTGGTTAGATATTTTGTCCCTGTGAATCCATTTCTGTAAGATGACCAGTCTTTCAGTTAAACGCTTATATGTTATTGTCTGGATGAAAATGAATTGTATTTTGTACGTTCGTTTTCCAGACAATCCAGCAAAACTGTAAGTATATCAAGATCGTATTTTGTCTGGCTGACTTATTTTACGTTTAAGCTTTTGTTCTAATAAACACATGGCCAGAGTGATTTGCTAAATCAAATTACTCTATCAAAAAGGTAACTTGTGCTTGTTGATTAAATACGTATAAACACTACATCTAAAACAAACGGACGGTTTTCTTGACTAAAATAACCATGGAGACAAGTTTCTAGTCGTGTTAAAAGAACGTTTTACCCAGTCAAAGGTTGTTATAGTAAACCAAAGCCTATGTATTTCATTAGGCTGAAGACAGACAGGAGCCCGGTTCCATTTAGTAAAAATGTCTTTGAAATACTTTGTAACTAATCGAAAGTCTTTTAAAAAATTACATGGACATGTATACTCACCTGATAATTTCCGATAAATTCTTACCCGAAGTTGTAGGCATGGGATTTCTAGATAGCATTGCGAATAATAAACCGGTCTCTGACCGTTATCATTCATGAATAGTGGCATTGTGGCCATTGGGTGGTTGTCAAATTCTGGGATGACAACTGGATCTAGCACTTGTATGTTTACGAAATCCATTCATTAAACACTTCAATACCATAAGATAACTACCACAAATGACATAGTGTTTCTTGTTGCATAATTTGTACCACGGGGTCTCCAAACTAATGTTACCATCAACTGCATGCAGAAGGAATCTGCTTCGTGGGACGACTGGTCTCTTCTTTAACATCCCAAGTTCCATCGCCATCTTTGTCCGCATCAATTAATCCAGACGAAATAATTTGTGATTGTCTGTGAGATTTATACGGTATGCTTTTGTTTTTCGGGCCAAGATATAGTTTCTAACTGTTTGGTAGCTGAGCGGATGATTGCAGACCAGAGACTGTTCAGGGTGGAAGTCCTGCTCATAAGAACATACTGCATTTTGCAAGCTTCGTGTAGTATGCTTTGAAGTTCCCGGTCGCAACATTGTGCGATAGTATTCCTCCTGAAAACATAACTGATTGAAAGCCAGATCCCGACTGAATACCTAACTTCAAAAGTAGTTTCGAATGTTTTACATGTATAATGTACCAGTGGTCTTAATGATCGAATAATGATCTCTGGTACTAATCAGATCTACTCAGCACGCAGCCATTTTAATCTAAATTGAACACTGTTATGCTCATCAAAAACGTTCGGCCAAGCATTTAGTCGCCACCTAGTTGAAGTTCTTCAAACTCTGTTGCCAAGATATTGATGACGGGCGGCAATTGAAGGACCCGCCATGTTGGAAAGCATGTAATTCTATTGTTCGCGGATTTTCTCCCAATTCAAACAACGCAACCGGCCCCAACTTCACACACATTCAGTTCGATCCTTTACTTCGCCGTTCCTCAAAAAAAAGCGTTCAAACACTCACATCTGCGTTGCACCCTAGTCAATTTTCGATTGACAGCCCGAATCTCCCGCTGGCCTCCTCGTTTCCGTTAAACTGAACTGGATGTGTATTAAGTTTGGGCCGGTTGCGTTGCTTAAATTAGGAGAAAATCTGCGCTCAAAGAGTTTATGCGCAGTTGTATACATTTTCCAACGTGGCGGGTCCTTCAACTCTGTTTGCCGCCCATCATCAATATCTTGGCAACAGAGTTTGAAGAACTTCAACTAGTCGCCACGTCGTCCGTCCGTACGTGCGATTTCCACCACTTCCGCAAAGTTTATACTTTTAATAGTTATTGTTCTTTGTTTCTGCAGAGCGTCGAATTTCGCTATATCTCATCAGGGCGATAACGTTTATTACATTTTGAATATTGGTTTAAAAATTGGTATTTTCTAAATATTAAGTAACTGTACTATTGATATTTTTATCACCCTTAGTTTCTGGAAATCGTTAAATTATGTTCACATCTTATCTCCGGACTATACTTCGATTAATATACTGATACCTTTCCTGCCTTTACCCATGTTACATTGATAGTGATCCCTGGTACTAACTGATCTAGTCAGAATGCAGTCGCGAAGGTCTATGTTGACACTTCAAGTACAAGCAGACTGACGATCCCTATGGGAAGTTATTCAGCTACAACAAACATTCTTCGGTCGTCTAAATATTGAACGTATTTGTTCAAATTGCTCGCTATTTTTAAAATAGTTTCTTCTGGATTTAACACATTTATAAGTTTCTTGGGCAGATTTCAAAGCTTTCTTTGAGATGGATGTTTAAGTAATTTATAAGCAGCATATAATCCCAAAATGTATTCATACATCCCGGCTATATTAAAGTTGTCTTCCGTTCGCACGGGTTACTGGCGTTACCAATAAGCCCTTTACAAATTAAATATACTTTGAGACCCCTTTGCAAATTAAATATACTTTGAGACCACCAATAACAGTTGATTGTGGGTGGTCACTGCTGCTACATAACAGAAACGGTTTGACCAGCGTAATATGAATAAATGCACAGTTTTTGTAAAAAAAACAGATTGTACAGATTTGAAGAGTTACATTATTTATCCTAAGGGTTTATAGGTTCTGGGATGGATTCATGTATTGTTACCATTACTTTTATAATATTTGCCTGTAAATATCCTTGATTCGGATGTGTCAAATGCTTGTTTTAAGTTGGCACCACTGTAAACATCATGTAAGTCGGTTTACAAAGCAAACTGTGGGCTGATACCAGTAGAATCAGTAGAAGTTTAAATGCCGCTAATACAACAGCGAAATAGTTTGAACGTAACAAGTGTCGTAGTCAGGAGCTGAAATAGCACAGTGTATACAAATATATGTAGCTCACATCAATCTCATCTCAAACCGAGTAATAACAAAAAGATAATACCTCTTTTATTGTTTTTAAGTGTGGCATGTACAAGTCCACACTTGAGTGGATAATTTGCATCAATACAGTGTTTGAACGTTGGCGTATTTTCGTATCAATATGCAGCGGTACTTGTCTAAGTAAAAATATCTCACGCTATCGCGTGATGTGTACAATAGCTGTCGTATTTCACCAGAATGGAAAAAAGTAACGACGTTCACACATCTGTGAGAAATATAACAGCAGGAAGACAGGAACACAATTTTCATCGAAGTGCATTTCATCCATATTTAACGCAGTTCTGACTTCCGTTTCAGGGGAAGTATGATCCTAATTAGGAAGAATATGGTTCAACAAAGCACTACTCACTTTTTCTATTACTTTACGATAGAACCAAAGTAGTTTTACAATGGCAATCTGCTCGACGGAAGGATATCGGTTGGAGAGTAAAGAGTTTGGGTCTTTTCTTCTTAATCCGTTCGGATCCTAAAATACACTTGGACACATGTTTTTTTTCAGAAAATTATTCTTATTCTGCATATCAACACTCCTCCCATTGCATGATATAATGTGATCCAAAGAATGGGCCATCATAAATTTGATAATTGAAAATATTCCATTAGCTTTGATTGTTTTTACAGGCTATGTGAACAGTCTTCCCGTTAACTTGTACACTAAATGCACTCTTTGGTTCCCTACAAGTGCTAAAGAACACAGGATTTAAAAGAAGTTGTTTTAAAACGGCCCATTTGCTGCGGTAGGCTTACTGGTATTACGAAAGGAAGCAAATTTACACGAGCTAAAATATATTCCTTTATAATTAAAATGTCTAAATTGTGGCCTTAATCGGAATACCTTTTTGTGTCTATCAAACACATCCGTCGCCTTCTCTGGGTCGATTCGAAAAAATGTGTTAACCGCGATCTTGGTTTCAAGGCTTTGTGAGGATTCAAGTCATATAACGCGTTTATGGGAATTATGTGTTCGGCATTTCAGAACAATGCTTTCATCTCCAAAGACGGGCCGCATACAACCATGTATTTTGGAAGATTACCTCACTTGCTTTTCTAATATGCCCAGAAGAAACTATGGTAATCACGTTAAAGTTGTTGTTTTTTTAAAGAGAAGACTTTTGTATCACAATTCACATGATTCCTATCCTTGTTGACATATGCAAAGAAAAGAAATACTAATTAAGAGGTCTGTGATGCTTAACGTTTTACGATGATTTCACAATTGTTAAAAAACCGTTGTTATTTTTAGTGAGATTTGAGCATATTTCCACAGTCGCAAATCGGAACAGAGCTTTGTAGATTAAAAGGGTTTGTTCAATAATCTCAAGTTTAATCGTTGTTCTTTTATTTCCCAATGGCATGAGACTTCGGCCAGATCATTGCACTTGACAGCTGCAATAGTTCCTTAGCCACCCGGAAACGGTGGAATTCATGACTATGCTTTTGACATCCTTTTATGACCCTAGTGGTCGAGTGAAAAATCAATTTTTCCATTTTTATTTGGACTCAGTAGGATCATTTGAGAGAGCCATGACAAACGGTCGAATTATTAAACTCATTTCTCTGTCGTTTTTTTTTTACTTCGACAATCTTACAATATTTTTTATCTTTTCGACATTTCCCCAAAAATTACCTAACATATTCAAAACCATTACTTCTGCTGTGCAAGCTTACATTGAATAAGGGTAATAATCATTGATCATACAATTAGATGACCGGAAGACGAGAAAATAATTCTCCGCCTTTTTCACCTTATTCCATCTTTGTTTATAAATACTTTTACTTCCGAAAAGATGTTAACGGAACACTTAACTGAAGTGGCACATGCTGATATGTGACAGAAGTTCTGAATTAGGTTTTACTCTCACCAATAATTGAATTTCTGTCTGGCTGTCAGAGGTTTGATCAAGGAATTATCGAATTCCCTCCAATGTCTGAAGTTCACATTCCGCTAACCCTCTTCAAAAAAAGAAACGGAGGCATTGCGATATGTATATTGCAATTGATAGAATTAGTTTAGTACGGGGAAAGTCGAATATTGGAAACCGAATATTGGTGACCGAATCGTACAGTATGACTATTTGAAAAGAGGAGTAATTAGGCAAAATATGTTTATCAAACAGGAATCTTTTAAATCTGATGTTGAATGTGACAATATATCTTTTAACCTAAAACTGTTTGAATTCAGTCAACAGTCGCTCTTCCAGTGCCTTTGTTGTTTAATTTTATCAAAAGCCTACCATCTTTAGTATGCTATCCCCATATCATCAAATGCAGCAAGCAAACGTTATATATCATACCAAAAAAATGAGAATAAACTGAGAGCGTCGACATCGAAAATCATTCTGATGAGATGGTTTGATTTCATTTATTTTCTCAAATATGATCTGGTATCTGTTAATAAAAGTTTATAAAATGCACGAACACAGGCGGATCAGGCGATGGATTGAGTGATGGAATGAATGAGTTTTCCTGGTTGGATAAAAGAACGACCACAAACCGATTAATTTTTATGAACGATTGGTGTTTTATATAATATTAATCATATGAAATATATTGACTCCCCAACAAACTACAGAAGGATTTTAGTTTGATTCACATTGAAAACAAAAAGATGTTCGCCAAATCGCCAATACTCCTTAAAGACATGACTGTTTTTATTAAAAGATAACACAATAACTGTATTATCTGTGAAGTAAACCAGCATAAGCATTGTCCAGGTGACCTGTAACGGGATTTTATTGGAATTAAATGAGATTTGTGTTCATTAAGAAACGTCTCAATTGATTGCAAAATATCGATTGTCAATGTATTTCGCTTGGTATCAAACTTCAACGTTAATGGTTAACTAATGTATTCACCTTAGCTGTCCGCACATTGGCACAAACGTTATTTATCAGTAGTAGGGTTCTTTCTAATTCTCACCCGTCAAACCTTGCAGACGATTTCTCTTGGATATGTATTAATCATTAAAAGGGTTCTGTGGTCCGCTGAGAATCCAGCAAACATTTTATTTGGGTGAAATATATTTCTATGGATGTACATAAAAAGCACAAAAACTATTTATGATGAAAGTTGTTTTTATGGTCTGACTGTGGCGACATATGTTCTTAGACGGTAGTGTTTATACAAAAATTACATAAGGATTGACTTCAATGTTTCTTCGGTTCATCGAGTTATGAACGAACTTGCCCCTGTGCAAACTAAATAAATCCGCGAAGCGGTTTATGAAAAGTTTGCACAGGGGCCAGTTCGTTCATAACTCGATGAACCAAAGAAACATTGAAGTCAATCCTTATAATTTAATTACTATCACATATACTACGTAAAACAATAAAAATATTCACAGGGAGTGATATATTTTATTTTCAAGAATCAAAACAAACCAACGCGCGCAAAGCTACACTTGATTTCCAAGCTCTCTGCCAAGTGACGTCACAATCACAGGCAAAGCGACTGTACAACGTGATGACGTCATATCTCGTCATAGCGTTGAGTCTATCAGTGCACTGTGCTGACATGAGTATAAACGTTTTCGTAAGCGTACATAACAAGTTGTTCTTTATTTCTTTGAAATCTGATCGAAATGAAAAATAAATATAGGCAGCTATTAAATCAACATATTTTCAAATTGATTGCTTTCTCTGTTTCAATAAATATCAGTTGTTTCGTCGGTGATTCACGTAGGCCTACATATCGTTGTAAAAATAGTCCGGAGCTGGTTCGTTCATCGGGTTATGAACGAAAGCAGATTAGCCAATCAAATTGAAGTATTCGTTGTAAACACACTGGAAATTAAATTATATAAGGATTGACTTCAATGTTTCTTCGGTTCATCGAGTTATGAACGAACTTGCCCCTGTGCAAACTAAATAAATCCGCGAAGCGGTTTATGAAAAGTTTGCACAGGGGCCAGTTCGTTCATAACTCCATGAACCGAAGAAACATTGAAGTCAATCCATATAATTTAATTACTACCACATGTACTACGTAAAACAATAAAAATATTTACAGGGAGTGATGTATTTTATTTTCAAGAATCAAAACAAACCAACGCGCGCAAAGCTACACTTGATTTTAAAGCTCTCTGCCAAGTGACGTCACAATCACAGGCAAAGGGACTGTACAACGTGATGACGTCATCTCGCGTCATAGCGTTGAGTCTATCAGTGCACTGTGATGACATGAGTGAAAATGTTTTCGTAAGCTGACATAACAAGTTGTTCTTTATTTCTTTGAAATCTGATCGAAATGAAAAATAATTACAAGCAGCTATTAAATTAACATATTTTCAAATTGATTGCTTTCTTTGTTTCAATAAATAGCAGTAGGTCTATTGTTGTTTCGTCGGTGATTCACATACATATCGTTGTAAAAATAGTCCGGAGCTGGTTCGTTCATCGGGTTATGAACGAAAGCAGATTGGCCAATCAAATTGAAGTATTCGTTGTAAACACACTGGAAATTAAATTATAACGATTTAACAAGTTCAAGATCGATAAAGTCAGCAGAATCTAACAAACGACATGGATGACCCCAAATAAGACTGATAAAAATAATCATAATATGCTAATCGATATTGACATATATTCAACATTTAAAGAATAATTAATGAATCGACAAAGCAGCCTGCGTCAGGTTATAATAAATGAGCAGTTTATAAGACACAACAGCTGGGGTTATACCCTCGAATAATCAGTAAACGATTGTCTTGGAGTGTATTTTGTTACGCTTCAATGTTCCTCAAGTAGCTCGTGTGAAACATCATTATTTATTTTTCCTCCAAACGGACAAAGAACGTTTTGTAACCAATCGGCTTTTAGTTGAACCATAATTTCAGGTGTATATTATGTCAAAAATAACAAACTGGCTGGGAATGCCAATACCAAGGGTGGAGTGTCTAGTGTAAGAAATAGAAGGAAACGTATACACGGAAATAATATCGAGCTGTCAGCAGCGCCACAAAACGGTTTTGTATTAGCTGGACAAATCTATGTGTGATCAACAGAGAATTCCACAATGATCCAGGACAACTGTTCCCACCACTGGTCGCTCCATTTAAACTAATGATACATGTGTGAATCGACAAATAATGGGAGTCTTCATATTTGCGGCCCTACCTTGAAAACAACTTAACTAATTATATTGTAAAAGTAATAATTAGTCTGAATATTGAATCTAGACGTGTGGACAGGATTAATTTATCATACCTTCAATTAAAGAAAGAAAAAATAATACTTCTTTATGAACCACCGTTAGCTATGTAACGAAATGAAACCATTAGGTTTGCCTTCAGTCCAGAGCTTTTAACTCTGAAATAAGACATTTATCCAATGATCATTTCCGTACTCTCCAACGAAAGCCATGTCAAGTGGCTAACCTGCTTATAACAGGAGAATAAACTTAAATTGCGGCGTGATAACGGTAGTTTGAGACATACTCCACTTACAGGAAGGCGGAAATTCATTTGGAAAGAGACTTCATCCATATTTATGAAGGCCTATGTCCATGTCCACTCTTAACAAGGACGATGGATGCTGTATTGATATTTTTCTCGATTTGTCGAGTAGACTGTAACGTCTATTTTGATATAATGTTTTGATTATCTGACCCAGAAACTAAGTTAGTTTCACAGTAGGCCTAGGGCACGCTTGACACCCCGAAAACTGCCTCCATTAAATCAGTATTGATTACTAGGAAATGAGTTCAACAGAAATATAATTTGGGAAACTTCATATATGATGATTGTTTCCATTTTATATTGTAAAATATATCCGTGATGCAGGCGTCTGATTTTAAGTCAAGATATTTAAAAACATAGATAAATTAAAACGAACGTGGTACGCTAAAGAATATATTTTACTGAGGAAAATAAAATGTCCACATGCTGACATTCTGTAATCTGATTCATTGAAAGTGCCGCGTGCTATTTTGTAACACTTGATTTGAATAACATCATGACAAAGTTGAGACAAATATGTTCTTTGAACCTCTGACACCATCGGTGGTCCATCCAAAGAGCCCACTGTACCCCAGTTGTGTTACCAATATTCACATTGACAAATTTCATTTAAAACGGCGCCTGATTAAATGAAACGGGCAATAGTATACCATTTTTTATGTAAAAAGGTGGACACTATCTAACGACTGTAACCCAAATGCTTGCAGCTTGTGGCATTATCAAGAGTTGTGCTTATTGGCAAGATAAGCTGTATCGTCTGCAGTGAGTGGGAGGATGTTAATATAAATTTGAACATGTGTGATGCTATATAATTTTAGTAAATGTATACACTATCATAATTTTGTATGGACTGGTCTGTGTTAGCTTTTGGCAAAGTGATATGCTAATCAAATCGAAGTGATTAGAAGTTACACTGACAGTTAAACAATCCATATAACATATATAACTGAATTCATGTCGGCGCCGATGGTCTTTCGTTCATTATTTAGTACGATGGAGGAAGAGGCCATACTGAATATGCAACTATGTACGTATGCTTTTCAATTGTAACTCTCCATGGAGAACGTATTTTTCCATTCTAAGAATTCTGAGAAAAATTTGTAAGCCTTCGACTTATTATGGTTGATCTATTATTTGTCTGTTCATGTCTTCTTTTAAACACTCTGTCCATACTTCATTTGTTGATTCGCTGGGTAAAGAGTTGGTGTGCTGGCACTCCGAAACTTCGGGGATTTACGTCCGTGAAATACCCTCTGATAGACTGCAGGTCATTTTTAATATGGCGACCAAAAAGGTAGCCGTGAATTTCCATATCCTATTGAGGGCCCCACAAAAGACTTCCCGTGATAATGTAGAGGGTCCGAAACACTCGGCCTTTTAACTTTTGGCCTCGATCAGTTTTATAATTGAAGGATTCCTGAAATGTACCGAAACTGCGTCTCTTCTACACAACGTGCTTTACCGGGTTAAATAACAAATATAAAGAAATTTCTTTCTAGATGATTTCAGCGTTTGATCAATTTACTATATTTTTTGTTTTATTTTTCACATTATGAAATGATGTACCCTCTCAGGTTTAAACCACTTTGAGCTAAACATTAGTGGTGAGTTTGTGTAGAACAATCTTGGAACTACAGATCTCAGTGACAGCTGTGTCCCAACACGCCAGAAGATTCCAGCTTGATGACGTCACTTGGTTACTTGGCTGATTGAGATGACACTGGAGAGAGCAGTGCTCGACAAGTCATAGCGTTCCAGAACATTGCCGTCATAGCTGATTTCGCCCGCTATACTTTTTACATGTGGGTTGGGAAATTTTGAGTGGCTCTGGTTACTCGTGGGACAGTCTAAAAAAATATAGGTTGCAAAGGCTGGTTTTCTAATTAAACCCTTACATTTTCCTCTATGCAATTGCTAAAATGTACATAAGATAAGTAATAAAATAGAAACAAATGACGTCCTTATGAGCTGTGTGTTGCTGAATAAAGGGTCTTCTTCTCAAGTAGCTGTATCTGCCGCCACTGACCCTTTATTTAGCAACACACCAGGGGCCGGTAGTTCAAAAGAAAATTAGCTTAACGGCAGGTTAAAAGACGTGACGTAACAAAGAAATGCCTTTGTTACGCCACGTCATTTAACCTGCCGTTAAGCTAATTTTCTTTTGAACAACCAGCCCCAGGACGTCATTTATCTCTTAATTTTAAATACTTTACAAAACCGGTCGGTATTTGGTGATTGAGCCGGTTGGGTACGAAACTAATACAGATAGTCTGACGAATCGAGCAGGGCACTGTGAACACAACCAGAGGATATCCTTTTTTAATGATGAAAAGGACAACTAACACGTCACAAGGAGTGTTCCTTGAATGAAGATACATGTAGAGTGCAGGGTTTAAATAACACAACCAACACAGGGTTGAGCAGGATACTATAATCACATCATCCCAAAGATGTTTCCTAGGACTGGGCAAGGTACTATAAATACGATGGATTGTTCCGATGGATTTAAAAGGAAAGAGAAATGTCGCATCGCAATTCCTACCTACGGCTTGTATTCCTTAATGGAAATTGGCCAATTCAGTGATCAAATTCTCTAACTCCAGCTCAGATGATCAAATTGTAACTACAAATAAATAATGATTGTGTCTCAAAGGGGTGCGGGTTAAATCTTTTACTTTGAGTACAGATTCGTCTACAATGTCAATGTTTTTCAATGTCAATCATAAATTACAAGTCATGTTAAATCATCCATGTGCAATGTAACTATTTTTGTTTTAGTGTCGCGCATTTTTAATTACTTGCTAATTACCAATGTTTGTACGTAAAACAGTTTAAAGGCACACTTGCCGCCGTAGCCTGTTTAAATTTGCTAAGAAAACCAATTTACATGAGCTTACTACGACTAATACCACTAAACTTAAACATAGGACACATAAAACATGTCTAGTTAGCTTTAGACTGTAAAAATGGGGTGAAAAACAAACGAAGAATCGAAGCCTGATTACAACAACAACGATCAGTGTCGGTCAACTTTCGTGTTGGATTACCCTCATTTCAGGCCTTTGTATCTGTGGTTTACACTCAAACAATTACCAGCAGGCTTTTCCAGTCGCTGTTAACCGATCGTCAGTCTGTATTTCTCAGATAAATAGGCCTACGTAAAATTACACTGTGCCGTTAGTTCACTCACTCGACTGAAACATAAAATCGCCAATAGGGGGCAGATCGGTTTGTTTACGTTCCGGGTACGTAACAATTCAAATTTTCAAATTCAAATTAAAAATACAAAGTGACGTCCAAACTTTTAAATTTTGGTAAAAAAAGAAAGTTCCTAACTTATATTGTCTGGTAAAAATACAGAATACGGTCTTTCTTTTTTAATGTAAACAATATTCCTGATTTTCGCGGCAAGTGTGCCTTTAACCGTCTTTGTCTTCTAAATGTAAGAAAAATCGATTTTCAAAGTATTTTTTTTTTTCCTATCTTGGGAATAGAAGAATTAACATTAGTAAACCTATATGATCTATATCATCGGCGAGTCATGCTCAAGGCAATTGTATCATACACTATTTTCGTAAATTGAAGAAACCGTTAAAATGAAAGCAATATAAAAAAACCTAATGACATGAACCTAACTCATTGATCTATTACCATTGCCCTAAGGTCTGGCCTGTTTATTTTTTTTTTCCGTCAAGCGTGAACAATGTCATTAAAATAGAAAGCAAACGACTACATACGATTTAAAGGGGCATGAGCTGCCAAAATTCACACTGTTTCCATGATTACTGATCCTCACGACAGTAAGAGGCTTTGAATGCCATCGAAAAACTAAATGAATGGCGTTGGAATGAGGGAAATCCATACAGTATCGGGTCTGTTCGAACCGAAAATGTGTTCGAAAAGTAAACAAAAGTTAAATAACCGGGACGACCATTCATTAATTATAAGCCAAAGTTAGTTCAAAACTATACTTTTTCCAGACTAGAAGTAATAAGAAGCTTCTGAATTATACGTCTTGAGAAAAATAGACAATAATTTAAACATTCTTATTGAACGTAAAAATATCAACATTTTGGCAGCTCATGCCACTTTAAAAAATTAGAAAATAGTGTAGTTCTAAATAAAATTTATCAACTTTAAACTGTTTTCTGTTAAATGAACACCAATTAATGCATCTTGATAAATATGTCGCACTGCTTATTCGCCTCAAGGAGAGACATTTCCATAAATGCCGTTTTTGCAGAGCATAATTTATAACTGACAGTTATCTGCAGCATACAATGATCACAGGAAACATAGTTTCTAACATAGTTTTGAATGTCCTGCTGGCTACAACAATTAAGCACGTGTTTCATTTGCCTCTGGCGTAAATTGCATTTTCAATTGACAAAGTTGCTGAGGAATTCATCTTTTGTTCTGAAGCACGTCACAATAGTTCCATATTATTGTATATGTAGGTGGAATTAGCAGACGTATTTCTTCACAGTCCGCCCAATGGTTGAATGTATCACACTAATCCAATATATCTAGACTGATGAAAACCATCTGTTCTCTTATCTGCTAAAAACAAGAACCCCAGGAACAAAAGTATTTGCATAGAGCAGTATCTATGGAGCAGATACATGTATAAATACCCTGTAGTTGTATTTCCGGGGACTGACTCATTTGTAAAAAATAACGTTAATAACAAAGCGGGAGATGCTGAACGTATCCAATTCCTATGAGTTATAAAGGACATATATTTCACCCGTTGGATCGAAACAGCTTGATATTATATTTTGGAAAACTGGCAGTGTGGTACTGTCAAAAATTACCCTTTTTTACTAGAAAAGCTATTAAGACAAGTTTACATGGATGCTTAGTACGGAAATGTTAGGTAGCTACAATACCAACAAACGAAGACCCCGGAATTGCACACAATTTTAAACCAACCAATTTTAAACCAATTTTAAACCAACTCATTTCTGAGGAATAGATTTTTGAAATACAGGTTGTTTTGAGAGATCTTCCGATAAATTTGAAACTATAAATTGAAAATGAACAAAAACATTAAAAGAGTATAATCCAACATAGATGCCACCTTCTGCTCAATATCGTTTTAGATATGCGTTTACACCACCATTTAGGCATGGTAAACAATATACCTAGTGTCCGAAAGAAAGGATACCACATGTTTGCAACGACATAAAATAAAAACTAAGCGATGCAGAAGTTTAAGTTTGGTGTTATTCTTGTGGGAAATCTTTTCACAACCTCTGAACCAAAAGTCATTTTAATAAAATCAGTACAATCAATGTGGCAAGCCAAAAATCGAAAAATGAGCATATCGTTATGGCAACTATCACAGAAACAACGGGAAATGTCACACTACACGTCTCAAAATCAAGTCAGTAGCAGGTATGTTCACCTCGACACATGCCAGAAAACGCCTTCGGACTGATGACGTAAAACGTATTATGGCGTGGAGAGTGGTGCGTTCCCATTCCTCATGGAGACATCGTTCCAAGTCCAGGAAGTGACCAAGAGTTCCCGGTATCTTTGGTTGATGCGCTGTGTTTGCCATCTGCAATACGAATTAGCATGTTTTCATATTACAAAATCAATTCGTAACAAAACTATTTTGAAAACAAGTTTTCAAATGTCACTATTGGTTGAAATAAATTATCATGTCGAACTCGCCTGACCCATATCAATCGGTCGTTGCGGTGCCGAGGCGTCTGGATCGGACCGAGGAAGGAATGACTTGGCCGGATACCATACTGGAGCAGTCGCCTGTAGCCAGCCTGTATACTGATCCTGTGTCCCAGTGCTTTAGACGCTGTGAACGTCGCTGTTACGGTGCGGTTTGTCAGGTGTAATACACGAATGTAACGATCTTCACGGGGCTTGGTTACTCGTGGTCTTCCACACCTGGGCCTGTCTGAAGTCTGACCACTCTGACGTGATCGCTGCATCAACCTGGTGATAGTGATGCGTGCACAGTCCAACCTTCTGACTACATCTTAATAATCTTGAGAGCGGCGTAGAACACCAAACAATCAATCAGTCAATCTGACTACATCGACGTGTGTCGCTCCTTGTTGGACCATTCCAACGGGACTCTCTCGCTCGATGGCTGTCAAGCGAGGCATGCTTTCGGACTGATGACGTCAAACGTCTTATGGCGTTGAGAGTGATGCGTTTCCATTCCTCATGGAGACATCGTTCCAAGTCCAGGAAGTGACCAAGAGTTCCCGGTATTTTTGGTTGATTTGTGTTTGTTTATGGACTAAATGTATATTTGAAAAAACATCAGTTGAAACGAAACAACCTTCGCGTTAGTTCCCTGGTAGTCAAAAAAAGAACGGGGAGGAAATATGCATATTTTCCGTATTTGTCGTAACTACTCGGAAAAATGACGTCATACACGACCTTCGATGTGTACAAACTACCACGAAGACGTACTGAGACAGCAGAAATCGTTTATTACGTCATCGCTGCGAGGGTACGTACACAACGGAGGTCGTGTTTGACGTCATAAGTCTCTGAGATAATTAACTTTCGTAAGCATTGTAGATCGCCAAACGTAGCTTGAATTTTGTATGTGCTGCGACCGAAATTTTATTTTCTTTTTGGTCAGACTTTTAAAGTACATGTTCTACAACACACTTAACGCAAATTAGAAATTATTTCCAAAGGTTGTTCATAAATCCTTTAAAGGTAAGAAGCATCAAAGGTAGCCATGACAGATCTCTACGAAGTGTAATGCAGGATACTCGAGTATCAAGGAAATGTTAAAATAAGTGGATTAGACCAAACAAGGGATTTTAGGTTTCAATGCTTAAAAACTACACCCTAGCGTATCAATCCCACTACTCTGGAAACACTTTAGTTATATTTCAAATATCTCCCCTTTTCACAAACAATTCAAAAAGTCTAGGCCTGCAATTTGAAATGGAACACCATAATTTCTTTTATCAGGGAGAAATACAGAAGACCGTATGCTGTTTTTGATGTAAAAATATTCTGGGTTTAGCGGTGTGCGTGTCTTTGAAGTGCATTTGTTTATAAGCAAGACTCAAAAATGTTCTCAGACATATCTGCTATTTAAATTTTGCACTTTATTAACATCTCTTCCTTTCGCACGGTTTACTCATATTCTTTTTCTTTCAACGATAGTATCCAGGATTTTCAAAGTACTTCAAATGCTCAACTTCTCTTGACGAGCTCAATTTTTGACAAAAAGTACGAAATTGACTGCTGAAGTCTGCTAGGATTAATTCCTAACATTTCAAATATCCTTCATTTGAAGATGCCGATTTACTTAATCCACCAAACCATGTGAGGGAAGATTTCCCCTAATGAAAACCTGACCCTCGCATTATTCGTAAAAAGGAATAAAATCTAAAGATCGTCTTGTTTACTTGCGTAACATAAGGCTGAGTAAACTTATTATATAAGATTACAATATGATAAATTAGTGAAGTTGAGTAAACTTGTATTAACCAGTATGTTATACAAACATCATATTGTAATGCGTTTTGTTTTATTAAATGACATTGAAGTGTTCATGTGCAGTTCTACTTTTAAGACAGACGATCTATGTAATGTAGATTTGGCTAAATATACTATTCATGCAATATATGTATTTCATGCAGTATCATGGTAAGGACAATTTAATGAGATATAATGTTATGAAGAACAATTATCCTCTGATTTACCGAGTTCATTTAGAAAGGGAGTGAATAATTCAACTTCCATTGAATATAAATGTGACCACTAAACGTGTTTCCAACCTAAATCCATAACGATTGTTTAAGTGGTTTTGGTTTCATCAATTTTATTAATCATTAGAGTATATGATCTGTTCGTTGTCGTGTTTTTTCCCTTTGAAATGTGTACATAAATCAATTCTATCAAAATGCTGGGATATTTTAAGAAATATAGACACGAAATTCTAATTCGTTTACCGTAATTGAATATTGACTAGTGAATTGTAGCGTGCTCCTTGGTTGTTTTCCCAATAAAATAATTGTTGTTTTTTTATTTTCTTCTCAATAGATTAATCCTTTCAATGAAATCATGAATTGAGTAGGAAATGCAAAGCTGTTGTCACCCATCAAGTAGAACCGACAATTGCTGATTTGAAATATTATGAAAGTTGTAACGCGATTCTCCTCGCAACAGTTAGGTAGACCTACTAAAATTACATTTGAATTCTCTAACCTACATGTAAATGTATGAAAAGTTTCGTTTGAGTGACTCTTTATTAATTACGAAGTTGTGATGGGAATTGCTTTCACCAAAAGAACAGATGGGTCCCTAGGGTTTATTCATTTGATAACCCCCCTGATGCCGTCATTCTTGAAGACAGATTGCCATTCCCCAAGCTAGAATCGAAGACAGCTATTCTCAGGTGGTTGGATAACTTGTCTAACTAAATCTATCTCTGCAAGGAGATCTGTCTTTGTTCGTGTACTTTACATGTCTTCCATTTAATCACTTTTCATTTCTTGTCCTGATGAAGATAACTTGTGTTTGATACCATTAGATTTCCTGACAAGCATACGGAATAAAATTGCCAGAAATCATCTTATTAAGTATTTATAATGAACGTCAGGCATCAACATATAACGTATAGAGCTCACCAATCACCACCTGTTTACTGACCTTTCTGACTAGTGGCACATTAGAATCTACTCAATTTCACAATATATTATCGTTTTAATTGATATATTGATAGAAAGCTACGTAAGTTCCCAAATGCACCTTTCTTCTATTAAAAGAGAAATCCACCTATCAACTTAGGTAGATTAGATCGCACTTCAGTCCATCTAGAAGGTTTTGACAAATCGGGCAACCCGAGGGAGGACATAGCGGATCTTTGTCAGACTAATGCGGATCCGTCTCTCAACTGCATGACCAGGCACTGTTTTAGTCCTCAAACAGAACTGGATCATGTCATCTTAGCAAAATTCGTGTAACTCATTTGACAAGACCATAGTTGAGTTTTGACCAAGACTCCATTGTTTTCCAATGGGGTATTTTTACATGCATGAAAACGTCAATACTGTCCTTATTTGACCAATGATATTCAGATATTCCTCAACATCTTACCCACAATGACCAGCCGTTGTAAATCTTTCTCTCCTCATCCAAAACCATTAATCATTGAGCTGAGCTATTAGTATCAGAGGTTTTTCTCGGATATTACAGAAAGCCCCACTGAACATGGCTTAAAACGCAAACATACCATTAACCCCTTTAACCTTATATCTCTCCCATAATCTTTGATTCAATCCTTAAGTTATTTTCGATAATTATTTTGTCAATATCCTAAAGCTAAATTTAGATTTCCACAAGCTTCAAATAAGAGCAGTTCGTCGTTTTTATTTCTTTGTAAAGCCGTTGGAGCGATTTTATCTAACGACAACACAATCTACAATCGATGGCCCGTGGGTTGAATCTTACTTAGTTCAAAGAAAATATGTTAATTTCTATCGTCATATTTGCTCTATAAATTGGCAAATAATTAGAGTTAATCAAAAACAGAACGTCTGGTCTATATAATTTTAAAACGAATCAATAGATAAAAAATATATTTATAAACCTGACAAGCTGGGCATGAATATCCCTCTGAAAGCATCATATGTGTAACTGAGTGTTTGAACCGATACATCGAACTTACATAATAAATAATCATACCCCAGCTGGAAGTATTTATAAACACATTTCCGGGTGGTTTGTCTGGAGCCCAATACAAATCGAGACATGAAGCTGCGCTAACCAAAACCCCTTGGCCGTAAAGCTTTTTCACCCCCAAAAAACACGTTGTAACAAGAAGTTAGACCCAGTACCATTCAATTTCAATATACTTCTTATTCAAATAATTCAGATTATATGGTAATAAGATAATTCGGCATTGGATGTAAGAAGGAACGTACTTCCTATCCACACTTAGATAATTCAGCATTGGATGTAGGAAGGAACGTACTTCCTATCCACACTTAGATAATTCAGCATTGGGTGTAGGAAGGAACGTACTTACGGACGGACAGACAGACATTAATAACAATGACTGCATGCTTCATTAGATGAAATACATGGGCCTGCATATGTGTAATAATACATACTATATAGGGAATAAGTCATACAACAGTTGCAAAGGGGCATACAATTATCCAGCGGCATTGATTTCCAATAGCCTTCCTACTCACACTGAGTTATAACACCTAAGCAAGTTTCATTCCGGTAGTTCAATTAGTTTTCGAGATAATTTGGTAACGGACAAACGTGTGGACGTACATGACGACGCCAATACCGGTTGGATTTAATTGTAGGATTAACGGTGAATTTACATATGTTTTCTTCAGCGAAAGGGACTTATAAATCTGCTTTGTGGATTTTCTTTTCATCATTTCATTCTGAACGAAATGTTCCAAAACACAACTTCTAAAAGCTATGTTTTTCGTTCTCAGCCGATAAGCCAGTCTGAGTGACCTCATTCTCAATTATTTTAACCAACCAATGGTGAATACAATCGAGATGCGTTTAAACTAGTCAAGCGATAAAAATAAGTCAATGGCATTGCGATGAAATGACGTGCAGCTACCTCACACACCTATCTATTTTGAAGCAACCTTCCCGTTTCAAATTTTGAAAAGTACATTCTTGCATAAATGGAAAGCTATAAAAATACGTCAATATTATGCTAAAATATAAGTCACTGAAATGACACCCTTTTTCATTAGCTTGAGGGTCACGGAAGGGAACTGACATGGGATGTTTTATGTACTTTGACGGTTGCTATCGAGTTATTAAAACTGAATGCATTTCTAGAATTTCCCATCCTTTAAATGTTGTTACATTTATAGCGCTTCGCTATTTTTACCTAGTCTAGTTTCCACAACTTTGTTTTCATTTAGACTTCAGTTTTGACTAATCATTTCATTTATTCACCAAATGTTTCATATAATTAACAATATAATGTTTAAGTATCGGTTGGCGGGATTAAGTTCCACGGGATTTGCTCTTTCCTACGGAAGCGTATTAGGGCCAGTTGAGAAAAAATATTCGCTAATTTGGAGTTAGCACGTAGCTAATTCTCACTTAGTAACTCCAAATTAGCTACGTGGGACTTAGTAACTCTGAATTAGCGATTTATTTTCGGCTGGACATAATACGCTTCCGTATATTCCCTATGTTGATTAAAAGTATAAAATTATTACATAATAGTATCAGATTTTTTAAACTTGTGTACCTATAAACTAAGAGGATATCAGTGTTTATCTTATATAGTGAGTAAATATTGGTTAAATTCAATTTAAATTGCGAAGTTGAAGTTATGGACTTCAGATTAATATGAAGCGCATTGCACTCTCGAAGTCCTTTGATCATGATCTTGTGTAAAGAGAGGTTACTTTTATAGAACGGTCGGTAAAGTTTATAGTTATGTGATCTAGTCGGATATTGGTAGACGAGAGGAATGATGAATGAAATGTTTAGCTATGAGTAAAGAAGATGGATCATTTATCTTATAGATATCTAACAATTTAACATCTAGACATATAGAAGAATTTTGCGAGCTTTTTTTGAAGGAATAACAAAGAGTCTAGGTTAGTTTTATAAGTATTACCCCATAGGGCGTTGGCATATGTTAAATATGGTAGTATTAAAGCATAATGGGGAAGCACAGGTGTATGTTTGTTGGGACAGTTTCTATGTCTACTAATGCTAATGTTACGTGCTATTCTTTGGTAAATGTAAGTAACATGGGATGTCCAAGATCGCTTATCATTATAAATTAAGCCTAAAAATTTGAATTTCGATAGCAGAATTATTAACGATTGATTGATTGGTGTTTTACGCCGCGCTCAAAATTATTTCACTTATATGGCGTTTATGTCGGGATAAAGGTGGGTGTTTTTTTCGACAAATATTAATTATCATTTATTATGCTTTGAAAACATTTTTTGTTTTGATCCATAGCTCTTGATTCATGACAGATATTAAATTCTGCTGGTCTTTAGAAGAGTAGGAAACACTAGTGTCATTGGCAAAAAGAGTAAATTTAAAGAGTAAAGAACAAAAAAACTATATCAGTTATATATACATGAGAAAGAGTATAAGGTCAACAATAGAACCTTGGGGTAGGCCAGTAGAAATGGAAGAAAAAGGAGAGTGTTTCATCATATTTGACTAATTGCTTCCTATTACGGATGTAATCTAGGAACCAAGAAGAATGAAATTCGTAATGGTTTACTTTAAGGGAAAGGGTTGTATGGTCAACTGTGTCGAAGACCTTAGATGAACAAGGAATGTGATGATGTTATAAAGGTTATTGTCTTTAGCTTCTACCAGCCTATGGTAATGAGAGGAGGCTGCAGATAGCGTGGAATGATTAGTTCTGAAGCCACACTGGTTTGGAGAGAGGATGCTGTTTGATAATTTAGCAGCATAAATTTTGCTATTTTAAGAGAATTTGGAAGTGCCAGAAAGAAAACAAAGGTTTATGATATGTGATAGAGGTTTGAAAATGAGACGCGAAACCAGTTTCAATGAAGATGTAACAATGCCGTCCAGTCCTGCAGCGGTGGATTTGAGATTGTTTATTACAGATTGTACTTCAGCTGGGGTAACTGTTCGGAAAACATATATAGTTTGCATCAGGTGCTTGAGATAGGTAATTAGAAATGTTTTGTGAGAGGACTAGACAAGTGTTTCAGCAACTGAAGCGAAATATGAATTTAAACCATCTGCAATTTGTTTTTGTCAGTTACTTGGTTGTTTTCTACGATTAACAGTTCAGGTGCTTTTTTCTGAGCAAAAGTTGATTAAGTACTCTCCATGTTTTTTTAATGTTATGATTACATTTATGAAACTGATTTTCAAATAAATCTTACGGGAATTGGATAATAATTAATTAAGTCTGTTCCTTTATGAGCGATATCTTTGTTTAGCAGCTAGATTATTGGTTTTTAATCGCTCTGGTTTTGTTGAAAACATCTGGTAGACTGTGTACAATGCTCTGACAGGGTCGATCAAATTGTAACATTCAAATACCCCCCCCCCCCCCCCCCCAAAAACAAAAATGCTTAAGTTTTGCATTGTAACTGTTTTCCTCCCTTATGTTGCTATCTTTAGAGTTGTTATCCCTTTTTACTGGGCCAAATCAGGCTAATTGTTTTGAGCATTGGTTCGAAACTTTAGTATACTCACCAGCTAGTTGTGCAATTTCAATTTGTTTCCTGTATGATGTTGACATATTTTAGAGTTATTGTTTTTTATCCGTCGTTTGGGATGTGGAATGGTAGATCGGAGAACCTGCATCAGTTTTACTGACAATTCTTGTTTGAAGGTTATTTCACTATAACAAAACTTTCCAACGTAAGCTTCGGAAATTTTAAGCGTGTGCACTTGGTTTGATGGTATACATAATTTTATATCAGGTGGGCAAAAAAGCCATATCTTCACTAAGAATAATTAAAAACATAGCTTCTAAATAAAGTTTACTACAAAACATACGTACAGTAACTTTGTTCTGTCAACTGACAAGATCTTATAGATATGCATAAATAAACTATATAATAATGATTGACTGACGTTTTACGGCCGCACCCAATATTGTTTCACTTATATGGCGGCGTTGCCAGGTTTAGTTGGGGAGGAAACTGCGCTCATGTCCAGAGGCGAATACCTGGCAACTCTTCCACATTCGGCGACCGAGTGAAAAATAATCTTCGATATTTTTCAATTTTTATTTGTTCTGAGTGGGATTCAAACCCGCGCCGCATCGAAGGAAGGCCTGTATGGGACTCATAGAACTATGAAATGCAAGACTTTGACACATACAAGTATGGTCATCAAAGAAAATTGTAGGTGTTTGTTAAACTCCATAATACATTAATTTGTCCCTTTCGTAAAGTCGTTGATAGTTTTCCTTTAATATACAAAGATCATGATTTTGAAGAGCTCAACAAACGTAATTTATTCCATTTCGTTAACAATTTCTGCAATGACACCTTCTGGTGGTGGCAGGAGTTTCGGACACCGTTAGAAGGTGGGTTTCCCTTTCATAAGCTACAAAACGAAATCGAAGTTTGTTACCAGCTGGGTTTATTCGCCATCACTGTCTATTATTGATTGTTATATACGATCGGAGTTCTCTGCTTTTCACCAACATTGATTATTTGTAAATATATGCGCTAATATGTGGATTATTATCGTATGTGTTATTTTGCATATAATTTTATTAATGTATGTTTCAAACTTTGTACATGTACAATTTACTGCTGCATTTATTTCCCACAAAACAATAATGGTCACTTAAACGGTTCATGAATCCACTCACTAGAACTTCTGTGAATTACTGTCTTTCCATGGTTTCAATAATTTACCTCCGCCTATCAACCCACCTTGTCCGTCTAGCAATATTGATTTACAATTAATGGAATACATGTGCTTCAATCCAATTGGAACTTGAAACGTAACAGATGAACACAGGGCGCCAACAGACGGCAGCGAACATTCGACGGACATAATTACCCATCAATCTTAGTATTTTTCCGACTCAACAAAAGTGATCATCTTTACATCAAATTTTCAGCAATTATCTGTCTTCCATATAAAATCCCGAAGTCTAAACAAACACTGTGACTAAATATCTTGTCTGCTAAACCACGTAAACTATAATTTCAATGTTCTGAGGCTCTCAGAAAGCTGGCTCCATATAGTGATACGCAACATTTGCATCACATTTTTAGCCACACTCCATATCATATCTCCAGAAAAAAACAGCCGAGGAGTGGTGTTATTCTCTTTGTAACTAATTCCGGTCAGGCTTGTACACTTGGAGATGAGCTTTCTCTCAACCAGAATAAGGAGTATGAAACACTGTTTGTTGAAATCAACCACTACATCATACATTGATGGATCATTTATCGCCCACAACGGACTGACGGTTCATGACGCCAACCCATTTAATGACCATCTGGATACCGCTCTACAACGGGTTCCACCAAGCCATAAATGTATTATTCTTCGAGATTTCAATATAGATTCATTCACATGCTCTGGGGAGATTTCTTCAACAATGTGAAACGTAGTTATTTCTTCCCATCCGCGTTACGTCTTATTCAGCTACTCGAAATGACAATACATTTACAAACGTCCATCGTATGGCAGATGTGTTAACTGCAAACATCACAGATCAGTTTTCGATCACCTCTGTTCAAAATATATCTTCGGACCCTCAAGAACCAAGTGTCAATGACACCAAAAAGCAGAGTGGAAAGATCACGCCTATGTACGAACATAAATACTAGTAAGAAAGCTAAGCCACATGCGCAAAGATTTATTTAAAACAAAAAACACAAAACATTTCCTTGGCTGATATTGTTGGAAGATTAACGGTAATAACCCTCTGAATGAAGCATGGCAGCAGGATAGGGCTATTAATGGGGGGGACGTCGAATTTAGTTCCAGTCTCTCAATCAAAAGAAAAGCTGTTCCCTGTATGCAGATGATGCCGCAATATGGACCACTGGACGAAACATTCATATCGCCCAAAGCCGTTAATGGTGTCATTAAATGGAGTAAACTGTGTAGTTTTAGGTTTTTCTTACCAGAAGACATGTACAATTAATTACAAAAACGTTTATGTTTAGATGGTTACAACAGTTAAACGTGTAAATCAATTCAAATACCTAGGGTTTTTGCTTGATAAATAGCTAACATGGTCAAAACACACACGTATGACCATTATCAAATGTCAAAAAGCACTTAATTTAATGAGAATTGTCAGGTAGAACATTGGGCACTAACAAATGCTGTTTATTACTGTCATATAGAGCTCTATTTAGATCTAGACTGGACTATTGTTCAGAATCTTATTCATCAGCGTCACTAACAAATCAGAAATGACTTGGTTCTGTTCAGTGTACTGGTCTTACGATATGCACAACCCCGTGCATAAAAGGTACGTTCACAATATACAGCGTATTCAGATTGAAGTAAGAACCGGATTTTGGACAGGTCAGCGTTTTTGGTGTGATGTGTTCATACTGTAACGAATAATCGGCTGATTCTATCAAGTCAGTTCATACTCACACAACAACAACACAATTGAAAGCGGTTTGGAGGATGAGATCCGTTTGCTTGATTGTTTTTAGGAAAAAGAACACCTTCAGAAATCATGCGAAAATCAATCTCTACACAAAACCGCTCGATTGTTTCATCCTCAAACCACTATCTAGGTCACGGTATTTTTTATTGTCATGTTTTCACAGGTCGATTCTGATTGGCCAGAAAGGATTGTCGTGAACGATTTTGATCCCGGAGCGAATGAAATAGGTCTGTGAGCCATTTATATTCGTGCTGTCCGAATCCGGTGTCCGACGCGAATTCGGATCAAGCTAGTGTGAACAAATGTACTGATAAACATTGAAGCCATTTTAGTACGGAATCGTTTCGGACCGAACCGAATTCGGTGTATAGTGTGAACGTACCTTTATACGTGGTTCAAATCATGTGTTTCGAATGACCTTTCGAGTTATGACAATTGAGGCGTACTCTTAAATTTGCACTTGTACTAAACACATCTGTTAATAACTTTGCAACGTCTGCATTTGATTCTGTGGACTTTGGTTGCCTTGTAAATAACAATAGCCAAGGAACAAAACATTTCAATATACGGGCTTATCATATTTTGAACGAGGTGGGTTATACTGAAAAGTAAATTTTACCTTGACATGTTACACCATATCCTCCATGGCGATTAGTTCCACCAGTGTTTTTTATAGATATACACTGGCATATTTTGAAATCAGACCCGCCTTACATTTCAAAGCATTCGACGCATTGTGATAAAAACTTTACAAACTTTCACTGATGGCTCAAAGTGCCCTGAAAGTGAAAAAGTCAGAGGAGCGTTTGTCATCGAAGAGATAAAAAACTTCCAACTGACTGACTGAATTTGCAGTGATCTGCTCCGATTTCTTGAGTGTTTACATGGCGTAAGGTTCTTCAAATATCATCCTCTGTTTAATAGAAATTATACATGTATATACCACGTTTTGCACGTTTTAAAGGAGGAGCTGGCATCACATTTACATGGGTACCTGCTCATGTGAGACTTGAACTTGCTGATACAGCAGCCACATAAGCTATTTTATATTTCACCATTCGTATAGCTATTAAAGGTATTGTTTCACAGACTTCAATCTGGTTATATATGTGTGTGTGTAACGGTAACAAGTATGCTTATCAAAGAAAGTATTTTTGACCGGTCTCATTGCCTTGGGCATTTATCAACCCAAAATGGACGTACTAAGTCATTCTAAACATACCAGCAAAGTATCCCAGGTTGTAGCTAGATATATTATAAATACATACATATAAGTCTGTGTATCTGTTTATGATCACTAAAACACACGGGCACAGGGAAAATCGTCTTGTCTAAAATAACCATGTAGACAAGTTTCTTATTGTGTTAAAAAGAGGTATATCATTTAGACCGTTATACCCCATAAGTTGTTCTAACAAACCAAACCTATGATATTTCATTAGGTTGACGACTGACAGAAGCTTAGCCTTGGTCACTAGAATTTTCTGGAATCCTTTTGTAACACATTGACAATGGTTACACATCTTAACTATGGCAAGAACATCAGTGCGTTGAGATTGAACCCCATGAATCCCCCCCCCCCCCCCGGCACAGACAAAACTATGTAAGTCTGTGTATATATATGTGTATGTGTATATTGTGACACCTGACTAACACATATTAACCAAAAAGGGCAAATGTGACACCAATATTCACATCGGGGATACATCGTCAGTAAGTACAGACCAATTTCCCTGCTAAGTTGCACAAGTAAGGTTTTTGGAAGAGCAATCGTTTCCATAGTGTTTGATTTTTTTCGTGATCGTATCACACCAACGCAATATGGATTCCAGTCCGACAAATCGACGCTAACATATCTTCTAGATATTTACTTTGATCTCTCCAAGGCTCTCGACGAAGGCAAAGAAGTACTGTGGCACCGCGAATAACTCACAGAATTTCACTCATGTGTTATTAAGAATCAATTACTGAACTGGTTTTCTAGCTATCTTTCAGACAGGAAGCAATGCGTCGTACTTAACGGCCAAAAGTCTGAAGTAATCAGAGTCTCGGTCGGAGTGCCTCAAGGGTCGGTCTTGGGGCCTTCAATGTTTTAGGCTACATCAACGACTTGCCCTCTGGTCTTGAAAACAATGTGCGTCTTTTTGCAGACGATATCTGCCATTATGTAGCATCTGACAATCTGCTGCACGTCCACGTTAAGGACTCAATGTTAATATATATGTTCTATATACACAAATCATCATTTTGTACTGTGAATTTATACATACTATAATATAGTCGTTTAATGTGTATTTTGAAACGTAATAAAATGTATACAAATATTAACCAATCTTTCTATCTTCCCCTTTTCCCTTCTGTATAGTTTTCTAAATCGCTCAAGGTAATAATTACTCACTAGTTTGGTGTACATCATTCATACGAATGGACGCGCCAATAGGACGTGTGTTTGTGATATGTTTGGCTTTACTTACTCATAACTTTATTACACATCTTATTGCCATCATATTTACTTGTTATAACCCAAACAGACAATGATAAATAACACATTGTTGCTACGAGTCGCTTAAAATTAGATGACCATTAAGTCAGTTTTTAAAGCTAGATTCCAATGGCAAATGGTATGAGCATTTAGACTATAGTCGCCAAGGGAGAGCTGTTTGAACAGTGAACATAGTAGAGTAGCTAGTGAATTTAATGATTTTACGTCAGTTTGTTAAGATTCACTCGTCATTCGACACCATGCCAAAAACGACACTGTATTGAGTTTCATTACTAATGGGATAATTTAGTAAAATCCTTATTGGTAATTCAACGCGCTTTCTGCGGGAAGGTGTGGGGTGTAATCGTCAACAAGACAACCACGTTTGGGAGATATCTTTGGATGTAAGGATGAAAATTGGTTAGAGTAACAGGACATTTGTAACCATTTATAACCCTTTATAGACCGTCTTAAAATGGATTTGTTGCCAGGTAAATTTGGACAGGAACGGAGCTTCCTTGTGACAAGCGTTACATGTTAGTTCATCCAGTAATTTTTTTAGGCTCGGGGATCGAATAGTATGCTGATCCTCTTATTTCAGTTTTATTCCGAGATGGGCGTTACAAACCGAACGACGGAATACCTAAGCCAGAAATTAAAAAAAAACTATTTAAAACGAGCTAAATGTTAATAGTGCTATAATTAAAACACGATAACTGGCCTTAGTCGTAAAAACATGTTCTCTCAATGAAGTAACGAAAACAAAATTGCATGTGGCCAAGTGATCAGTGTTTTATGTATTATTGTGGTACATGTCCCTTAGTATGTACCAGCGGTCTCAAACGTTTTTCTTTTTACACCCCCCCCCCCCCCCCCCCGGCATATAATAGGTTCTTATAGAGTGTAATTTGAACAAATAGGTTTATACCATAATCATTACAAATTTGACCCAGGTTAGTCGCCTTTTACGATCAAGCTTGCCTGGGAGCTGTGAGCTAATCTTCATCCCTCGAAACAATGGCCTGCTCTGTCCAGACTTAAATCCGATAGAACACTTGTGGGACAAGATTCGGAGGAGGCCCAATCTCGTGCGGCCAAGGCCGACAACTGCAGCTGAACTCACTTAGGCGTATCACAGAGTTTGGGCCCAAGTTCCTATCATCTGTATCAACCGTCTCATCCACTCAATGTTCCGACAATGCAACTCCGTAATCAACGCCCATGGTGGCCATATACATTATTGACTTCCAGATCGCGGACTGCTCACTTTCACTTGAAATTCCCGTAAATTTGTCTGCCAATGATGATGATCAATCATGTTAAATTTGGAATCATTCCGTTGATAAGCGTGTTGTTTATATCTATTTGAAATACACTGCTTATCAATATCCAAAAAGGAGCGACGTTTTTTTTTTTTTTTTTTTTTGAGGTTCAATATATATAAATACTACCCACAGGAAAATTCTGTGATAATCCTTTCGTAGAGCTAAATCATCATCTGTGGCCTTGCACAACGTCAACACCGCATTTTGCTGGAACAGTTTTAGGTGTGTAAAGTTCGTAAACTTTGAGATATAATTGTTTGAAAATTTCGAGACCAACTCTTAGATTTTTCAAATGCAACCTATGTTGACAAGCTAATGAAGTATCACAATAACTTCAATTCACTCAACATATTGCGGACTGCTCATCGCCTTGCCCAAAACAATTGTTAAAGAATGCCCTTTGCGACGAGATATGTTCAGTCCATTTATTAGCGATTCCACGTCTGTTGTGCGCACCTCTGAATGTCAGACTGAATTCAAATGGACGCATCAGACACTGGCCTAACTTCCGGTAACGAAATCTTGCCCTCGAATGCCGAAATCGAACTCCATAAACACGCAAAATAGGGTTTTAAACTTCCTGATTTCCGAGCGATGTTGTCAAACATGACTTAACTGTTCGCTTTCTGTACAGTTTCTCCTTGTTTCTGGCTTGCAGTTTGAAAAATTAAGACTTGAAGTGAGTTTCCAAATTATCGTTTACTCTTTTCAGACTCGAGAAAGAAACTGATTTAGGTGTAGGATTTAGTTATAAAAGCTTTCTTCTTAGAACACACTGCCGTCGCCGCCATTTGCATATTGTTTTCAATGGAAAAGGGACTCGAACATTTACCGGAAAGGCTTACATGGGAGTGTATGAAAAACAATGAGTCATTATAGAAACAAAAGACATTCCTGTCACAACTTACGTTGTAAAATTAAGATAGATGGGGTTATTCGATTATCTCCCCTTGCGTGCGTAGGCTTTTTCCCGCGCTCGAATTAGATGTATTCCATTTGCAAGCTGAGCTTCGTGGGTGAAGATGTGGACAAATAATACATGTACCGGAAACTTTGTTAAATCATTGTACAGATTTTTCTAATTCCCATGATTATCTACAATATTAAGAAAACGCTCTGTGGTGTATTTAAATCCAAACGATACAAACACTTTACACCTCCAAGGGTAAAACTATGTGATAAAGTGATGGAGTATACTGACCAGTATTGTTATCTTTGTCATGTGCTCACAGCTGACCTACAGCGGACAACACGGATATCATCCGAAACAAAAGTTATGTATTCGAGCTAACTCCTTATTAAAGTGGCATGAGCTGCCAAAGTGTTGGTATTTTGACTTTAAACGAGAATGTTGAAATTATCGGATATTTTTCTAATGACGTATAATTCAAAAGCTTTTTTGTGCTTCTAGTCTCGAGAATGTACGACAAAGTATTGTTTGAACTAACTTTGGTTTAGAATGAATGAATGGTCGTCCTGGTTATTTAAATTTTGTTTACTTTTCGAACACTATTCCGCTTTGCACAGGTCGCATACCTCATTCCAACGCCAATCATTTAGTTTTTCGATGGTCTTCTAAGCCTCTTACGGTCGTTACGACCCGAAATTATGAAAAAAGTGTGC
Source organism: Lepidochitona cinerea (assembly GCA_963971465.1). Taxonomy (NCBI): domain Eukaryota; kingdom Metazoa; phylum Mollusca; class Polyplacophora; order Chitonida; family Tonicellidae; genus Lepidochitona; species Lepidochitona cinerea. Next base: position 24,205,316 of record OZ020551.1, on the reverse strand, counting down.
ATTTTGGCAGCTCATGCCACTTAAAGTAAATTTATATTTTGTTCAGCAGAGGGAAAACATTGTTATTTAGGACTTACTGCAGTCAAATATACTGATGTAACCTGTGGGCTGTATATACAAAAATATTATGATTCTCTAAAAGTGCTTTATAACAATGCCTTTAGATGGCTTATGAACTACAGAAAAGATTGTTCAGCTAGTTTTATGGTTGGAATCAACAATGTTATGTCTTTTGGTGAGCTTATTATTTTTCATTTCATTTCATTTTATTCACCAGAAAATATGTACAACAATGTAAAGAAGAACAAAATAACTTTCAAAATAAGGTAGCATACATATTAAAGAGAAATAATGCCTGTTCTGGCGGGAGAAGAAACCCCAAGGGGCTTGTGCTATCCCAGATGATCTTTATTTAAAGGAAAATATAAATGGCATTAACAAGGTCGAATCTAATTATAAAAAGGAAAACAAAACAGGAAAACATAGGGTACACCTGAACAAAATGATCTTGTTTAGTTTGTTTAATAGAGACATTTATTTGATTATTATTTTTTTATGCAAGCCTCAGTCAGTTGTCTGTAATGTCAAGAGGTAGTTGAACATTTTGGATTTGAAGAGGGACTGTAATTGACAGGTGTATAGAGAGATATTAGTTCCATGAAACGGATGGTGGAGGTTAAGGAAGCGTGTTCGCGTTGGGTATTCATGAATGGCCGACTGTTTAGTAAAATAAGATCTAAGGAAAGCAGGAATGAGCATGGGTTTGTGAAAGAACTTGTGGACTATTTGAGTAAGTTAGATAGACAGTTATGTAGTTAATTGGAAGAAGTTTGGTTTGGATATAGAGTGGAGAAGTACTTTCGTAGAGTGGAGAAGTACTTTCGTGTTTTGTAGAGAATGTGATAATACGAATTGCTCGTTTCTGGAGTAAGACTAACGGAGGTGACTCTTGTAAGTATTTCCCCAAACAACATTACAATAGTTAAGAAACGGATAAATTAGACTAAAATATAAGATATGTAAGGCATTTATATGTGCGGTTTATGTCAGTTTGCTATAAATTGTAACACCAAACATTAGAAAGTTCTTTAATAATTGCAAGAACCGTCTATTGGAATGTAAGAACTCAATTGTGAAAGTACTAGTCCACAGTGACTGCTTTGTTTATTCTACTTTGGCATCGACATGGAACACTATACTACATGATAAAAGCTGTAAACCTGGTGCTAATAATGCTACTTAGGTAGTGATTACTAGTGATTTTTTGTTTTTTTTTTAATGTGTTGATTTTTTTTTTCTCTCTTTTGTATGGACGTATTTCTATGGACGTCTGTGGAGTGTCTGAAATAAAAGCTTATTATTATACTCTCCCAAAAAAGAAACGCAACATTCAATTTTTTTTTTCAAACATGAATTTTTCCAAAAATGTGCGTGATTGACACATGACAACAGGATCATGTTATAATGTAAATGTCCGATAATTGAATTTAAGCCCCTGATAGTGGCTGTTGATCACACGTGACTTTCGGGTCAGCCTTTGTGTAACGCTACACGAGGAAGGCGTAGGGGAAAACGTAGGGCAGTTGCACGCGCGAATCACGTCTTATCTTTATGCGGGTTTAATGGGTATGAAAGACACACAACCGTTCAATTGAATTCAGTCGTTAAATTGTTTCACGAAGTTGCTACAATATCCCAAGACTAGACGCAGCTACCCGGAAAGTCTTAATTGGTCGTCTCCTGGCCGGCGAATCACCGAATCCAGTCGCTAGACTTTATAATGTTCACCGGAGTACGATTTCCAGACTGTTGCAACGGCACCAGCAATGCGGTTCAACAGCTGATCGTCAACGTTCTGGTCGACCTAGGATCACATCAGCAGCCCAAGATCGCTACATCCGGTTACTTCACCTGCGAAACCGGACCAAAACAGCAACAGAAACAGCATCAAATATCCCAGGTCTCCGTCGAATATCGGCACAGACAGTCAGAAACCCTCTCGGTCAAAACGGCTTACGCGCCAGACGTCCTTACTTTGGCGTAGTACTGAGACGCCAGCATCGACTTGCAAGGGTCCGATGGTGCAACAGGTTAAGGGACTGGAATCTGCTAAACTGGAGGCGAGTCTGGTTCAGCGATGAATCAAGATTCCAGCTGCAGAGAAGAGATGGTCGTACACGAGTTTACAGACGCCGGAATGAGAGGTTCGCAAGGAACTGCGCGTCCTTGAGGTTGACACTTTCGGCGGAGGAAGTGTGATGGTGGGTGCCGTATCCTGTGCCCAAAAAACTCAACTGGTGCAAATTCCCGGCAACCTTAACGCCGTTCGATACACAGATGAGGTTTTGACACCACATATGCTGCCCGTAATGGACCTCCGTAGGGATATTTTTCAGCACGACAACGCTCGGCCGCACACAGCTCGTGCTACTGTTGAATTTCTAGCCAACCAGAACGTAACAGTGCTCCCCTGGCCGTGCAAATCACCAGATTTTAACCCAATAGAACATGTGTGGGATGATTTGGATAGACGCTTGCGCAGTCGTCATCCAGCGCCGCAAACTCTGGAAGAACTGCAACAGGCTCTGGAGCGAGAATGGAGGAGAATTCCGCAAATCCGTATTCGTCGATTGATTGTGTCTATGCCGAGACGGGTCCGTGCTGTGTTACAGGTTATTGGTGGGCAAAACAGATATTGACGTTGCAGTGACGTCATCTGAGCGCTATGTGATAATTTTTTACATGTGAATGAACTTTAAAGTCTGAACAACCAGTCTGTGGTGAATGAACTTTAAAGTCTGAACAACCAGTCTGTGATGCTTATTTCTGTATTAAAAATGATGTTGAAAATTCATATTTTGAAGAACAAAAATTGGATGCTGCGTTTCTTTTTTGAACGTCCTACCGTTTCTTTGGCATAACTTGAAAACGCATCGTTTAATTGTGTACATAGCTTCTATGCCATAGAATATAACCCGGGATTGTGTTTGGATCATGTCTAATTGCTTTCAAATATACTATGATATGATACCTGCCGTGGTATATGTTTAACGTGAATGACATCAAATCATTGCAGACATTTTAGAATCGTCAATCAAATCTTACGCGTTGTCAGATAGTATTAGTTTCACAGACCCAATACGGAAATATATGGGGCTAGTAAAATGACGCCAAGCCCAATATGCGGTTCTAATCACCCCATATATTTCCGTATTGGGTCACTAACAGACTGTGTAACGAATTTATCCCTCTGAAGACCGTTCCTTTTAGCAGACGGTTGTCTGGTTGATAGTTTTTCACTTAGCAAAAGTTTCACAACTACGGCCGTACACCAAAGGTCTACTCAGTACTGGCAACTACGGTACTCTATCCAAGAAACCGACATTCGGCACATCTAAACGATAAGTTGGCTGGTAATAATCTGTTAACGGTTTCCATAAGCCCGGGACACACTAGGCGAATTTGGACGACCGTCGGCGCAACTTTTGTTGCCGGCAATGATCGCCCGTCGGCTGTTCAGGCGACTGCTGCGGGCAGACTAGGCGATCTCCACAGGCGATAATAACCAAAAAGGCATGTGACAATAGTAAAAGATCATGTGACTATCTCATTGCATAACGTCATGTGACAAAATTATTTCTACTGATTGGTCAAAAGTGTATGGCGTTCAAAATTGCGGTCGCCAGAGGTGGCATACTACACGACGAGTAAAATATCGCCGGCGATTTTGATTCCGAAAATCAAACATGTTCTGATACCGGCGATCGATGCGGCAACAGTCGCCGGCGCTCGAAATCGCCGTCGTGGGGGCGGGCAGACTACAAGACCATCGCCTGATCGCCGCGACCGGCGTTCAAAATCGCCTAGTGTGCCGTGGGCTTTAGGGCCCAAAATTATAGCCATGCACATCGATTCGTTCTGTTTGTATTGTTGATTCACTTCGACAGACGACATATTGTTTACATGGTGTAGCAGCGTGTATTCAGGGGCAAGTAACTCTAAGTAACCTGATACGAACTCGTCTGCCTGATACGGAAAACTATCACGTCTCCACGTGATCGATGACGTCCAATCAAATGCAAGTATTTTGTCTGATGCGGATAAAATTTCGTGTCAATTTTTATTTTTATTATTTTTCCCAAACACCACAATAAACGCACACGACCCAAACAGTTAACATGTACATGCATGGTTAGTGGTATATGCTTTATATATAAGCATAATCATCAAGCATCCAATCTGATCTATAATTGTCAAGAATTTAGCGAATCAGCTAAACACAGAGAGACCAAAGTGGATCTTTATATCAACGCATATAACATCTTTGTTAATGGGTACATATAATTATTTGTTTTCATAGCAGTGCATAAAATATTTTTATTTCAGGACATCATCAATGCTGGTAGCACTTGGTTTTAAGTGAAATTCACCGGATGTTTTTGTATACTTTGCTTGATGTGACACTTAGATTGGATGGTCACAAATTTCACTATGGCCTCTGGCGATGAAAATGGCGCTCATATCAGCAATAGTTATACTGAACCATGACTTGAACTTTGCAGTTAACCTGAAATTTTTCCATTTACTGGAGATAAAGACCTGCCAATGCCATGGTCACTTGGTTAACCATCTTATGAAAGCCTTGGGCACGATTGAAGGTACGAGAAGACAATGTCTTATTTCGATCAGAATATCAATTTTCCACGGATCCTATTGTAGAACACAGGTCAGTTTTAATCACGCTTACAAGCAAACATCTTGTGGTTTGAGTACTGATAAGTAATGTTAAAAACGCTTTCAGTAAATCTAGAGTAAATGGCATATATGCTGTCGAAACAATTCAGGAGCATTTGCTTTACTATTAAAACAATAGATACAACACAGGGTGGATGGTTGGAACAAAATAACTTGACGAATGCAAAATATAATGTCATAAAAACATACGTGGATGTTAGGCTGATAAAAATACATTTCATCTCATTCACACACTCTTCTCTTGTCGAACCGTTTGGTAGCATTACTCTTATGGTAAAATACTTCTACGTGACCATAACCAACATTGCATTAACACTTGCTGGCTCCCGTCAGTACACGCTGTCAGTTTTTGCTATATCAAAATAGTAAAATAAAAATATCAACAACTTCAGTTTGAATGAAATACGCGTTGGCGACTTATTCATCCACCTGCAGTAGTGATTCTAAATGGCAATAATTTAGTTGACGCATTGATTTCACACTCATTATGAACTACAGTTGATTGATGGTCAGTTCTCTAATCAGCAACGAGTGAGCGTTCATTCAATCAGCTCACATAGCTTGTTAGTTTAGCGTGGAAAATTAGGGGCCGGCTTGGCGTCATTACAGCCAAATTGCCAGATACATAAAAGCCTTGACACCAATTACGATGTGATAAACACTATTACAGTGAGAAAAAGGACAGAGATACATCGCGCATGAATAATGCCCCGATTTACCGTCTTATTTATGGCATTTGGCTACTGCCAAAAAAAACCTTGAACCCAAAAAATTACACGCAAGACAAGCATGCTTAATGTTTATGTCTTGCAGTTTGAGGTAGTCGTGCAATTTGTAACATATCAAGCTCCAAAAGCACATGCAACTTAAAGCTAACATTACCGTAAACGAGAGTTTCTGGAATGGTACACGAAACTATTTCACTTAGCCCATAGTACAGCACCGCTTGTGGAGAAAATTACATATTTAATCAATACGCACCTTTACTGTTGTACACATAAGATTATTTTCTCTGGTAAGCCCTTTAATGACAAGACTAGTGAGATTTTTGACTTCCTTCCCAGCCTATTTGTTTATAACTAGTTTCAGCCAGACGGGAGTTTCTGACAGAGGCTCGAGGATTGGACGTTGAACGCTTACAGCCTGACCGGTTGTTTATTTGTCTTCTTACTTTATGTTTATTGCCCTGTTTACATAGCGTAGAAATTATCTGTAAAATGTCGAATTTTTAAGTATATCAGATAGATGAATATTAATTACGCTTTCACAACTCACTGTCAGACAGTAGTCAAATGTACTACTGAATTCCCACTAATTCCTCGGTAATTGTACACTTTTCGCTAATATCAACCAAGCACTTTTAATCCAAAGTCAATCAAATCATTTTTTTTCTATTAGGCAGAAGTTTTATTCAATTTTTAAACAATATATACGATGAACCCCTCAAGATCCATATGTGGTTGTAATAGTTATAGACAAATTTATTAAGTTGCCCACTCTGGAGAGATAAACAGAAATTAAATATAACCATCATCTCCCTTATATTGGAAACCGGTTGCAGAAATGTGCTATGATAAAGGAAAAATGAAATATAATTGATGTATGTGTTATGGTTTATGTAACCTCCTTACGGTAAGAATAGCCATAACAATTGTATGCATATTATTTGCAGAAAAAAGACTGGTCTTTTTTATTAAATCGTCTGGATCGCTTGTTTTCTAAAGCTAAAGCTGTTTGGTGATATTGGTATTGACTGTTTGCTGCTGGTTGGATTGGGAGGTTGGTATGGCGGGTAATGACTCTGTCATAGCACAGATGAGTTTTACAGCAATACTAGAGGAGTTAATCAATCCTTTGATTGAGAGGTACTAAATCAATCCCCAAGAGATGTCATTTAACCCAAGGAAAATATTGTGTTCTGACTTAAGTTGTGATGGGAACAAATACGAGCATCATTTGCAAGATTCTTAGCATTTTCTCATACCACTAAATTCTAGAATATTAGTTCAGCCCAGTGAAAACATCTGAAAACCATACCTGTCAATAAAGCTCTAATACAGTGGCTCTTCGGTGACATGATTCTGTGAATCAAGAGGCACTACGTGGAATTTTCTCAAGCAAACCATATCAAAATACTGGATATTATTGAACATTCGAAATCGCAACATTGTTACAGTTAAGGAAGTTTGTGACAATAGGATTTTAAACATTTCAATTAAAAGTGGAAGTACATAAAATTAACCGGATCTAAATTACACTAGGACTGAGAAAGGTGAATTTACATGTAGCACAAGAATTGCACTTTTCGATATATAATAAAACAATTCCAGTTAATACAATGTGATAATGACATGGATAAACCATATTTTTAGACCACCATGATCTCATGGTGGTCTTATCAAATCGCTTTTTGTCCGTGGTCCGTCGTCCGGTGTCTGTAAACTTTTCTTGTGATCGCGATTCCAAGAGAACTACTAGTCGGATCTTCATCAAATTTTACAGACATGTTCCTCTTATTGCCTAGTTGTGCAACATCTATTTTGTTTGCTCATTTGTATATTTAAATAGCCGCTGACGGTCATTTTGTGATTTTTACTTACATAGTTTGGGATCGCGAAATCTAGAAAACCTACATATACTTAATAGCGCCATTAAAAACGCACGGTTGAACTTTATGTTTCTACCCCAGTAAGGCTATTGGCCATTTACGTTTTGTTGTTTATTGTTAGTTCGAGTTGAGTTGCAATAACTGGATAACCTGTGGTGTTCTCGACGCGCCTGTCGTGAACATTAGGCAACATTTCCTAATAACGTCCATTGAGTGTTTCGCCGTCACTGAAAACAGCTTTCAGGGCTCATTTATCGTGGGTTCAACACGCTACACGAAGCTCAGCATAAAGACGTAAAAAATCAGAAAACGTTAACATGTCCCGACTTACGACACAACAAAGGGAACGTGCCATTGGCATGTTACAAGCGGGTCTCAGTTGTGCCGCCGTAGGGCGTCACATGCAGTGTCATCCCTCGACAATTAGTCGCCTCAGAATCAGGGAACATGAAACTGGCCATGTTGCCGACCGACCAAGCCCTGGTCAGCCAAGAGTCACTACAGCCCGCCAGGATCGGTACATCGGTTTGTTGCACACACGTGTCCGATTTCAGACAGACTGCTCGTGATGCAGTGGGAATTGGAAGGCCCAGGGTAAGCCTCAGCACCATCCGACGCCGTCTCCAACAGATGCGTGCACGCATCCCCTACCGAGGGCCCATATTGACACGCGCCGCACGCCAAAACCGTTTACGATGGGCTCGAAATCATCAGAGATGGCGTATCAATGATTTGAACTCTGTCCTTTTCTCTGACGAGTCTCGTATCTGCCTTGATCGTCCTGACCGACGTCAACGTGTGTGGCGCAGACGTGGTGAAAGTTTCGCAAATGCATGTGTGAGGGAAGGAAATCGCTGGGGTGGATGTAGTGTTATGGTGTGGGGAGGCATCACTTCTCGCAGACTCCACTAGTCATTGTTGATGGCAACCTGAATGCTCAGGGTTACGTGGATAACATCCTTCGACCTGTGCTGCTTCCATTCCTCCAAGCCAATACTGGCGTCACGACGTTTCAGCAAGACAATGCGCGCCCACACTCTCCAAGGTTGACACACGACTTCTTGCAACAGAATATTGTAAACATCATGGAATGGCCAGCTTACTCCCCAGATCTATCGCCCATAGAGCACTTGTGGGATCAGCTTAAGAATGCCGTTGCACAACGTCAACCCAGGCCACGCAACCGACGTGAATTGATCCAGGTAGTGCAGGACGAGTGGGACCGGATCCCACAGCACAGAATAGCCACACTCATCAGGTCGTTGCGTCGCAGATGTACTGCTTGCGTTGATGCCCGAGGTGGACATACCCATTATTGAATGATGACACCTTCAATTTCTGTATCAACGATTTGTTTGCAAGGAATAAAAGTCACCAGGGTTTCACATATTGTCAATTCTTTGTCTCATTGTGACCAATGCCTTGTTCTTCAATTTAAGAGTACTTACAATATTTTACACTTTACATTTCTCAAAATATTTTACATTCTTTGGGTCGTGCGTTTTAATGGCGCTAAGTATATTTTGTGATCGCGGAGTCAAATAAACTACTAGGCGGATCTTGACGAATTGTTTTTGTGTTGTTTCCCCATATGGTGAAGGTATGCAACATGTATTTTTTTTTTCGTCATCGTTTTCATTTAAACCATTCGGTACCGCTGTCGCCATATGGCCTCAGAACTTAGAGTTCTAGCCCGCTTCATTACCGAAGACATCGTATGGCGACAGCAGAAAAGTCGGCTAAAACCCCACTGACGCCGTATGGTTATTTCTTCTTACAACTTTAACTAATTTTGAAAATGATCAAATAAAATCACATGTTGCATCTGTTTGTTGCTTTGTGTTTTGTTTTTCAATCTTTGAATACGGTAAAAGAGGTTTCTTTTACTTTAACGTACGCGTAATTCACTGATAACTTCCAACTTTGTCCAAGTTAGAACGGATACTTCAAGCATACGTATATAACAAGAAAATGTTAAATTTGACAATAAAAGCTTGTGAAATTCCTTATATTTACAGCTTCAGATTTTAATATATATTTTCCTTGTCTTCAATATACTGACAGTGAGTGAGATATTTAAATATCTATGATTAAAAAGTGCTAGCATCGGGTGGTGAAATTAGTTTGCGAAAGCGAGTTCCCGCTGTCAATCACGCGGCACCTACAAATGGATTTTAATAGGCTTCTTAGGCTCTTGGCACCGAGGACATTATATTGAGTTTTGGAGTCCAGAGTAATGAAAAAAGACATTTATCTGAGCTTTATTGAACCTCAGTATCAAATTGCAATCCTCTGGTCATTTTAAAAGGTATTATAATCGACTCCTTTCAGGTTTCCAAAGGCGATTATAAGAAATAGTTTATCTATGCGTGTTGCCGGCCTCCATGGCCTGTTCGAGGTCTCGAATTTGGAGTTTAAACACGTAAATTCTTTCCAAAAATGTAACAATAATAAGTATGTTTGAAGGAGAGTGTTCCCTAAGACACTTAAGAAGATCCATGTTGTCTTTTTCCGAGCTTGAAAGAAAGGAATATTTCAAAATAAAATGAAATACACGGCAACGTAGAATCACTATTTTGCCGATCAAGTTTGCGTTCAGGCAGCTATGTAAAGCAAATGACATCGCAACTGTAAATGTTATTTACCAAGTAAACTTAAATGTTTTGATTCAATCCTATATGTATATCAAATCGTACATGAAGTTTTTTTTTTATAAGGGTACACTAATTTCTGAACGAATCGGTAAATTTTTTGTCCTTAATTTTTAAACTGACTTTCGCCATGTTTAAATTTTTTTTTTTGACAGATATACATTATCTTTTGATTTGTAAACAAACACTAAATGCATCTTTGTAACATGTGCACAATCGTTTTGGATTTTGTAAATTTTAATGGTGTACAGGACTCAAACAAGCGATATCGTATGACTGGACCGTGTGCAAGTACATGTACATGGTAAGTAGCGTTAATGTGAGACCAGAAGGACCGAACGCTACTGAACGTAGCCATGTTTCAAAAAGTAAATGGTTGAGACACTGGCCCACGGAGTGCTCTCCCCTTACCCCTATAATACTTATAATTCATATATTATTAGCGTCAAATTTGGTGTCGGAAATAAAATAATAAATATCTTGAGATAAATCATTGTTCGCAAGCATCTCCATGACAGATTCCAGTTTCAATCTACCGTTGCACGCATTGCCGAATCCAATCGGCGTGTTTTGCGTCTCTGCGGCTAGATGATCTTCAAGAACCTGCAGAGTGTGAGCCGACAATGCTTCTTGTAATTTTGTAAAATTTCTTCTTTGTTTTGACGTATGATATTACACAATACAATTGTTCACTAATGCTTTATGAAAGAGGCTATATGTACGTAGATGCGGTCAAGGTTGTATCGATTTTAATGTTGGACAAATGTATTTCGAAGGAAGATGTACACTTTATCAGGAGTTCGAAGTATTCTTCATTTCAATCTTAGTAAATTGGAATCGAACATCCTCTTCATTTATATTATTTGTCGTTATAGGATCTTACTTTCTCAAATCCATTTTGGCATTGACCAATAATTTAGGAAATTTGGTTTGGGGTTTTCAGATTACAGCCACTTTCTACCAAAGAAACTTTGTTCTTGTCCAGCCAGCCACCAACGCCTTACTTTCTAATGGTGTTCTATGGTGGTCGCCAAGATCAGTTCACAACTCTCTTGTTATTTTTACTCCCTTTTACTTCCATATTTGTATCGACCCACCCAAGTGTGGACTTGTTGGTCCTGCTTAGTATGGAATACAAACAAATGAAATAAACATATCAAACAAATAGAATAAAATAAGAGGAGGATAATTCCATAACGCCGCATAAACGAGTTTTAAGTTTCCCTATGGTATGCACAATCTGAGAAATACAGACTATGGTCTTGTTTCACTGAAATAAAAACCAATTGATCTAAAGCAATTTCATTTCCTTCTCATTAAACGCGATTATTAATATCTATGAACAAAAGTTCACAGCAAATGCGTAAATTCTATCACTCGGAATGTTGGATGGGACTAACGATATCCCAAGCTAAATGTGGGAGATAAATAACAAATAGGTTAATGCGAGCTAACGTCAGATTGAATTTCACGAGTTGTCTAATCTCCCCAACCCTAGCCCAGTGGATTTAAGTTGCAACTTCTGACGCAGGAGGTTACTATCTCGATTTAAACAATAGGAATACTTTTAGACCTGGATTTGTAATCCGATCTGACCTAGAAATGACCAAGACCGGTTAATATTGAGACTAGCCGAGATATATTGAGACCATTTTTCTTTTGTTTTCTTCTTTTTTTTTTGGTAACAGGTCACCATCGTTATTTCCGGCCAAGAGTAATACTGATTGATATAACTGTATCCTTCATGCTAAGCTGCATCAGTTTCTCCATTTTGGGTTTAAAACAGTTTTAAGTTATCCGAAGCAATATTGCTCCGATAAGTTCGAGAATCAGCGGGGAAACAAATTAGTTTCAAATCAACAAATCTGCTTACGGGGATGAGTTAAGGTAACCAGTCACAACATTATCCGAGACCGAGCGTTTACATTAACAATCAAGGTGACAAAATATGTAATAATTCTCATATAATAGACCGAGCCCTTGCATATGTTTCCAGGCATGATTTAGATAAGCATGATTCATCAGCATGTCCAACAATTAAAAGTTGCCCTAAAAGATGCATGAACACTGCATCTTATGACCCGACAAGTAAGAGGGAAAAACGTACTTTGAAGCCCATACAATCAGCCTGTCAAGCTTAATAGTCTGTAAGGGAAAGTATTTTCTTCCCGGCAAAAGACTGAATCAAATCTTTCAATGTCATTTATAAATTGAACGGTGACATGGTGAAGAATAATTTATGTATATCAACTTCTTGGTTTATTTAATGGCTCCTATTCCATGCGGTTCTTCAAATTTAACGTGTGAGGTGGACAAAGAGCAAATGCTGAAAAAGCCCAGATTTATCGGCTACATAAACCATGTGGCTGAAAATTTACAGTTGAGCAACCTTTGGTTAAACATTGTTATGTTTTACAAGTACACCCAATGATAGCAACACACATTGGTTGCACAAATCACATCAATATATGTTTCACAGCAAAGTAAATTACAAACGGAAGTAATAAAAAAACATACCCCCCCCCCCCTTCCCAAGTAAAAAAAAATGATTGATATTAAGGACAGTTGTGCAGTTTACAATAGCTTGATATTTCCGATGGTGATGAGATTAGATCAATATCATGTTTACAGTATATCCTAAAATGAGCAATGTGGTGCTCCCGTTTTGAAATATGGATGAAAAGGGGATTAGAATACATGTATATATGTTCACCCTACAGTCGTAGTGCTTTTAAATAGGACGTAGTTGGTTGACGTATTGATTTCGTAGTTATTAAAGCCTACATCTGGCTGTTGGTCAGTTCTTTGATAAGGTAACAAGTGTCCATTCAATTAGACCACAGAGCTTGTTAGTTGGCATCGAAAATCAGGTGCCCTACTAGTCATCTCTAGCCTAAACCCAATAGACAAAAATATCGATACAAATCACGATGTGACGAACATTATTGCAGAAAGAAAGCGACGGACAACCGGTGAACTAGACCAATGAACTATTCCATTGGTAAACCTCGAATCAAACCTTAGTTTTTGCGATTTGTTTACACTTTTAAAGACCTGATTGCAAAACGGTTGTGAATTGTTGTAATCGTACATGCTAATTTCCAACTTGTTTTTTTTTTTTGTTCTCAGACTTTCTTCAAATGAAAGAAACCTGTTGAAAAACTAACGTTCCACACATATAAATACAGATGATTGCCTTTAGATGAATTTGATCCGGAGCCTAATTTCACAAAGCTAACCCAAAGGATGTAATTTGTTGCCTACAATTTACAGATACATTTTGTCAACCTGTTTTTACTGAGGCAACTGATGCCAACTGTGACATATTAGTGATCGTTCACAATGCCCGGTTACCTTCCGTAAAAAAATACCATGGCTTGAGGTACAAAACGCTATTGTCTATCATACAATAGCATAGTTTAGCATGTAGTCAAACACCGTGCTTTAGTACATGCATTACCACGATTTTACATTTGTATGGTTAACCATTGTTTTGTTCGGGTACAAAACATACTGATTTTACCATTGTATTTAAGAAATAAAGGACGTCCTGGCGTAAAGGCTTCGGCCAATCAGAATGCGGAACGTAAAACGTATAGACGAATCATCGTAAACGACATTCTGCGCTCCAGGAAAAACTTTTTGTCTTGTGAAGTCAACGGAGTTAGGTGAACCTTAACAGTGGAAATTTAAAATGTACCGCCAGATATGTTTGCATTTTGAAGAAAGCCTTGTGGGAATTTCAGGAGATTAAGTTGACTGATATATTTGTTGGTTTGACAGACATTTGTTGAAATCGGCGTGTCTGTGACCATCGGCCGAGGGACTCTAGCACCGAGAGTGTTTAAGGAAGAAGCTGCCTGGGCCCTGTTTTACAAAGAGGGTGTAAAGATACGCATAGGCCTACAACATGGGCCAGTTGCGACCAGAGTGTAAGTTCCTATAGCTTTAACACTGATTTACGTCAGACGTAACTTACACCAGCTTTGTAAGACGGACCCCTGGGACGTAACTGCTGAATGCAGGGTCATTCAGAGGGAACGTCGTTGATCCGTCGTTGATCCGTCGAAGGCCTCTACACATAGCTGAGTACAATGCCCTCGCTCCTATGACCGGTTACTGCCATGATACGACGAACATATGCTCAAACCATTAACTTCCATGTTGACTGTTATTTATTTTGAGTGAAGCATTTGTTTTAATAGAAGCAAACGTCAACGAACAAAGACCTCCCCCACCCCTGCATTTTTGTATTAGATATGGGTTGCCTGGTTTCCCTATCTCTGTAATGTTAAACGAGTTGGAGGTGTATTAGAATTTTTATTTGAACAGTTTTATTAAGAATATGTTGACGACGTTGTCATTCCATATGAAGATTGGCTTTATGTTAGTTCGAAGCGGTTTTTAGTCATTGTACTCTGCTTATAGGAATGTAAACATTTTTGTCTTACAGCATTATAAAGGTATGTTCGAATTTCGGGCATAGCAGCGTTTTTGGTGTGTTAAGTTCATTTTGAATAATCGGCCGATTCTATCAATCCATTTGAACTCACACAACAGCACAACTGAGCTGGAGAGCGTGTTGTAATTAGTGTGCTTTATTTCTTCAGAATCATGAGGGAATTTATAAAACCGCTGGATTGTTTCGTTTTCAGACCCCGATGTAGGTCGCTAAGTTTGAATTGCCATGTTTTACTGGTCCATCCGCATTGATCAGAAAGGACAATCGTGGACAATTTTGAACCCAAATTCGGGCTATAATGTGATCATATCTTAAGTTGCCTTTCATTTCTCTTAAATCGTTTAGGAAAATGTAAACATGAGCAGTTATTTGTTCAACATATCTTTAAATTCATCACATTCTCCGTCTCAATAAATAGTTTGTTTCGTCGATGCCACAGAGACCCCTATGACGTTGTCAGGAAAAGTCCTGGGTAGGGACCGGGGTTGCTTCTATAATTGTGATCAAGAGAAAAATAACCAATGAAGTTAAACTGTATGACGTTTATTAAACGTTTAAAGAGTTTAGAAAAAAGCGCCAAAGTGGAACGGTCAATGCCAAACCGGCTGGTTGTGATGGTCATTCATCTATAATATATTACCAGGATACTGTTTCATGAAACGCTGTGGCAAGAAAAATTATGTTACTGTCATGGCAATGTCACAAATATCGACGATAGGAAATTGCTTGGTAATTATAAAAGTAGCATAAGCTGCCAAAATGTTGATATTTTGACGTTAAAACAGAATGTTGAAATTATTGGCCATTTTCCTCGAGGCGTATAATTCAGAAGCTTTTTAGTGCTCCTACTCTCGAAAATGTATTGTTTTGAACTAACTTTTGCTTAGAATGAATGAATGGTCGTCCCGGTTATTTAAATTTTGTTTACTTTTCCAACACGTTTTCGGTTCGTACAGGCTACATACTGTATGGATTTTCCTCATTCCAACGCCAATCATTTAGTTTTTATCCCCCCGGCATATTATGCGGGGGGATATAGCGATCAGCTTGTCTGTCCGTCTGTCTGTCTGTCTGTAATCATTTCTTGTCATCGCATCTTCTCCCACAGTTTTTATCGGATTTTTTTTAAACTTGGTAGACATACTGGATATCATTCGAGGATGTGCACCTCCTATTGGTTCCGCTGGTTGTGTTATTTTTAGAGTTACTGCCCTTTTCCGACAGTATAAGACGATATAGACAATTAGTGCTTGTCATCGCATCTCCTCCCACGGTTTTTATCAGATTTTTTCGAAATTTGGTGGACTTGCTGGATATCATTCGAGGATGTGTACCTTTTATTTTGGTTGCACTGGTTTCATTATTTTTAGAGTTACTGCCCTTTTCCGACAGTATATGACGACATAGACAATTAGTGATTGTCATCGCATCTCCTCCCAGAGTTTTTATTAAATGTTTGGGAAACTTGGTGGACATGCTGAATATTATTCGAGGATGTGCACCTCCTATTTTGGTTGCGCTGGTTTCATTATTTTTAGAGTTACTGCCCGTTTTCCGACAGTATAAGACGACATAGACAATTAGTGCTTGCCATCGCATCTTCTCTCACGATTTTTATCATATTTTTTTAAACTTGCTGGTCTTGCTGGATATCATTCGAGGAGGTGCACCTCCTATTTTAGTTGCGATGGTTTCATTCTTTTTAGAGTTACTGCCCTTTTCCGACAGTATAAGACGACATAGACAATTAGTGCTTGTCATCGCATCTCCTCTCACGATTTTTATCAGATTTTTTTTAAACTTGGTGGTCTTGCTGGATATAATTCGGGGATGTGCACCTTCTATTTTGGCTGCGCTGGTTTTATTATTTTTAGAGTTACTGCCCTTTTCCGACAGTATAAGACGACATAGACAATTAGTGGTTGTCATCGCATCTCCTCCCACAGTTTTTATAAGATTTTTTGGGGAAAATTGGTGAATATGCTGGATATCATGGAAGGATGTGCACCTCCCATTTTGATGGCGCTGGTCTAATTATTTTCAGTTAATGTCCTTTCCCGACAGTATAGCATAGATATCTTATAATAACTTAAAATAAATAATAAATCGTATGCGGGGCCGGGGGGATACGACATCTTCTGATGACTCTTGTTTCGATGGCCTTCAAAGCCTCTTACTGTCGTAATGGTCAGAAATTATGAAAAAAGTGTGAATTTTGACAGCTCATGCCACTTTAACGAATTCCGTTACAGGTGAAGAAAATCCATAAGCTTGTTCATGGTGATCCCTGGTTGTTGACACAAAAAAGATATTCATATACAATTTTATTAACTTATTCAACAATTTCAGTTGATGGGAAACACAAACTTTAATTAATTCAACATTAGTTTTACGTAAGTTAAAAAATAGATTTTATACTTGAGTTAGTTTTGAAAAGAAATGAATAAGGTTTAATTTCACTCTATAAATGTCTGTCCGTGAGCAGAATAAAATAATTTTTAAACTCACTGTAGAATGCGATTTGAGTCATCCAAAAACAATGCTTTACATCTTTGATCGAAGCGCGATCATCAGTACTTTAACTGATGACTATAATTGTTTGTCGCCAAAAGGTTTACTTACAAACATATTAAATATCTGAATAGCCTAGATTATAATGAAACAATACGCTGTGGCCAAGCTTGGTATTTTTCCTTATACTTTTTTACCAATTCTTTTATTTCTTCCAGAACGTAGGAATCAATGCATGCATTCTTTGATGTAAACCGTTTAGAAACTGGAGCCTCGATGTAAGTAATTACTGACCAAGCTATAGGGGCAATTTTTTAAGCACAGGTAATTGTCTGGCAATTCCGTTTGATCGCTTGTAGAACGATTGTTGAAAAACTATTTTAGCTAGTAAGATAATTACCCCCATAAAGAGGATATATTTTACGTTGTTCTAGTTTTCTCTAGCCAGAGCGGTTTCCTATAGGTGACATTGACTGAATAGCTGGTTTGCAGTTTGCTTGAACTAGTCAGGAATGAAGGTGCAATATGACATACGAGTTATAGAACAATATATCACAAGAACAGCAAATACAACAATACACATAAGGACAAGCAAACTTAACCCTAGGAAACTGTCACGCTATGGCTGAGCCTGCAATGTGTGCAAAGACGAGTCCATTTTGTAAGAAATGTAGAATACTAGTTGGTGCAAAACATCCTCTGGTATGCTGACGTTATTTCGACATAATTCAAAACATTATCCGAAGAGGGTGAAAATTAACCAAAAAAAAATGATTTTCTTGTTTTCAAAAGACTGTGGATGGACCCAACTTGTTACAACGTAAGCTGCAATTGCTAATTGGGTGTTACTGAACGTTGAACATGACATACACTGTATGTGTAACCATTGTCAATGTATTACAAAAGGATTCCACAAGATTCTACTGGCCAAGGCGAAGCTCCTATCGGTCGTCAACATAAAAGGAAAGAAAATCCAGCCAAACCATTGCATTCATTAAATAGGGCTACCTAATAGCTTTTGATAAAAGTGTGCAGTTTATTCGTACGATTTGTTGCTGATTTTTGAGAGGTTTTTTAATTCAACTTTGCCAGTAAAAACGACAATAACAGTAGATCAGCCACGCTGGCTTTGAATCCACTTCATGGCAAGGGCTGTACTGATTGCTATTCTCCATTTGAAATACATTAGCGCTAAATCCAAATTGGCCATATTCCGTAGTTGAGGTGTTTTTGAAATTAATTCTGCTGCACTTGACCCATTTTACACTACATATTATCCCAATTCAGAGAAAATTCTAGGCCTCCGATTGGTCAGTTGGCCTCGGATAACCTGAAGATTTTCCCTGTGCCCGTATTTTTAGTGTTCATAAATATACAGTTTCAATAACGCTTAATAGTATTCCTAAACGTACTTTAATGTTGCTAGTTAAGCTTTATATTAAATATATAACTCGAACGAATAACCTCGTTGTTATAATGATAATTTGTTATCTGAGGTACGCAAAAGCCGAATGATTGCCAGTGGACTGATTTATGGCAAATATGATTATTTTACTGGTCATCCGTCGAGTTACATACACTAAATACTTATAATGATTGTACCATATTAAAATGAAATGTAGACGATTTCCTACTGATATTAAAAGGGTTTCCTCTTCCTTATACAGTGTGGAACGCTAAAGCAGTCAAGTATTTATTCACCAAACAAGCTTTTTTACTGTCTTTTAATGATCAGGTTTTATTTGCAGAAATATCGTTTGTAGAGTCTACTGTTGTTTTACAGTAAAACCAATTCGGTGATGAGTAGAAATACAATTAAAACTCCCCAAATGCAGATGGTTCGCAGTTAAATCAGTTCCAGTGTATGATAATAATTGGAAATACCATGTCTGGCTATTTGTGATCTGTTAGTATACCACATATGGTCTTCTGAACCAGTAGTATAATCACCGTTTCCGGACACAGCTTTTTGGACGACCATGATCATTGTTTGCTGTGTAAACTAACTATGGCTGATTGAAGCCCAAGCCTCAACTCTCCAATAATGAGGCTGTCCTCTCTAACAGACATTTCACGGGAGAACACTGGACCACAGGATAATCAAATCCTAAGATAGAGAACTGTTCAATCAATCTTCACCAGTGGAACTTTAAAGCTGCTAACAAACATTGTTATCTGACCAAATTGGCGAGCAGACCAACAAGTAACCTCCACAAGAAGAGCTGAAACTGCATTTTGGATTTATCCGCAATAAATCGATACAGTTTTTTATATCGACGTTCCTTTTTGGCCAATATATTCTACTGTAAAAAGACTCCTATAGGAGTATATCTAAATACATATATTATACCAAATGACGTGTGTACTTCTATAATTCCAGAAATTACACTAGAAGAAGTGCGGTATGGTTCAACCTATTTAAAGTGGTAAAATACTTTACCATGAACTGCCAATATTCGGATTTTTTTCATTATTTTCGATCGTCATATGAAGTTGAGCGCTTGGTGTACCTTGACAAACTAACAGATTGACATTGAGATAAACAAAATATCGGTAAATTTGCCAATACGAATCAGAAATGTATGCTAAATACGCCAAATATTCAAATAGCCGGGAGTATATTTTCGAGTCTTATTTTGTTACACTTAAAAACTACCTTAAAGGCACACTTGCCGCGAAAATCAGGAATATTGTTTACATTAAAAAAGAAAGACCGTATTCTGTATTTTTCCCAGACAATATAAGTTAGGAACTTTCTATTTTTACCAAAATTTAAAAGTTTGGACGTCACTTTGTATTTTTAATTTCAATTTGAAAATTGGAATTGTTACGTACCCGGAACGTAAACAAACCGATCTGCCCCCTATTGGCGATTTTATGTTTCAGTCGAGTGAGTGAACTAACGGCACAGTGTAATTTTACGTAGGCCTATTTATCTGAGAAATACAGACTGACGATCGGTTAACAGCGACTGGAAAAGCCTGCTGATTATTGTTTGAGTGTAAACCACAGATACAAAGGCCTGAAAGGAGGGTAAACCAACACGAAAGTTGACCGACACTGATCGTTGTTGTTGTAATCAGGCTTCGATTCTTCGTTTGTTTTTCACCCCATTTTTACAGTCTAAAGCTAACTAGACATGTTTTATGTGTCCTATGTTTAAGTTTAGTGGTATAAGTCGTAGTAAGCTCATGTAAATTGGTTTTCTTAGCAAATTTAAACAGGCTACGGCGGCAAGTGTGCCTTTAACGTATATATATTCAAGGTTGATATATGGACATTTGGTTTGTTGTTTTAGGTTATTGGCGCGTCCACGTGTGTGAATTATATACGCCACACTAGTCAGTAGCTGTTACCTTGAGCGATTAAGAAAACTATGATGTCTTGGCACAATATACAGAATATCTTTGAACAGGATTATATATAAGTACGTTCGAGAACTACTTACCAAACAATTGAGTTTACACCCATAAATGATTCACATTTATGAAAATATACAGTGGTGAGAAAGGGGAAGATAGGCAGATTGGATAATATGTGTTAGTTAGGTGTCACTTGGAAAGTATACAGTACATATGTGCAATACATATGTTTATACACATATGTAAAATCAGATACACACACTCCGGATTAAAAAGGAAATAAAACTCTTTTCTTTTCAGAACTATTCAACTGTTTCAATTTCAAATGGAAATCTGATGGATATGCTAGTATATAATAGCTTGTTTGGCTGCAGCCTCAGCAAGTTCATTTCCTCTAAGTCGCATATGAGCCGGTACCCATATAAATGTGACGCTCACTCCTTGAATAAAGTGGTATATACATGTATAATTTCTAAAACAAGAGCATGATAGTTGCTATAGTTGAAGAAGCTTAACGTTTGTAGAGCACTGAAGGAATTGGCACAAATTACACCCAAGTTTTGTTTGTAGTTTTACAAAAATTAGAAGCACATGCAAATTGCTACAAGCTCTGAACAGAAAACAGACACGTCATCAGTCCGTCGAATGTTCTTAACATATCTTACCTTTGAGATGAAAAACGCTCCCCTGACATTTAGAGAACTTTCAGCCATCAGTGAAAATTTGTAAAAAGTTTTTAAATTTTTATTTAGGGATTTCACAACACAAAGCTTTGAAATATCGGGAGGGTCTGAAAAAATTTTCAGTTTATAGAGCCTGGTTTCCTCTCCCACCAAACCTGATAACGCCACCATATAAGTGTAATGATCTTGATTGCGGGGTAAAACATTCGTTGCGCATGAATTGAAGCACATTTAAAGGTGACCTTAGAGCCCCAGTGCATATCCTAAGACCAGCACACTGCACAGAATCAAGTCTTTTCTTGTTTAATAGTGCTGCTGATGAGTAAGATTCTGAACAATACTCCAGCCTAGCTCTAACTAAAACTATATAACAGTGATGGCGCAACAAACATTGGACAATTTTCTGACTGGGTTTTCCCTCGAACGACCTAAGTGGAATGGTTGCCAGTTACCACCGAAAGGTCGTTGGTTTCATCCGGGTATAGAGCAGTTTCCTTCCACAATAAAACTGGCAACGCCGCCATAGGAGTGAAAAAATCTTGAGTGCGGCGTACAACACCAATCAATCAAAATTGATAAAAAAAAAAAAAATCAATCCAACTCATCCTTTACCATATTCAAAATATAATAAATCGTCGCCCAATTGAAACGAAATTTCTCTTTTATTTTATGGTCATTTTAAACCTCAAGGGGATTCTCTATATCGACAAAAACTCTCTCTCTCTCTCTCGTCGCATTGCCGTTCGAAATTCAACATTTACAAAAGCTGTTTCCATGTTTGTTTTACCATTTAGCCACCTATGTAGGTGACTAAGGATTTCGGTCTAAGGTAGCCAGAAATATTTAAGCCCGTGGTCTGACTTTTTGTTGGTGAAACGGTGTATTAAAAAAACTTAGCCGACTACGTCCCATAGCCGGCTAACCTTAGCCCTTAGCGGTTTCATGAAATATCCCACAGGTATGAAACTTAAAGTAAAAATATTGGCTTCAAATGAATTCTAAAATCGCATTTAACTCTTTATTTAACGGTATATCAGGGGTAAGATGTTTACCACTGATCATCCCAACACCTTCCCAATATGTGTACGACAGTATAATGCCGGAATCTTTTTGGACAGAATAAAATAAATGACAAAATATATGTATATCATTAATGAGATCTCACTATAATCTTGATTATGACTGAGGAATGTGAGAACAATACGTACCCAAACCTGAACAAGTACTGAGTAGATTGTTTAGATTTGTTATACTTTAAGATCATTTTGTTTGAGTTTTAACTGACTGACTATATCTTTGTTTTCTGTTTAAATGTTTTCATTGTATTTTTGATTAAAAACACATGGGAGTTTTCAACCACAAAAACGAAAGTGGCATGAAACGTAACGAAACATGAAAGAGCTCATCATTTGCACCAACAAGTTCAAGATTCGAGCTGTCTGGTGATACCAAACTTCGGGATGTACGGTAAAGTAGTTGTTTAAGCAACAAAACCCCTAAAATGTACTGATGCATCCTGGCTTTTTAAATTTTGTTCATTATTAGCACATATATTTGTTCCTCGCGGGTCACTATCTGAGTATACCAATATTTCTTTTGTATTTCAAGGTGAATCCTATAGTTTTCCAATGTACTTCAAACGCTGAACTTTTCTTGACATTTATGAGAAAAGCTTTGGCAGCTCAGGTCACTTTAATTATACTCACCCTCAAGTCTTTTTTTCACATTTTCCCGCAAGGTTACATTCTAGGAGAATCATAACACCCACACTACTGGGATGAAATCATTAAGTTATTATGATAGACTATAACGTTACCCCTGGCGTTCTAGAGTACAAGCATTATAAAATAGCATGTTTAATATTTAATCACAATAGTACATAAACAACACAGTTTCGCGCAAACTGTTCTGTCAGTTGCATGAGAACCAATTCCTTTCTTCACGCGAAACCAAAGGCTCAATATACTGATATAAAATCGAGCACAAAAGGGTTTTACTTAGACTAGTGGCTAAATGGTATTTACGTATTGTTATTATGTGGAGTGGATTGGTCCACGGTAACTTTTGTAATATAAACTTCGAACCGAAAACCTGACTGTCTTAATCAAATTGTGCGATATGGAGCAGCAAAATCAATTTTCACGAGAAGCACATAAGGCCGACGGCAAATATTGTTATCTAAGAAAGCATTTGTGAAGAACGTAGGGAAGGGTCCTCTGGCTGCTAACGGTATTTCTCAAGTAGTTTCCAATATTGGTAAGAGGTCGTTATGATCGCCAAAAGTCGGTAAGGCATTTAGCGAAGAGTGAAGCTGCTTTGTGCTGTTCACCTATAGTATGAGGTTATTATATAGAGTAAAATCCAGTCCTATTTGGGTTGAAAACCCAACAATGATCTTCTTATTATGCATACAAGTTTATCAGGAGTCCAGTGTTCATTAACTCCTATATTCAAGCCCTAATAATTCATTATGGTATTCTTGTACAAATCTGCCAGTGTCCGATTTATACATTCAACCAGCTCTGGTTTTATTCTCTGAAAGGGAACAAACATACGTCAGTTAGTATAAACGTACAATAACGAACAATGACACTTTCAAACTTCAAATAACACTTTCAAAACCACCAAGTAATAGGCGGTCACATGGTAGTATTTAAATACGATGTTTTTCATATTATCTGGAGATGTTTGTCCTATTTTTCTCAATGCCAGCACTTCGAAAAGTTGAAGTATTTTATCGCATTTGATTCTTCAAAACAAACATATCTCTTCATAAAAATACAGACCAACACGCAATGTGTCACTGCGTCTGATTCAAGAGGAGGCTCATTCAACTCGTAGGAAAAGGGAGGTTCCAATTCCGAGGTGCAAAATCTCTAGGTCAGATTGCTTCAAACCACCACGTTCTTAATCTCGACATATACACAATGTGTTGGGAGGATATTTCACCACCGCATAACGTTTTATTCCATGTGCAATTTATGTATGATAACAAGATCATTATATATTGATATTAGGCACCGTTGGGTTGGCAGCCTTCAAACGGATCAACGTTTCGTCCAATATGGACTTACAACCCAAGCCCAGTTCGTACAATAGTTCGTACAACAATATTGGATATTAAGTCATAATATTCATGGATTTGTACAAAATGGTATAGCTGTATTATAGCCAGTCGGTATTTGGTGCCATTACAACTGCCAGAAATGAAGCCAAAGCCAATACCGCACCCTCCCCCCCCCCTCCCCCTCACCGCCACCTCTCCAATGAAAAACATATTTTGCCCACCTTTACCCCCCTCCCCCCACCCCGCCTAACAGGAATGTGTTGAAATCTCTGGTTTATTAAGTCTACTTTAGGTGTGTTAAACCTAACGAAACCCCACTATTCATAACTCTGATGGTCTGTTTTATCAATACAAGTAATGCGGTCAAAACGAAATTAACTATTCTCCAAAATGTCTGTATACAAACATTTCCTGGCAGTGTAAGAAACTGGATCCATTTTAATGAAAGAAAAACAAAAACAATTTAAAAGTATTCAATCAAAAATATTTGATTATTCATTACCACTAACTTTCCTGAAATGTTTGGCCTTTTTTTCTTCCTGTTTTGAATTAGATATTAGAAAATCGGTTCTTTTGACCAAAGCTGGTTGCCTATGACGTGTGTCAAATGTTAATATAGTGCATTTAGTTTTTTGGCATTTCTAAGACGAAACTGGCGGTCATAAGACGGTTACATTTGTTCGATGGCCTTATCAGGTAAAATTGAAAATATCCAGAGCCGAGCAGCTTTATTGTGTAATGTTGGGTTGCATCGAACTCCCTACAAATCAGTTATGGAGGAGTTAAATTGGCAACCATTGTCGGAAAGGTGCAATTCACATAAATTGCTTCTACTATAGAACATTATAAATTTATTGACGCCGTCTTATTTACACAATATACCCCTCGATATAGAGATTTAAACGGCGGGTGGTTGGCGTAACAGCTATAATCTTCAAATCGTACAGAGTAGAATCCAATTGTATTACTTATCATTCTTCCCAGCATCGGCCAAAGAATGGAATACACTTCCGTGACAATCTCTGAACAAGTTCAAACAATTATTATATCCGACTTTGACAAAAAAGGATGGCCTCATTAACTTTATAATTATTTTGATAACTATTCTTCAGTACTTCATTGTAGAATGAGGATGGGCTTTACAAGCCGATTTATTTAAATTTAATATGACGGAAGATCAATTATGCCAGACTTGTCGAATGTCTTCAAAAAGTAGACAACATTTCTTGCCGGAATGTCTCACATATGCCGCTCATAGGAAGCAGATGCTGCACTAAATTTTTCAGGCGATCACACGTGGTCACCATACCATTTTTATTCCAAATTGCTCGAAACATATTTGTAATATTTATTTTTCTTTTTGGTTCTCAAAGTTTTGAAACTAAAACTAATTTTCTAGTTTTTACTAGTGTTCACCAGTTCATTAAATAGTCAAAGCGAGTTTCTTCTGATTTCCATAATAACAAGTAATCTTTACATACTTATGCAACCTAATAAGTAGTGTGCACTTTCAGCGATTTTTTATCAATTTGATTATGTTGTAGTTGTTTGTCTATGTATCACTCGTGACCTTTGTGCTGTGGGTCATCCTCGTAAAATAAATAAAGCATTGCATTACATTACTCTTGTTCCTTCTCCTGATCATGATAACAAGGTCAATTTGGAAATGATATATTGTTTATAACCGTTTGAAATACCATATTTCGATATTTTGCTGTGATGTATCAATATTGCTAATAAGTTTTGTTACTATTCATTTTGTGTTCTCAAAACAGTTATTTCAACCTTGCAAATCTTTGAATATTGCCATGGTTTACTTTCCAAGAACGATGTTTTATCTTTGCGTTGAATTAACCCAATCTCTCGTCACCAAGTGTTTACCCATGCATAATTTCCTCATGTTATCATAGATGATTCAAGAGATTTTTGTGTAAGCCGACAAGCGTGCTGACGAAGTTAACATACTTTAATAGCACCTAAGTAATCCTGTAGAAGATACAATACGCCTGTTATGACGAATGGTCTACAAGTCGGTGACACATGTACGGATTTAACAGTTTCCTATCTTAATCACCCCTTAAGCACCAGTGGGTGGTGGAACTAGTCACGATCGCTGACATTAAACCTGTAACAATTCAGTCTGATTTAATTCAAAATGGACAATTGCAGTAATTGCCAATACTGGAATTGTATCAAATATGTCCTAATAGCAACACTTGACCTTCTGTTTAGTACTCCCACTTTCAGTCATGGAAATTGAGAACAGACACGTCACCCTTTTTTCATGACAACTAAAAATAAGAATTTTAAGAATAATTTTAAGAATAATTTTAAGAATAAATGCATCCAAACCAAATTCGGCACACATCACAAGCAGCTAGTTTCAGAAAACTGGCTGGTTCTTTAAGCATGATTTATTGATAAACTAGAGATTTAGTGATTGCACGCAATCACTGGAGATGGCTCCGCGAAGGAGGGGAACTGATTGACAAGGGTATTAGAACCGGCAGTGTGGTTTGAGAGGTGACATAAAGAAGAAATGAAACAATAAAGATGATGCATGATATTCTTGGCATTAATTATTTTAAAAGATGGCTGCCATCTTTAAAAATTAAGGCAAGGCACACCCCAGGTTTCATATTGGATTGCGCAGATTGCTGAAAATCAATCCCCTAACCGTCCTCTCAATAATGTCAAGGCACACCCCAAGTTTGAAGTTGATCGGATCAATCATGCACAAGTTATTGCCCGAAAAAGAAAATCATGCTCATAATCCAATATGACGGATAGCGGCGCACATTGCTGAAAATCAATCCCAACCTTCCTCTCGCCGATGTCAAGGCACACCCCAAGTTTGAAGTTGATCGGATGAATCATTCATGAGTTATTGTGCAGACAAGAAAATCATGCTGATAATCTAATATAGCCGATAGCGGCCATACTGGACTGCGCGCATTGCTGAAAATCAATCCCAATCGTCCTCTGACCGATGTCAAGGCACACCCCAAGTTTGAAGTTGATAGGGTGAATCATTCATGAGTTATTGTACGCACAAGGATGAAAAGACGGACGGATGAACGGACGGACGGATAACCCGAAAACATAATGGCTTCACTTTCGCTTTGCGGAGCCATAAAATCAATGTCAAAATATGAGGTGTTCCTATGAAGATGATGGAATTGGGACTCCTAATAGGTGATTTGCCAATTACTTTCAAATGACGTAATTTAGCAACGTCACAATTACTGCCCCAAGTAGTACACCGGACAAAGGATCCGTCTGTTTTTAACTTTAAATTTTCGGTATTTTACAACAGATATAAGAAGTGGAAACCTATATTCGGACAGTTTATATCCGAATGAATCTAAAAATGTGAAAAAATCGTGGATGAAAAGGGATTTTGACCGAATATGACAAAAGTCAAGATGACTACTGGGCTTGTCCGGTGTAAGATTGATGCAGCGACGTCATTTCATTGTTGCGGGCAAAACTGGCAAATGGTCTATTCAATAGGTTTAAACTTGACATTTTCAACGTTGAAAACTTTTATTATAAATACAGACCCGGCTCTGCCAAAAACTTTTTTGTATAACTATGTACAAAAATGAAAGTGCTGAGAATAAACGTTCAGAAGTTACCTTGTTCACAAGAAAGCGGGCAGATATTGACCTAAATGACTTGTGTGACCTGCAGATTGATATCTCTCATTTGCCTTTCGAGCATTCCGCAATTACATTTTCAGCGCATCTGGTCGTATCCTGGGATACAAATTCAGCCACATGGGTCATTTCAAAATACATATTAATTCTAATATTCCTGAACTATTGAGTAGATGATGTGCTTGCCCTCTGTGTGAAAAGAAAAACTCCAACTGACTGGATAGATGTTGCCATTTAAGATCTGTTCGCATTCACACTCGCTTTGCTAACAGAAACATGATACACATTACATCGGTGGTTGGACAGACGGTGCAATTGAGATGTACACAATCAATCGATTAAACGTAAAAGCATGTAATCTAAAAAGCACAATCGTCTTCTTTTTTCTGAATATGTATTCGTATTATGAAAACAAACTATCCTTAAGAAAGTTATTACATTGGTGGTTGGACCTACAGGGCAACTGGGACCACTTATATTATAAACAAACAGATATCTACAAAATCTTGTTGCTGAGTGTTATATTGTTTATAATTCATTCCAGGCTTACTCTAATAAATTCTAAGTGGATTTTCACCCTATCGCCGTTTGTGAAAGAGTTGACAGGTACTCGCCTGTGGTTGGAGGTCTCCTCCGGGCAATGAGCTCGATTTCCTCTCCTACTAAAACTTGGCAACTCCGCCATATACGTGAAATAAACTTGAGTGCGGCGCCAATCACCAATTAATCAGTCAATCTAATATTTGAAAAGAAAATGGATTTACTCCAGCCTCCTTGCTTAAGTAAAATACCTAAAATTCCATTGGAAGCTCATAAATTAGGTTTATTTATGTTCAAAATGCATGGTGCTGTAAAGGCATATCCCAAAACGAAGTTCCAACATCAACCCATCTATTAGATCCCGCTAAACTTGTATGTTGAAATACACCCAATTCAGGAAGTTTCAGTGTTAAATTTATCAAATTGTCTAAATTCCTCAGTTTAGATCTTTTACAATTTAGCACAAACGCCAGCTTGGGCTTCGAATCGTGTATAGCATTGATGCGCATTCCCTGGACTAACGAAACTTCTTCTGGTTGAGGGAAAACGGTTTTTTTTAACGTGAAGGATTTTCAGCATTTTCGTTTGACGCGATAGTGCCTTTTTCGTGCACTATCTTTTAGTAATAACAGCCATATTTATTCAGAAAATAACAAAAAAAAGATTTTGATAAATCATCACATTGCTGCATCTTTATTAAAACATGTAAGGTTTCCATGAACTCTTAACCTAAGAAAAAAAACAACTCAACATCCACAGGGAATGCAATGTTTATAGCGTTTAAGATTTTTGAAGAATGAATGTGGAATGTTTCTGATAAATTATTTTCAGGCGAATTGAGTTTTATTCGTTAGGATCACGTGACCGTGAATAATATGTTCGTTTCACCTTGTTGTATCCCCCAAACGAGCCTCCTTTCAGTTTCTAACATGACAAAAAATTCCATTCTAAATAGCCCAAATCGAAGTCTATCTGTGGAGACCTTAATGCCCAAGCTATACAGCAATGTTCCTTATTCTTTCAGCTATATTTATGCCTGATTTAGCATTCGTCTTTAGGTAATGAACCATGTTTGATTACTTTGCAATACAAAAAAACCCCAACCAAAAACCGTAGACATGTGTGATTATACCAAGCAGGCGACGGAATTGCGCCCTATGTTACTACTATAGCTATTGAACCAAACGCGGTACCTAAATAAATTTATTGAAACAGGAATTATACATGGTAGATCAGAGATTGGTAGGAATTATGCTGGTTGGTTTAGTCATTGTGCATGAGTATCGTGTTGGTAAAAATAACCTTGGGCCAGCTAAATGGACATTCCGAAAGGATGGTTTAATGTGTGCTTTTTCACAGTTGTGGTTTCCAGATAACCATTGATAACTTCTCTATCCAATGGATTGCTGGTTGTTAGGCTGATTTTGGAGGATTCCCTTTTTTATTATTATGAACATTGGCGTACGTGCACCTTTGCTGATTATTATGCTTTATTTGCACTCTTTGTATTTGCGGGTTCAATTCTCACTCAGATATATATATATATTTTGAACACTAAAACACACGGGCAAAGGGAAAATCTTCTTGTCTAAAATAACCATGGAGACTAGTTTCTTATTGTGTTAAAAAGGGGCATATCATTTAGACGTTTATACCAAATCATAAGTTGTTGTAATAAACCATAACCAATGATATTTCATTTGGTTTACGAGATAATAGGAGGCTTTGGTCATTTTTTCAATGGTTTTGTATTTTCGATATATATTACTGAGTAATATAGAATATATAGTGTTCAATAAACCACGTAAATGTCCTAAGATGCATATATCTCTTAATAGTTTGTCACATGAATTACTAAGCTTACCGAGTTCCGAATTTATTATTATTCCAAGAAAAGTGCATTCTTGTCAATAATAGCGTTCGGAATTTCAATTTGGGTACTTTGTCATTAATTATCAACATATCAACATAAAAAGAAATATAACCAGTTATGTATGTTTGGAGTATTACACAAGTAGTATTATTCCAAAAAACGAAAACTTCATATTGACTCAATATTTCGACTTCCCCTAATCTGTTGTATTTATGTATTGTGTCAACGTGCATATGTAACAATGATAATAAGTTTGTTAATCTGTAAGACCATTCCTAATGTTGCTGTATCACTGCTTAATCTGTTTGTTTGAAAACGTTAATGTGTTTTTTGCCTTTGGTTTTAATTAGTTGTCATAAATGCGGTGAAATGGTAGGGTTTGAATTCGTATTGATCACTGCCAATTATACTATGAATATTGTTATGATCCAGAATATCAGAACATATCCGTTTCTGGAGGATTTTAGAGGGTAAAATTTAAATTGAAATGAAAAGGTTTGTTATGAGCACGTTAAGTATTACGCGTTCAAACTTGTAAATTTCAACAATTATGAAATAATTGTTTTATGTGGGGCAAATACGAATCTTTTGCCAGTAGTGTTTGGAATTAACCGATATGCGCACCCATACTACATGTAATTAAGAGAATGTGTACGTGCTACTTGTGTGTAATGTGTGTTCAACGATTAGACAGAATATATGATTATGTTTGTTTCCACTGAACTCAATATGCGGTTGCTTTGAGAACAATTTGAAATTATAAGACAGAAGAAGTTTCGATCACTCACGGTCGGACAATTTTTTTTTAGTTTTTGCAGTTTTGAGAAGTAATGCTTAGAAGTAAATTTGTCCAAGAATAAATGAACACTCGTCCCGGTTATTTAAATTATGCTTATTTAAAACACAATTTCTTTTACCACCGGTTTACGACTCAATAGATACTTTTTGTCAATCATTCTTGACAAATGGGTTTTGATAAAAACACTTGCAGCTGACGTCACTTTACATATTGACCTTGGATCTTGCCAAGAGGCATACTATGGGGTAGTGGCAGCCACACGTGTAGGACAATAATCACCAGTACATATGGCATGTGAAATTATAAATCATCTCAGAACTGCGTCTAGTTAAAGATGCTTACTATGCATAGTTTCGCTTCTATATATTCGTCCCACCCCAACAACAGTATGACATTGGCATCTGCCAAGACCCCCATATAGTAAAAATAACAAATTATGCATCCCCTATCCTTTTAATAATTCAAACTTTGTATAGATTATTGTGCTAAGTACTTAGATAACTATTCTTTGTTTGTTAAGCTGTTCATTTAGCACTGGGATAATAATAATATTGATCACATCAGCAAGCCGTTTTACGGCTTATCGTTTCGTTTACATATTAACAAAACACAGATGCCAAGGTGTCAAAACTTTTGTAAGCATTACATTCCGACATAAAATTTATATGGCCTCGGATATAGCATCTTGGTCACTGGTTGTAACAGTCAGAATAAGATTCAAACGAAGACACATATGTCTGACACCTTCCATTTCCAATATACAAAAACACGCGCAATTCAGTAAGGTTATTTTAATAAGGGAAGGAGTATGCCAGTATGGCCCTTTCCACGTGATATATCAACTGGATATAAACACTAGGAAACCCACCATTTTGCTGGGAGTCATATAAATAATACGCATAGTTCGTTAACGTTTGCAGACAGCGCGTCTCTGAAATTGTTTCGTCACATCTCAAAATAGATTTCTGAATGTCAGAATCGTGTATTCTAAATACCAAAGAATCCAAACATATTTTGACAGGTGATCTTCAAGTGAATAACATGTGGTATTTCTCGCTTCACTAGAATTATTCAGCATACACAGTTCGTGATAACTTTCTGTGAGGGATCTTTGTTTTGTGTATTTTACAGTTACCCTCATAATGATAGACCAGCACCCTTAGAAAAATAAACAGTATATATACAAATATTACTGAATGAAAATATTTCTATACATATAAATGGCATGAAGATATAAGTGCACATGGATGGGAAATCTCTAGAAATACATAGTGATTATCGTCGATAACAACATTTGTCTCGGAATATATAGGTCAGTATGCAACCGCACGTCATTTCTTAGTCAAGCCATTGGCTAAATTGCATCACATGACTACTCTATATCGCACCTTGTGAATCGCCTATTGAGCTTATTCTCTATTGTAACGTCACCTTCAAACTTCAATTATTCGCTTACGTGGGGATAAAACATACATTGGACAGTTGTTTTGGACTAAATGAACTCTACTCTTCCCATCTAAACTAGTCTTTAAAGCAACAAAATAAATTAAGAAAACAACGCAACGCTATTTGAAAGGTTTCATTTTTTTTGCATTATAACAAATTTGGG
Organism: Lepidochitona cinerea; assembly: GCA_963971465.1. Taxonomy (NCBI): domain Eukaryota; kingdom Metazoa; phylum Mollusca; class Polyplacophora; order Chitonida; family Tonicellidae; genus Lepidochitona; species Lepidochitona cinerea. Next base: position 24,172,737 of record OZ020551.1, on the reverse strand, counting down.
TTGTATGTTTGTACTATCAATCGGACCGGGGGAGTGGCCACAATCTCATAATTTACTTTTTTTATTAATTTATATTACAAATACCATGTACATGGGTTTGCCTATACAGATAATAATGTCCAATGTTTTAATCCACACTGTTATAAATTGTTATTTTATCCTTTTAAAGATATCTCTAAATGTAGGAGACTTTTATCGAATTTCATTAATGAAAAACCATACTACATATTCAGTATGGGAAATTATTTTGATTGTGATCGGAATCGCGGTGGATGTTAGTTTTGGCGTCATGTTACACTTGGGGAATTTGCTAACAGCTAGGGTATCCCAAGAAATGTCATATTAATAGGCGAAAGTCTAGCGGCTACAGGCTCTAGCTGGGTCATACGCTGAACTTAGAATGGCGCTGAGAAAATGAGTTTCGATCCGAAATCTCTTGCAAACTGAGTGAGACTAAACAGAACTTGTAGTTACGCAAAACTAAATAATAACTACGAAATCCCTTTTGTTTGCCTGATAACTACTATCACTTCACGAAATATCTTGACCAGATAACACAGGGTCATCTCATAAACACCCCGTACAAATGTGTCAGTTATTGGACAAACGGTTTTAACCTTAAATTCCGCCTACAAACGTATATTGTATACAAACAGAACACATGTAAAATGAAAGATTTATTTTCGAATCTACGGACATCTAGAATTATGGACATGATCTCCTACCCAACCAGACATGCACACTCACATTCACACACATCAAAATACAAAAATATGGCATAGTAGATCATTTTGAAAAGGCTTGAACAGAAATCGTCTTTAATAATTTAATCGCATGTAATGAACCACAGGTTCCAATGACACAGCACACTGACCAGGAATTGTCCTATTGCATTGACACTCTTGGTTTACCTATATTACCAGAAGTAATTTTGGAGCGGCACCAATAACACCAGTCGGTACACACTTTGGCTTGTTTCGCTCGCTACCGGTTGGCTTTAACACGCCCCAAACAGTCTGCGCGTTTTATACGGTAAATCGCCGTGTTTTTGGGCTGAATACAAATGGCGTCGAGAATTACTGCAGACGAAAAAAGAAAATAAAAATAATAGTTGTTTATTCAAATGCTGAAATCATCTAGAAAGATATGTGTTTATATATATAATATTTAGCCCGGTAAACCACATGATGTGTAACACAAAAGACAGACGCAGTTTCGGTACATATCAGGAATCCTCAATGCTTCCATTATAATACTGATCGAGGTTGAAAATGAACAAACTGAGTGTTTCGGTCCCCTACATTATCACGGGGACTACCGGGATATAGAAATTTTACGTTTGACGGCTATTTTTTCAAAATGACCTGCAGTCTATCAGGGGGTATTTCACGTACGTAAATCCCCAAAGTTTCAGAGTGTAATAACACGTGATCTTTACGATAAATAACGATTTTTCGACTGTAATAAACCCTACATTCACATATTTGTCAATATATTGAATTCAAAAAGTTCTTATTCATAATAAGATTCAGTCTTGAAGGTGAAAGCTGGAGGTATAATATAATTTAATAACTCTAAAAACAGGGTCTTCTATTAGTCTTCCAAAAATTCACAAACACATTGAAAAATGCCCTCCTATTATCTCTTGTAGTGAAAATTATATAATATCAGAGCTCATCGATTACTATCTAAAACTTATATCGAATCGGCATCCTAGTTTGGGTACTCTGGATGTGGAGTCTATTTATGCAAACATTTACTCAGACTCGGGTCTAAAATCCTTAAAATCAGCATTTCAAATATATCCTGAACAACGTTGTCCAGACAAAGACATTTTAGATTTGCTGGAACTTAGCCTATAAGGTATGATTTTTTAATTCAAATCAAATCATCCAACAAATTAAATGACTTTGGCTACATATTTATGGCCGAGTGAGAGCATTACACACTTCGCAAATGTCGCAAACAACTTTTCAAATGAAAGACATTTTTATCATATGGCATCATTCATTGGAAGGCCTTCATATTTGTAATTCCCATTATCCCTGCATTTAACCGCAGATACCAAACACAAAGATTCAAAAGTTAGAAACTGTTTACCGTTTGAGTTTGAACTTGGACCCAGGAAAAAAGTATTATATCATTTGAATTTCAGTATTATAAGACCAACATGAATATGGCCCAGATTATGTAAACAGGAACACAAACTGCTTCTGAGTAAAATGGCTCAATATCTGAGCCAACGGCCAGTTGTTGCATATACAAAAAAACAATCAAAATTAGCTAATGTTTGCACGTTTTTATATCAAGCAGTACAAAATAGGAGATTGTCACAGATACCAGTCTTGAAAATAAAAGTTTTGGTAGGTTAGTAAGCCACAAATGTACTAATACATCCCCGCTATTTGATTTTTGTTCGTTAGTAGCCTACATCTCGGTTCTTACAGGTTACTGGCTTTATCGATAATTTATTTCAACGTCATTGTTTTTGCGCGGTACTTTAAACGCTGAACTTCCTTTGATGATCGAAATTTAGGGAAAAAGTCTTTATTTTGACAGCTTATGTCACTTGAATAGCATGCTTGCCACCGTCTTATGAAGTCTCACCAAGTTGATGAGCAATAGAAAATCTTCACCCCAGTCGCCTTGTAAGATTTTGGGTAAATGTGAAATCAGCAAGAAAATCACCAAGTTTCTATTAAATAAAAACACAAATGCATATGGTCAGGTAAACAACTATAAACACTTTTTTAATTCTAAAAAAACCATGCTAAATTATTTCCAGACAATTCAGTTCCCTTATTGTCTCCCAGGAAATCAAGATATATAGTTGATACATTAGCATTCCGTATATCATGTAATAAATAGAAGTTGAACGTTCTGTAATTTATTGTTTAGTCAAAAAAGCTCATTATAAAGGTAACTAATTCGATTTGTCTTTTATGACACAGGGCTATGGTATCTGATTAGTTAGCACAACACAGCTGTGAACAATCGATGTTATGTTTTATGCATTGGTCGTAAGATATCCAAGCCCAGTCTGACCTTTTCACGAAACCCTAATCGTTGAGATTTATTCCTGGTGGACATTTTATAGTTGCTTGCTTTAGCCGTGAGTGCTTAGACCTTTATTGTTATAAATCAGACAAATATACTAAACCACAAAAGAAACGTCACCCTATTCACATGTTGCTAAATGCATATATTATAATTTTCAATAAATAAGTGGCCAAGAAAATCTGGTTTCTGATCATGTTACTAATATGCAAAACACGTCGTGAAAGCACAGTTACTAGGGTAATGATGGGGTGCCTTTTCGGTTCGTTTTGCCTGAAGGTCACAATGCACGTGTGTTGCGAGGTGTCATCCCTGTAGTAAAAGCCACCGAGCATGCACCGAATCTTTCACAGTTTGACAATAGTGACATGCCACGACGGTCACGGGAGCAGAGAGACCTTGGGAAGACTTCATGCTGACCAGACTGCAAGACCTGTGGTAAACCACTTCAATGTTCATGTCCGAACAATATACCGCCTGCAACAACGGGTTCAAGCCACTGGAAGCACAGCAGACCGTCCTCGTACTGGAAGGCCGCACGTTAAGGCAAGATCGACAGATTGTCCGTCAACACCTGCAAAACCGCTTCGCTACAACTGCGATAACTGCAAGGCAACTGCATTGGCAATCACCAGAGACCAATCAGCGACGACACGGTGCGCAGGCGTTTGAGGCAGGCAAATGTCAAATGTCACAGGCCTTACAGATGTCACAGACAAATCGACATCGCCGCGCTCGTCTGTAATGGGCAACACAGCATCGGAGTTGGCGTCACCGAAAGTGGAGAACTGTAGTCTTCTCCGATGAAAGTCGGAACGGCATCTCGAGGGTTGATGGGCGAATGAGAGTGTGGCGTATACGAGGGGAGCGTTTTGCAGATGAGTGTGTTCTGGAAAGAGACGCGTGGGGAGGTACCAGCATTATGGTATGGGGTGCTATAGCACTGAATCAAAAACTAGGCCCTATGGTGTTCCAGAATGTTGGTCCTGGTAGAGGAACTGGTGTAACAGCTGCCCGCTACATGGATCAGGCGCTGAGACCTTCATCGTGCTCCATTTTGCTCGTCATGGAAATCATGTCTTCCAGCAGGAGAACGCACGAGCAACGAGAGACTTCCTCCGCCAAAGCAACATACAGACTCTTCAATGGCCTGCTCTCAGTCGAGACTTAAATCCGATAGAACACTTGTGAGACGAGATTTAGAGAAGGTCCGATCTCGTGCGGCCAAGGCCGACAACTGCAGCTGAACTCACTCGGGCATATCACAGAGTTCGAGTCCAAGTTCCTATCATCTTTATCAACCATCTCATCCACTCAATGTCCAGACGATGCAACGCTGTTATCACCCCCAAGGTGGCCACACACATTATTGGCTTTCAGATCGCATTGTGACCCCACCTGTCCTCACTTTCACTTGGAATTCTCTAACATTTGTCTGTTATTTTCTGCGCTCACTCCAATGCTTTGTCTATTCATATTAATAAGTTGGTTGAACTGTGATTCCATCCAGTCCACTTTATATTCTATAGCCAATTCAAGTGGCGACAAGGATTACTTTTAATGCATCTCCAACTAACCACAATGTCTTCTAAAATATCAACGTTGATAACATTACCTCTTCAAATTATATTATGGAACCAAACCATTCCCATGAATGATATATATGGGCAGAAAACGAAAGTTCAGATACGACTACTTTAGCAGTTCCGCCATAATATCTGGTAATTCAAAGATACATATGATGTTTGCTAATTAAAGAAAGGAATTGGGTATGGCCCGGGGTCTAAAGCCCGGTATACACTGAGAGTTTTGTTGCGACACGACCCGACAAGATTGGAAAATCGCGTCGCAGAGAAAAAGTGTAGTGTATACCAGTCCACGACGTAAATCGGTGTCAGTCGGCTTCGGTTGCGTCGGATCAGGAGTGATCTGGACGTGCTAGATATTTGATCAAGAATCGAGTCGGGTCTGGTCAGACAGTGTATCCACTCTTGCGACGATCGTCGTAGAGAGTCTGAATCAGTAGGCCAATCAGAAACTTTACTACAGTCACGTGACGTCAAACAAGCGTCTTTTTTGTACCTTTTTCTGCTAGAGAGTTCCAAACCTCATGTCTCCCAATGACTTCAGTTGCTTGCAGTGTATACCGGTCTACGACGCGACGCAACTCAATCCGACTGAACCCGACTCGAGTCGGGTACAGTCGGGTCGAGTCGGGTCGCAGCAAAACTCTTTAGATGTCTAGGTTTTGGTATGTATGTTTGTTATAATGAATACTTTAAAACACACAACAGAAGGAATGGAAGTGTGTCTTCATCTGAACCCACGATTTAAAGTTACACTCACGCTCACTTTTACAGGTGGGCAAATTCTTTGAAAAATCGCCGATAAGTCTGTTCCTTGTGGTTCGTTGTCTTACAGCCAAAATAAAGCGTCTGATTAATCTGTTGGTGAACTACCTTTCATGGTACAGCGGCCTATTTGTACTCAGTTTGTCTACGGTCAAAAGTGAGCTGATTTTAACCCGGGAGGCGGATGAGGGGGGGGGGGGGGGCGGTGTCGTGGTCCAGTGGGTTAGAGTGATTGTCCCTCAGTTTCACACAGACCTTCTATCAATGTGGCGCTTTCAGTCGATTTTTCACTCGGTCGCCTTATGTGGAAGAGCTACAAGGTACTCGCCGAAGGTCGGGGTTTCCTCCCCCACTAAACCAGGCAACATCGCCATGTAAGTGAAATAATCTTGAGTGCGGCGTAAAACATCAATCAATCAATCATTCAACCCTGGGATCCGAGGATGACTGTGTGAATATGTTCCGAAAATTATGGCGTGTGTCCAACTCTGCAATCTATCTTTTCTCAAATTAACCTTTGCGTTTAGCGCAGGAGATGAATACAAAATCCGCTCCTATTATAAGGATGTTGCCTCGGGGTCTAAGGACGGATATTAATACCACCGCTATTTCCAGTAAAACAGCATTATGTCTTGCATCATACGCTAGTATTGTGTTCGAAAACTTGGTTAGCTTATTTAATACAGTGATATGGTTCCATCTATTGGTTGGTGGATTATTGGTTTATGTTACATTCAAAATGATGGTATCTGTTTTGGAAAGGTCGCCTAGACCGTTCACACTGCAGTTATTCCACATCGGACGAGTCAGATTTTTTCTTTTTGTGCTAAATATAGACCTAGTTTCCATCTATATTGATTCCCGAAAACTGTGTTCGCTCTGATTCTGAATTCAAAGCCTAAAATGTTTCTAGCCATTTTGAAGGTAAGATCGTTCTCATAAAATTCTGATAACCTCCATACATTCCAGTCATACAACGCCCGAATTGGTTTTCGGTAAATATGAGGGGGTGGTATCATAGGTGGGACCTGAAACCCGTCGTAACATCGTATTTCCTGAACATTATAAAGCAACGTACAATGTTATCTCTCACATGTCTCTTTCCACACAGTTAAAGGATTCATGGACAGGGCTAAAATATGGTTTGTGAACTAAATGCATACATGTAAGTCAAAAACATAAGTTGAAACAAGACAAACTTCGGGTTTGTCTCCTGGTAGAGTTGGATTTGGTATACCCTGCGCCAGAAATGAAACTTTCTTTATGGTCAGACTGTTCTACAAAAACATTAACGCAAATAGGAAGTATTCTGCCAAAGGCAAAATACTATAAAACGACGTTATGATGTTTAAATCGTCATGAACCACAGCTTTGACTACGGTCATTAATTCCTGAGCCGTGACTTACGTCTTGTTACGACATGGTGCAGGCGATTGTGCTTCTTTACACCAGCTATGTTAAACATCGCATCTATATATTGGTACGGGTGAGAGTAAACAATTGCTTGAGCGTTATAAGCCTTGGTGCATTCGTGTAATTTATGATTGAATTTACATGAATCGCATAATATGCATATTATGTTCAGAAATATTTGTCTAAAACCAGCCTTTGGATTTCTTCGCCGAATGTATATTATTCGAACGACTCAGCTTGTAGTGCTATAGTTCTGAAGTGATGCCATCGATCAATTTTTCAATCGTCACTTCCACCAGACGTTTACATAGGCACTTCTATCATATGTGTGAACTGAAGTTCGCCGATCGGTGGCTCCGTGATGCACACAGATCGTATTTTCCGGTCGGAAAAGCAATTATGTACAGGTGTCTCATTTCCCGGAAAATTACCGCTTATGTAAATAGTCTGCCTTTATATAGCATCATTTTTCTAGGGATGGACCATTACGATATGGACATTGAGGAATTGGAAACGTTCACAACTGAAACAGAGTACTTCTTATATGAACATTTTTTGCAATCGAACTTCTTCCGGATTTACCTAATGTAATTTTACTGGAGATAAACAAGACAATTAAGGATTTATCGGGGGAGCAATAAGGCCATTTTATTTATAAACATCAAATGGTCAATTGTCGGAATTCTAAACCCATATGATAATATCAGAATATCAAAGTAGCATGTATTCTAAATTAAATATAAACCAGAAACGTGACGCCATTCACGCGTCTGCAAAATGCACGACTGAAATATATGAGCTGATAATCGTATGTATTACTTTGGCGATCTGTATATCCGATGTTTCTAATTTCAGTAATTCACTACAAAAAATCGATAATATACAATGTAGAGTTAGATGGGTCATGGATAGCAGAACTAATTTTAAGAATACTTCAACGCTGAAATAAAGCAAATTCAGATTTAGCGCTATTGTATTTTAAATGAAGTTTAGAAACCAGTGCAGACCTTATCGCTATTACTCGTAATGCTAAATTTTAAAATCCTTAAAAAACCAACAATAGTCGTAGGAATAAACTGCACACTGTTATCGAAAGCTAATTTGTACTATTTAATGAGTGTAAACGTTTGGTTGGATTTTCTTTAATTTCAATTAAAATATAATGATATTTTAATCCAACCTGATCAAGGTTGTACAAACACCTTCAAGCTTGTAACTGGATTTGCCAAGTTACAAAGTTGAAGTACGACTGAGGCGATGAAGCACATTAAAGATGGAGCGATGTAAATTGTAGCTGCGGTTACAGCGTTTAATTGTACGCTACGGAAATGAGCCATTTAAAACTACAGAGTGAAGACAGGCAAACCGAGAAAAATGGCCGCCGAATTCGAGGGAAAGGGTTCCAATCACCACTAGATATGGATCAAACTGGCCTATTATTCGACAATATGTGAATGGATAACCCTACAAAAGGGTTGGGCAGTCATTTTAAGTCATGTAGTCATGTATTGTATCGTTGAACAATTTTTCGGGAGAAAAGGGAGACCACTTGGTCTCTAAAGACAGAAGCACGCAATTTTTTGATCGGGGCTGTAATGTAAATTGGGGAAATACCGTAAATTGTTTGTTCGTAGACATGGGTTGTTATGTCGGAGTTAGTGTAACCTGCAATTTCAAATCTTTGTTTCTTGTTTCTGTAGTGAGTTTAAATTGTATTAATTAACTACCGGAAGTATTCGAGTGTCGTCTAACCGACATAAAAAAGGTTGCCTTTCATTTCCAGTCTATTAACTCTTTAATCTCTATTTAGCAGTTGAGAAATGTAAACATGAGAACAGATCCATTTAAATGCTTTGCTGAAAACAACATGAAATAAACTCAAGCATCCTTCGTCCAAGATAAGAAGGAATTCGAAGGATAAAACTCTCTGGGATTTATCAGTTGTATCTCCACACATTGCTTAACTGAGAGAAATGGAAAATTTCTGACTGAGTTTTCACTCGAACGACCTCTGTGGGATGGTTGCCAGTTACCACCGGAAAGTCGTAAGTTTCACCTGGGCATAGAGCCCGATTTTCTCCCACAATAAAACTGGCAACTCAGCGATATAAGTGAAATAATCTTGAGCGCGGTGTAGAACACCAAACAATCAATCCAAAAACAGATATTCATGTATTTGAAAGCTCATTAAACTTAAGAATGTTTTATAGACTCGTGTATAGCTTGTATACCATTTCGCGTATACAGCTCTGACTGGATGTTACTGTTACTCTAATCAAGTACAAGTGACTTTATAAGATTGACTTTGCCTTATTTTGAAAGAAAGTGACGAAAATCTAGCGTTCTAAACGCAAGTGTACATTAGATTCGAATTTATATCTGGGTTTTGGTAAGTTCGGATAAAACATCTATAAATTTAACTAAACGATAATTTAAATACGGGGAACACCAATTAAAACTCGGACACGTCTTTGCCATGTCAATTACAGATTTGACGATTAGACGGTACGTCAACGTCCTGCGAGGAAAATATAGTTGATCTGAATAACAGATAATGCAATATTAAATCCTGTTCTCAGTCACGTATATCCTGAGTTTCTCTATCTCCAATTTAACGAATTTCTCACACAACCAGTTTCCAATCAATCATCAAAACAGAAGACGCAAGCATTATTAGCTTTCTTTTAATCAAACTAGCTTGTTATATATATTTGGCTTATCTTATACAAACATTGATGTGCATTATTAAAAGCAATATTTGTTTTCGGTATAAGGCAATTCTACAAACAAAGTAACTGATTTACAAGAAACACAACAAGAATCCTCAAACCACCTGGTTTACCATATTTCCATGCATTGTGCAAATAACCGCACGCGATTAATGAGAGTCAACGTTCGTCTCCTCCTTAGACGATTCTAAGGGTTTGTGTGGACAAGCCTTGACATCGCCATCGCTTGTCCTATCACCATCGACCTAAAAAAGTTTCTCAGTCTATATCTTTTAAAACATGGAAATCACCAACGTTTTTTCTCCAATCTATCAAATCAGCAAACTTTTCCGTTGACATTTTCCTTTCCATTTAAAATATATATTTCTAGGCTTGGGTGGTGTTCACTTTCTCTAAATCTGACCGCAAAAGTATTAAGGTACGTTAGACGCTGCATGTAGATTGGCTTTTTAAGAATAACACTGGTGCGTAGATTTAGATGAGCGGTTCTTATTTTAAGAGGACAATACACTTTTCAGAATCCCTGTGGTTTACACTCTCACGGTTAATGCCGATACAGCCTATCGTCATCTCTTGGAATTGTCAATATGGTCAATGCTAATGATAATCGATCTCATCCCACTATTTCCATATTCAACAGAAACAGCGGTCGCCAAGGAAGCGTTGTTCAGGTGTTGGCGGTATTCCTAATAGTTAGGCTATCGCACTCATGGTTATTTCACGTATATGGTGGTGTTGCCAAGTTTAGCGGCAGAAGAAACTGAACTCTTTGCGCAGAGGAAATCCATGGGTCAACCAACACTTGACTATTTTAAGCTATGGGAGTTGTGTTAATCTAGTTATCAAACCTTAGCACCATATTCAAGCTTGGGTAACACAATCCTCTAAAGACACTCCAGTCATTTCTGTAGTTTGTATTTGCTGTCAATTTGGTTCTTAGTGTTTAGGTCGTGTGTTAACATAGAGCTTCATACATCCTTGTTTTCCTGCATCACTCACATGCTGCTTCTTCCTCTGTTTTTGTCATTTGACGTATGCGCAGGAAAATGAGATGGGTGCTTCACCTGAAGGATTTGATACAGAATTCCTGCTCCGCAATGGTTTTAGAGTTTCAGATTCAAAAGCAGGTTTAGTTTGATTGTTATGCAAATAGTAATTTCGAGAAATATTGTCGCAATCCTCTAGAATCATATGGTTGACTTTAGCCGCCTATGACCACCTCCTGGGGCCTGTCTTACAAAGCTGGCGTAGGTTTGCGCATAGGCCTACAACATGGTCTGGTTGCGTCCAAGGCGCAAGTTACTATAGTTTTAACACTTATTTTTTACGTCCGACGTTACTTACGCCAGCTTCGTAAGACAGGGCCCGGATATAAAGAATGAAATAAAAAGTAACGTTTGGTGTGCTTGTAAACTAATTACTTTCTTAGTTCAACTACTTTTACAGGTTCTGTTCAGTTTCATATATGTAACAAGGTTCATGTTACGTTTACCATCACGGTATCCACGGGTTTTTTTTTTGTTTGACTGCACCAGTAAGAAACAAAATGAGCCATACAACAAACATCAACAATATGTACGTAAATATTTAAAATAAATTTGGAATTCGACTTGAAACTTGATACAAAAGGAAAATATGACCAATGTTTTAGCTAAGCATACCCCGTGAATGACCATGAGTCAAAACAAGCTGTCCAGTTTACCATAGCACAATGTTGTGTGCCAACAATAGTTTGGACAAATAAATCGTCTACAGCAATTTATTAGCATGTAAGCTGTTTTAATAGAATAAAACAAATGTGATACATTATATCGCCATTCACGTTTTCCCTAATACTTGAAACGTTGAAAATCATTGGATCAAACCTCACGACAATGTACTGCTGAAAACGCGTTCTGCATGTCATCATAAAGTCAGCAACAACGTGATGTCACAACCACAGGCGAAGATAGTGACAGAATACGGTGACGTCAACATCATAGTACTCTTGGCTCATCTTAATTATTGCCTTTAACCCATATCAGCGGTCAGGTGCAAGTATTACACGAACGACCCTCGCTCAAAAATGAAACGCGCCCAGTTACCTAACTTTAATCGCACGGCAATCACCTAAAACGAAAACATTCTATAAATTAGAAGGCTGAACGGAATAAATATCAGTAGCATTCAGGACGGGAGGGAGAAACCAGGTATCGAGAAGCTAGCGTAATTCAACCCCAGGAAACCAAGAAAGGTTCACCTTTCTAATTACTGTTGGACCTCGGTGGTCCAGTGGGTAAGAGTGATCGTCCCTATGTCCCACACAGACCATCCATTCGAAACACAATCAGACCAAAATAATAAATGAAAAATTGGTAAACCTTTGATGTCAACTGTAGCTTCAATGTGCCCGTAGTATGGCAACTGCAGTCCACCGAATCACTCTACCCTGATGACGCAATCAAGACTTAGCATCTTGGAATATTTTAGGTGTTGTTTATAGAATGTTTCACTCACCGTTGAGACTGTATCACCTGTGTATAAAAGTGTAACAGCTTTACAACGCTAAAGCTCGATGCGTCCCTCATTACCAAGTCCGAGTAAACCCTCTGGACGACTGTGAATGGGATTTTATGTTTTGAACCTATGGTAAGCCCATCTACATAAGTTTATCGCAGTATAATTTAATTTCCTGTGTGTTTATATCGAATACTGCAATTTGACACTTCTTTCGGATATTTTTTGTTAATTTACGTAGTAAATGTAATAGTAATTAAATTATAAAGACTGACTTCAATGTTTCTTCGGTTCATGGAGTTATGAATGAAATGGACCATGTAAAACTTTTCATTCGCGAATTTTTTTTAGTTTGTACAAGGGCAAGTTCGTTCATAACTCGATGAACTGAAGAAACATTGAAGTCAATCATTATTTAAAGCTCTACTTGGAAGTTCAAATCTACCTTTAGATGTCCCCGTTTCTCACAGCGTGACATGTTGATTTAGAATCATGATCAGATCTGCGTTTAAGTTTGCCTGTCCCTCTGAAAGAAAATCTACCACGATCTCAATCCGAGGCAAATCGACGGCAATTAGAGTGTCTTGGCTCATCCACAAAGTAATTTGGATAATCAGAAAATGAACTGCTTTTCCATAGTTTTCATTTCATTAGTTCATTTGTGCATCAAACACACATACATGTATTTTTCTTTTTCGTTTCTGTTTTAACTGTTCGTACTGTATTTACCATCTTGAGAAGTATTTCTATTGCCATGGTCCTTTTCTAAACTTGTTCTGACTTAATTTGTAGAAGAGCAGCGCGCAATTGATCAAAATCTTACAAGGTGTCGTCCTTGTAGTCTTTAAGACATGGCTTTGATCCTATCCAAAACTTAGACCGTAAAACGTCGTTAGTACTGGCCGGAGGAACATAACCTTTTTCTACCGCTTTTGAAAGAATATTTTTCCACGAGGAAACCCCCAAGATGCCACAAGTTCCGCAGGGATTAGCACTAAAATAGATTCCGTGTGTTCGACAACGCCACACAATAGAATTTACGCTAGCCTCCGGCACAAGTCTCATAGTTACGGGATCGCTTTCGTCTAAGAGTGACTGTCGGACTGCTTTGGATAATATGGCATCAGGATATCACCCCCCCCCCCCCCCGCTCCCGACGAAGCAAGCGATCACATAATGCCATTTATAGTGACTAGTCTCGATTTTGGAACTCGTTTGATCGTCACTTCAATTGGATAGAGGTGGTAATTGTTTTTACCTACGGGGTCACTTTCCCAGATACTTTTCTAGGAGCACATGCAAATTCTTGCATTAGTTTTGTTTGATTATCAGTCGCATCTCTTTAAGAATCACTATTTAACATAAGAAGTGTTTCAGTAGATTGGTTTAACTATACCTCGCTGACACATCTCGCCATATTTATTTGATGTGTAAATCAATATATTAGTATGAGTAAAACCAGGAGTTTCTGAATTGGAAGTGTAAAACGTCCCATTACCCCATATTCCGGGCACTGGCCACCATCAGCCTGATTATACTACATTATGTGATGTTTGAAATTGTCAACGGCTGCGAAATTTCAAATCAGAAGATAAATTCCCTCCTCACTTAGTGGACTATCCTATCCATCGACATTCCCAGTAACTGAAGTTCGGAGAATGCATTGGACCTTGTAAAAGGTTTACCCAGTAGGCGACTACGACATCTCCATTTCGACTTAAACGGGGATCCTTATCTAATGTTCTACTACATGAAGTTCTGTGACTTAAACATTTGTTCTATCGCGTACTGTTGTCGCATTCCATGATGTTGTTGTTTGGTCCAAGGTCACATGATCAGTTGACCTCCGGTTGAACGCTCTAACCGCCAATCCAATGGAATAAAATGTACACATCTGGACACATCAGGGCTAATGTAAACTTCTACTTGCAGATTTGACAGCGTGCATACTGCAAGTCACCATCTTCCAGCTGCAAAATATGATATTTTAATGACATAGAAATTCTGATTATTATATACATTAGATCGATATTAGAAAGTCAAATTATTATATAAATAAGAATGATATTAGAAATCCAAATTCTGAATGCTTCCCCTTAAGCCTTCGGCCCCCACACACACATGACACTGTCTATCATTGTAGATTAACAGCTCCGCAAAGTTTGATACTGGTCATTAATCATTCAGGCACTGAAACTATGATACACGTAAGAAACCAAAGCATTCCGCGAGTTACTCAACAGCTGTGAACACTCAAGTCCACGGCTTGTGTATCCGATCTCAAGTATTCCATTCTTGTCTGACCTTATCCTCACTCCATGTAAGTGATTTGAATCTATTCGTCGACAATAATTTATTGTCTTTGTTCTGATTGAATAAATAATACAAAAGAAATAACAAACAAGACGCTAAAAGGATAGAGCTAAACGTTGCAATTAATGTTTGGTATTGTATTTTAGATTAACTTACCCAGAGCAACTAGGTTTATACATAGAGCAAATGCTCTCATCCAGATACTAGCTCCCTAGATTCAGCAGACTAGTTTTACGAAAGTTCATACGCTAATTAGGCTTTTCGTGGAGTAAAGTGGTATATCTTTACCCAATCTAAAAAGAGATCTTGCCGCAAGAATACGATTAAGGTTGAAGAATTAGAGTTCTAGTCCAATTCAGTCTCCCCCCCCCCCCCCCCCCCGCCACACAAAAGAATATTCAGACACATCGCAATAGTTAATTTTTCAGGTACCAGCGGAAGGTCGAAGGTTTCCTCCCGCCACGGATTCAGTTTTTAAATTAGGCTCAGCAGCGTTACCAATTAAGTGAAACAATATTGTGGCGAAAACCCTGAGCCAACCAAACAGCTGGATGTTTTATCTCATTTGGCTGAATAATTTTGTTAGACCCCTCTCAAGTTATATTTTTTTAGAATAGAATAGAATTTTATTTTCAGCTTAGGCAATGTTGCCTTTCACCTAAACAAATCAACAGGTATGTATACAGACATTCATAAGGTGTAGACGACATACAGATCAGTGAGAACAAAATTAAAAAAGACTTGAATAGAGACCGTCTTAATTCAAATGCCTCTTTGGCAAATCTAGCTAACATTTTCATGCTTTTACTTGGACATGAATGAAACAATTCCTGACACTTAAACATACTCGGTCGCTTTAAATAATAGGTTTTTAAATACTGACATCTGATATTCTTATAAAGAGGGCAAACAAATATAAAATGGAATTCATCCTCAACTTCATTTAATGTACATAATTATATTATAGACTGAAAGTACTCAAACAGTCCATAAGGGGAATTATCAGTGACGTGCTTTATTTAAGGCTGTCTTGAAACTGAGTTGAATAATATTATGAAATTGGTGCGATGAATGATAGTTTGATTTTAGAAAATACCTTTCTTTACTGTGCAAATTTCCAAAATATTCATCCCTTTTGATTTCATGTTTTTGAGCCGACTATTAACCCTGGTCATATTCTTGCCTGGGTTTGATTGGATCCAGAAAAAATCTAATCACGAAGCGATGATTTTGCCGCAGGGTCTACGAGAACGGATATTAAAGGTCACAACACCCAGTTTGTGTTTTCTCAGCCAATGAAAATTGACTTCGGTTATACAGGAGCTAGAAGGTGCCTACATAGTGATAGTTTGGTATCTGGGTTATTTGAATATTGGATTGAAACTAACATAGGTCTACTGTACATACTTTAAGCTTTCAATCAATGCCTGATAACAGATTTTTGTGTGTGTTTTTTTAATGTTCACCCAATTTTGAAAATACCAAAGTTTGGCTAGAATAAGTAAGCCTAAAACTGTCAAAATGGCGGTACCCATGTTAAATTGTGTGTAGCTTGAAACCGGCATGCACTATGTCAACTTTATTTGGTTGTAAAGGATTTCTCATGTGTTGATCTATTTGAAAATGGTTAGGAAAAGTCTTAACGAGATTTAGGTAATTAGCCACAAATCAAAACGTTAACATTACCGCAAATGGGAAATGAAACTGTATCATGTAACCTATAGTGAAGTGTGAAAAGTAAGTATTTTGTTCTAAATTTTCAAACCACCACCATTTTTGGTGCCGTTGTATCTGGACTACATATTTGAAATATAAAATAAATGAATTCAGTAAAAAAATTTAAATATTCACCACTTTTTCTGAAAAACAGGCTTTTGTAGACCAGGGCTAGGTTTGAGCAGACACAAGACTCTTATTGTAGGGTGTAAAATACTTGTATATGCCTCAGTAGTGATCCATTTCCATCAATGAGGTCTAGGAATGACATTTCACTTCTTGGAATTATTAATGTTTTTCAAAGCAAATGATTATTTCAAGCTAATTAGCTATTGATGTAAAATAACCAGACCCCCCCCCCCTCCCACCCCCTTCCCTGTGGGTCTGAAATGATATAATCTGTACAAATTGCCCTTTTTATATCTTGACAGGTAAGCTGACATGATTGTGGCCCTGAATTGGACAGTTTTTAAATCACTGGAGAAGTTTTATTAACTTTCAAACAGTCCAAATGTTAAGAAATCAGACATTTTTTGGACGGGTGGGGTGGGTTATCTCCCCTGGCTCTGCCCTTATGGCAGTCTCTAACCCGGACAGATGCTAACAGTAAACTACAACCAACAACCCATCATTTCCAGCAAATTTAAAAGGTATTTGATGATTCACTTTTTTATAGCGAGGAATAACATTTTGAACTGGTCCTCAGAAAAACTTTAAAATATAAGCCTGGAAACATGAAGGGGGTGGGTGTGTAAATTACCTTGCAAATTCAAAACGACTGGCCGAAAAGCTTTGATCTTTTGAAATTCAATTTGATATTGGTTAATAAAAGCAAAGTTATTAAATTTGACAAATTTCGAGGAATTATATCCTTGTTATAGGTCACAACACCCAGTTTGTGTTTTCTCAGCCAATGAAAATTGACTTCGGTTATACAGGAGCTAGAAGGTGCCTACATAGTGATAGTTTGGTATCTGGGTTATTTGAATATTGGATTGAAACTAACATAGGTCTACTGTACATACTTTAAGCTTTCAATCAATGCCTGATAACAGATTTTTGTGTGTGTTTTTTTAATGTTCACCCAATTTTGAAAATACCAAAGTTTGGCTAGAATAAGTAAGCCTAAAACTGTCAAAATGGCGGTACCCATGTTAAATTGTGTGTAGCTTGAAACCGGCATGCACTATGTCAACTTTATTTGGTTGTAAAGGATTTCTCATGTGTTGATCTATTTGAAAATGGTTAGGAAAAGTCTTAACGAGATTTAGGTAATTAGCCACAAATCAAAACGTTAACATTACCGCAAATGGGAAATGAAACTGTATCATGTAACCTATAGTGAAGTGTGAAAAGTAAGTATTTTGTTCTAAATTTTCAAACCACCACCATTTTTGGTGCCGTTGTATCTGGACTACATATTTGAAATATAAAATAAATGAATTCAGTAAAAAAATTTAAATATTCACCACTTTTTCTGAAAAACAGGCTTTTGTAGACCAGGGCTAGGTTTGAGCAGACACAAGACTCTTATTGTAGGGTGTAAAATACTTGTATATGCCTCAGTAGTGATCCATTTCCATCAATGAGGTCTAGGAATGACATTTCACTTCTTGGAATTATTAATGTTTTTCAAAGCAAATGATTATTTCAAGCTAATTAGCTATTGATGTAAAATAACCAGACCCCCCCCCCCTCCCACCCCCTTCCCTGTGGGTCTGAAATGATATAATCTGTACAAATTGCCCTTTTTATATCTTGACAGGTAAGCTGACATGATTGTGGCCCTGAATTGGACAGTTTTTAAATCACTGGAGAAGTTTTATTAACTTTCAAACAGTCCAAATGTTAAGAAATCAGACATTTTTTGGACGGGTGGGGTGGGTTATCTCCCCTGGCTCTGCCCTTATGGCAGTCTCTAACCCGGACAGATGCTAACAGTAAACTACAACCAACAACCCATCATTTCCAGCAAATTTAAAAGGTATTTGATGATTCACTTTTTTATAGCGAGGAATAACATTTTGAACTGGTCCTCAGAAAAACTTTAAAATATAAGCCTGGAAACATGAAGGGGGTGGGTGTGTAAATTACCTTGCAAATTCAAAACGACTGGCCGAAAAGCTTTGATCTTTTGAAATTCAATTTGATATTGGTTAATAAAAGCAAAGTTATTAAATTTGACAAATTTCGAGGAATTATATCCTTGTTATAGGTCACAACACCCAGTTTGTGTTTTCTCAGCCAATGAAAATTGACTTCGGTTATACAGGAGCTAGAAGGTGCCTACATAGTGATAGTTTGGTATCTGGGTTATTTGAATATTGGATTGAAACTAACATAGGTCTACTGTACATACTTTAAGCTTTCAATCAATGCCTGATAACAGATTTTTGTGTGTGTTTTTTTAATGTTCACCCAATTTTGAAAATACCAAAGTTTGGCTAGAATAAGTAAGCCTAAAACTGTCAAAATGGCGGTACCCATGTTAAATTGTGTGTAGCTTGAAACCGGCATGCACTATGTCAACTTTATTTGGTTGTAAAGGATTTCTCATGTGTTGATCTATTTGAAAATGGTTAGGAAAAGTCTTAACGAGATTTAGGTAATTAGCCACAAATCAAAACGTTAACATTACCGCAAATGGGAAATGAAACTGTATCATGTAACCTATAGTGAAGTGTGAAAAGTAAGTATTTTGTTCTAAATTTTCAAACCACCACCATTTTTGGTGCCGTTGTATCTGGACTACATATTTGAAATATAAAATAAATGAATTCAGTAAAAAAAATTAAATATTCACCACTTTTTCTGAAAAACAGGCTTTTGTAGACCAGGGCTAGGTTTGAGCAGACACAAGACTCTTATTGTAGGGTGTAAAATACTTGTATATGCCTCAGTAGTGATCCATTTCCATCAATGAGGTCTAGGAATGACATTTCACTTCTTGGAATTATTAATGTTTTTCAAAGCAAATGATTATTTCAAGCTAATTAGCTATTGATGTAAAATAACCAGACCCCCCCCCCCCCTCCCACCCCCTTCCCTGTGGGTCTGAAATGATATAATCTGTACAAATTGCCCTTTTTATATCTTGACAGGTAAGCTGACATGATTGTGGCCCTGAATTGGAAAGTTTTTAAATCACTGGAGAAGTTTTATTAACTTTCAAACAGTCCAAATGTTAAGAAATCAGACATTTTTTGGACGGGTGGGGTGGGTTATCTCCCCTGGCTCTGCCCTTATGGCAGTCTCTAACCCGGACAGATGCTAACAGTAAACTACAACCAACAACCCATCATTTCCAGCAAATTTAAAAGGTATTTGATGATTCACTTTTTTATAGCGAGGAATAACATTTTGAACTGGTCCTCAGAAAAACTTTAAAATATAAGCCTGGAAACATGAAGGGGGTGGGTGTGTAAATTACCTTGCAAATTCAAAACGACTGGCCGAAAAGCTTTGATCTTTTGAAATTCAATTTGATATTGGTTAATAAAAGCAAAGTTATTAAATTTGACAAATTTCGAGGAATTATATCCTTGTTATAGGTCACAACACCCAGTTTGTGTTTTCTCAGCCAATGAAAATTGACTTCGGTTATACAGGAGCTAGAAGGTGCCTACATAGTGATAGTTTGGTATCTGGGTTATTTGAATATTGGATTGAAACTAACATAGGTCTACTGTACATACTTTAAGCTTTCAATCAATGCCTGATAACAGATTTTTGTGTGTGTTTTTTTAATGTTCACCCAATTTTGAAAATACCAAAGTTTGGCTAGAATAAGTAAGCCTAAAACTGTCAAAATGGCGGTACCCATGTTAAATTGTGTGTAGCTTGAAACCGGCATGCACTATGTCAACTTTATTTGGTTGTAAAGGATTTCTCATGTGTTGATCTATTTGAAAATGGTTAGGAAAAGTCTTAACGAGATTTAGGTAATTAGCCACAAATCAAAACGTTAACATTACCGCAAATGGGAAATGAAACTGTATCATGTAACCTATAGTGAAGTGTGAAAAGTAAGTATTTTGTTCTAAATTTTCAAACCACCACCATTTTTGGTGCCGTTGTATCTGGACTACATATTTGAAATATAAAATAAATGAATTCAGTAAAAAAATTTAAATATTCACCACTTTTTCTGAAAAACAGGCTTTTGTAGACCAGGGCTAGGTTTGAGCAGACACAAGACTCTTATTGTAGGGTGTAAAATACTTGTATATGCCTCAGTAGTGATCCATTTCCATCAATGAGGTCTAGGAATGACATTTCACTTCTTGGAATTATTAATGTTTTTCAAAGCAAATGATTATTTCAAGCTAATTAGCTATTGATGTAAAATAACCAGACCCCCCCCCCCCCCTCCCACCCCCTTCCCTGTGGGTCTGAAATGATATAATCTGTACAAATTGCCCTTTTTATATCTTGACAGGTAAGCTGACATGATTGTGGCCCTGAATTGGACAGTTTTTAAATCACTGGAGAAGTTTTATTAACTTTCAAACAGTCCAAATGTTAAGAAATCAGACATTTTTTGGACGGGTGGGGTGGGTTATCTCCCCTGGCTCTGCCCTTATGGCAGTCTCTAACCCGGACAGATGCTAACAGTAAACTACAACCAACAACCCATCATTTCCAGCAAATTTAAAAGGTATTTGATGATTCACTTTTTTATAGCGAGGAATAACATTTTGAACTGGTCCTCAGAAAAACTTTAAAATATAAGCCTGGAAACATGAAGGGGGTGGGTGTGTAAATTACCTTGCAAATTCAAAACGACTGGCCGAAAAGCTTTGATCTTTTGAAATTCAATTTGATATTGGTTAATAAAAGCAAAGTTATTAAATTTGACAAATTTCGAGGAATTATATCCTTGTTATAGGTCACAACACCCAGTTTGTGTTTTCTCAGCCAATGAAAATTGACTTCGGTTATACAGGAGCTAGAAGGTGCCTACATAGTGATAGTTTGGTATCTGGGTTATTTGAATATTGGATTGAAACTAACATAGGTCTACTGTACATACTTTAAGCTTTCAATCAATGCCTGATAACAGATTTTTGTGTGTGTTTTTTTAATGTTCACCCAATTTTGAAAATACCAAAGTTTGGCTAGAATAAGTAAGCCTAAAACTGTCAAAATGGCGGTACCCATGTTAAATTGTGTGTAGCTTGAAACCGGCATGCACTATGTCAACTTTATTTGGTTGTAAAGGATTTCTCATGTGTTGATCTATTTGAAAATGGTTAGGAAAAGTCTTAACGAGATTTAGGTAATTAGCCACAAATCAAAACGTTAACATTACCGCAAATGGGAAATGAAACTGTATCATGTAACCTATAGGCGCAAACTGTTAACAGTGTAAGGATAGGGACAAACTTTCCCTGTATACGGTTTAACTTGACATCTCTGCAAGGGATACGTACGAACATAATATTAGGAAAGTCATTCTCTTGTCGTTAAAAACGGTTTCATGTGGCTTTGGTTGGTGTATTTCTGGCGAGATACCATAGTGATCGATTTAACCATGGGTACGAGTATTAAAGATAAACATTTTGAGAAATTCTGACGTATTTTACGCTTGACAAAAGTGAAATAAATTGTTCTGTGTTCGATATACCCTGGCAAAGAAGTTTGAGTCAGATTTAAAGACTGTTGTCATCCATAATACATTGTTGAAGCCAATTTTGTTAAAACCTTTTCTGACAGTTTCCTTCCGATAGGCCAATTTGGGATGGTTATCATTTACGTTTGAAAGGTTCATTTCGGACATACACTATACGGGGTTTGTCAAGGGTAAACGCGTGTGTCATTTGAATTACATTAAGCACATTGTATAAGTTACAAAATAATTTCATGAACCGTTCTTAACTTGTAGAGCAGTAATCCAACAATGACGCAAAGTTATTCTATGTATCATGTGCATAGATAGCAACAATTCAATTTAGGCATGCACATGCACTCTCAACCGCTCAATAGACAATTTGAACTTATTAGAAACGTTTGAAAAATAGATTCGCTGTAAATTTATTGATCGGAGCGAGCAATGAAGGAATGGCTGTTTTAAGATTTCTAAAGGGATTCAACATCATTACATGTTCGTGCTAATTCCTTTTATCACAAATATATAACTGTAATTACTTCCCAGTAGGTTTGATGTTGAATCGCGTGTTGATCATTCTGTAGACGATGGTCAATTTTCTAGTCCTGTGAATGTCCCTAATGTGAGCAATTTTAGATCCACAAGGTTCACCAGTCTAATTGTATGATCATGTAGTTTAGAACAAAATTTTGACATATTAAATGTTATGCACGTATATGGCAGCAGGTCACAGTTTCATTTTCCTTCATTTCCCATTTGCGGTAATGTTAATGTCTGCTCTCACAGCACCTTCCCTAACTTTCGTTCAACCAAATCCTTCGATGGAGGCTTTGAACAGTCCTTTGGAAGTATTTTAAGCACAATGTTTTCATACGTTGAATGTAGAAATTTTGAGATACGAGTAGAATTAGCTGAAAGGGGTCTCTTTGCACATATACCGCCGCATGTAAACAGACCAAAGCACCCCCAACTACCAGATCTCCATCCACCTGAACTGGTCCCATTCCACTTCTAAAATCATTTCCAGACAGTAACTCAACCCCTGTCCTTTCATAAAAACTACAAAAATGCCCAGAAAAAAATGCAGGGGGCCAGGAAAAAATAATGAAAAAAACACACACACAAAAATATATGGCACTTCTTTCGACAGAAACTGTGACCTGTATCCTATCAGAGGCCAAAAATTCCTTCAATCTCGTTCAAAACCTAACACATTGAGCTTAAAGGTATTTGAAATAATCTCTCAAGAGGAAAACTAAATGCAATGAAAACTAAGCCTTCTGTGGCCCTCCCATTTACACCCCCCCCCCCCCCCCCCCCTTAAAACATATCAAGGATAATGACTGGTGAGCTAAAAAAGCTTAAAATGATCATATCTCGGCTCTGGGAAAACATATTTGAATTCTGTAAACTAGTGTGAAGTCTACTAAGGGTGTTCTACAATAAAATACTAACTTTATAAGGACACATATCTTTCTGTGGCTTCCTCAACTAAAATATACTGTGCATTTGTTAAATTTTAAGATTGGTTGGATTACAAAATGGATAAATTCTACTCAAAGTCAGTCATACTGTGGCCAAAGTATTATTCTTGTATCCCAGGTTGATTTTAGGCTCAAAATTGTACTGGAAAGCTTAAAACCAGAGGAAGAGGTCCCCTGTCACACGGCTTATTGTTGGGGCCCCCAACACAAAACTCTGTTCAAAACTGCCCACAAGTACTCTTGTATATAAACTTACTTATTAGCCTAGCCCAGAGAACAAAACTGCAACCGAAAAAGTCAAACAAGGGTCTAAAAGGATATTTCTAGGAAAATATGATTAGATTTAATAAAAACAATAGTGGGTGGTTTATTTTTAAAAACGATTGATTCTTGCAAGTGAAAATTGTGTAAGACACATGCAGGTACTGAATAAAATCAGGAAAGCCCAGGTCATGATATTCTGGGCGGCTTTATACCAACTTTGAGTGTCATTAGGGATGCTATTAGAGGGGCATTTCTAATGTAATGAAGCTGTGAAGCCATGCCAATGGTAAAATTACCCCTGGAAAAAGTAGAAAGACTCTCATTTCCATTCCTTTGATGTGTCAACCAGGAAAAACTACTCACAGGTGGATAAACAATTCCATTAATCTTATACAGGACCTGAAAGAGTACAAAAATATTCAGTTTGACATAAAACACTGAAAAAACACTGAAAAAGTTTTTTTTTACAAGAAAAGGCATTTGGTAAGACTAAAAAAAGAGTTATTTATGTTTCTCACATGTTGACCATCAAATCAATGTAATAACTATAGGTTTTTGTCAGAAACCCAAATAAAATTTAATATCTACAAAAAATCAAGTAATGCCCAAATTCGTTACAAATATTGGGGGGGTATGGGTAGTGCTCTGTATCTTTTGGCAAGGGTAATGAGGAAAGCAACCAGATTGTATGG
The DNA here is from genome assembly GCA_963971465.1 of Lepidochitona cinerea. Classification (NCBI taxonomy): domain Eukaryota; kingdom Metazoa; phylum Mollusca; class Polyplacophora; order Chitonida; family Tonicellidae; genus Lepidochitona; species Lepidochitona cinerea. Next base: position 24,148,614 of record OZ020551.1, on the reverse strand, counting down.
CATATCATTGCAGAAATAGGTAAACTACCATATTGAAAAGTATCATTTACTTACAGGAGAAATTTTACTCATAATCATGTACATTACTTTGCCCCCCCCCCCCCCCCCCCCCCCAAAATATCAAGAAATCAATTTTTTGCAAATATTTTGCTAGAAAAGACATGAAAGATACATTTTCAGCACATCAAGACAGTACTCTGGGTCTTCTGTGTTTCTGGCAAGTTTTAAGTCACAAACACAGTACAGTGATCTATTTCACAAAATATGTCTTCAACCCATACAGGCAGCAGGTCACAGTTTCATTTTCCTTCATTTCCCATTTGCGGTAATGTTAATGTCTCCTCTCACAGCACCTTCCCTAACTTTCGTTGAACCAAATCTTCGGTGGAGGCCTTGAACAGTCCTTTGGCAGTATTTTTGCACATATACCGCCGCATGTAAACAGACCAAAGCACCCCCAAGTACCAGATCTCCATCCACCTGAACTGGTCCCATTCCACTTCTAAAATCATTTCCAGACAGTAACTCAACCCCTGTCCTTTCATAAAAACTACAAAAATCCCCAGAAAAAATGCAGGGGGCCAGGAAAAAATAATAAAAAAATATCTGGAACCTCTTTCGTCCCTAGGAAAATCCGGAAGTCAGAAACTGTGACCTGTATCCATATATCTGTGATTTCTTCATGAGTTGCGGAAACGTCAAAGTCAAGGTGTCTTTACAATTCGTTCCGGTAAACCATGCATATTATTAGGAATATGAGGATCTTCGAACGACGAACGACCTATGTGGGATGGTTGCCAGTTACCAGCGGAAGGGCGTGAGTTTCCTCCGGGCATAGAGCCTGGTTTCCTCCCACACTAAAACTGGCAACGCCGCCATATAAGTGAAATAATCGTGAGCGCGGCGTAAAACACCAAACAAACAATCAGTGGACATACAGGTAGATAGTTGGTGTCTGATATTATTTTTTCCCAAGGCAAAGCCGAGGAAAAATATATGTTGATCTAAAATTGCTCACATTACGGACATTTTGGCTAATTCACATGACTAGAATTCACATTCACATGGCACGTCACCAAGAGCACCACCACCTTCAAGAGCAGTTTGTCAACTTAAAAGTGCGGATAAGCAGAGATGTTCTACACTCGATTATACTAGTTCTAAACACTTTTAGGCAACCGTTTTCATGATATTTGAGACAATACATCGTTATACAGTGAGGGTAAATTAAGGAAGACGGATGAGGCCATTTTCGCCCACGTGCCGTGCCCTATAAAACATACGGCTCGAGAACACGAGAAAGCGCTATTAGGCCAAAACCGCGTGCGATTACCAACATCTCGCACTTTGTTAATCTCGACTTATCAACAAACAAACAAAAAACACGCGGCTCGAGATCTGCATTTCCGCGTGTTCTCTAGTTATCGCGTGGCTAGTTTTTCCAATTTCAAAAAACACGCGGCTCGAGATTAAGAAACGTGCGGTTTTGCTAATCTCGCGAGTTTTTGCAAAAAGCCATTAGGCTACATTTGCAAAAAACTCGTCATGATCATCTTACGTTAGCTTCGGATTCAGACAAATTCATTGGTTGTTGCTTGTCGATAGGATATCTCCAAAACCAGATGGCAAAATTTTCCTCGGCAAAAATTAATGTTTATAGATACTTTACTTATGGCTTATTCGTGGAGATCGTTGTCATGGTTTTGGTGTCTGTACATGCACGTCCGTTCGTTATTCAGTTATCTTACAATTTGGACTCGATCGCCCTATGTGGAAAATTTACCAGGTACTCGCCGAAGTTCGGGGATTTTCTCCGGCAAAAAAACTGTCAATCCAATCCAATCTTATCTAATCAAATCTATCAATCAAATTTTGATATTTTCTTTGGTTGTTGCTTGTCGGTAGGATATCTCCTCAACAAAATTTGAGAAAATACTCAGGGAAATCTGATGCATTCTAGGCGAGCATGTATCCGGATTATATCGGCTGGACAAACAGAAGGAATGGCGTCGTGAATGACTGATAACTAAAGCGCAAACTGCCAACGGTTTAACTTGAAATAACAAATTTTCAACTGACAACTTTACTGGGAGTACATGAACCTAAAATAAATAGACAATCGCGTAGAATGACACTAGATCTCGATAGGAAGTACATGCAAAAGTAATTGTTTGGAGGAGGTTCCCCTGAATGGTTATTGAAACAGTTCTGTGACACGCATGTTTTCTTCTGGAGGCAATATTGAACATCATGTAAGCGACTGATCGGGATCGCCAAGGCTGCAAATACATTGTTAAAAACACAATATATTAATCAGAGATACAATGTAATGATTAGCTGTTAAAGCTCGGTCCCAATTAACCTACCGAACGTCAAAATGCTGTGTTACCGGGAACCTGTGAAATATCTCGGTCCCAGTAAACCTGACGAAAGTCAATGTTGTGATGTTGTCAGGTAGTCCGGTCCCACTTTTCCTGACCAAGGTCAACAGTGTGATGTTGTCAGGTACCAGTGAACCAGTACCTGTGAACCTGACGATCTTAGACGATCTGAAAATGACAGGTACCTGCGAATGAATCCAATCCCAATAAACCCGATGGTCAAATTGTTGGGTTCAACTGTTTAATTCTTGAAAATCCAGGTGCCGCGTAAGTGCGGTAGCTCCAAGGTCCAAGATGCCCAGGAATTCGTTTTACGCCAGTTCTGGCTTATTAAAATGGGATATTTCTCCCAGAATGTCCACGAAGGTCCGAGCTGGATCCTGCGCCTGGGATAGGTAAGTAGAACGAACAGATCACAGATCGTCTTTCTTTTATCAAAGATTATCCCTTTCATGAGAGTTCGGCGCTTTACCATATATGATTTTCCTTCAAGAAGAGCGAAATCAACCAGTTCAAAGATAGCACAAATAAGTATTTGCACATACTACTGCACAAATATGCATGTTCTTAGTGAGATCGTTCTTCTGCGAAATTGGTCTCTGTTAAAATTGTTCGGTTCGCTGGTTAAGAAAATTAGGGGTAGTTGCATGATTCCTTTGAAGTAAGGTTTCGCTAATAATTAGCTTTGGAAGCTGAACAGTATCTTAAACATGTTTCCAGTCAGGTGTAAAACATAAATAAAAGTTGTCTTTAATTACGGTACATGTCGTACTTAAGTTACAGATCACTTTTCGTATCCCGTATTCATTATCTTTTTAACAATTACTAAAATTGTCTATGCTTAAGAGGGTAAATACTTATCGCAGAGTGCTCACTTCTATAATTATAAAAGAGACGTTAGGATCTATGAGAATAAACTAAGATAAGTTTTTTGGAAGCATTTGTTTAAGTTGACATATATAGTATCCATCGTTTGAAAATTCAACGACCTATGCATAAAGGTATGAGGGTGGAATACTCCGCCGATTTCGTGTAGAGATTGAGATAAATTTCTAAATGATTCTGATCCCAGCTTTTTGTTTTTCTTTCTCGGAAAATCAAGCGAATGAATCTCAGCTTGCCCACCGCCTATTAATTTATCTGAGATATTTTTGAGCAAGTAAGGACTGACTGGAAAAAACAATGTGAACACAACCCACCGACAAAGCTGCCCTGACCCCGACCCAAATTCGTTGTATAGTGTGAACCGACCTTCGTCCAGCAGCATTTGCAAGAACACATTTCGCACCATTGTGAGTGTCTTTTCAAACTTAAGCACAGGCAACTAAGGTTTGTTTTATTGAACTTCAGGGTAAAAAAGTTTTATTCTTCTGGTGTTTCAAAGGTCAATAAGATAAAACCGCTACATTACCAATTAATCTGAAGCCCGTCTTTAAGAGGAATAAGCCCGCATTACTATAGATAGCTGTAATATACAACAGTGATGTACTTACTTTTAAAACATCAACAGAGTGAACAATAAAATTGGAAAGGTTTCAGTACAAACTTAAGCTCATTTAATCTCAAACGTGTTACTCTATGTCGATTTGACATTTATAACTTCAGAAATTCAAAAAAAACTAGCGATAACTTCTGTACGAAAACTGGTGTCAACATTTCATTTGTATCTTCATACGACTTAATGGATGCAGTGAGATATTGTACGCTGTCGCAAATATATAGGCTTAACAGCATGCAATTGTATCGAACGGACTGCCATAGGCCATGGTATTCATGTGCGTGAAACTTGCACGTGGTTTACGGTGCGAAAATGCACTGAAAATGAATCTGCTAGACAAGTTCGTCTTCGATCGTCAGTGGAGCGCGCCATTGAAATTTTAAAATTGACAGGAAGAAGTATCAGTAAATTACTTCCCTTGCGAACTTACCGTATCTTGTATGCTTGCAACCCGCAATGTCAGCGGTAAGATTACCTTTTCTGAAAATTCTACAACAACCCCCACATGTCGTGTAGACACCAAATGCAGCCTGACACGTCTTCCCAAAATATTGCTGTACAAGCCAGTACACATTTCGGAGTTATTAGAGTGGTGAGCTATACACCAGAATGGCTGGATAGGATAGCTAGTCACCATTCACCGATAACGGTCCGTCAGATACATGTAGGTCTGTCTCATCCTCTAATAAATCTCCTATCCATGTATGTTCACATTTGTTATATCCTATCTTAACAATGTAACACGCAATCACCACTAATTCCTCGTTAATTGTGCAATTTTGGCTGAAAATCAACCTACTACCTTTCATCTTAAGTTAAATCGGTCTTATTTTTCAAATTAGTATCGAAACATTATGAGAAATGTGAATAATAATATGCAACTAGTACCTTTAATGATTTTCTCGGTTAATAAATGGCGAAACAAATTTTTGAGATCGGTTGTATACATGTTAAAAGTCCCATATAAAGATACCCTGGTCCCCCAGGGTCGATGCAAACCATCTCTGCCATAAGCATCGTTCATACCGGTAATTCCATTAGGTAATTTCTAACATCAAACGTTTGTTTATAATCAACATGTTAAGCTATTTCGGGTTGCTGCCTGTGACTGACACAGAATCCATCTTCATAACAAAGCCCCTGAGGCACATGAAACGATTCACATTGGTTAAGTGGTGTTGAAAGTAACTTAAGGGCCTCGTCTACATCCACCTAAGAGTCTTTCTATATGAAGAGATAAAAATCCTGTCTGTCTGGCCCGAATTATACTACCTGAAACAAATACTTTGCTCCTTTAGCCCTCTGGTTGGTATCGATGTTATTGGATATTTAGTGTTCATCATCGATCGATACAGAAATGTACTATATATGGTACAAGAGTTCCTCATGTTACTGAACCTTTTGAATAAATTGCGTACCAAAGTGAAACATAAATAAAATTTACTGTGTAATTCTGTATATGTAATAATACTCTACATGAGATAATAAATATATTATGTCATATGATTATATCCCTCCAGACAGGATGTTAAAATAACCCTACGTAAGACCCATGAATAAAACACACTATCGATCCTGATTTTAATTAGGTCTTAGTATGGTCATTAAAACAGGTCTTAGTATGGTCGTTAAAACAGGACACAGACACCCAGTGGGAATTATTACGCGGTCTCCCCATAGGCGCTTGTAGAACGGTCATTTCCTGCTAAGTACTAAAATGAACTTTACAAGATAATCCAGTCATTAATAGTTCATGTCATGTCGGAACTGGGATTAATCAGATGCAAACAATTAGAAAGCATTTCTGAGCAATGTGTATATATCTTGCCTATAAAGGCTATACAAGATTCTAATACACCTAAACATCTTTTAACATTATTGAGATTTGGAAAACAGAGACACGTTATTCATGGAGGGGGATATCAGCCGTGTAACTTTATTCAGATGTAACTTTGTACGTGTTGCATTACGAGGCCTCTGTGGCTCAGTCGGTTAGAGGGATCGTACGTTAGTCCGACTCAGACCTTCCGTCAATATACGGCGCGGGTTCGACTCCCTCTCAGACCACATGAAAATTGAAAAAAATCTGAATGGATTTTTCACCAGATGGCTGTATTTGGAAGTGTTGCCGAAGGTCGGGGATTTCGTTCGGGTAAGGAACCCGGTTTCCTCCCCCACTAAACCTGACAGCCATATAAATGAAACAAACTGGTTGCGGCATACAATACCAATCAACCAATCAATCGTGTTGCAGTGAATGTAATGCTTGCTTTCACTCACCATTCGTTACAACGCCTACGGTATTTTCTTCTTGTATGTCACAACCAAGCAAGTAGGGCTTGTATTTGGGTTGTCAGAGATTTGTGCAGAGGGATTGTCAGTCTTCTAAACACAATTGTCTCAGGTCGAGTTAAGATTTGACCTGATCGTCGTAAGCTGCAGCTGATAGTAAATCTCCGATCAATCAGTAGGAGAGCTGTTTTCTACCTGAGCGTCCTTAAGACTCAAACAATTCGTAAGCATAGAGCAAAAACTGTGTCTGGAAATTATAGACGACCCAGTTGCGTTTTACGGTTCAATTTTTGTGGACGTCCGTAGATTTCCAAACCCTACTTATGTTTGTTAAGGCTGTTGCCCAAACAGGATACATATGTGGCCATTATCAATACATAATTTGGCCTAAGTGTAGCTTTCTTATAATTAGTAAAACGGTTCACTTCATTTTATCTAGGTTATTTTGCAAATTATTTTTCTCGTGGGATGGTGACCGATTCCTTTAATTGATTGATTGGTTGGTGTTTTACGCCGCGCTCAAGATTAATTCACTTATATGGCGGCGTTGCCAGATCTATTGTGGGTGGAAACCGAACTGTATGCCTAGAGAAAACCCACGACCTTCCGTTCGTAACTGGCAACCATCGCACATAAGTCGTTCGAGTGAAAACCCAGTCATAAATTTTTTGGGACTGAGTGGGATTCGAACCCGCCACCCATTGGTGGAACTGATTTCTTTAAAGCATCTAGCCTACATTGAACAATCAACGTTCATCCAACAGAAACAATACACAAAGACATGACTACTACAGCAGCTCTCCCACACTGTTTGAAATTATAAGTTTGATAAGAGACACGATTTCTGCTAGATGATTCCAAATATATACAAAATGTTACTATGTAGATGTGATAAGATTATCAAACTTTATAAAGACTTGTTCAGAGTTTTTGATTTGCCACAGATAAGATCGTTATGATAAGTGTCACCACAATATGAAGGTGTAAAGTTGTAAATTGTCACTGATCGAATACCAAACGTAACTGTACACTCTTGACTCATCTGCTTCAATATTTACAAAACCAGAGTAAATCCTAACTTTTCAATTGAGAAATATGTATGACAATCACATATGCCTAAGAGAGTCTGTCCGGTTAAAACAAACCTCTGTTATTTTCTACATATCAGTGGGCCTATGACTTTATTCTATGGAGAATATTTCAAGACTTTTTCAGGAAACTTGGAAAGATTGCAATTGTCGGCTAAACGGTCGTGCCACCACACTGTAAAATGTAAGCCGTAAATTTTTCGGTAGAATACTGGCAGCTGGGCTGCCAACTTTCTACCGTAAAAATAAGGGTAGACCGTAAAATCAACTAGCCACATTCCAAATCAGTGAATGTGAAAAAACATTATGAAATCAGCAGGCTAAGAAATACAAGACTTTAAATCGTCAACCCCATCATGGATCTGTTAATGTAGATTTTCAAATGTTATGTACCCCCAACGAAATAGTAAAACTGACTACTTCTGCAAGTTGACAAACATATATTTATTTGAAAAAATTTGAAAAAATGCTGATGAAAATTCTCCCTTAGGGCAGGTATCTCAATCTACGCTTTCAAATACAGCTATGTTAAATTAACTATCTTAGCCTATAATGACAAATTTTTCTTATATTAAATCGCCTACGGCGGGATTCGAACCTCTAACCTCCCATACAGGAGCTGCGCAGAACTATATGCGCACTAGCCATAACCGTAGCCTTTAACCACTACACTAACTACAAATATGAAGGGATGGTGGCCACATGTCCATGCCTTACTAGCGCTTCGGTGTGCGCATGCGCACTTCCGTTTTTTCGCACCCTTTGATCCGCAATGACGTATTTTGGACGAATCCTTCACGGAAACAACCGAGGAGATCAGATCTCGTTAGCTCGGAAACGACAACTCTGTCTCAAAATTATTTTTACATTAGAGTGAATTTGCATATATGTAGAAAGTTGTTTACATTCAAGCTTCGAGAACTGTTGAAGTTACCTAGCAATGACACGGCAGCAGATCCTGGTCAAACTAACCAAATTGTAAACAGCGTCGGGCGAACCTGCGAACAAACAATAGGCGAACATACAATATAGATGGAGAAAGGTCTACTATACGTAATACTATGATATGTGCCATACCAAGAACATTTCAAATACAGCCCGCCGGGCAATTGAGCTACATATGACACCCAGAAGCCTGACCGCTTGTCCAAACTTAGCCAATTAAAACAGTCCGAAGTCGGCCCATACGAGTCACCTGTACAAAGTTGGATTGGCTGAAATGAAAATGTAGAGGTATAGATTTTCAGTCAGTGGTCCATAAGTGGCAAACGTTCAACGTCGTTTCATTGTGTTCTTGAATGTCACTTTCCAAATGTTGGGTAGCTTCGTAGAATGACCTTTGGGCATCTTCTGTACTGAGATCGATCCTACAGTGGCGCCTAATAAAAGTAACTGCCAATGTACGGCAAATGTTCAGCATGCTATTTTTACACCTTTCACTAAATCGAAGCCTTTAAAGGGAAATGGCCTTTAATGAGGGGACGTAAGGACGTACGGATGAGCTGTATTTTGCCGAATACATGGCCTGTAGATGACGATACCTATGGAGCAAGGATGAGACCATTTGCTATGTCGATTTTTGAGCGAGGTTTTGCCATTTTAGCGACTCTCGCTTTGTCGACTTGTCCTTTTTTTTTAAATGCGTAACACGCCAATTCAAATGGATTCTCGTGTTTTTCTCACTCAGCCAGATTTAAAAAGACGGACAAGACGACAAAGCGAGAGGCCTAAATACATTTTACCTAAACTTATTCGAGAGGGGCATCGGTGATCGAGTGGGTTAGAGTGATCGTCCCTCAGTCCCACACATACCTACCATCGATGCGCCTCGGGTTCGAATCACGCTCAGACGAAATAAAAGTAGAAACATTTCTGAGTGGATTTTGCACTCGGTCGCCGGATGTGGAAGAGTTGCCAGGTACTTGCCGATAGTCGGGGGTTTAACCGGGCAATTAGCCCGGTTTCCTCCTTCATTAAACCTGGCAACGCCGTCATGTAAGTGAAATAACCTTGATTGCAGCGTAAAACATCAATGAACCTACACTTATTCGATGACTTAAAACTTACTGTATATGTATGTACTTACTTTGTAAGTCTGAGTGTGCAAAGTGAGTAGAGTGTGTGTTAATTCCAATTAACAGCGTTAATTCACAGCGATTCACAGCGTTTTCGGGTGCCAGAGTCGCTAAAATGTGAAAACCGCGCTCGGTTTGGTAATTTTAGCGACTCTCGCTTTGTCAACTTATCGTCCTTCAACGGTCAACAACTCGACAAGTCGCGGAACTCCCGCTTTGTCGACTTCTGCTCGCTATGGCGATGACTTACATGTATCCACTGAGGCCAGACATAGCCGACTACGGTCAGATAGTCGACTAAGCAGTAATGTTAAAGCAGTGCTATTCTAGTCGGCTAGGTCAGTTTAGCCTTCTAAACGTGTTTATGAAATACCCCCAGTCCTAATAGACGAAATATATTTCTTTTATTTTGGTCTCAAATATATAATTCACTGGTATGTCTACTCCACTGCCCTCTCAATCAGTAAAAGTGCACACCAATAAAACTCCCAGCAGGAATTCAGAAAATTTTAAAATTGGATAAAAGCTTTGGAACAATTCCACTGTATAATTAAAGATATCACTGAACAACATAAAATATTAATTTAGGAAAGAGGGGGTTGAGTTCACACATGGCAAAGCAGACACATTGAACCAAACTAGAAACATTGGTTTATAACTTGTCGCATTTATCATCTGTTGGGCATTGCCACCATAGGATAATTGCATGAAGGCTGAAGTATTTGTTGTTTTCAGTAGTTAGTCTGTGTACAGATTTCCACTTTTCCTGTCTACATTCCCCCTACTGTATGTGCTTCAGCATTGTCCCAGGTTTAACTACAAAACACAGAGAAGAGTTTCCTTATAATGCCTCCATTGATTGGTTTGTTTGGCATCTGAAGTAAAATATGTAGAAATTATGTTAGTTATAAGTCATGAAAGGAAAGGGTTTAACCAATAAGTGGATCCAGGGGGGGGGGGTCAGGACCCCCCTTTCATTTCTAACATTGAACAAGTTGAGTTTTGAAAAATGCAATTTCTTGGTGTAAAGAATCACACAAAATTCAGTGATCATCTCGCCCCACAAACGAATTTAATACCTGATCAACCTATATTCGATTATAAACACTGAAATGATGGACCTTGACTGGGGCAGTATAAATGTGCCGCAGCTAAAATATTTCTCTGACAGGATTATGGTACTCAAAAATAGAGAACAAAACAATATAAACCGTTCTTTGTTTAGACATATCTTCGGCCAGAAAGAGCATCGGAGCTTCATCAAATTTGGCGGATCGTCGATGATTTATATACAAGATATCTCTGAGAAAGTCTCTTCGGTACTGCAACTTTCAAGAAAAAATAACGAAAGTCATGGACAGTTTTTGTAGAATGATTATAAGAGCCTACTGGGCTTGGGTAGCCTGCAACCGTACCACTTTCAAAAAAGACAAGTAGAAGAATACTTGAAAAACGGGGACTATGATGACCTTTATGAAAAATCAACCTACCCAGTACCCAGCTTTTAGCAACCTTTGTTGAACATACATTTAATCTGGTTCTCCTTCAGATTATTTCACCCATCTCAAGTGCCATAAAAGGTATAATAAGTTTCTTACTTGAGAACATACACATTAGTTTTCGAGTTCAGATCCGGAAACAAAATTTGTGAGAAACGATTAAAAATAATATAAAAAAAACATTTCAAGAAGTTGAAAACCTAAAAAAGCACATCTAAATATGATGATCGTTCCACACACCAAGTTTCATTGATTTATGTCTATTAGTTTTCAAGTTCCGCTCCCTAAACGACATTTCTAAGTTACGTTTCCATGGAAACGGTTGAAGGTCCACTTACCGCCGTAACCGGTTGAACATTTAAAAAACCCAATTTACATGAGCTTACTACCACTAAAACCACTAAAATTAAACATAGAACACATAAAACATGTCCCATTAGGTTTACAATGTAGGAATGGGGGTAAAAAAACAAACGAAGAATTGAAGCCTGATTACAACAACAACGATCAGTGTCGGTTAACTTGGGTTACCCTTATTTAAGGCCTTTTTATCTGTGGTTTACACTCAAACAATTTTTTTTTTCTAAACATGTTTATTATCGATAGACATAGTACACTTTAAGCCACAGGCTTATATTGTGTACAGTTTAGTATGTGAATTTTTCATGATATTAAGACAAGAATTAAAAAAATAACAAAAATATATCGAAGATCCAAAAGCTGCAAATGATAGCTAAGTTGAATTAGAATATAAACATAGCACATATTTCATGTATATTGACAGGAATATAATGTGTTCAGAATTGAGTTACTGATCGGACAGGGCAGGCATGGTCTATTTGGATATGACATCTGTAGTTTCAATGGAAGCGCTTAGATGCTGAAATGAATGTACAAACAAATATGGTAATGTCAGTATTTTGGGATTTGCTGAGTTCAGTCGAAGAACCGTACAACAAAATAGTAGCACTAACTGGCTCAATATATCCAGTATGACGAATAGATTCAATCATTTTTTGACGCTGAAGAGGGCAATATAATAAATAATGTTCAGCCGTCTCTGATATGTGTCCACAAGAACAGTTGGGTTGAAGAGGTCGTCATGCAGGGAACTACAAGCATTTCTCATACGGCAGAGAATAATGTTAGGCAGCCGATCGCCGGTGTAGTACCATAGTGGAGGCCTGGGTTGACTGTACATCTGAAGTATTTTAGATTTGAATTCTTTCGTATTTGAAATATTGTTTATGTTGACTGGTAAACAGTTCCACTCACGAACAGATGTCGGAAAAAAGATTTACTGAAAGTAGCTGTGTTACATAAAAAAGTAGTGTAAGTGTTATTAGATCTTTGAGGGTAGGGATTCCTTGTTGACACTCTCTCTGGTAATTTTTTATAAAGATTCAAATTAGTTTTATCAGTAATTATTTGGTGAAACGCACTCAAACGATGTATTTTTCGCCGCTGCCTAAGTGTGCAAAAACCAGACTCTTCATAAAGAAGTGAACTGGCAGCACTCTTAGTCAGACCCGTGATTACCCGGAGACATTCTTTTTGCAGAAGCTCCAATGCATTTATCTGGTATTATTACCACTTGTCCGTGCATTACTAGTAGGATAGCGCTCATTTGTAAACACGGTAAAACCCTATAACGCACACTTTTTGCGGGCGGCGGGCCGCTAATGAAAGCGAGTTTCATTATCGGCCCGCCGCCCTGACGCTTGACCTATGACCTCACGAGATCACCTGCGTGTCAGCAGACGACAACAACCATGGCATGGACGAATATCTAAAAAATGATAGGGGTGCTAGCTTCAAACAACTATTTTATGTGTTGCCATTTTTTAGTGCACTAACAGACCTGATAACTTTTTAAAGCTATATTTGTACTTTTAGCTTATGTAAGTTCCCTTTCAAGTCTTGCCATCGCTTATTAGCATCATCCTGCGTTTATGAGTTACAGTACACCAAAAAAGTTACCACTATTGCACACGCGTGTGTAGTGCAGGTCACTCGCGTGAGGCACGCAGGGGACACGCGTGTCATGTCGACTGCTGAAGATGGGACGGAGACTCACTTGCGTTTGACACGCGTGTAACGGAGCACTCTGGTGAAAGCGCGTGGTCCATTCCAACGTTCGGTAAAAATTACGACATCGCGACGGTTCTCGGCAGTCAAACTGAAAGTAGGCCAGGGCTACAACAACGACGTTTTTCGCGGAGCTCCACAAGGTTTTCGACCACGTTCGAGTATTGCTGGTTTGTTTTGGGCCGGCTTTTTAAATTGTGTTGCAATGTACTTTGATTTTGAAGGCGTCCGTCTGATTCCGTCACTCTGTCTATGCTATCGGACTTTTGTGGCTCAATATCGGCGAAAAGTACGGCCGTAGCAGGTCTATGCCTTACCGTAGTGTGTAAGTTGTAATTGTAGTCTGTACGGCCGTAGTGACTATTTTAACTGAGTGTCTGTCCATTCCAAGAAATAGTTTTATTTATATTATATCGAACTGCCACTGGTCCGTCACCTACAACTTCAGGAAAAATGCGTCATTTGCATAAAACTGTTGTGCCATTCGTTTGTGTCATAATTGACGGCAATACATTAGTCAGTGGGGGTGTTTAGAAATTTCATAATTTTGACCGTATTCCACCTTTTGGGCACTCTCGCCGTCTCATGTTCTTAAACAGTTTTGATTTTCCGATTTCATTAAGTTAATTTAAAGCTAATAAGGACACTTTTACAGTTACTGGCTTCTGCTTAGAAAGACTTTACAGTCTCAACCGAATTTATCGAAATCTAACTTGATCACAGGATCAGCCAAACTCGTACGTCTTCCATCTGTGTGATCTACCATTGCTGACCGTAGTGTACTGGCAATTTAAAATTTAACCTATAGCTAGTTTTATAACATCATTAAATCATCCTTCATATTAAAGGATTCTTTTTTTGTAGGTATTTCAAATTGTAATGAGTGCGTCATTTAACATCAATCAATCAATCAATCAAATTGTAATGAAAATGTGACTTTATAAGAATGAGCAATTTGAAGATTGTATTTTTTCAGATGAAACGTCTGTGGGAGTGATGAGGAATGGTAAGCTTTGGTTCATCCATAGGGATGAGAGGAAGATCAGCAAACCCAAACATCCTTCCAAGTTGATTTTTCTCTTTCGAACTCTCTCAGGGGGCCTCCTTCCACCAATGGGTCGCGGGTTCAAATCCCACTCAGTCCCAAAAAAAACATTTAAAATTTTCTCACTGGGTTTTCACTCGAACGACCTTTGTGGGATGGTTGCCAGTTACCACCGGAAGGTCGGGCATAGAGCCCGGTTTCCTCCCACGGTAAAACTGGCAACGCCACCATATAAGTGAAATAATCTTGAGTGTGGCGTAAAACACCAAACAATCAATCAATCTCTCTCTCACTTCTTATAATTACTGTTAATGCCTTACATAATCTGCAGAACTGTTTTAAAATGTGAAAAGTTATAAACTATGAGTTCGACAAGCTATATGTGAGGTCAAAAGCCGAATGCCTGTTACAATCCAGTTAAAACTATTGATTTCTTTTATTGATTGATTGATGTTTTCTGCCCCACTCAAGATTATTTCACTTACATGGCGGCCTTGCCAGGTTGAATGGGGGACACAACCTCCGACCTTCGGCGAGTACCTGGCAACTCTTCCACATGCGGCGATTGAGTGAAAGACTTGAGTCGCATCGATGGATTGATTGTTTGGTGCTTTACGCCGCGCTCAAGATTATTTCACTTATATGGCGGCGTTGCCAATTTTATTGTGGGAGGAAACCGGGCTCTATGCCCGGAGGAAACCCACAACCTTCCGCTGGTAACTATCCCACATAGGTCGTTCGAGGCGCATCAATGGAAGGCCTGTGTTGACCTGAAGGATGATCACTCTAACCGACTGACAGTCACTGAGCCATACAGGTTTATTTGTAAATAAAGGGCTTTCTTCATTATTGGACAGGTGCATGTTTGGGCTGGTATTTCGTCTAGATGATGAGCAAGCCCCTTCTGTATTTTTACCAGCACTATGAACAGCACTCATTGCCAGACCATCTTAGAGAGAAAGCTGGTGTATTTCCCCTGAAAAACGTTGATCGATGTTTTACGTCACACTCAAGATTATTTCACATTGCCAGGTTTAATGGGGGAGGAAACACCCAACCTTCGGCAAGTACCTGGCAACTCGTCAACATACGGCGATATACAGATTTTCACCTGAAAAACGATATTCGATCGAATGATGTTTTACGTCGCAATCAAAATTATTTCACTTTTATTGAGACGTATTTCCCCTTAAAAACGTTGATTGATGTTTTACGTCACACAAGATAATTTCACTTCTATGGCGACATTGGCAGGTTTTATGGGAGAGGAAACCCCCGAACTTCGGCGAGTACATGGCAACTCTTCCACATACAGCGATGAGTGAATAATCCCCATCAATTGGAATAATCTCCAGTGTTTAGTGACAAACACAGTCAATGTTCATTTGCATTATCTTGTTTCGGTGTGGGTTATATAAAGATCTAAGATTTCATGAGACACAATCATGCCAAAATATGTAAATATTTGTTTTGAATTAAATGTACCTATTCACTTCTGTATTCTTTGTTGTTGTCGCTGCCAGTCTCCTACCCAAGTACCCAACTAAACCTGGCAACGCGGCCATATAAGTGAAATAATCTTGAGACTTAAAACATTAATCAATCAATATTTTTCACAAACAAGAATAAACCTGAAAACCAAAAAAATAATTAGCTTGTTTACACAAATGAAATGAGTAACTGAGATAGAATACATGAAAGTACATTAGTAAGTGTTTTAATCATGTTAACAATTAAATAATGTTATCTAAATAATGATAAAATAACCATTAGTTTGTCAAAAGAAACTGAAAACAAAGCTAGTGAGAATTTAAGATCAGTGGGTCAGAGCCCTGTTTTACAAAGCTGGCGTAAAGAGTCACATGGGCATACATCATAGACAATTTGCAACCAGGGTTAAAGTTCCTATAGTCTGAAGACTGATTAACGGAAAACAGAACTTACCTCAGCTTTTTATATATTACAAGTTCCAGGGATATAAATACAGTCGAGATTAGTTATAATTAGACAAAAAATATGTCGTAATGGAAATGAAATAATTTAAATAAATTTTGCTAAAAGGAAAAAAGCTTGTCACATTTTGATAGACTGACGGAAGTGAAATCAATTCGACTCATGAGTGTTGTTTAAAATCAACCATTTAACAGGAAAAGGCTTTTCAGATATGGAGGATAGAAAGATGCAGGAAGATAAATGGGAATGAAGTTCAGCATTAATGATCGAATAGTTATAATGTTCAGAAAAAACTTTCTTAGACTACCCAACTTTGAATGAATGGCTTTTTTCACACCACTGAGACTGGGGCATTAAATGCAAATCAAAGGTTTTGCCTGAGAAGTATGCATGTGTGAAGAAAGTGATGAGGACAAGGCAGGTCAGCAGCCGCTGTTACCAGGGAGCCCTCAGATGATTGAAGATTGTCGTCCACCTCCATCAAATCTGCCATCTTCGTGTTACTATCAGATGTAAAATTCATCAAGATCTTTTTTAGTGTTGGTCCTCATTTCTGCCTATCTCTTCTCGCTTCTTCCCTTTCAGTTGTTATTTCCACACCGAAGGCATACAACATTGCCCTTTCAACAGCAAAGCAATTTTTGCCATAGGCAATTTTCCTCAAGTTCTTCGACCTAAGAGGCAAAACACAAATACATATTTACATTTTGTAAAAAGTTCTCACCATTTAAATATATTTCCTTCAGGCCTTCAAAAGCCTATATTAATTATTATTGATAGTATTGATGTACAGCACTCTGGTTGGATCTTGCCCATGTTTTAATTTTAACTTTTAAGTAACGCATGATAAAAACACAATTTTCTTCAATTATATTGAAAATAAATAGACCCCTATGTATATACTAGCCTAATTAGTTTTTCAAGTTGTACATTGTTCACAAAAATATCTACATGGAATCAAAAGTGGCACACAATGACCTGTAACGATAAGTATAACTTTGCTTTCCGAACTCAGACATTAATTTTATTTTTTGATTTATTTAATATTGTATAAAGTTTGCATGAAAACTATATCTACATACACAGCTGATACATTCGTCACTACAGGACACTTTTACCGCTAAACTTGGTAATGGTAGCCAAGTTCAATGGTTTTAATCAAATTATCATTTTCTTCATGTTTAAAACCGATTTTAAGAAACGAAAATCGGGAGTTCGTACTCACTAATAGATGTTACCTATTTGCAGGTTGTATAAACATGTGTGGAGTTTTTTGTTCCTTAATTTCTGCAGATCTCTTCGACACATTGAATAGCTTGATCGTTGAATGATTGATGATGTTGTTGTTGTGCTGTCAGTTTACGGTCGCTGGCGATTTCCATATGAAAACTCAAACTCAGTTGGTCAGGTTAACTTTATCCAAGAAACCACTCACAAAGTTCCTAGAAGGTTGTATCCAACATTTGAAAGAGAAAAGGTCCTTAAATCGTAATCATATTGTGGTTTCACTTCCATTCTTCGATCGTTTACCGCCATGCACACGCAGCGTACAGCTCTAACCGAAAATAGCGCGACGATTTACGGCTGTCGCTAATTTGACAAGCAGAAATTTTCGTTCGAAATCTGCCAGAGCGAATAGGTTACACGCGGGGAACACGCGAGATTAGTTCCGTCGTTGGAAAACATATATATTATTCAATGGGTGTCACACGCGTGTCCCCTGCGTATCCCCTGCGTGTGAAGGGCAGGCGACACGCGTTTTTTTTAGTGGTAACTTTTTTGGTGTACTGTACTTGAAAAGGCCAAATTCCTGCCACACACAAAAGTCTGACATCCCCACTCGCGTTTAGGTGATGACGTCATCCAATGACGTCGTGTTCCATTACGTCACCAAAATTTAAAAATGATGACGTCGTTCAGTGTCAGGGCGTTTGACGTCACAACGAAAACGTTATCTGCGTATATGCTAGTTTATACGCCAGCTTTGTCCTATCTCACAACATGTAGGGAAATCCCGCATGTGTTAGAATAAGTGGTAATAATAGTAATAACATGATTTTGAGTGGCCTTTACACTTTGTTATCAGCCCTTCATCCTAATTAGCAGCCCGTCATTGCCATTAGCAGCCCTTGGGCCCTACGGGCCCTTGGGCTGCTAATGGCAATGGCGGGCTGCTAATCAGTGATGTCGGGCCGATAACAAAGTGTAATGCCCACTCAAAATCATGTTATTGTTATATTCCAAAATATTATACCATACGACGTCTGCGTACACAAAGCAGGGGCGAATAAAACTTTTGAACATAATTTCAAGTGATTTTCGGTTAAGGCGATATTTCATTCCACGAAATAATGAAATTTTCAGGTTTGCAGATGTAATCAAGTTATCAATATGGTTAGCCCAGTTCCCACAGTGATGAAAAGTCAACCCTAAGTGTTTATGAGTTTCTGAAGTATCAATATTACTGCCCATGAATCTAATAGCAATTGCCGACGGCTCACGGCGTCGAGAACATAGCAATGCCTTGGTTTCAGATGCATTAAACCGGACATGCCATTGGTCAGCCCATGTTTGGATAGATTGCAAGTCTCGGTTAATGGATAGAGATACGTCGGGGTGTGTCAGGTCTTCAGAAACAATATATAAGGTTGTATCATCCGCGAATAGACGGATATTATTAATAATGGAACGTGGTAAGTCGTTGATAAAAATAATAAATAAGAGTGGTCCCAACACCGAACCTTGGGGCACTCCAGCTGATAATTCATTTAGGTTAGAACTACAACCGTCAAGAACAACTCGTTGTCTGCGATTTCTCAAATAGGAAGAGAACCATTGCAGTATGTTTTCATTTATTCCGAAATTTGAGAGTTTTATCAATAGGCCAGTGTGCCAAACACGATCGAATGCTTTCGATATATCGAAGAACAGAAATTGTACTTCCTTGCCTTCGTCCAGGGCTTTGGCCAAATCAAAATAAATGTCGAGCAACTGAAATACTGTCGACTTACCAGGCAAGAAGCCATACTGGTATTCTGAGACGTCATTACGAATGAACTCGTAAACAAACTTAAATATGATACGTTCAAAAGCTTTACTAAGGCAACTTAAGAGTGAGATGGGGCTATAATTACATGGGCATGAGGGTTCACCTGATTTGAAAATGGGTGTGACATTTGCAATTTTCCATGTAGATGGATATTGGCATGCTTGCAAGGAGTTATTGAACATCTTGGGCAGGGGTTTGGCTAGGGCTGAGCGCGCTTCATGTAGAACTTTGGGACTTATTCCATCAGGACCGACAGCCTTACTAGTGTCTATCCGCTCTAGCTCACGAAGAACAGCATCTTCAGAGATATGTACATCGGGCAGGCGAGGACCATCAAAGGAAGGCACAGTCGGCAGATCATTTGGAGTAGTCTCATCAATAGAACATATTGATGAAAAGTAATTGTTCCATATATTTGCTTTTGTCTCAGAGTCATGCATCAATTCACCAGTATGACTTTTTAAAGGAGGTATACGATTAAAGTTAACGTTTGATTTTCCTAACTGCGACTTACAAAGCTTCCACCAAAATTTTTTGTCAACTTTACCATCGGATATTTGCTTTTCAATTTTTTCGTTATGAGTACGTTTCGCCTGTTTAATAATTTTGTTTACATAGTTCCGCTGGGTTTTATAATTTTGAATAGTAACATCTGTTCGCAGCTTTCGTGATCGTTTAAAAAGTTTGTCGCGTTTTTTAATTTGTATTTTTATATCTTTTGTGATCCAGATTTTGTCAGATGGGTTGATTATGACGTAATGATTTGGTATAGTCTTAGCAGCGGCCTCCATCATGGTATCACATACGAACGTACACATACCGTCAACACATCCAGAGTCCTCCAAACCTTTATCCCAGTCAATATCAGATAATAAATTTCGAAGAAGCTCCCAATTTGCATTGTTGTAGTTCCATACATGACGTTTAAATTTAACCGGTTTTGGAATTGAGGTTTTTAAATTTATGAAAACTGGACAGTGATCACTGCAAAAACTTGTTGATCCACTGAATAGCTTCGCATAATGCAGTAGCAAGGTAACTCCGAATAAATTTAACAAACGCATATTGACGATTTCAATATGCGTTTGTTAAATTTATTCGGAGTTACCTTGCTACTGCATTATCACTGCAAAAGTTAGGTAAGATCCCATAACTTTTAATTAAAGATCTGTGGCTGCAAATAAAAGGATATAACAGAGTGTTTGAAGCTGGTCTTGTAGGTTCACAAATTAATTGATTCAAACCATGAGTTAGAATAATATTTTTTAAGTGGCGATTTTTCGGATTTAGCAGATCCTCATTCAAATCTCCTGTAATTAGGATATTGTGATTACAACATTTGTCAATAGCTTGAGATATATTCTCACTGATTTCATTCCATAGTTCTACATTGCTGCTCGGTGGTCGATATATAATACAAATTAAAGAATTTGGTTTATCAAACAGTTCATTTCAACATTCGCGTGCTCAAGATCGGAGCGGTGACGAAATGACAATCTTTCAGAAAAATATAAACATACACCACCACATGCTTGTTCGTGTTCACATCGAATGGGCTCGTGGTACCCAGGAAGATTTATGGATATATTTAGAATTTCAGCAGTTAGATGGCTCTCTGTAAATGCAATTATGTCAAATTCGGATAGATTTGCTTGAACCAGATCTATTTTATTTTTGAGACCGCAAACATTCAAGTGGACAATAGAGAGACGTTGATCTGTTGTATTGTGGGGCCCGGGGTTCTGTTCAATGTCTCCCGACAGCAACAAGAGTAAATCAGAAAGTAAGAAAACCACGCCAATTATAGAAAAGAAGAGATTAACGGTATTAATTCGTAAACCAAATGTTAGCTTTGAGTACATAAAAAGCAAGAGAAAAACTAGGATAGGTCTAACCTTAAATAATGGCATAGAAAATGTCAGTACATGGTTAACACCCAGCTTGCTTCCAAACAGACCAATAGCCGCACGGTATGCCATTAAATCATTACCCATTATCGTATTGGAATATACTGCAGACATGTGCGACCAGAGCCCACCCTACCCCACCAGCAATCTCGTTTCTGAAATAACAATTCAAATTCATGTTTATATATTCAACAAAAAAGTGGATCAACGAACAAATGGAAGCAAACACATATATAAGCAAACAATTATCGGCAGGCTTTCTTCGAGTCACTCTTACCCGATCGTCAGTCTGTATTTCACAGATAAAGTACGTAAAATTTTACTGTGCCGTAAGATCATTCACACGACTGAAACATTAGGGCGCATGTTCAGATTCGGGGTTTGGTTACTTAAATTTTCAAGAAGTTGAAAAACTCAAAAGGCATCTCTTAACATGGTGATTGTTCCACAAACCAAGTTTCATTGAATTATGTCTAACAGATTTCGAGTTCTGCTCAGGAAACGGTTACAAATAAAAAAATAAGAAAATGTTTCAAGAAGTTGAAAACCTGAAAATGCACATCTACACTTGGTGATTGTTCCACACACTAAGTTTCATTCAGTTGTGGCTAATCATTTTCGAGTTCTGCCCCGGAAACGAAATTTCTAAGTTATGTTTCCATGGAAACAGCAAAACAAAATTGTCAATAAGTTGAAAACCTCAAAAGGCACATCTGCACATGATGATTGTTCCATACACCAAGTTTTATTGAGTCATGTCTATTAATTTTCGAGTTCTGCTCCGGAAACGAAATCGGGACAGACGGACGAACGGAGCCCAGTTCAATATCTTGCCCCCCCCCCCCCTCCCCCAAACTATGTTTGGCGGGGGATAAAAACTATCCACGCACCCTTCTATGTAGCACAAATATGTAGTTTTCCCATTTAGTTGCCCAAATCAGTATAAAACAAACCGTGGGCACTTCTCCTGGTGGTCTTATTTTGCTTATTTTAAGAATTAGGGAAAGCAAACTCCAGAAGTTATCTAGGCCCTTGCTTAATGGGTTGGGAAGGTCATTCCCTCTGCCATGCTTCAAAAACGTTACACAGCTTCATCTATTATCATCTATTAACTTTGGAACATAACAATTTTACTGGTATTTTCTAAGAATTAGGGAAAGCAAAATTCGGAAGTTATTAGTATTTTAACTTGCAAAACGCTTCTCCGGCAATCTAGTACCCCTGAGCTTACGGTACATAGGTGGCCCCTGGATGGCGGTCCCCTGATGCGTTGGGATAGTCATCCCTTTCTCCATGCTTCAAAAACGTTACAAGGCTTCACTTAAAACTTGGGAACATAACGATTTTACGGTTATCCTTTTATAAGAATCAGGGGAAGCAAAATCAGGAAACTATTAGCAATTATACTTGCAGAAAGGCCTCACAACGCTTCTCTGGCAATCAAGAACCTCGGAGTTTGCGGGGTCTAGGCGGCCCCTGGACCCTCGTATATTGCCCTCGGTACAAACCTCTTTTAAATTCGTCTGGGAACCCCCCCCCCCCCCACCCCCTCCTAGTAAAAAGCTGGATACGCCACTGGTTTAACCCAATTAACAGCTGACTGAGTCTAATGTGTAAATTAAACTCAGTCGTCAGATACCATTACAGTTTAATGTCAGTAATCTGTGAGTCAATATTGGGTTAAAGTGCATTGTATCCACAACTGGCATAGGAGGCTGCAAAGAATTTCTGAATTGGAATGTTCTCAAAAATACATCATTGTTGCATGGATCCGGGCGAAAAATAAATCAACTCAAATTCATCTGACTCGTTGAACGTGTAAATCTATTGAACGGAATAAAACAAATACAGTTCTTTAATGAATGAATACAATAACAGCGATATTCATTTCGGAATATAACGACAACATATTTGAGATTGTATAAATCATAATTTTGTAAAATAGCTTAAACTTATTAACAGTAGCTTAAACGGAAACTGAATAAAGGGTACAAAATGTTACTCACGAAAATGTGCAAAACCAAAGACCCAGAAAACACACAAAATATGCCATAAGATATAAATTTGACTTTGGATTTGACTTTAGATTCGACGGTGAAGTGACATTAAGCTGCCAGCATATCGACCAAGACTGGGCGCCTAGGAGCTAGCGAGGTCAGGCAGAAGCTCAACCGAAAGGTCCGTGCAGAACTGACCACTCACACAGTGCCAGGTAGCACGTCGAGCGACAAAAACATCATACCTGAAAAATTAGTGCAAGTAGACGCAAAAAACAACATTTTTGACATATCAACAAAAAATAACCTCGCAGAGGTTACAATCATAAATAACATAAGTTATAGCAAGATACCCCCTCCCCCTTTTAAAGAAATTAGAAACTTGTCTCTATGGTATCTATTAAAGTAAAGAAGCTCAAAATTATCAAGATTATAGTAACTTTTCACTTTCTCATCTTCCTCTTTAATAGTTCCGATCAAGACAGGCAAATCTCTTCGAAATTCTGCAAAATAATAGCAGCTGTATGTAATCAATTCTAAACTAGTTTAACGTTTTTAGTACATGCACATAGTTTGTTCCTTAAACTGTATTTTCCCCCATTTCTGTGTAAACTTCTGGTCAATTCTGCTTTGAAATGATCAAAACAACGACTGCTCCCTCTTTTTGAAAACTCGACAGACAAACTTCAGGACAGATCAACAAAGTTTCCCATTTAAGTCTCAGTCTGTTATTGTAGAACTGGTTAAACACACATGAGTTCCAACTCGGCCCATAATTCAATTATCCACAAAATATAGACAAAAGACCCTATAATCGAGTATATGTAGTGGAGTACAATTTCATTGACCTAAAGTTCACAAAGAAGTCTGATGGTATAAATGAAGGAACACATTCACTGCTCAGAAAACTAATATCAAAATATCCAAAAAGTTGTCCCCTCATTTGGACCCTCTTCTGAGCTAGGATATTGTACTTTTTCTTCAAAATGGAATGACACAGTTAAAAATCACCAATTAAACCATTAGAATAGATGGGGTTTTTTTACTGGTGGTAACAGTTTTCTACTTGTTACTTGGATTGACACTTTGACTTTGAAAATACATTTTCTTGCTTGGCCTAGACCCAAATATTTAGACCCTGAGATCCGAATACCGAATGTTTATTCTGTTGTTGTTAGATTTCATATCTACAATGTCTAAACGTAACGGTTTATACTTACTTTCGATTCGAAGCTTATTTGAGTCCGCCATGTTCACTGTTTTGTTTACATGCCACTATTGCATCAAGTATGCGCAAATGGAATCTTGTTAGATGTTTGCGACAAGAACACTGATTGGCTGACTGATCCCGTTGCAGTCGGCTGGGTGAAAGCATTGTAACAACCACTAATGTAATAAAATGCCCTAATGTAATAACTTTTTTTAAAACGTCTTTTTTCTTTAAAATTCCACTGTATATTATCGAGGCGTGATGAATGTATACAGAAAAATGATATTTTATTTAATTGTGACTTTAGCATTTTTCTCCAAAATGACGTTTTTTTACATTAGGGGTCAAATCTCCGTTTTCACCATATTCTTGCCTTCAAAACATGCCCTAATGTAACAACTTTTTCTAAAACGTCTTTTTTCTTTAAAATTCCGCTGTTTATCATCGAGGCGTGATGAATGTATTCAGAAAAATGATATTTTATTTCATTGTGACTTTAACATTTTTCTCCAAATTGACGTTTATTACATTAGGGCTCATATCTTGATTTTTATAGATTTGCCTTCAAAACATGCCCTAATGTAACAACTTTTTCTAAAACGCGTTTTTTCGTAAAAATTTCACTGTATATCATCGAGGCGTGATGAATGTATTCAGAAAAATGATATTTTATTTAATTGTGACTTTAACATTTTTCTACAAAATGACGTTTATTACATTAGGGCTCATATCTTGATTTCTATAGATTTGCCTTCAAAACATGGCCTAATGTAACAACTTTTTCTAAAACGTGTTTTTTTCGTAAAAATTCCACTGTATATCATCGAGGCGTGATGAATGTATTCAGAAAAATGATATTTTATTTCATTGTGACTTTAACATTTTTCTACAAAATGACGTTTATTACATTAGGAATCAAATCTCCGTTTTCACCATATTCTTCCCTTCAAATCGTGCCCTAATGTAACAACTTTTTCTAAAACGTCTTTTTTCTTTAAAATTCCGCTGTATATCATCGAGGCGTGATGAATGTATTCAGAAAAATTATATTTTATTTCATTGTGACTTTAACATTTTTCTACAAAATGACGTTTATTACATTAGGGCTCATATCTTGATTTCTATAGATTTGCCTTCAAAACGTGCCCTAATGTAATAACTTTTTCTAAAACGTGTTTTTTCGTAAAACTTCCACTGTATATTATCGAGGCGTGATGAGTGTATTCAGAAAAATGATATTTTATTTAATTGTGACTTTAACATTTTTCTCTAAAATGACGTTTATTACATTAGGAATCAAATCTCCGTTTTCCCCATATTCTTCCCTTCAAATCGTGCCCTAATGTAACAACTTTTTCTAAAACGTGTTTTTTCTTTAAAATTCCGCTGTATATCATCGAGGCGTGATGAATGTATTCAGAAAAATGATATTTTATTTCATTGTGACTTTAACATTTTTCTCCAAATTGACGTTTATTACATTAGGTCTCATAATCTTGATTTTTATAGATTTGCCTTCAAAACATGCCCTAATGTAACAACTTTTTCTAAAACGCGTTTTTTCGTAAAAATTTCACTGTATATCATCGAGGCGTGATGAATGTATTCAGAAAAATGATATTTTATTTCATTGTGACTTTAACATTTTTCTCCAAAATGACGTTTATTACATTAGGGCTCATATCTTGATTTTTATAGATTTGCCTTCAAAACATGCCCTAATGTAACAACTTCTTCTAAAACGCGTTTTTTCGTAAAAATTTCACTGTATATCACCAAGGCGTGATGAATGTATTCAGAAAAATGATATTTTATTTAATTGTGACTTTAACATTTTTCTCCAAATTGACGTTTATTACATTAGGGCTCATATCTTGATTTTTATAGATTTGCCTTCAAAACATGCCCTAATGTAACAACTTTTTCTAAAAGGCGTTTTTTCGTAAAAATTCCACTGTATATCATCGAGGCGTGATGAATGTATTCAGAAAAATGATATTTTATTTAATTGTGACTTTAACATTTTTCTACAAAATGACGTTTATTACATTAGGGCTCATATCTTGATTTCTATAGATTTGCCTTCAAAACATGGCCTAATGTAACAACTTTTTCTAAAACGTGTTTTTTTCGTAAAAATTCCACTGTATATCATCGAGGCGTGATGAATGTATTCAGAAAAATGATATTTTATTTCATTGTGACTTTAACATTTTTCTACAAAATGACGTTTATTACATTAGGAATCAAATCTCCGTTTTCACCATATTCTTCCCTTCAAATCGTGCCCTAATGTAACAACTTTTTCTAAAACGTCTTTTTTCTTTAAAATTCCGCTGTATATCATCGAGGCGTGATGAATGTATTCAGAAAAATTATATTTTATTTCATTGTGACTTTAACATTTTTCTACAAAATGACGTTTATTACATTAGGGCTCATATCTTGATTTCTATAGATTTGCCTTCAAAACGTGCCCTAATGTAATAACTTTTTCTAAAACGTGTTTTTTCGTAAAACTTCCACTGTATATTATCGAGGCGTGATGAGTGTATTCAGAAAAATGATATTTTATTTAATTGTGACTTTAACATTTTTCTCTAAAATGACGTTTATTACATTAGGAATCAAATCTCCGTTTTCCCCATATTCTTCCCTTCAAATCGTGCCCTAATGTAACAACTTTTTCTAAAACGTGTTTTTTCTTTAAAATTCCGCTGTATATCATCGAGGCGTGATGAATGTATTCAGAAAAATGATATTTTATTTCATTGTGACTTTAACATTTTTCTCCAAATTGACGTTTATTACATTAGGTCTCATAATCTTGATTTTTATAGATTTGCCTTCAAAACATGCCCTAATGTAACAACTTTTTCTAAAACGCGTTTTTTCGTAAAAATTTCACTGTATATCATCGAGGCGTGATGAATGTATTCAGAAAAATGATATTTTATTTCATTGTGACTTTAACATTTTTCTCCAAAATGACGTTTATTACATTAGGGCTCATATCTTGATTTTTATAGATTTGCCTTCAAAACATGCCCTAATGTAACAACTTCTTCTAAAACGCGTTTTTTCGTAAAAATTTCACTGTATATCACCAAGGCGTGATGAATGTATTCAGAAAAATGATATTTTATTTAATTGTGACTTTAACATTTTTCTCCAAATTGACGTTTATTACATTAGGGCTCATATCTTGATTTTTATAGATTTGCCTTCAAAACATGCCCTAATGTAACAACTTTTTCTAAAAGGCGTTTTTTCGTAAAAATTCCACTGTATATCATCGAGGCGTGATGAATGTATTCAGAAAAATGATATTTTATTTAATTGTGACTTTAACATTTTTCTACAAAATGACGTTTATTACATTAGGAATCAAATCTCCGTTTTCACCATATTCTTCCCTTCAAATCGTGCCCTAATGTAATAATTTTTTCTAAAACGTGTTTTTTCGTAAAAATTCCACTGGATATTATCGAGGCTTGATGAATGTATTCAGAAAAATGATATTTGATTTAATTGTGACTTAAACATTTTTCTCCAAAATGACGTTTATTACATTAGGGGTTAAAACTTGCCCACATAGTTTTGCCTTCAAAACGAGCCCTAATGTAACAACTTTTTCTAAAACAGGGTTTTTCTTAAAAATTCCACTGGTAATTATCGAGGGGTGATGAATATATTCAGAAAAATGTTATGTTGTTTGTTTGTGACTTTTGCATTTTTCTCCAAAATGACGTTTATTACATTAGGGGTCAAAACTTGCATACAAAGTTTAGCCCTCAAAACATGCCCTAATGTAACAACTTTTTCTAAAACGTGTTTTTTTCTTTAAAATTCCTTCTTTAGAATTTTTGGACGATTGCAAACTAGACTGTTTTAAGAGTTAAGATCAGATTCAAAAAAGCGATACTGTTTATCATTAAGATAGCCTTTTTTCAGGAGAATGAAGAATTCCTTTGCTGCTTTACCTCTTCAATCTAATCCTGTCTAGACATATTAGCTGTTTTGGAACCTTTATCAGCAGGATTAATAACTATATTTTGATTTCCACTTAGTATGCTTAGGGCAAGTTGTTCTGAATGAATAAGGTCGTTGGTTTATATGATTAGCTAAACCATCATCAAGTCACGAGTTACGTTTATTTCTGGGTCATACATGTGAGAAGGGAGCGTGTAGCCCGTTTTAGATGTAAACGGCTTGCGTGCCCCACTTTGCCAGAATTACAATCTCGGACAAAGCTATAATTTGGAGTTCACAATATGGACAAGGTACAAATGAAAGTCCTCTATTGAGTAGAGATGTATCATACATTAGCAGTGAGTTCCCCGTTACTAAGATAAGCAAAATTACTTTCTGAGGCGAAAGTAGGATGGTCCATGCCCTGTCCCAAATTCAGTATAAATCGAGTGTCTGAAACCAGTTGGTATACAAGCGATTTGCTGTATCTTCGGTCCAGTTTATTTTGTCCATTGATACTTTAAATTTGATTTGGATATTTCGGGTATGACAATAACTCTCTTTTTATTGGTAGCAGAGTTATATAGGTTCAGGTTCGAAACTTCACTCGCCGGTAATTTAGTAGATGACTGGATCTCTACAAAGTAGATAGCGAGTTGGAAAAAGTCTCTCTCACCGCTGTCATCACATTGAACATCTGAAATGTACGGTTCAGAAGTTGTCTTGTTATTGAGACCAATATTCAAGATAACTTTCTCAGGTTTGGGAGTCCGAAAGAATTGGCACCGGGAAAACAATTCTACCTGCATATCATGGTGGGTGTCAAGGTTTTGATCTAGATAGATTAGAATCCGCAAGTATCATAATAATACTTCCTTCGCTACACTAGAAAGGTGCCATTTAGAGGAGATGTACTGAAATTTCCATAATTTTGATATAGCTAAGCTATTATGAGGGGTACGCTGGTTCATTAGTCCGGGTTTCTGACTCCAGAATGACTATTGTTTTTATATTGACGGTCGTATTTTGGAGTCAGGGCTCATTGCAATCAAAAAGTCGGAGTAGACTGCACGCTTCTGATCGGGCAGTTTGCTGTCAGATTTAGACAGTAAATAACAACATAACGAAATCAAATAGTGTCATTACGACATTCATGAATAATTTAGCCTTTTTTTAAAAGTGAATTTAACGTTTAAACGCTGAAAACCCGCTAAAAAGGGTGACGTCATCAATGGCGGAGAGTTTGCGACTGGAGAAGGCAAAAGGGAATTCAGGGAAAGAATAATGTTTACTGGCCGATAGTCCATATCAGGCACTGGTAGGTAGCGAAATTATCCATGAACGCTATTATGACCGTTTAGGTACGATTTGAGTAGGTTATATTGTTATTTCATTGTCTAAATCGGACCACATACTGCCCGCCCGCTTCTGAGCGGGCAGCCAACTCCGGCTTTTTGATTGCAATGAACCCTGACTCCAAAATAAGGCCGTCAGAATAAAAAATAGTACTTTTGGAGTCAGAAACCCGGTCTAGCTGGTTCATCGGAGGGGATACCACTGCATCTTAAAGGAGAAGAAAAGGACAGAACCTAGTAAATACAGTACAGGCGTGGTAAATTTTCCTTTCTAACGGTACCAAAACCATTTCTGTACATTTTTCCCTCGCCAAACTGTGCTATAAGAAATTTAACAAGCTTTATCAAAGAACGTCTAATTGACTTGGCGGCCATCTTTAAAGCAAAGCGTAGCCATATGTCCCGATCGGCCAATCAGCATACGTTAGCTCACTGCACTAGCGTCAATCTAAAATTAGAAGTTACCCTAGTCCTAAAGTCCAGATTTAACCTCTTAGGCCAATGGTCGAAATTTTTATCAGAAGTATCCATTGGAATGGGGTTGGAGAGTTCACATTGAAGGTCAATTGATCATGTGACGTTTAAGTATTCGACAAAACAACAACTTCATAGAATTTTACCTGGCATTTGCTCGTATATACGTGCTTTCCTATTACTCCCTTACACTTAGCTAGAGCTATCGTTACATCGCACATTTAAACACTAGCAGCTATTGGAAACGCCGCGTGGAGCCTATCACAGTGGCCAGTTCAAAGTGAACTGGCAAGAACGTGAAAGGCGAAAACGCGAGAACGCGAAATAGCACAAATCAGCCACCATAGTTTAGATATCGTTTAAGTGTTTGTTTTTTCTGAAGAAGAAAGCTATCGTTTGCGGAATACACGGATATATGGAAGCCGGATACAGACATTTTATTCTCGAGCTTCGCGACCCCGCCAGACTCTCCAAAGCAATCGATCCGCGACTTTCTCTACCCCGCCAAACTCACAAAATACGCCAACTACGCTGATCAAAATATTATTTTTTTAGAAACATTTCATTGGCGTCCGCTATCTTGGCGAGGCTTGTGGGCGGGGGCGGGGGGGGGGGGGGTCGTGATTCTATATGGTTCGCGACTTTCCCTACCTTGGCGGGGTCGCGAAGGGCGCTAAAAATATTTTTTTTGCAATCCTGAATGGGGACCTTCGTCTGCTTGGCAGGGTCACGAAAGTTGCTAACCACGCGAAGGTCGCCAAACTAGTGAATTCATGTGGAAGAATAAGTTTCCTGAGTTTTTGATATGTTGTGTTGACTAGATGTATAACAAAGGTTTGACGTGATTCGCGACCCTCGCGACCCTCAACCCGCGCGCCATTCGCGACCCCGCGAAGGTCGTTATTCGGGATTGGAAAAATAGTATCTTTTCTTTAGCGTATTTCGTGACCTTGGCGTGTCCCGTAATCCAGCCAAGATCGACAAAGTCGCGAATGAAATAGAATCGCACCCTCCCCGCCAGCCTCGCCAAGACAGCGAAAGACGCCAAAGAATTTTTTTTTATTAAATTGATTATGGTGGTTGGCGTGTTTGGCGGGGTAGAGAAAGTCGCGACTCAATTGCTTTGACAATAATATTTCACCTATTTTCGCAACAGCAGCCCCTGGTGTTATACGAATTAATCGTCATTTTGGAGAAAAATGTTAAAGTTACAAACAAAAAACATAACATTTTAACATTTTTCTGAATACATTCATCACGCCTCGATAATATACAGTGGAATTTATACGAAAAAAACGCGTTTTAGAAAAAAGTATTACATTAGGGCTCATTTTGAAGGCAAATCTGTAGAAATCAAGATATATATGTCATTTTGGAGAAAAATGTTTAAGTCACAATTAAATCAAATATCATTTTTATAATTTATACGAAAAAAACGCGTTTTAGAAAAAAGTATTACATTAGGGCTCATTTTGAAGCCAAATCTATAGAAATCAAGATATGAGCCCTAATGTAATAAACGTCATTTTGTAGAAAAATGTTGAAGTCACAATTAAATAAAATATCATTTTTCTGAATACATTCATCACGCCTCGATGATATACAGCAGAATTTTTACGAAAAAACACGTTTTAGAAAAAGTTGTTACATTAGAGCACGATTTGAAGAGAAGAATATGGTGAAAACGGAGATTTGATTCCTAATGTAATAAACGTCATTTTGGAGAAAAATGTTAAAGTCACAATTAAATAAAATATCATTTTTCTGAATACATTCATCACGCCTCGATGATATACAGCGGAATTGTTACGAAAAAACACGTTTTAGAAAAAGTTTTTACATTAGGGCATGTTTTGAAGGCAAATCTATAGAAATCAGGATATGAGCCCTAATGTAATAAACGTCATTTTGTAGAAAAATGTTAAAGTCACAATTAAATAAAATATCATTTTTCTGAATACATTCATCACGCCTCGATAATATGCAGTGGAATTTTAAAGAAAAAACACGTTTTAGAAAAAAGTTGTTACATTAGAGCACGATTTGAAGGGAAGAATATGGTGAAAACGGAGATTTGATTCCTAAGGTAATAAACGTCATTTTGGAGAAAAATGTTAAAGTCACAATTAAATAAAATATCATTTTTCTGAATACATTCATCACGCATCGATGATATCCAGTGGAATTTTAAAGAAAAAACACGTTTTAGAAAAAGTTGTTACATTAGGGCACGTTTTGAAGGCAAATATATAGAAATCAAGATATGAGCCCTAATGTAATAAACGTCATTTTGTAGAAAAATGTTGAAGTCACAATTAAATAAAATATCATTTTTCTGAATACATTCATCACCCCTCGATAATATCCAGTGGAATTTTTAAGAAAAAACACGTTTTAGAAAAATTTATTACATTAGGGCATGTTTTGAAGGCAAGAATATGGTGAAAACGGAGATTTGATTCCTAATGTAATAAACGTCATTTTGGAGAAAAATGCTAAAGTCACAATTAAATAAAATATATTTTTTCTGAATACATTCATCAACTCTCGATGATATACAGTGGAATTTTCAAGAAAAAAGACGTTTTAGAAAAAGTTATTACATTAGGGCATGTTTTGAAGGCAAGAATATGGTGAAAACGGAGATTTGATTCCTAATGTAATAAACGTCATTTTGTAGAAAAATGTTAAAGTCACAATTAAATAAAATATAATTTTTCTGAATACATTCATCACGCCTCGATGATATACAGTGGAATTTTCAAGAAAAAAGACGTTTTAGAAAAAGTTATTACATTAGGGCATGTTTTGAAGGCAAGAATATGGTGAAAACTGAGATTTGATTCCTAATGTAATAAACGTCATTTTGTAGAAAAATGTTAAAGTCACAATTAAATAAAATATAATTTTTCTGAATACATTCATCACGCCTCGATGATATACAGTGGAATTTTCAAGAAAAAAGACGTTTTAGAAAAAGTTATTACATTAGGGCATGTTTTGAAGGCAAGAATATGGTGAAAACGGAGATTTGATTCCTAATGTAATAAACATCATTTTGTAGAAAAATGTTAAAGTCACAATTAAATAAAATATCTTTTTTCTGAATACATTCATCACGCCTCGATAATATACAGTGGAATTTTAAGGAAAAAAGACGTTTTAAAAAAGTTATTACATTAGGGCATTTTATTACATTAGTGGTTGTTACAAAGCATGAATTTTTCGGCAGTAATTGTCAGATGTTCTTTTCAATGAACATCTCGACTTAAGTCAGATTGGTTAGATTTCTGCATATTCGATTGGGATATGCCTATGGTACGAGTTTTAGGTACGATATTCTCGCGAACTCGATATCCATATTGTAGTCTGTGTTTTAAAATAAAATATAGCCTATATATTTTGGGGAAAACTAAAACATTCAAACGACACGCCGAGCAAGTCATTTAGAGTCAAACTCAAAACAAAGAATGGTGTATCTGGTTTTGTACTAAAGCTGAAAGTCATTTGAGTACCAGAAGTCGTTTCATAAGTTCTCATAAACGAACATAAAAGTATGCCCAGAACGCAATTTAAGGTGTTCGTCCATTGATAAATCCGACATATCGTTGAAACTGAATCAGCTCATTGTTCATAATTTTATCCACAAGTACAAAATAAGAGCTTTCCGCTGATACCAATCTTGGGAATATAAATGTACATCTGGTTGATTTCACTCGTAATTAGCACAGATTTTCGACTCGTACGGGCTACTGGCTTTGTCGATATTCCTTTTTATTTCAACGTCAATCCTTAGTTTTTCAAAGTCTCACGTTTTGTGAGAACGATCATCAGTGTTTTTAGTATCAAAATCGCGTGGTGTTACATGATGACTTATTTTCACACAAGGGGAATTTTAAGAAATCATATATCACTTGAGTTACCTTTGAACTAATAGATTGACGGTGAAATAAAAACAAAGTAATGCTATAGTAACTCCTGCAAACCGAAAGTAAGTGACAAAATTCAAATTGCCTGGATGTAGGAGTGCCATTTAGATTGTTGTTGCTTATCAAACAACCTTAACTCTCCAAGATTTCTATCAGCTGAAAGATATTACTTTGTACTTCTTGATAAAAAATAACGGCAATTGGCTAATTCTGTTCCAATGAAAGTTTCAGAGAGAACGACCCGTATTTATAGTTTAGGAGGAAGGTGAATTAGTTGCGGTAGGTTTTGCCATGTTCACACATTACTGACAACCAATCTAATATACCTTTTACTTCCAAACCCATAGCAAGTTCCTGAAAATCTTCCCATTTTATCTTTTTATTCTTAGCATACTAAGTAAGGTTAAATGTGACACGACGGAGAGGGATAGGTCAAAGAGAAACGCATTATGTCTATCACAGATACATAGGCTGAGCACCAATGGTCTCCGGGCGGGATTGGCATTGAAGTACAAAGTAATTAGTGTGTAGTGGAGGTAAATTTTGTAGTGAAATTATTTAGTCAAATGTCCCTCATGTGAGCAATTTTCTCGAAATATTTCCCGACAGTCTAGCAATATGGCTATGCAGTAGGCACGTTGTGTTTGTATGTGTTGTCCATGTCCCTATTTACAATTTACCAATGTAAACTTACCTCATATTAATCTCGAAAATGTACGTATACATCCCGGTTAAATGAATTCTTAGTAACTTAAAATTTGTCAAATGAGTAATCTGTTTGTGAGGGTGTGTGAATTGGTTATGAAATGGAATACAGACTGGAGTCTGGCCAATTGAAAGAAGACGATGTCACACAGTGCCAATAAGAAACCAGCATATTTTCTATCGGAAGAAAGGTTGCTTTATTACCTAGGTAATGAAGAAATTTTATCTTTCCTGTGTAGAGCTACTTATTTTCTTGATGTATTGGATACGCCAGTCTATCCCGGGGCCGAATAATGTATCTGATATCACGGTATGTCTAAGGGGGTCGGCTGCCAGTCAAACGTTTCTCTATGTTAACATGGCCAGGAATCTCTTTAATATCGGCACTGGTATAGCTCGACACCATCTCATACTCGTTGGGACTAGGTGGTTTAGACGGTACATCGATACTCTCGGCTGTACGGCTTTTATGTTTACATACAGTTAGCACGATGACAGCAATTGGACATTGTACATGTATGTAATAAAATAGACTGACGAAATGTTTGACAGTTTTCACAATAATTTTAAACGCCGGCTTAGAAAACATAGTACTTGTATACATCATCTGAGATCGAATCTAAAGCGATAACAATATTGTCCGTCGGAGATAAATAGTTGTGGGAACTGATCAAAACATTACTCGACATATATTATGACACTTAACACAGGAAAGCACAAAAAATCTGTCCAATTAATCATGAATAATGACACCCAACTCGAAATTAGAACCCTATGTCAAATTTAGTCTGCTTCTATACTTGCGATTTATTGTAATAGACGGACAATAGTAAAAGTCAAATCTATATGAGGAAAAGTTGGTGTATCCAAACGTTAACTATCAATTTGTATGAATTATAGTCGTTTGTTTTATTTTCCATTGAGGCAATGAATTTATGACTCTGAAGATTTGTAAACCTAACAGCTTAAATTATTTGCGTTCGCAGGTGAATTCACTAGTCGATACATACAACTGACTGGAAATGGTGGCCATGTTGGTCGGGGGTTGTCTGTTCTTCGAAGAGGGGAATAAGATTTCATCATTAAGTCGGGGAGCGGTTTCTGTTTGGTTCGCCCGTGTCCTGTGCTAAAAACGTCTGCTACAATATTTTGGTACATGACACATCATCTAGCCATAAGCTTCATGTATCAGAGGAAGAAAATTTATAATCCATGAAATAATTACAGAGTAACTGTTTTGGTCGCTGCAAATATCAAGACCCCAATTTAGTTTTAGTACAGGACACACTATCTACTCATAAGCCAGTTATAACTGAAAAAAATCAAAATCCATCCAATAGTTCTGGGGTTACTGAATGCCAAAAGGCTAGGCGACTGTTTTGGTCGTCACAAATAGCAGGATCCCAATTTAATTTTGGTACAGGATAGACTATCTACTCATAAGCTAGTTACATCTGAAATTTTTTTTTAAATCCATTCAATAATCCCAGAGTTATTAAATGCCAAACGGCTGGGTGGCTGTTTTAGTCGCCAACAATATTGAGACTCCAATTTAAGTTTGGTACGCGACACACCGTCTATCCATAAGCTACATATATCAGAAGAAGAAAAAATAAATTCAGGCAATAGGTTTTAAGTTATGGGGCGGACATGAATCCGGGACGGACGGACAGACCGATGGACGGACAACGGTATACCAATATACACCCGTTTTAAGATTGATTGATTGTTTGGTATTTTACGCCGCGCTCAAGATTATTTCACTTATATGGCGGCGTTGCTAGTTTTATTGTGGGAGGAAACCGAGCTCTATGCACGGAGAAAACCCACGACCTTCCGCTGGTAACTGGCACTCATCCCACATAGGTCGTTCGAGTGAAAACCCAGTCAGAAATTTTTTCCAATTTTTTTGGACTGAAAGGAATTTAAAATCTGAAAAGTCACCTGCCGAAAACTTGAGTTTTATTACGTCCTTCTTTTACATAGATTATTTGGCGAACCAAGGTGCAACAGTTGGAAAATAGGATGTCCCGGCATAATTGTGCTCTTCTGTTTATATTGGACCAGATGTTTCTGGAAACTATACCGCATTGGGAGTGGATCAACATAACAAAACATTCAATAATTGCCCAGATCCAACAGGTCCTATATGGCCTAGCGTCTTAATTATGTCAAATCACTGGTTCTGGTCCTTTAATCTTGAGCAAGTGGACAAAACAATGCTGATCCAACCACTTGTCATTGCATTGACCCCACATCAGTGGTTCAGTTTGCAATATTTAACCCGACACATCAAAGACGTTGGTTAATCTGAAAATTCCTTTGCATATGATATTTCAACAAAGATTTTAAAAATATTTTGCTGTAACAAAACTTTCCAACGAAAGTTCACCCGTTGATAGTCATAAATGTCAGATAAAGTGTGCTAATTTTGTTATGTGTTAATACATTTCGAATTAATCGAGTTATTCAATGTCAAGCTTTTATGACGTAAATGAGAGGCATAATCATGATCTATGCAATTTGTCTAACCAACAGATTAAAAAACAAACAATTCAGCTGCTATATAAGTGTTTGGTCAGCTGCTATAAGTTGTTTGATCCCCCCTGAGACGGGAGTGCCTATCAATTACACATCATTGATCTTCAGCTGATGATATTGGGGATGGGAAGACTGACAGGCGAGTGTAAAAAATCGAAAACGATGTGATTGTCAATTTTCTAATCAAACTAGTTTAACAAATTATCTCTCAGGTGAGCAATTATCAGTAAATACGAATTGTTATCCTAGTGATAAGGCTTAAAACAAATGGATGTAGAGCATATCATAAAACGTACATAATAGCTTAACAAATCCCAGAAACTCCAGACATACTATACAAGCTATGGAGAGATACATGGATTCTTGATTGGGGTTTACTTTGGCCAATTTAGTTGACAAAGTGACTTGAATAAACCAAATTATCGTAAACATTGCTGTTATTCTCCTGGACTATATAGAGTCACGCGACTTTAATTTGCCGGCCAACCGCAATACTCAGAACTTTTTAATTACAGAGCCGCTAAATACCGATGGGAATTGATGGAATAGAATGGTTGGCCAATTTTTAGCATTTTATGGCACGCTCAGTATTATATGGCGGCCAGGTCGAACTTACTGGGAAAAGAATCCGAATGGAAATCCCGACTTGCCGTAGATACCTAAAACTATATCAGACGAATGGATAAGAAACAATGAAGAATTCAACTTGAAGACATCCACATTCTTTAAATCATTTTAAGAGAACTACAAAACACTGACATTACAAAGCTTTCAGAATGCAGTTTTGAAAATAGCAATGCAATATCGATGCAAATTTGTGAGTTTTCGTTGTGTTGAACCTCTAATTGTCGGGCTATTTCATCGAACGCTGTATGTGTGATGAAGCCAAATTTAGGTCATTATCTAGGTCAACTAATCGCTTTGTTTATCACAGAAAATGCACCACAATCCCACTAATAAGTATATAATAAATAGAATATTTGGTGTTTTATCGGAAAATATAAATGTCGTTTACCGATAAAACAGCAAATATCCTCTATATACACTTGTGTCCAAAAGAAACGATACCACGTGTTTGCAACGACATAAAATAAGAACTAAACAATGAAGAAGTTTTGTTTTGTTTGTTATTCTTGTGAGGAACCTTTTCACAACCTCTGAACTAAAATTCATTTCAATCAAACCAGTACATATGCAATATCCAAATACATTACCTGGTTTGCCTGGTGAAAGACCATGATCACACAGCTGTAAAGTCCTTAGTCTAGACGCATTGTTATGCTCGGACGTCCATATCAACTACTCTGTCTGGACAGACTCTAATCATGCAGGTGTAACTGACCTTAGCCTAAAAACTATTATAACCCTCCTGTGGGGGTCCACAGACAGACGTTAACTAACATGAATGATTTAGACCATTAATTAAGACCAAGTCTTTTAACCTTAATGTAATCTTGGACTGAAAATTTGTGTTCTTTATTCTTATAAAAATTGGTGCTCTTTATTGTTTGTTTATTTTTCTTGTTTGTTTTCTATCCAACCTAATCAGATTATATTTACAATCAAAGATACATAAGAAATCGGTATTAGGTTACCTCTTCTCAAATTAACAGACTTTATAATCGTCCTGACAACCAGCCTTTTGTATAACAACATGAGCCTGAGCCAACCATAACAACATGAGCCTGATATAGTACGGAAAAGCATTCCAGGCCCATATAGCCATGTTCAGTAACTTCTTATGTACATACGTTTATTACTTAATATCTCTCTACACTATACCTGTTTTCAATTGTTCTAAATGTACTCATTTATTATCTTTTATGACAAATTTACTAAAATATCACTGTCGGGAACCCACGAGACTGTCATTTAGCCTATATTACCATAAAAAATATGGCTAATAATGTAAACACACACAATCAGCAGGATGTTCCAACTTCAGACCAAATCTTATTACTTCCGTTTGCCTCCCAAGAAAAAATTCCATCATATCATAACAATTCAGTGCCATCCCACACACACTTCAACCTTGACGAGCTTCAGAATATCTGCTTCAATCCACTTGAGCTCAATGATGTCGAAAAAACTTCTACTCCAACTGACGATAACTGTTATGAAATATCTCACTGGTCTGATATAAATTCGCACCAATCAAACTACTACACTGAATCTTCATTTAACTCTGATCATAGTCTATCCTCCAATAAACAAAACGCATTATCTTTTCTCCATCTGAACGCTAGAAGCTTATCTAAACATTTTACTGAAATTACAGGATTCATTCAAAATCTCAACTACCCCTTTTCTGTTCTAGGATTTTCTGAAAGTTGGTCAAATCCACTGACTGAAACTCTACTCGATATTCCTGGTTACAGGTCATATTTCTCATCCAGGCATTCTAGACGTGGTGGTGGGCTGGCTCTATACGTCAATGATTACATCGACAACTGTAAGGTCAGGGACGACTTGTCTTTTATTGACATCAATGGGGAATGTGAATGTCTTTTCATTGAATTCGATTTTCAATCAGTCAGTTACCTTGTCGGTGTCGTTTATCGTCCTCCAGGAAAGAGTGTCAATGAATTTAACAAAATATTCTCTTCCAAAATACTTAATCACATATCGGGTAACAAACAATGCATAATAATGGGAGATTATAATATAGACCTGCTCAAAACTGACACACATGCCCCTTCTAAAGAATTTCTCGAATCCTTCAAATCTAATTTTTTCTATCCGAAAATCACTAAACCTACTCGTGTTCAAGCTCGTACAGCAACACTCATAGACAACATATTTACTAACATACATGAATCAACACTCCGCTCTGGTATTCTGTTGACTGACATTACCGACCATTTTCCCATATTCCACTTAATTAAAACTTCTACTCATTTACCACCGTCTCGGAAAAATATATCGTTTCGCAGATATAACGATGAACAAAAACAAAAATTTGTAACCGATATAGCTGAATGTGACTGGAGTGATGTTTTCAACGAAACTGCTGACGTGTCTGCTGCACTACAATTATTCAACGAACATATCTGTGCAATACACAATGAGTGTTTTCCTCTCATAGAAATCACACAAAATAAAGTAAAAATTATCAAACCCTGGATTACGTCATCGATTCTTATTTCAATTCACGAGAAAAATCGGCTGTATCGGATCCAACTTAGTAGCACAGATGATACGGATAGGTCCAAATACAGACACTACCGAAATAAACTCAACAATTTGATACGTACAGCAAAGAAGCACTATTTTGAAGTAAAATTCAATGAATATAATCAGGACATAAAAAATACATGGAAAATAATAAACAAATTACTTAACCGCAAAAAAGATACGAATCTTCCGTCTTGTTTTAGCATAAATGGATCTGATACAGTCGATCCACAAACAATAGCTAATGGATTTAACAATTATTTTAGTTCAGTTTCCGAAAAACTCGACGCAGCAATCCCAACTAATACTCAGAATCCCATTGATTACTTAGGCCCCTCTATCGAAAACAAATTTATATTTTCAACCGTTTCTCCAAACGATGTTAAGACAGTTATACAAAATCTAAAATCATCATCACCAGGCCTTGATGGCATCAGACCTAGTCTCCTTAAACTCGTTGCTGGCCCAATATCAAACCCCCTGAGTCATATAATCAATTTATCTTTCAAAACTGGGATATTCCCTACATGCTTAAAATCTGCGAGAATCAGCCCAATCTTTAAATCTGGTGATAAAAATATAGTTGAGAATTACCGACCAATTTCTGTTTTAACATGTATTAGTAAAGTTTTTGAAAAAATTGCCACACAGTTGTTTTTGGAACATATTGAAGACAACAATATTATCAGCGACAGTCAGTTTGGCTTCAGAAAAAATCACTCTACCACAGCAGCTGCCTATTCTCTTTATGACTCCTTAATATCTGCTAAAGAAAATCAACAACACAGTGTAGTCACCTTTTTAGATTTATCTAAAGCCTTCGATACCGTGAACCATAAAATATTATCTTTAAAACTAGAGCATTATGGATTCACAGAAATCTCTAATAAGTGGCTCTGCAGCTATTTGTCAAGTCGGACACACTGTGTGACATACAATGGCACACTTTCATCAAGTGCCACGATAACATGTGGTGTCCCACAAGGATCCGTTCTCGGACCACTTCTTTTTCTGATATATATAAACGACATCGACAGGGTCTCAGACATATTGAAATCCATCCTATTTGCAGATGACACCAGTGTTATGTGCTCACATGATGATCTAGCAACAGCCCTTAATATAATGCAAAAAGAATTAGAAAAGCTTCAAAAATGGTTTATTTCTAACAGACTTTCTCTAAATATTACAAAAACCAAATACATGGTTGTAAAAAAAAATATGAAAAAATCAAATGCCCAAATTTACCGTAATAACATGTCAATTTCCGAAACAGAAATAGAGCTAGTCCACCACTACAAATTCCTAGGTCTTACTTTTAATGATAAGCTAAACTGGAAAACCCACATCTCTATCACCTGCAAAAAAGTTGCCAGAAACATTGGTATCCTAAATCACTTCAGACATGTCCTTAACAAAAAGACTTTATATATACTGTATTACTCCTTAATCTACCCCTACTTTCTCTATGGCAATGCCATATGGGGAAATACTTATCAAACACATCTCAACTCACTCTTCATTCTGCAAAAAAAATCTGTCCGAGTAATCACACTTTCCAAAAAAATGGACCATTCCGCACCCCTCTTTGCTAAGCTAAATATACTTACTCTTTCTAATCTAAATGTCTACACCAGTCTTCTTCTATCCCACAAATTCATGTATCACCTACAAGAACTCCCATCCGTATTCAAAAACACATTCACCAAGCAATCGGATATTCATCTTTATCCAACCCGAAATCATAATTCTATTCTCTTAAATTAAAAGGAGCCAAGGAGTGGAACAAACTGCCGATCAACTTAAAACAAACCAACTCCAAATCACTTTTCAAATCCAAAGTTAAATCACTGCTAAATGTTCAAATGACAGTTCCGTAATTCCTGACGATGATATAAATGGTAATAATGTATTGTAAATATTGATTAAAATATTGGTTATATGCTCTTACATCCAATTTATTGTATATGATGTATTCGCCATAAATTAATAACTTAAACTCGAACGGGATAGAACAAGCCCCTTGGGGTTTTATTCCCGCCAGACGAAAAATATAATTTGTATATACCATGTATAATACTTTATCTGGTGAATAAACCAAATCAAATCAAATCAGTACAATCAATATGGCAAGGCTTTATAAATGGGTGGGGTCGAAATATGAACATTTAGCACTGATCACAGAAACAACGGGAAATACCACACGTCTCAAAGTCAAGCCAGTAGCTGGCATGTCCACCGTGAGTATCAATACATGCCAGAACACGCCTTTGGACTGATGACGTTCCCATTCCTCAGGGAGACCTTGTTCAAGTCAAGGACGTTGACTGGAGGCTCTCGGCGCTGTCTGATTTGTCGATCGAGGTGGTCCCATAAGTGTTCGATGGGATTAATGTCCGGTGAACATACCAGCCATGGAAAAACCTGTACGTTGGACGTCGAACTCGCCTGGCCCATAACAATCTGTCGTTCCGGTGCCTAGGCTTCAAGAGCGGTCAGCGGAAGGGATGACGTGGCCGGATACCATACTGCCGCAGTCTGTACACTGTCTGTCTACTACCCAGATGTGACGATCTTCACGAGGCGTTGTTACTCGTGGTCTTCCACACCTAGGTCTGTCTGAAGTCTGACCTGTCTGACTAAACCATCGCATCAACCTGGCGATAGTGATACGTGCACAGCAAAAGCCTGGCTACATCGACTTGTGTCGCTCCCTGTTGGACTAATCCAACGGCTCTCTCTCTCGATGACTGTCAAACGCGGCATGTCTTGTGATCTGTTTGTTGCTGTGATATCAGCGTGTATGCTCAGCCCTTTTAAACAGCAGAACATGCTAAAGAAGGCAACGTCACTTTACATTTTCTCCCGGAAGCGATCAGGTGTTCCCTATAAATTTTGGTTGATGCGCTGTGTTTGGGATCTGCAATACGAATTTGCATGTTTTTATATTACAAAATCAATTCGTAACAAAATGTTGGTATCGTTTCTTTTGGACACTAGTGTATATTTACTGTCAATAATTGTACAATATTACATTACAGCACTTTGGTTTACCGATGCATTGCCTAAAAGCCTATGTACCAAATGAAGGTTAAGAAGCTGCTACACAAAAGCAGCAGATGGTACCTATATTCATCCGACTTTAGCCAACTCCTTTAAATGTGCTTCAAATCTTGTGCAGCGAATGGCGTTGAGAGTTAAGACGATTGAGGCGTACTCTTAAATTTGCACTTGTACTATTAAAAATCATCTGTTAAAAACGCTGCAACATCTGTATTTGATTCTGTGGAATCTGATTGAATTGTAATTAACAATAGCAAAATAACAAAACCTTTCAATATAAGCACCTATCATATTTTGAACGAGGTAATTTTTACTAGAAAATCAATTTTAACTTCAAAGGTTATGTCATTTCCTTCGTGGCGATTACTTCCACCAGTAATTTATGTAGATTTACACCGGCAAATTTCGAAATCAAACCCTCCCTGTATTTCAAAGCATTGTGCTGTGTAATTCCCAGATAACACTTTTAGTAACTATGTAGACATTTTCACTGGTGGCTTAAAGTTCCCGGAGAGTGGAAGAGCCCGAGGAGCGTTTGTCGTCCCAGAGTATAGTTAGAACTTCAGGCTGACTTATGACGTTTCTGTTTAACGCAAGGCCTCGGTCAGATTGGATCAGTCTAGTTCAAACGCCAGAAAGTACCCTCGCCTCAAATCTTAGGATTGTGTCTTCTATAGTAGTAGAAACCGCAAATAATATATAAGTCACGGTAACTTAACGAGACGTGCAATAGTTTTAACACTTGCAATAGATCCGTGCAACACGTTTCCGCCTAAATGGCTTTAAATATACGTGGTCACACAAACACCAATCTAATAGACCCGTTTGTAAACTAGATTTTAATGTGCAGCGGAGGTCAAATTCATTGAGCAATAACGCTATTTGTCGAGGAAATCTGAATTTAGCTCAATATAAACCAATCAACTGAGATAGCATTCTTTAAAGGGACATGAGCTGCCAAAATGTTGATATTTTGACGTTAAAACAGAATGCTGAAATTATTGGCTATTTTTCTCAAGAGGTAGAATTCAGAAGCTTTTTAATGCTTCAAGTCTCGAAAATGTACGATAAATTACTGTTTTAAACTAACTTTGGCTTAGAATGAATGAATGGTCGGCCCGGTTATTTAAATTTTGTTTACTTTCGAACACGTTTTCGGTTCATACAGGCCACATACTGTATGGATTTTTCTCATTCCAACGCCAATCATTTAGTTTTTCGATAGCCTTCAAAGCATCTTACTGTCGTGAAGATCAG
This sequence comes from Lepidochitona cinerea, assembly GCA_963971465.1. Classification (NCBI taxonomy): domain Eukaryota; kingdom Metazoa; phylum Mollusca; class Polyplacophora; order Chitonida; family Tonicellidae; genus Lepidochitona; species Lepidochitona cinerea. Next base: position 24,104,062 of record OZ020551.1, on the reverse strand, counting down.
AAGTTATGAAAAAACTGTGAATTTTGGCAGCTCATGCCCCTTTAACGTTACGAAAAAATGTAATTCATGCCAAAGCCACTAAGGAACTAATGAATAGAATACTGCTTTATCCCACTTAAATTGGCTGCCAATTTCCTGAAATACACAATAACTACCAATCAACCTTTAAAACACAACGTATCGGTGTCTCACAAGGACCCATCTTTTTTATTGAATTTATAAAGAGTGACTGCTAATAACATAACTAATTTTTGACTGTTAACGGTTGGCCACAAATTACCTGTAATGGATGTTGTTATCTTTTGAAATTACCTGGGCAGACTGGAAAGCCTCTTGGCAAAATTAAAACATTGTAATCTTTCATATCTAATTGCAAATGAATATTGGTCAAAATTAGGTGTGTAAACCACCGACAAAACCAATCCTGTACAAGAATCCTTGTCAATGCCAACAGGAAAACAAAACTACCCACAACCCTATGGCATTCAATAACAACTTTGTATAGTCACGGGCCAGGTGGTCGAGACGAGTGTCACTTTAACCTGCAAAAATCCGAACAAACCCGATAATCTGTTGGATGCAATAGTAATGAGTTTTTTTTTTTGATTCTCCTAAATACTATTTGCTAATTGGCATCCTTTCCATTGCGTAATTTTGCTCGTTGCTATGATTATATAATCAATAGCTGTACGTGCCATATCACTGGAGTAGCAGAGGTTTAAGGGTTTAATACCGCCGTAGCGGTGTTTGTTGCGTAACCCGATACCGCTGAACGTTGGTTCGTACCGAGTCAAACCACGAGAATGCGCAGCATTCGAGGGGTTTGACGAGGTGCGAACCAACGTCCAGCGGTATCGGGTTACGCAATAAACACCAAGACGAAGGTATTAAAGTCGATTCTACCCCGATAATTGAGAAAAATGAGGAAAAAGTGACGGACAGATTGGGAACTTTTAACCAATCAACGATAAGCTTTGGTCACGTGCAACGGTGATGCACTACAGACTCGATGTCGTTTGAAAAGTCATCTCTACTTAACATGTATATTTGCACACGGCACGCACATGCAGGAGGGGTAGAATCGGTTACATCTACTGAATAAGAACGATGCACCCATTGCAGATTATTTCTCGGCTACCATAGCAGCCATCCACATTCGTTTTATATTCGCCTTGTTAAGCTGCAAGACTGTTTTCAATCGTCAGAATGGCTCATTAATATATTTGTTACTGGAGAGAGGATGAAACATTTTGTAGTGCTGTAACACACAACAATTGATAACCCAAGGCTAAATATATCAGACAATAACAAATGCGCATTTTATATACATGTATTTCGTATCGCGTTTGATCTATATGCTACATGGTAATCAACATTTCCCTCAGGTGATCGAGGGGTATTTCAGATGTTATATAATTTCTAGCTCTCTGTAGCACACGATTATTCAAAATAGATACTGTTTTATTCCGATTGATAATAATATGGACAAGTAAGGGTCAACTTGGAATTGATAGTCAATTTTTGACGCGATCGTCGTATGTGCAAGAGTAGTAGCCGAGTACTCTCCGAAGCTCGAGGATTTCCTCCGGGCAATGAGCAATAGTACGACACATCGCCTTCCATCGATGGGTCGATGGTGCAAATCCCATTCAGACCAATTTAATTGAAAACAAATTTAGTGGGTATTTCTCTAGGCCGCCATATGTTTAAAAGTTTGTAGGTACGTTCGAGTGCGGAGTTAAACACCAACAAATCAATCTTATGAAGAATTGTAATAAGAAATGTTTGAAACTCTCTTTAAACGTGGGTTCCATACTAATGATAAACAAATTACAAAAATCAGTTACACTTGACGAAGACACCGGCACAGGTGTCGAAATTCCGTGTTGTTCAAAAACAACTGACGACGTGGTGATGGCCCTGTGGTTTAGTGATCATAAATATTATAAACATTCAGCAGAAATAACCAAAGTCCTCAAAGACACATGCTAGCAATGCATTCTGTATTCTTTACATATCATTTACATATCATCACCTTTGAGTCGTCAGTTTTACGAATCTAAGCGTACATTAATGTCCGTGTTCATCTGAAGTCGGAGCGTGGCCTGGCATTAGAAGACCATGGCTCAGGAGCCGTCAAGTGTGCAGGAGATGCTTTGTGGTTGCTGTCCTATAAGTAAAACACATGAGACAGTTTATTATCAGGTTTCCATCGTTGCACAGTTGATCGTTCGTTTAATCCGAAGTCATAATGTTCATACTTCTTTTTTCGTTCTTTTCTTAGTTCCTTTAATAGGTAGATTTTATAAAATTTCGATCTGCCCAATTCCATTATAAATTTCAAGGAGAAAAATCCTTGGGGATTTTTGCTCTGGAACACTTTAGAATTTAGTTTACCAAATTTAGTATTTTAGAGCGTTTTACCATATGTATCACCACACGTTATGGTAATATTCTAAATTACAGACATTAAAGGTAACGTAAATCTCGTTGCCTCTTTTTATTGGACTAACGTGGACTAACTAATTTGGGTTAACTGGTGCCGCTGACAAATCCCACCGGTGCGGGAAATTTGGTAGGTTTTAAGATAAACCCCACTTCATTCACAACCATCCCGCGCCTTCTTTCTTTTTTGTGGCTAACCCGGTGTCTTCTCTTACGAACGGGGACATCGATGGTCCAGTCGGTCAGAGTAATCGTCCCTTAGTCCCACACAGATCTTCCATCGATGCGGCACGGGTTCGAATCACACTCAGACCAAATACAAATTGAAAAATTTCTGAAGGGGGTTTTCAATCGGTCGCCGTATGTGAAAGAGTTGCCAGGTACTCGCCGTAGGTCGGGGGTTTCCTCCGGGCAATGACCCCGGTTTCCTCTCCTAATAATGACGTCATATAAATGATATAATCTTGAGTGTTTGGAAACTCCAGGCAAATAATATTAATCCCTCATCCCGACGATAACCAAATACAGCGAAGCACCTTGGGGAAGCTATGGGTCTATCTTATCACACAGGATCACACATTAGAGGCAGAGGTCAGAAAAATAATTGCCCAATTGAACAAAACGAATATGTACAATCGATATTTTTTTTCGTTTTTGATATAAAACTGCAGCAAAGCTCTAACGGTCGTTTGTTTTATTTCTCAAATAAAATGATTTCATTCCGGGTGGTTGAAGGATATTCAACACGATTAGCCACTTTGTGACTTCTGTAAGTCATGTGTATAGAAATGGAAATTGTCTATACTGTGTTTCAGTCTTTTATCAGCCGTGTTGCCCATTGCTTTTACCTTCCTCTATTTGTTTCTTTTTAATTGGTATTTTACTTTTTATGTAACGTTATTGATTTAATACGATGCAGGGTTAATAATAGACCTGCAACCCATTTCTCCCATAGTTTACAGTACGTAGTAAAACTCCATTGCTCGTTGGTTTTATTCAACAAACAATGTTTTTTATTGCCATCGGATGCATCAGACCCTGCATAAATAGACCAGTTTAATAGAACAAGTGTTAAACTGTTATTTAAATTTCAAAAATTCCTTTAAATTTATTAAAACTTAAAATTTGACTGTACATTCTTACAAAAAGACACCAACAAATTTCCTAATGCGATCTTGGTAGTTGAGATTCGGTAGCATTTTACATGTGTATTCAGGTAATCATCATCCAATTTCGGATAGTAAAAGTAATAAGATAACACATATTATACTATATTACTAGATTTGTCTTTATGCAATCGCCTAGGTCACCAGTCACTGCACTAGCGTAAGAGAAATTGGCAGCTCTGAAAGTCTGCCATTTAAACCTAGATTAATTTCTATCATTTCGAGTCGCTAATAATGAAAGACAAACCCTCTAATTACTCTGAAATGTATGCTGGCTAGTGAATCAACCTTTTGGGAAGACGTGACAGGCTGCATTTGGTGTCTACGCGACTTATGGGGGTCGTGGTAGAATTTTCAAAAAAAGGTAGTCTTACCGCTGACATTGCAGGTTATAACCATACAAGATACGATAAGCTCGCAAGGGAAGTAATTTACCAATACTTCTTCCTGTCAATTTAAAAATGTCAATGGCGCGGTCCACTGACGATCAAACCACAAGCTTGTCTGGCAGATTCATTTTAATAGGCAGTGCATAAAAAACAATACATCAACTTGGGACAGCGTCGTGTTAAGTTTAAGGGTTTAATACCGCCGTAGCGATGTTTGTTGCGTCACCCGATACCGCTGAAAGGCGTGCTATGGCTATAGAGCCATGACTCCTTTTGGCACATTCAAATTAATTTATCTCCATTAAGTTATACTATAGAGATAAAAACGCTAAGTGGAGGCATGTAAAATGAATCTGCCAGACATTTATAATCCGAACCAAAATATATGTCAACCAACTCAGTTTAACTCAGGTAATTAACCCTTTTTAAGTAAAATGTTGTGTTGCAGAAAAGCTGCAATAAGCTGCTGTATTTGGCATGTTGGGTTTTACTTCATAATCTGTTGTAGCTGAAGACACAAATAATTGCAATTTGACCAGATGTCATGGTCATCTTCATGGCGAAAAACATGGGACATTTACATACCTCCACTTAGCGTTTTTATCTCTATAGTATAACTTAATGGAGATAAATTAATTTGAATGTGCCAAAAGTAGCCATGGCTCTATAGCCATAGCACGCCTTACAATGTGAAAGCTTTTTCTGAATACAAACATGATAATCCAAGAATTTATCGGTTACCATCTGTTTAAATGAATGGTAGGTATAACAGTATTATCTTTATTTTAGGGAGTACACTTTCATTTTTCCCACCAGGACGCATTTAGCGTTGGCGATTGGTGTTATTTTCAAAAATACAACACCAGACTTATTGCTCTGATTACATTACAATTCTACAAGTTCCTGGCCAAAGCGAAAGAATTAACTGATGTGGTCAACCAGTCCCAAAAGCATTCACTTACTTCGTTAGAAAAGTTGAGGGAGATATTGAGGGAACATTCGAGGACCAATACATAAAACATAATATTAATTGGCTACAGCTGTGCCTTACTTACTACCTGAAAGGTTATGCAGATCTAGTTTACCACTCACCAGAACGAATTGACGCTAATGTTAAACCGGGCTATGTGTCTACTGTCTTTCACTGGTCAATAAATATACAATACCTGACAGTCTTTCGTTAGTGGGAAGAATTCGTTATAGTGAGTGAGTGATTGGGGTTTTACGTCCTGCTCAACAGTATTTCGGTTATATGAAGACGTTGTCTCCTTGTGACAGGGCGGATTTCCACCGCTCTTTTAAGTGCTGTCTCACCGAGACGACTTGCCGAAGACAACCAGCAAGTCCCCTCACCCAGTCACAGTATACTGACACCGGGCCAACCAGTCGCTGCTCTAACTCCTATTGCTGAGCGCCAAGCGAAGCAGTAACAGCTACCACTGTTAAAGTCTTTGGTCTGACTCGACCCGGGCTTGAACCCGGATCTCCCAGGCCTGAAGCGGACGCTCTACCGACTGAGCTATCGGGGCTGGTGAATTCGTTATAGGGTTTGTTGGGAGGGGGGATAAGAAACTATACGGGATCAGTAAAAGGAATATTGGAGGAGGCGTCTACTTAGGCTCATATCCAAATAAATGTAATTCACCATTTTGTTTGTGTGTAGGTTGGCAAATACCGCAGGATGTTAAAATCAGACCATTGTACGGCTTGCCATAACCGGTCTATTAATCGGATCGGACCAATCGATCCTCCGTTTTGGTGAAACCAGGACCAAAACTGTATTGGGGGTTTGGAGCATTTATTGTCGTAACCCACAAGGTTCCCGTCATCCCACGACACTGGTAAACTGTCGAAGGCCAATATACAGTTCAAAGTTAGTCAAGGGATTGCTTGATCTATGATTATGCCGCACTGCCCGGGTGTTGTTTTTGAATTACAAAACTAATATATGAACTTATTCTCGCCTTAAAGGAATCAATATGGACGGTCTGAACTATTAAAATGTTGGCTCAGGATTTCAGCACTTACAATTTGATTTCTCGACTGTCAAATGAGATAAGATCCCGTTTCTATGATAGCTCTGTAAGCATCAGTCTCGGACTGAACTCAGTTCTGGGATTTATTTATTTGTTGATGGGGAAATTCCTTTAGTGTATACCATGATAAATTCTTAGTTGATAATTTTACCCTATTTTGTTTTTATTTGTTAGAGCATTCTCTGCCTATATTGTGCAGCAAGCGTCAGTATAATAATAAATATAATTCTTTCGGTGTCATCGGCTTAAATTTTTCAATTTTGAACTACCGCGTCAAAACATTTCGTCTTCAAGTTCAGGATTATCAATTTTTAAAGGCATCGTGCTTCATAATTATACTTTCCCCTAATCTATGGTAAATAAACAACAGTCTGAGATAAAATGTAAGCAGAAACCTATGGTTTATGTTACATATTGCCGTGCGAAGAGAAATTGTTTGTTCTGTTTCATCAATATAATAGTATTAAGTTAATAGAATAGTGACACTATTTGGGAATTGCATGGGAAAATGTTTAATACAGCAGTTATAGTGAGTACAATCAGAGATTATTGCAAATTATAGAAGCCAATAGAGGCCATTGATTATGTGCACGAAGAGGTCTCAGAGTAGAAGGGTTTCTCATAAGGACTGGGAACACGAAAGTATATAACCAACATGCGTAAGCCATTAATTGTTAAACAACGTACCTAGAAAAAACTCTATACGGTCTGAGTGGCCAAACCATAAACTGAAGGTAGAAACAGAGACGATGTTTTACCTGGCATTAATTCACTCCTGTGTGGTTTACATAGGAAAAGGAATTCACATGTAGTGTTCATATATCGGATGACTAGGGGGAAAAGCTGTGAAATTAAAACGTAAATAACTGGACCAATTCAAAAGATGTTAATACAAAAAATAACAAACTTTTTCAAACACTTATTTTCACTGTATAAAGTGTGTATGTATAAACAGTGTGTATGTATCACTAAAAAGGAACTAACAGTTACCACTTGAATACTAGTTTAGTAGTAATGAAAACTGCTTCGCCCGATGAAAGAAAGTAAAATAAGCTCTGATGTAATGAGGATGAAAGTTCAAGGGTATCATACTTCCGTTGAGATTTGCTCTGTAAATACTGCTAAATGGAAACCATTACGATCACCTTTGAGAAAACCGTTTAATGGTTTATAAGGATCGTTTGTGATGAGAGTGTTAAGCTCGGACTAAATCCCCGACATAAAACCATGCTCAAGACTGTTCTATTAGAGAATATTTGATATATTTCCTTTGTCATGTGATAGACCAGTCTGAAGAAAGCTGATACGTGTCGTTAATTTGATACCAAGGAAAGATAAACATATAAATATATACTTTAGCTTAGAAATAACAGAATGTTATGAGATACCGTTCACTAAAATCATTACATGATAAAACAAATTTGTTTGACCTTTAAATGGAATAAAAAATGCACACAAAATGCACAAAGTCTAAATGTACACGTACATGGAACAGAAATTTAACAGTACGATATTTGCTTTGTTATTAAAATCCTTCATCGAAATGCGCTTTACAATTTATTTCAGTTCCTGGTTATCGAACAAAGCACACATGGACTGTACGTGTTGTACATATACCCTAGCCTAGCAATAAGTGGTATTAAAGGTTGATGGATGCTGCATATAAATATATAGATAACATTACTTTTGTGTTCTTTTGTAGATTCGCTCACTGTTTACAGACTGTTGTTTTCTCGGTAAGAAGACCGCATTAATGCATTTGTTCTTTTCATCAAAGGAGAAATATAAATGGAAGTTGTAGCTTTGTTACTGCTTCCTTGAGATTGATACTCTCTGTGCCAGACACGATGCTTTCTACAACCATTGGAACTCTTTGATATAATCAAGACGCCTAGTTCACTTACCTGGATGTTTCTGTTTTCCCTCTCGTATACGACGAAGAAACACAGCGAGTGTTTATGTATATAGAGATTCATTCCATATGTTGACGGCGGTAACAGAATGTTGTGAATGAAGAAAACTTGAAAGCTTTGTTCTAGTCTCTTGGCTTTCTATTACAACTATATTAAATCATACGCCATTTGCAAGTCTGTGGAATAATGATGAGCCATAGCTAGACTAAAAGGATTCAAAAACTGTTGGCATTTGATAGTATAGCAGAGAGATAAGTCGGTTGAATGGAAACGTATATATAGCACCTGAACTGTGAGTCTATTCAAGAGCAATTTCTTATTCTCTCGTTTCAAGAACTGCGAACTAAGACTGAGAATGGACCTTAGTTAGGTGTGCAGCACAAAACCGTTGTGGGTGCGCGTGTGGTGCATTTTCGGGCAGAAAACCAAGCAATGGGGAATTAAAACTCTTGAAATGTATATATAGGCGGAAAGTCGACTTACACTCTTTCATCCGAAATTGATCACTTTTTATTTTGGTACTAATCTGAAGGTCAACGGAGAATCACAAAAAAACTTACACTTCTGGTAAAGCCACTTTAATTCAATAATAAGCAGCCCGTTTCAAAGTAGCGATGTTGTAACATAGCAATAAAGCGATTAAGAGTGGAAAACGTGTCACTTAGACGAGTAAAAAATGGTTCATTTTAAAAAGTAACTGTGATATAAGAACGAGCATAAATGATACAACATGCAGTTAATCAAATGTGCCATAAGATGTTCTAAGGCTGGCCAATTGTTATAAAGTCCAATAGAATAATGTTGATGTTTTATCTTTCAAACTAATGCGGTATATTTATGTTGTGTATGGACCTGAATTCTGCTTTGAAGTAAGCGCATCTTTACGAGCCGTTGCAGTAGGTGTATTCTTGCAAGCCCTTCCTACGTATACCCTTAATTGTCCTTCAAGCCGTTGACGTCGTTATGTAGTCGATCTATTACATATAGTTATTCGTATCTATTATTTTTTACACGATGAATAAAGTAAAGCATCCGGTTCTGTTGAATTATTGTTTGGTTTTAACCTATGGTACCACAGTTTTACAGCTTCCAATCTCCATGACAAAAGAACCGGTCCATTATCTCTTAAGGGTTCTAAACTTATAATTCATCTTGTAAGTTTTTTAATGGAAAGAACCATAGGTGAGAGAAGATGCGATGACAAGCACTAATCTTGAAAAAAATGTGATGAAAACTGTAGGAGGAGATGCGATGACAAACACTAATTGTCTGTGTCTTCGTATACTGTCGGAAAAGGGCAGTAACTCTAAAAAATAATCAAACCAGCGTAACCAGAATAGGAGGTGCATATCCTCGCATGATATCCAGCATGTCCATCAAGTTTCGGAAAAAAATTATGAAAACCGTGGGAGGAGATGCCATGACAAGCACAGTTTGCCAATCGTAGATTTCATTATCTAAGCACCTGACTAACATATAAGAAACAAGAAGTGAAACAATTTGGTTTCAAGATATCCGCTTTCTTAAACAGTTATTTTATTTTTATGAACACTAAAACACACGGAAAATCTTTTTGTGTAAAATAGCCATGGACACAAGTTCATTATTGTATTAAAAAGAGATATATCATTTAGACCTTTATACCCTATCATACGTTGTTGTAATAAACTAAACCCATGCTATTTCACGAAGTTGACGACTGACAGGAACTTGGCCTTAGTCAGTAAAATTTTCTGGAACACTTTGTAATACATTGACAATGCTTCCGCATATTCAGCTATGGCATGAATATCGGTAGACTGGGATTGAAACCCATAGGATCATGGGGAAAGAAAGTGAAAATTTTGGTTCTCCAAGAAAAATCTAGGTAGAAGACAGATAAGAGAGTTTAACTCTGACCAGTATATCTTTCAAACACTTCGGTCAAAGGTTGAACCATTTTACTATGAAGTAGATGTTTTCAGAGAAACGGATGTTACCAACAAAATTACTGCCTTAACTAAATATGACATTTGTGCTTGATGAGACATCCATTGTTTTTAAATATGTTAATTTTTTTAAAATTAAAGGAATAACAATCTAAAGTTTTCTCTATAGAAAACGTGACATTTTATACAGAAGGGTCAGTATGTGTATCAGATGAATTACATTTTTCTCCTTATAAAATAGTTGAGATATATAGAAAAAAGACCAACCAATATAAAAATGTATAACTTTAAGTCTATGATATATACGTAACTATTCCAGAAAACTGTTACTGTAGCTCCACAGCAACACATTGAATAACTAATACAGTGGAATTCTTATCAAAGAAATTGATTTTACGGGAACATTCTCAGAATTAAAAAAACTGTTCTTGACGAAATGGTTAGCTTTGAATCCAAATACTGTAATACTTTTGAACCGTAAACAGTTGATTGATCCACCTCAATTTTGTGAAAGTCCTTTTTTCCCCAAACAATGGTCCACGTAACAGATAACATTCCCTTCGCATTCCCAGACAAAGACGCTGTCCATCAGTTCATTCAATAAATACAAATAAGAATGATAAGGTAATGAATTATAAATAAAACTGGTGATAACTCAAACTCGGCTATGTTATCTACTGCAAATGGTCTGTTAATCATTCAGTGTTCACGCCGATTTATCTTTTTGTGTGACGAGGTTGTTGAATATGTGGGAGTAAATTCTCTTCTATGTCCGCAGGTTACTGGCAGCCTTCTAGAATCTTTCCACAGAGTTGGAATGAAACCCGTATCACAATCTGTTGAATTTCAGTGGGTTTTCTTTTACTGCACAACAAACAAATGAGCCGATTTTTCAATAAATCCATATAAAATAATTAGCCAAACTATGTACTATCAAACCCTGGGCAAAGCATTGGACATATTTATTAAATAAGCCACCCTTTACAACATATTACACGTTCACGTGTGTGACCTGTAGTGCATTGCGTGTGTAGTGACTTACATTCATAAAGATTACTAATATGCCATAATAGGTTAAGAAACTGTTCGTTTACCACCCTCTTCTTTTTTGTTCTATTATAAATGTACCTTAAACAGTTTGTTGAACTTGTTATTGGTGAACATATGTTGCATAGTGGATTAATACATTATCAATGTAAACTGTGTAGAGTGCAGACATAGTGCGTGTCTCTTAAAAACTAAATTGTTAGACAAAAAGCCATGGTCCACTCAATAATCATTCGCGCCGATAAATTGGCCGATTACCCAACTATTAAGAACCAAAATCTATATTAGTGGTGGATGTAATGCATATTAAAAGTAGACTATACATTTCATCGCCCAACACAAACCTGTAGAAAAATAATTTCCTTCTTTTAATGTCCATTTTGAACTCACGTAGCTAAATTTCATGGGAAGGTGAGTTCATGTCTTTCCAGAGGGCAAATTAAATAAAGACGCATTTTTATTTTTTTTTTCTGTAATTTTCTCAGGTTTTGACCCAGCGATCGTTTTTTTTCCAAATAAGCGTACAACACTTTTACAGTTGTTATATGCATACTTCATATTCAGAAACGCCTGGTTCCATTTCTTTAAATATAACAATCGATCTGTGTTGCAAATGGCACATATTTCAATGGGGAAAGTTAACCTTTTTTCATTAAAAGTGACATAAGCTGTCTATTATAGCAATGCCATATTTTTCAATCCCACAGTCTAAAAAATGTAAGCTTTTGAAGTTCGTTAAAAACTGAAGGATTCACGATAAGTAAACTGTCAGTGAGTCTATGGCATGTGCAGGTAAAATGCAAACAATATTGAAAACACCCGGAAACACGTTATTTCACCAAGCATATGTTACTTATAAAGTAGCCCATGCAGTATCGAGCCTGGTATCATTCTTTTAATTTGCACTTTTTGACCAAAATACTGCGTTTTTTGTTTTTATTTTGTCGCTGTTGCATCATCAAATAATAGATCTGTCAGTTGGAAACAAACTACGAGCATGAGAATGCGCATAATCGCAGCGAATGACGAGAATTATAATTACTATTTTTTTAAATCAGCTGGCGCTTGACCTAGATTACAGCTAACCGGGCAAATACGGACCACTTTTTGTGTAAGAGACACAAAACAGTATTCCAATAAGTTGGAGACGAGATAAAAAAAAAACCCCAAAAATGTAATTATTGTAATCTAACACCGAAGTTACACTGTCCATTTAGCGAATATTTCAAAGACTAGCAACCATTGGAAACGCCCTGTGAAGCCTATAAAAGTGCTCACTTCAAGGTGAATCGTGAAACTTCGCCATCTTGCCTGATTTCATTAACATGGGACTATTTGTTGAAATTGACTCTACGTTTTCGTTACTTGTTTAGCATTTTCTTTAATTCAAAGTATACATTAACGTTCAACGTGACGTCAGGATTTTACTATTTTTCTGATAGCTTTTAAAAATGTTACCCAAGCTGGGATGTGAAAATATCTGCGCCATGACCGTTAAGGGCGTACGAGGTCTATCCTAGCCACGACTAAAGAAGATCTCGCGAAAATACGATTGGCGATTTGAACAAACAGTAACGACATCTACAACACTTCAATCTATAACATTTCAAGCCAGTCCGTTTTTTATGTATATCATACTGGTTGACTTTCTGTTATGATAGAAAAATATTTACTTAATTCTCAAGACAACATGTTACAAAGAGAGTTTACTTTATTTGACCATTATGCTTTACATGTACGAAATTCCTACTTTAGCTGCTTGTGGAGGCGGTGTCAATGGTACTTTTAACTGTATAAGTTTTTGTTTGCTTCTTTGCTTTGATATCGTATGATTACTAGTTTTGTGTGAAAGACCACAAAAGCAATTTTCTTTCTGGCTTATTATCGCGAATTATTTAGGTAAAACAACTGTCTCAAAAATCTGAACTTTCAAGCAATAAATAAGATATGGTTGGAGGTCATCACAGAACCGTCTTGGGTTTAAGGCTCGGTAAAAAAAAAATGGCAATAATATATTCGCCTGACTTATTAAACCATAATTTGTTTACGTAAAAAGCAACTTCTGCAAACTGAAATGAGTACATTTATGTATTTTTCTTCCGGTTCGCAAAAATTCGTCAGTTGTGCTAATAGCCACGATCCGGATATGACGTTCATCATTTAGAGACCTAAACATACAGGAAATCGGTTTTGCTTTTAAATTCCGGAAATATTTTAGCAGACAAAAACATGTATTCCATCAAGCTCCATCCATTTATTACATAATTTATCTAAATTACATTTAGTGATCTAAAATTAAGGTTAGAGCGGTAGGTACTGTAGGGTTTTCTAAGATACACACTTAATAGCATGTAGTTAATTAGTACAGTTGACAGCTAATAGAAACCATGAATACATACAATAATACTATCCTCATCACAGTTGAAGGAGCTCTAACCCTCTAGAGCCCCAGGGGTCACCTAGGACCCCGAGCCCTTAATGGGTCACTGTTAAAAAGAATGATCTTTTCTATGCTTTTGCCTCCACCAAAACCCAATGTTCCCCCCGCGACCCTATTATAACGTACGTGGATGACAATAGTGAATCTGCACTGAGCACAAGATCTCCCCTTTCACGGCTGCATGTTTATAGCGCGCAACTGGTACTAAGCAGTCTGCTCCTTCGTCCAAGGCAAGTTTTTTTCTTCATAAACCTCATAAAAGTACAGATTGATACTTTCTGGATGCATTTAGACCAATAATACAATATCTTGCACAAGTATTTCTTTGATATGAATTTTCTTGTTTGGTCGGGTCACAGGTGACCCATTGGGGTGAAAATACACTGTTTGGGGGTCAAATATGACCCCTTGGGTATAAAGGACTGCTGCTTACTTTTCTTCTGTTTTTTATTTACATAGTAATCTAACGTTTTTTTTTCTGTCTTCATGCAGTTTGGGTAGTTGGATGACAATATTTTGTATTAAATCTATAATTTTAGTCCATTTGGTGTATTCAAAGAAATTTTTGGTGTATTTTGTATTAGCAGTATGAGTTCGAGGGAAACACGTATACCACTGCTTCATGTAAAACTAAAAGATGTCTTGGAAATGCTCGATAATGGAGATGACAGTTACTTTAAAGATAATAGCGAAAACGATGATGACGATTGTGACAAATATTTAGTAACACAAAATGAGGAAAATTTCTCTAAAGACTCATCAAAGGACGATTCAGAGGGGGAAAAAATATTTTTCGTGAATTCTGGTTTTCAAAAGAAGTTTAGATATTTGATCGCAGTGAGAAATTTACCGTTAGATATACATTAGAAAATTAAGGAATTTGGTTGTAAAAAAATATCGATTGAACCAGCAACTTGTTCGAACAGATTGATTGATTGATTGTTTGGTGTTTTACGCCGCACTCAAGATTATTTCACTTATATGGCGGCGTTGCCAGTTTTATTGTGGGGGGAAACCGGGCTCTATGCCCGGAGGAAACCCACGACCTTCCGTTGGTAACTGGCAACCATCCCACATAGTGTTCGAACAGAAGACATATTGTAATTACGGACAAAATTCAAATAGCCGGGATGCATAAGTACATTTTAGGTTGTTTACTGCTGGTAAAACTTAGCGTACATCCCCAATATCAGTACCAGCGAAAAACGCTTATTTTAATAAATTAACTTAATAAAAATGACCAATATTTATTCTTATTCTGTTCCAGCAATTTTTTTCCTATATTTAGCGCCTCATGCCACTTTAAGTTGAAAGAATTTGAAAGGCAGTAGTTCCACATGTATGAAAACAAATTTTACTGGCAATTTCAGTTTTATAGTGCAAGTTTATATTTTAATCCGTTGTGTTTAACATTTATAACAATCCGTTAAGTGGAAATGTAAAAATATGAATATAATTGTTTACATATATTCTGCATATGTTGTATCTATTATAACCCAACGGGTCACAGATGACCCCTAGTTAAAATGTACTATAAAATAATTTTTTCACAAAAATGTTCTTATATTTTATTTATTGAAGCATTAATGGACACGAATCCCAGAAGTATAATTTTTTCGTAAGCAGTATTCTGTATGCGGGCTCTAGAGGACTAAAAATTCGGAATAATGTCTAGAAGTATTCTTTGGGCGTTTAAAATTTAACTATTTCAACAAAGTTAGATACATGCCCAATAGAAACAGAAGTATGTCTGGTTTCTCAGTCTGTCAAGCGAGCGTATCCTAACAAGTTAAACGGGTGTGGTGAGAACACTCGATGACTTAATCCTTTGTCGCTCGATTAATCACATCCAAAGTCGCATTAAAGTGGTAACAATTAAGGTAAATTATAATATCTAGACGAGACTGGTATCGTTACGAGCTTCCACCGACGGGTATAATTCAGATATTCTACTTTTCAAACGGTAACAAAGCGACAACCATACATGTGCATGGTCATTGCAACAGCGTACGCTAAGTAGTGCTAAACACAGTTGATAAATAATGTAGAATACATGTATATTGTTTTCAGTCCATTAAAATGGTTTTTCATTTAGACAACATATCTTCATGGATTCCGTTATGGAATATAAACATATACTACTTCAAATTAGATACTATTATTTAGTACATATGTTATTAAATAAGCCCTATCTTTAGAAGAAACGTTTCGATTGGATCAAGCGTAAAGACATCTCAGCAAACATTATAAACATCCACGTGTTTGCCTTTAGGTGTCACCCTTGTAACATATTCGATGTTAAGTATATTGATTTTTTGTTTCATTGATATTTTACAGCTTATCAAAAACATCAAAGTATTTTACCTGTATGTGTATAGAAACCTTTCCTTGATTGTGATGCTTATCCATATAGGAGGATTTTTTTTACTCTTCGTCGATATAGTATTACAACAGAATCCTTTGTCCGCTGTGTAAGTTTGAAGTATACGATAAAGACGATAGTTATTAACCAATGCTTTGAACACCTTTAAACGACATAATTGAATTGTATTGTGGTCAAATCTAACACGAGATGTTTACAGAATTGAATGCAAGTGAATTGTTCTGGCTCGCGGAAGAATGGAACACCCCTTTGTTATATAGGTAAATATTGACTCACAGAAAAAAATCCTACTAAATTCTTACTGTACACTAATCCACGGTAGAATCCAATGGTTTACAATACATCAAATGACGGGACACTTCCTAAAATCCTGAATTCCAATGCAGCATTTGATCGTGAATCAATAAAGTAACATGGTAAACATTGTTGCAGTGAAAATGTATTTTATTCCAGTAAAAGATTCATGATTTGAATTACGCAGAGTGTTATACATTTTAGAAAAGAAAATTATTTTACTTAGGTGCAACAATAGCTGCAGGCCAATTCACATACGAAGAATTCTTCAGTTTAACAAAACTCGATTTCAAATGATATTTATTTCACGAACAGTCGATAAACTTCTACTTTAAATTTCAAATCTCTAAGGAGCCCAATGTTTTTTCCCGTCTTTAAAAGCATTTTGCACAAGACTTGGTATTGAGAAAAAGAAAATCAAGAGCTTGTATAATAAGAATCGCACCTTTTAAGTAAAACGATTTGCAGAGAAAGTCGAAAAACGCATGTAAACGGTAAACATGTAAAGGGAAACATTTCCACCTCGGTGAGGATGTTTCCACCGCGGAGAAAAGGTTTCCATATATACCCTGGGTTCCTTTTCCAATAAATCTGTGCGCCGCCAATAATGAAAGTAAGGAAGTTATCAGTTACCAACACAGGGTCGGACGCCCCCTCCTTCGATAAACATGGCACGCCGACATATAACTGAAACAAAGTTGAATACGACGGAACCACCTAACAATGAAACATTTCAGCTGATTTGAATGAGGAATACTATGTGAGAAGGTTGCCGGCTATTTCCTCTGGTCATAGAACCAGATTTTCTGCCAAAACAACATGAACAGTTCAAGCATATTTTTCATTGAAGGTATGCCTGGGGAAGGGGGAGAAGGTCCTTTTCAGATGTAGGTGCTTCTTTCCTCCCAAGGGATGGAGTGGACGCCGTGACCTTCCCTAACCAGGGTATCCCTCTACTGGCTGTAACCAGCCAATTAAAGAGGGGTGATAACCCAGACCCCCCCCCCCCTGCCGCTGCATAAACTTAATTATTATCTACGATATAATTATCATATACATGTTAACACGATCATTTCGAAGAACAGAACTTGCTTGCTTGTGTCACACTTTCAATTTAACCTACACAGAAACTACAAAATCTTGAAAACATATGTGCAATTGGACATGTACCGTGTTCATACTGAATCAAACGATTTCTCTTGCTTCTGATATGTTTTTGAACTTATAGTCAAGTAACGATTGTGATTATAGCTAAAAAAAAGAATCTCTTAAATTTGTGGATAAATTTTAAGTGTACAGGTGTTTTAGATTCAAGTGATTTATAGGATATATCAAATTGTAGGTAAGGTCTTGTAAAAAGGAGGTCTTGTAAAAGGGAGATATGTTTGTGTGAAAATCCCTTCCCAAGTGAAGTACCTTAAAAAGTCATTTATTTAGCGTGAAAAAAGCTCTGCTTTCAGTGTGCCTCATAATTCATTGAATAATTGATGATATTTTGGTGAGATATTGGAAAGTGTTCACAACGTCATCCAGAAAATACTGTAATCTCTCGCGGGGAAGAGGGGCATTTTTTATTATAACTTTAAAATATTTATATAGTATCTTCTTACGACTACTTATTTCATGGCATTAACTTTTGGTTTAGTTATGAGTCCTTTGGGAAAATAAATGAATGAATGTGGCATATGTGTCAGTAAAGTATGATCTTTGTGTGTTTTTTCGCCATTCGTTATATAAAATCTTGGGCAATATAAACTATTAAAAGAGGGAACCTAACTAGGTATTAGTTACCACTAGTTCTGGACCAATATAGCATTTAATTAACCATTCTGGCTCTATTTACATATATTGACTTAAGTACTTTATAAATAAGTCACAGCATAAGGAATTCACGTTTGAGACCAAAATGTATAACCATTAGTTATGATAACTGACGTTAATCGTGCTATCCCCAAAGAACTACAGTTTATTATTTCCTATTACGCCAAAATAAAAATTATCGAGTACAGAAGATCATGAGTGGACGAAAATCTTGATTGATGCGTTAGTTACATTCATTTCAAGTTTGTGACTGTTTTGACTAGAGTGCGCTAGAATCTATTTTTTATAGTTGCTAACTTTTGCTATAAAAATGTGTTATAAGATGAGGAAATTCTCCCCTGGAATATAATGAAATTTATCTGGTTGAAACTAGATATAACGGGCTAGTTTTCAGCTACATTTAAAATAGATGTTGTAAAGGAAAGGGATATTCTCAAAAAATAACAATTTAATTAGCTAGCGTCAGTTAGCAAGTGAGTATTTTCCAGAAAGTGCAATCCCCAAAATAACGAGAATAAAACTCATGCCTTCAGCAATGAGAGCTGTGTTAATTGTGTCCGCTGTAGTATCTACCATTCAACTACCTCTTTTTAGCCCGCCATCATTCTGATGGAGGGCTATTCAAATCGCTTTTCCGTGGTCCGTCCGTTAACTTTGTGCTTGTTACCTTTATTCCAAGAAAACTACCAGTCCAATCTTAGTCAAACTTAACATACAACATCATGTTTTTTCTTTTTTTTTCTTTCTTTTTTTGCTACCTCTAATTTTTGTTTAATATCGTCAGTATTATAGTTATCAAATTCAAACATTCTGTGTTTAACCATGTGAAAATGTTATAATTTTTACTTTTTTACTGTTTGTTTCTATATTGCCCTGATAACGTTAAATGCATATCAGTCCACTTCTAGAAGAATTGTATTTTATCCTGTCTTACATTTTT
Organism: Lepidochitona cinerea; assembly: GCA_963971465.1. NCBI lineage: Eukaryota > Metazoa > Mollusca > Polyplacophora > Chitonida > Tonicellidae > Lepidochitona > Lepidochitona cinerea. The sequence continues at coordinate 24,085,260 of OZ020551.1, read as the reverse complement.
ACTCTATCACTTTGCACTTATGTAGGGAGAGGGACTCGCAAGTTTTAAGAACTTGTTCCCAATCCCATTGAATTTAATGTCAATAAAATAAGTTCAATTCTACATCACCCTATGGTCTAGTTGTGCACCATACATTTTCATCTCATTTGCATATTCAATGTGGCCATCAGGGGGCGATATTGTTTTTTCTTGCTACCTTTATTCCAAAAAAACTACTAGTCCGATTTTCACCAAACTTGGCTGACATTATCTCCATATAGTCTAGTTGTGTATCCTACATTTTCATCTCATTTGCATATTCAGTATGGCCGCCATGGGGCGATGTTGTTTTTCTTTGTTACCTTTATTCCAAGAAAACTACCTGTCCAATCTTAATCAAACTTAACATACATCATCACCCTATGGTCTAGTTGTGCATCGTACATTTTCATGTCAATTGCATAAACAATATGGCCGCCAGGGGGGGGGATGTTTTTTTTTTTGTTACGTTTATTGCAAGAAAACTTTCGCTAGTTACCTTTATTCCCAGAAAACTATCAGTCCAATCTTAATCAAACTCAACATATATCATCACCCTACGATCTAGTTGTGCACCGTACATTTTCATCTCATTTGCATATTTAATATGGCCACCAGGGGGCGATATTGTTTTGTTTTTTTGTTACCTTTATTCCAAGGAAACTACTAGTCCGATTTTCACCAAACTTGGCTGACATTATCTCCATATAGTCTAGTTTATAGGCATCGTCCAGTTTCATCTCATTTGCATATTCAATATGGCCACCAGGGGGCGATGTTGTTTTTCTTTGTTACCTTTATTCCAAGAAAACTACCTGTCCAATCTTAATCAAACTTAATATACATCATCACCCTATGGTCTAGTTGTGCATCGTACATTTTCATGTCATTTACATAATGAATATGGCCGCCAGAGGGAGATGTTTTTTTTCTTTGTAACCTTTATTTCAAGAAAACTATCAGTCCAATCTTAATTAAACTCAACATACATCATCACCTTACGGTCTAGTTGTGCACCGTACATTTTCATCTCAATTGCATATTCAAAATGGCCACCAGGGGGTGATATATTTTTTTTGTTACTTTTTTTCTAAGAAAACTACTAGTCCGACTTTCACCAAACTTGGCTGACATCTCCATATAGTCTAGTTGTGCATCGTACAGTTTCATCTCATTTGCATATTCAATATAGCCACCAGGGGGCGATGTTGTATTTCTTTGTTACCTTTATTCCAAGAAAACTACCTGTTCGATCTTACTCAAACTTAACATACATCATCACCCTATGGTCTAGTTGTGCATCGTACATTTTCATGTCATTTGCATATAAAGTATGGCCGCCAGGGGGCGATGTTGTTTTTCTTTGTTACCTTTATTCCAAGAAAACTACTAGTCCGATTTTCACCAAACTTGGCTCACATTATCTCCATATAGTCTAGTTGTGCATTGAAATTTTCATCTCATTTGCATATTCAATATGGCCGCCAGGGGGCGATGTTTTTCTTTGTTACCTTTGTTCCAAGAAAACTATCAGTCTAATCTTAACCAAACTCAACATACATCACTCTATGGTCTAGTTGTGCACCGTACATTTTCATCTCATTTGCATATTCAATATGGCCGCCAGGAGGGCGATATTTTTTTTTTGTTACTTCTATTCCAAAAAAACTACTGGTCTGATTTTGACCAAACTTGGCCCACATTATCTCCCTATGATTTAGTTGTGCACCTTACATTTTCATCTCATTTGCTTATTAAATATGGCCGCCAGAAAGCAATGTTGTTTTTAACCAAATTTGAAAATGAAACTTATTATCATTGTTCCAAGAAAACTACTGACCTGATCTTAACCAAACATGACACACATCATCCCTCTAAGTTCTAGCTGTGCACCGTACATTATCATATCATTAGCATATTGAAGATGGCTACCATGTTGTTTTCAAGGGGAGCTTACTTTGTAATTTACAATTTAATTTTCCTCAACAATAGTTATCTCCCTGGAATAAGATTTTTTATGTAGGACCCAATTCCTATATCCAGTTATTGCTGTAACAATCTTTAATATGAACAGATGAACGTGGGCGTTAAGATCCTTTAAGGGATCTCTTGTTTAAGAGGTCCGTTGACTGAATGGATAGCATGGCCGACATTTAGTGCTGGCGATATGTGCTCTGGTTCAATTTCCTTTTACAGCGTCACCCAAAATCGGTAGGAAAATGTCTGCCATTTTTTCAAGAAAGTGTCATCCCAGAAATAACGAGAATAAGGACAAATTTCGTCGAAATTTTCTCAAAATGTAAATTTATGATAATCTACCATTTTATATAAAAGATGTATTAATTGAGTTGATTAGCTTTCGGTTAGAGAGTCTTCAAGATATCTCCTAAAGCTCATAGCACTTGAGCTTAATAGGTTTTGTTAGTCAACTTATGGTGTCATTTTGTCTGTCTATTTACTTCGGATTTGGCTAATTCCATCGGTTGATGCTTTGTTTAAGCATATGGTGTAAACTACGTAGGAATTTCCCTCATATTTACAGCTATTTATTTTGCCAATGATTCCTTGAGTAGTGTTTTTTGTATGTTGGTGGACAGTACTTCCGTCTTACTGCTAAATTTCTTTGAAGCTGAAGTATGTGTCTGTATGGCGCTTTTAGTTTTTCAAGGTCCTTCAAACGCTAACCTTCTCTTGACAATCAATTTATTTGTTAAAAAATCCGAATTTTGGCAGAAAATATAATGCTAGCAATAATAACAAAACTCTACGGACAAAGTTGTTCCTGTTAGAAGATTGATTTAACAATGTTCCAATTAATTCAGGGATTTTCAAACCTTGATGCATCTTTTGAGGCAATAACAATAGCTCAATGAATAACCCAGCTTAAAGAGGAACATCAAACGTTAATTTATATCTGTTTTATATGACGAATTCACACCTGGTCAATTGTTACCTACTTTCGGCAGCTATTTACGTCATATATTCAAGTCCTAGTTAAAGGTGCTGTTTATTTTACATAATACACGCAAAATCTGGGGGCTGTTCCTCAAGACATTTAGGAGCCTCCGTGGCTCAGTGGGTAGAGCGTTGGACGCTCAATCCGAACAGCCTTCCATCAATGGATCGTGGGTTCGAATCCCACTCAGTCCCCCAAAAATTATAAATTTTCCGACTAGGTTTTCACTCGAACGACCTATGTGGGATGGTTGCCAGTTACCACCGGAAGGCCGTGGGTTTTCTCTGGGCATAGAACCCGGTTTTCTCCCACAATAAAACTGGCCACGCTGCCATATAAGTGAAATAATCTTGAGCGCGGCGTAAAACACCAAACAATCAATCAAGACATTTACGCTCGATGTAAGTCCAATGTAAGGCCTAACTGTCATGGCAACATATGCCTTCAACATTACGACCAGGCGCAAATTTACGACGAGTGTTCTTTGTGAAATTAGATGGATTTAGTAGAAAAAATGTATATGTCAATGGCGTATGATGGCATGTTTTTCACCGAACCACCATGATATTTACTTTTTATGAACACTAAAGCACACGGACACGGGAAAATCTTCTTACCTAAAAGAACCATGGAGACAAGTTTCTAATTGTATACCCAATAAATTGTTGTAATAAACTAAACCAATGATATGTCATTATGTTGACGATTGACAGGAACTTAGCCTTGATCAGTAGAATTTTCTGGAATGCTTTAGTAATACATGTACATGGGTTACGCATCTTAACTATGGCAAGAACATAGGTAGACCGAGATTGAACCCCATAAATTTTGCCCCCCCCCCCCCCCCCCCCATCCCGGCACAAAAGGACCTATGTAACAAACAATTAACAAACAATATGGTTATAATCTCCATCTCACAACCTACAATTAACAAACAACATGGTTATAAACCCCATCCCATAACCTACGATTAACAAACAGTACGGTTATGACAAAACAGCACAGTTATAACAAACAACCAACGATTAGCAAACAACACGGTTATGAACTCTATCTCACAACCAACGATTAACAAACAACACGGTTATGACAAACAGCACAGTTATAACAAACCAATGGTTATAAACTCTATCTCACAACAATTAGTTATAACAAACAACATGGTTATAAACTCCATCTCACAACCTACAATTAGTTATAACAAACAACATGGTTATAAACTAGTTCTCATAACCTATTACTGTATTAGTCAGACAAATTCAAAGCGGACCTTTGTCATCGTTTGAACATATAGGATAACGAAGCGCTTACAATTCGGTTAGAATTGTAGGTTGGGAGGCAATCCGAATGTTTTTAAAATAGTGATTATTGTACAAAGTTGTCTCGCTCTATCGAATTGCAGACTTGTCCAGTTCGTACTACATTAAGATTCACAGGCTATGGAAGCTATAGTTACTCATTACCAAAATTTCTAGAAAAACCTGTATATAGTTAAGACAAGCAAAACACCGGTCAATGAAATTCTTTTAGGTAACCAAGGACTTTTCTTTGTATATCATTGCTTGACACATTTATAATTGGTCGTTGACTGAGTTCTGTTCACTGGCTCGTCCTATATCGTAAATTATTTAGCTATAGTTATGTAGCTATATTTGTAGGTCATAGGTGTCATATTAGACAAACCTTGGTTATTTTTGGAGGCAGGTAAATGTGTATTTGAAGGCCATAGATGTGTTTTACGTAAATGAATGATACAAATATAATGTAACAACAAAAACAATTTATTCAAGATTTGTGACCGTATGGCAGTATGGTTTTTGCTATAGTCATTGTTGACGTTTTTATGATCTGCGGAGCGTAATGTTTGTTATATCATGTACAACTAAGCTTATTCACATCTACGTATCGTTTTGAAATAAAAATTTAGAAATTTCATCTTATTAAATTTCAAATGTTTGTATGCATGCTCAGACAAGAACAAACATTTGCATCTACAACCTTCAAAATCTTCTGTTGGAGGGGGGCCTGTTAGGTACTCATCCTGTTACTATGAGCTACCGTTTATGACAATATTGTATACATGCTAGAAATAAATGTACTTGTAATATATATATTGGGGCTTTAAATATAATTTATTCCTCAAAATATTTTTTTTTTAAATAATTTTTTTCTCCGGTAGAATTTTGTTTTCTTTTGGAAATTTGCCACTTTTATTCAAACAAAAATTATATATTATTAAACATAAAATTGTTGACCATAAAATAAAAAAGTTGTATAAACATAAAACTTTTATAGAAATACTTTTAAAGGAAGTGAGAAAATACGCTTAAAGGAAGTCCAGAGTGCCAAGTCACAATCAATATGTCGAGTTTCCTTAATGATATAAAGTTTCATATTCTACTGGCCGTGCTGTAATAACTTGTTTCTAAATATTGTAGCTCGATAAAGCATCAAATTTGTAACTAGGTAGGTATTGAATGCATTTTTTTACAGATGTAGTTTGTTTGTTTTTTGTTTTGTTTTTTTTTTTGGGGGGGGGGGGCTTGTTTGAGTGCAGGTAATCTTCCTAGCCACCTGCATGCCATTATATAAGTGAAACAATCTGGAATGTGAAGTAAGGCATCGGTTATTCGTCACCATATAGAGAAATTAATAATTTCCAATGTTGAATTTATGCCAGGTACAATGCAGTCATAAAATTGCCTATATTGTGGAATTATTGGGACTCGAAGCCACGTTCCTTCTGCGGAAAGCATTTGTCGGGATGAACTGGCCTCTTACTTATTATTGAAACGTTTTTGAATATTTGGTCTTCGGGATCAGAACAATAACAAAAGAATCAAATTTTGACTGGGGGAAGAGTTTGATATTATAGGTGTAAGGCTGCCAAAACGTTGGACTCAAACAATGTTTTATATTTTACATATATTTATTGTCGGAAGCCTCGGAATAGGTATAAAGGGAGACATTTCAAGTCGACTCAGACTCGCCGAGTCAAATTGGATACTACTTGTGGGATCGAGACAGACGTCTCTCATTGTCTGCGCTCAAGCAATCTTCCAAAATATCAGAGCAAAACATGCAGCTAATACCCACAGATAGTTGCGATTTTGATGCTTAATCTGTGAAATCAGTGAAAATATAGATCGTTATAGAAACTTTAGCATTGCAAGCATTACCATATATCACAGGCGTACAGCGACAACAGCTGCGGTATATGGTAATGCTTAAAATGTTGGAAATCCTCACTTTAATGTATTAGTTTTTTTAAACAAAGATTTTTTTTATATTCAATAATTTTATATATAATAATATATAATCTTTGTGTGAATAAACTTTAAAAGTAGTAAATTTCGGAAAGAAATTTTTAACAATAATTTTAAAAAAATATTTTTTTTAAATTATTTATATTTATTTAGCTAAATGAATATATATATCGTAAGTATTTATTTCTAGCATGTATACAATATTGTCATAAACGACAGCTCATATTTTACTTATGGAATCGTATTCGGGAGTATAACTGTCACGGTGAAAGGGTTAGTGTTTCAATAATTGCCCGAATAAATATCCCAAATAAAACATAGTGAGTGAGATGCTACATCAGATTCTTCTGTCCATGCGAGCTAGAATTAACCCCCTTCGAGGTGAACCATAACAAATATTGATAACAGTCAAATATATTTATGGAGTGTGGCTTTTGGGGTTAATCTAATAATTATTTGTGCTAATTTAAAAAATAATTTAAAATACAGGAGAACATGTAAAAGATAGTTTTGAATGTTGTTATAAAGCTGATGTGTAAACAATAACAGATGCTGCAAAGCTTTATGTATATGTCTGTGTGTTGTTTAAGTAGCGAGTCTTACCACGAGCTAACTCGCGAATTATCTCTGAGACGTCTATCACTTGCCAGATAACCATGTTAAGCGATAAAGCACATGTAAATAGATTTACTGTTATAGATGGTAATTTTCAGTCTGTGATCTCTACGCCCATTACATTTATGTTTACTAACGAATTTCATTTAGTCGATTGCCCAGTGTTTTAAAAGGATGTTTTTTTGCTGTGGCCCGCCACGAAAGTGCGCTACGTATGTCCGCCTGTTCGTCCAGATTTCTTGTATACGCGATAACTTCGGAACCATAACACCGAGCCATTTAATTTTTATATCGGTATACATTAGACACACCGCGGCCAAAACCTGTAGTAATCCTGTGAACAAGAAAGGATACGCAGCGTTATAATCAGCCCTTTCATTTTAGTATACATAATTATGTATACCAGACAGACCTTGGTCAAGTTTAATTTTTGGGAGTGCCGAACCTATATTTGTACTTCCCAGGGGTCATATGAGAAAAACTTTGGTGATTTGTTTTCAGGCATGTGAACGTGTATATAAAGGTCACAGATGTGTTTATCAGTTTTTTGTAATCTAAGTACGTATAAATGAATAATACAAATAGAATGTAATACTTCAACAACAATTTATAGAAGATTTGTAACCCTTGCGTTCTATGGTCTGTGGAGCCTGTTTCTTATATCATGTACAAACTAAGCTTGTTCAAATCTACCTACTACCGTTTTGAAACTTTTTACGCTATATATATAAATTCCCTCTACTTAAATTTCAAACGTTTACATGCATGCCCAGATAAGCACAGAATTCTGCATCTACAACTTTCAAGATGTTTTGTTGGCAGGGAATCTGTTACGGACTCAACTTGTTAATTTATATTTACTACCTCTATCGACAAACATTGTGTGACGATTTATTTCCCCAAAAGTTACTGCTATTGTCCGTGTTTGGATGAAATCCCCTATGATGATGATGAATTGTACAATTTTGACATAATCCAAAGATTTGTCATTACAAACACATTCATCTTTGTCACTATTCCGATATGTTTTGCCATATAAGTCGTCTAGACTTCATTCGACATTTGTGTTATGTAGATTGCTATTTAATTGAACCAGACTTTGCTGATCTTGATTTTATTACAAGGTGCTCATATTCCAGAGCACCTGCAATTTAAAATAACATCATAAATTCTGATCGACCCCGGCCTTCATCCCATAAAGTTACTTCACAACACCGTCTTAAAAGTACATTCTCCAGTCCAGTGTTGTGAAAAGGCTTGAAATGTCCATTTATTTTTAATATAGTTATTGAATATGACCAACAAATACTAAATTTTCGTCCAGCAAAACATATCGATGACCTTACGACATTTAACTAAGTACTAGTCACATTTATGTTATTATTGTTACATATGGTTCGAAATATGGAATTACTTTTATTTTTGCCTTAACTTTACCTCTAGTTCAATGCAGTAAAGAGAAATAAATGACCTTCTACATTATTGATACCCTGGAATAAAACCAAATAGAACTTCACCGAGTCACTAACTCTATAAACGGGACCATACATTCTACCATGTCATATGATTGATTTACGACGAAATATCTGCTCTAGAATCACGCTTAGCTGAATAGCTAGTGACTTCAAGCAGTAGGAATCAAATATTTGACGCTCGTCACCCATTGTTTCACATACATGTACAGAGGAAGACGGATTGTGTCAGTCAATAGCGGCTTTAACATACCTTGGATAGTCTTCACTTTTATACGGTAAATCGTCTCCCTTTTGAAGCGAATACAAACGACCATCAGCCAGTACAACTTAAAAAAGCTATAAATGACCTTAAATTAATCGAATGCTCAAATTCGTAATGACAGTATTTGTTAATACAAGTTATCTAACCGCATAACGTGTACAATTATTGACATACACAATTTCACTGTCCCATTAGAACTGATTAAGTTTAATTTTTGGGATTACGCTTTTCTTTAAATTGGCATTAGCTGTCAAATTTCACACTTTTTTCATAATTTATGATCGTCGCGACAGTAAGAGTCTTTGAAGGACATCGTAAAACTATATGATTGGCGTTGGAATGGGAAATCCATAAAGTCTAGGGTATATACGAACCGAAAGAGTGTCCGAAAAGTAAACAAAATTTAAATAACCGGGACGACCATTCATTCATTCTAAGCCAAAGTTGGTTCAAAACAATACTTTATCGTACATTATCGAGATTAGAAGCACTAAAAAGCTTCTGAATTATACGGCTTGAGAATTAGCCAACAATTGCATCATTCTGTTTTAACGTCAAAATATTTTGGCAGGTCATGCCACTTTAAAGACGGCAGAAATTCTACTGCCTACTTTGTAGGCCCCTCAGAGACGGCTTCGAGTTTTGGTTTGAGTCACCAAAAATCCCGAGAAGAATTTTTCCATAAAAGTGTAATCCCTAAAATAACGAGAATACTATATCTAATTACGGATAAACGGTAACAAAGAGTGTGTTGTGGGTTTAGCAATCTTAGGGCTGAAAGTGGGTAGTCGGGCTCGAGTTTTGTAGAGGGGGCGGTTAACCTGATAAGTAACAACAATATTATGATGTGGACCAGAGTGCATGGCACCAATCTTAGCAATAACCAAACGGCGAAAAGACATATATGTGGCTTAGTATTGATCTTATAAACCGAAAAAAAATAGACTAAAGCAAGGCCAAAATCAGACGAGCTGTCAGGCTAATTGTTTACCTGAATAGAGGAGTATAAAACTTTTGAAGGACATTTAGAAGTAGGGCAACATAATAACATAAGAGTGGTTTTCTGGGTTACTACTTCTGTGTTTATTATACACGACGTTTCGCTGGATATGCTTCCAGCTTCATCAGGCAATATACAATCATTAATGGTAGTCAACTATATATATATATATGTACATATAAAAGGGTATCAATGGCATCAGTGGGTTAAACATACATAAAGGGTAATAAGAAGATTGGATATGGCTTTAGCAGTGGGGGGTGAGGCAGTGGAGAGGGATGTGATCTTAAGGATAAATGGTTATACTGTATAATGAGAATTGGCTACAAAGAATTATTGTCAAAAGGTTGTGGAATATATATATACGAGGTCCCAGCCTAGTTAATAGTCCAAGCACTGGATATGGCTAGGCCTTGGTCTCTGTTCATTGTAGGTCTGAATCTACGGATTTCTAGGGCTTCCCTGATGACCCGGGGTTTCCAGTGTTTTAGGTTACGGGCAAGAACAGTGGGGGTGTCCCATGCTATGCTGTGGTTGGGGTTGTTTGCAATGTGTTCAGCTATTGCAGATTTTTGAGTTTCTCCTTTGGTGGTAGCAGTTTTGTGTTCTTTGGTACGCACTGAAAGGGGCCGTGATGTCTCTCCTATGTAATCCTCACCACAAGAACAATTAAATTTGTACACAATTCCTTTAGGGTTGTCTTTTCTTTCTCCTGATCTGCCGTTAGCTGATAATAGTGTCTTCAAGGATGGCATGCTGCTAAACATAACTTCTACGGGGGCTTGTTTTTCAATTATACGTTTAATTTGGTGACTTATTTGGCCGATATAAGGGATGATCATCTTTACAGGGGGTGGCTCTCTTGGGGTGTTTACAACTGGAAGCATATCCAGCGAAACGTCGTGTATAATAAACACAGAAGTAGTAACCCAGAAAACCACTCTTATGTTGTTATCAATAGAGGAGTGTTTTAAATTGCATCAATATTTTCTGGGTTTAACCGAGTGAGACTACTGAATATTTCCTGAATTAAGAGGAATTCTCTCTGGTAACAACTTTCCTTAAATATTTAGCACTTGAATTCTCAGTCACCAGAGAGAATGTAATTATCCAGAAGTTAAGCCATATATTCAGGAACCACAATCCGAGCATGGTCTTTTTATTCAAATTTGAAAAAAAAAACATAATTACCCTGTTCCAAAAAACTTCCTTGGTTACATTGAAGTTGGTAAAATAAAAAACTTTATTAGCTCTGACAACAACCTTAGAATTCAATCAAATAAGCCTGATAATTTCTCCTCTGTGCATAGATAGCTTCCAAGCAGATCTAATTCGTGTATTTGTTGCACTGTATTTCAAATTTACCCCGTTCAGCAGTTCTCTTTTTCTTCAGTATTCGACGTATAACGGGATAAGTTTATTCATCGCAAAAAGTTAGAACATTTAAACCCACTAAGGAAATGTGAAGAATAACCCTCTTAGTTATACTGGAATCCTGAATCAAGTGTAGGCCCTATTTCACAAAATCATCTATTCCCTAAAACGTCGTAAAATAAATTAAAGACGACTACAGCCGAGTATATAAGTTGATAAGCATAAACTTTCGTTTATCGTAATAACATCCTAAGTAAACATATTGATTTACGGATTGCTGTTTGTCACTTGCTAAATAAAACAACCTTTACATAATTAAATTTCCAACATCCCCACCCAACTATCATATGTAGAATGCAAAAGGCTTCTTCATAAGTCAACAATTCGAACATCTGAGATTGATAGAAGTTGTATGCAATACTTGGAGATCTCATACATCGATTCTGTTACAAGCATTTATATGGTGATTTATTTCCCTATAAGTTACTGCTTTTGTCTGTGTTTGGATAAAATCCCCAATAATGATGATCCATAGGATAATTTTGGCACCATCCAACCATTTGTTCAAGAAACCATATTTATCTTAGTCTATCTTGTGATGCTTTGACGTACGTCTAGTTGATAAAAAATGAGGAGGTCTTCCTTTGCCAATTGTTTTTTTTTCTGTACCACACTATATAATCGGGACAATAAAACTGGTGACATAAAAGATGGGTGTTAACACCAACACTAACGTCCCCACTAAAAGCCTAGTTCACAACATTGTATTGGTGTCGACACTTGCTTTTGGTGTTACCTACGTTTATAGTCGGTGTTAGTGTTGACACTGAAGTTAACCCAACACCCAACACCTAAAAATTACTGGCATTAACAATGACAGAGCCCCTAACCGTCAAAGGAAGCCAGCTGAAAATGTCGAACATGTAGAGCATAACATGGGGCTGACACAAGCACAAATAATCGTAGTGGCCAACGAATTTCACGCCAGAAAAATTGTAGCTAGTCCTAGAGCTATACATGTCATCAGTTAGACGCACGGAGATATTTCTGGCATCATAAGGATATTACAACCAAGTGGAGAAAGCTACGGGTGGGGCACTGCCTTATACCCATGAAGTGGCAGAGTTCTTATATCAAACAGCTGCTGTGCATATTTCATTTCCACGACTAGAGAAGGTTGATGGCCTGTCGTCGTACCTTCAAGATAAAAATGGAAGGAATCTCATGTTTATACTCTAAATAGATGTCGATAAAAATCACATTCAAGACCTGACCATCGGAGGGGTGGGGGGGGGGGGGGTGATACTGCATCATATGCGGGTCACTATATTTCGATCAGAGGTTGAACTATACACTCCTCTGATTTGCAGTTTATTTTTAGCGAAATCGCGAGGCCTGTAAACTTCGTCATTTGTTTAGCTAGATAATTGGTTTACTAGACCACGCAGTTATAAACCGGCCTGATACTCCTACTTTACGCATCTGATATGGATGCAGGTCACAGTTCCTGATTTCCGTTTTTTCCTAGGGACGAAAGAAGTTCCAGATATTTTTGTGTGTTTTTTATTATATTTTTTTCTGGGTTTTTTTGTAGTTTTTAAGAAAGGACAGGGGTTGAGTTACTGTCTGGAAATGATTTTAGAAGTGGAATAGGACCAGTTCAGGTGGATGGAGATCTGGTAGTTAGGCATGTGGCGGATTATGTGCAAAGTGTTCGTAGTTTAAAATTTCTACCTTCAACCTATGAAAAAATTTTGCTTAAAATACTCCCAAAAGACTGTTTAAGGCCCCCACCGAAGGATTTGGTTCGACGAAAGTTAGGGAAGGTGCTGTGAGAGCAGACATTAACATTACCGCAAATGGGAAATGAAGGAAAATGAATCTGTGACCTGACTGGAAATGGCGCGATCTTGAGTAGACCCCTCTGAACTTTCCATTGTTTGTTATCCGCCGACAAAAGCACGGAAAGAGTATTGAATTGCTGCTTCAGGAAACACTGCATTCAAAGCAAATTAGTGAAACACAAAAATGGCCCTTGCCTTAAAGTAAATTTTTGTTGTCAAAGTGTCTGAACTAAAAGTGGCAAAATCTTAAAATAAATATCGAATTAAAACGGTTTTTACTATTATTGGATGCCAAAAAATTATGTTTCCATCATGTTAAGCTTAGTAATGTTTACTTCTTTGATGTTTCATGATGGCGTAAAATTTGTCACTTTAACTGCTTAGGCGCTCGTGTCCTTAGTGTCGATGTTTTTGGTAACGAATACAGCACGTTTTATTAATTCCGCATTATCAGAAATCCGTTCCAGGTGCTTGTTCTGCTCTCTTACAAGTTCAAGATATGTTTCTTGAAAGCTTGCAGATTTGTCTAAAAATATCAGTTTTAGCTTTCATCGGATTGCTGGCAACATTTGCGACAAGGGGGCTAGCGGTGTCAAACGTTGGGATGCGAGAAAGCATTGAGTCGTTTGAGAGTTGCAAGGAGATGGGGATGTGGTGTTTACAACATTAATTTCCTCATTTACATTATCCATTATAACTTTATTAACCAGGCCACGTTCTCCTGGTTTACGAATCTGAGAGGGTGTGACAATTATTTCTGGTCTAATAGCTACTCCAATTAGATAATATTTATTATAATAGTCTTCAAATGTTTTATTGAGCCACACAGAGCCCTAAGTTCTTGGTTTGTACCTGCTCCAGACCTGGATAATTTATCCAGCACCCTACGATAGTTCCGTCAAAGGCTTGTCAAAAGGTCTCGAATGACTAACACCTCTCTTTGGCAAATTTCTACAGATTTGCCAATTTGTTTTTCTGAAACAATTCGCCATGGCCGTCTAGCATAACGTTTAGGGCTTGAATTCTTGGCCATACTGAAAAACAAAACTTGTGATAGGCCATTTCCTTGACTGCGGGCCGCGGGCACATCCCAACCGCAATATTTTTGGCCAAAGGGATCCCAGCCGGCTCAGCTGGTGGCGTTTCAAACAATACATAATCCAGCCGGCTCAGCTGGTGGCGTTTCAAACAATACATAATTTCCACCATTGAGCCACTGGTTCTACTCCTTCTCAGGTCAGTCTCTGGCTGAAATCTTATAGGATCGTCATTAATGCTACTTATACTGATCAGATCACACGGTTGCGTTAAATTTCTGTAAACATCTATTGTTGAATATTGTCACAAGATTGTCCAACCTAAAGTGCTAGAAACTCCGTTTGATCTCAGTGATTCATATGAAGATTTGCGGAATGGAGATACAGAAAAGCGGAAACCATTAAACCCATAATGTTCTGTTGATTGAAAGCAATACCATTCTTTCTCTCATTATTGAACGTCACAAGGTACAGGTATGATCCTTTGATGTTGTCATAAGACGTACCATTTATTTAAGACAAGCCTGCAGATCGATATTCATTGACCTAATACAGCTAGTCAGCCATGGGAATAGCAACGACAGACCACATAAATCGGTCGAATAAAGAGTCTCACAGAAAGTTTATTTTTTATTGGTAGTGGGTGTGATTCGAATCGAAGAGTGGTCAATAAAGTTTGCTTCGGCCTATAATGTTTATTTATTCATCAAATTTACACAATCATGTCTAAAAATAAACTATTAAGTTTATATCTGTATTTCAACAAATGTCATTTAAGTTGACAAAATAATTGAAGCCAATGTCGTTCGATTGGATTGTGTACAGAAACTGTCAGATATCCTAGACCTAGTAACGTGTATGGGTGTATGTTGATTTATGTAGGATTCCTAAAGATAATGGAGCGAGACCATTACTTTTTAACGAATCGGCAGTATCGAGTTTTTGCCCTGGCTTAAATGTCACTTTTCCATTCCTGTTGATTATTTTCATTGTATCGTCAGTGATTTTCAATACATAATACAAACAAGGCACCTTTGTGGATGCTGCTGCTGATGGCAGAAATGTTAAACCTGTAACGACTTCTCAACTTTGGGCTCTTGTATATTGTTTACAAAGGATCACCTTTCTTTGGTAGTAAAAAAAATGTGTTTCAAATACCTTAGCAGCGCCCCCGATTCTCAAGAAATAATCGGTCTCTGGAACGAAGGAGTAAAATGGAAACGGACGTTTACCATTATATAAATTAGCTGAGGTTGTTGTGGAGTTGCCCAGAAATAATTGAGCAGCTAATTAAGGTATGGAACAGTTCCTTCCGATATTATTAATCACACAAGTTTCTGGCGTCAATAATTGTCCTGCAAAGAATAAACAGAGCTCAGTCAACGAAACGACAATGTATATTTGCCCACTTTGCTTGTCGATTATCGGGGTTATGAATTTCTTTTATTCATCATAAAGTCGTTTTGTTTAATGGTTACATAAGATGCTGCATGTGGCGGGAATAAAGTCTAAAAGACTTGTTCTATTAGCAATCATGTAACAAATATACTGTTAATTGGGTTAACACTATTTATAAAATATACAGAATAGTATTGTGGCCTAAGTCAATAGTTTTCGGATGATGATAGAAGTTCACACTATATGTTGTATAATAGAGAAGTCGGTAAAAAATAGCTTTATTTGTTATTACAAGAATGGTGCTTGTCTAATAACAGATGTTGCAAAGCTTTGTGGATTTGGTTGGTGTCTAAATAGCATATCTGGCTGAAGCTAACATGAGAAATTCCTCCGAGGGTGTTCTATCATTTGTCAGACAACCGTGTTAAAAGATAAAGTACGTGTAAAGAGATATACTGTTGTAGGTGTGAGATTTTCACGGTGATATTTTCTCTTCATCAATCATGTTTACTAAGAGGTGGTATGGAGTTGATTACCCACTGTTTGAAATTGATACTTTCCCTTTCCCAAACAAGTCTCAATTATAAACTGCATATGGTAGACAATGTCCCGAGACAGACATCCAGAAATTTGCAAGTCAAGATCGAGAAAGCATATTGTTAAGGTAAACGAATAATGTCTACCGACACGAAACTACAGGTATTATTTAAACTCGGGTTTAAACCACAAAGACACCCTTCCTCATCACATATACCTTACCCACAAAGACATCCCCTCTCCATCGCATATACCTGACACACAAAGACATCCCCTCCCCATGGCATATACCTGACACAAAGACATCCCCTCCTCATGGCATATACCTGGCACACAAAGACACCCCCTCCTCATAGCATATACCTGACACAAAAAAGACATTCCCTCTACATCGCATATACCTGACACGCAAAGACACCCACTCCCCATGGCATACAATGTATACCTGACACACAAAGACACCCCCTCATCATGGCATATACCTGACACACAAAGACACCCCATCCCCATGGCATATACCTGACACACAAAGACATCCCCTCCCCATGGCATATACCTGACACACAAAGACACCCCATCCCCATCGCATATACCTGACACACACAGACATCCCCTCCTAGTGGCATATAACTGACACAAAAAGACCCCCACTCCTCATGGCGTATACCTGACACACAAAAACACCCCCTCATCACGGCATATAGCTGACACACAAAGACACCCACTCTTCATGACATATACATGACACACAAAGACACCCACTCCTCATGGCATATACCTGACACACGAAGACATCCCCTCCCCATGGCATATACCTGACACAAAAAGACCCCCACTCCTCATGGCATATACCTGACACACAAAGACACCCATTCCTCCTGGCATATACCTGACACACACAGACATCCCTTCCCCATGGCATATACCTGACACACAAAGACATCCACTCCTCATGGCATATACCTGACACACAAAGACACACCCTCCCCATGGCATATACCTGACACACAAAGACACCCCCTCCTCATGGCATATACCTGACACACAAAGACACCCCCTCCCCATGGCATATACCTGACACACAAAGACGCCCACTCCCTATGGCATATACCTGACACACGAAGACATCCACTCCTCATGGCATATACGTGACACACAAAGACACCCACTCTTCATGACATATACATGACACACAAAGACACCCACTCCTCATGGCATATACCTGACACACGAAGACATCCCCTCCCCATGGCATATACCTGACACACAACGACGCCCACTCCCTATGGCATATACCTGATACACAAAGACATCCCCTCCCCATGGTATATACCTGACATACAAAGACACCCCCTCGCCATGGCATATACCTGACACACAAAGACACCCCCTCCTCATGGCATATACCTGACACAAAAAGACCCCCACTCCTCATTGCATATACCTGACACACAAAGACACCCCCTCCTCATGGCATATACGGTAATGTCTGAGTTAATTCAAGTGCTGGAAAAAAGTAGAGGAGTGCAAATTCTCATCTTAATTCAAGAGAGAGCTTGTAAAACATTCAAGGATTAACTGCTGGTCAATCATCTCCCTGGACTGAGATGTGTTGAAAGTTTAAATCTCATTCAGAACCTTTTTGTTATTGAGGATTTAGCAACATGCATAGTCCTCTAATTAACTCAGGTATTACCGTACCTGACACACAAAGACACCCCCTCCTCATGGCATATACCTGACACACAAAGACATCCACTCCTCATGGCATATACCTGACACAAAAAGACCCCCACTCCTCATGGCATATACTTGACACACAAAGACACCCCCTCCTCATGGCATATACCTGACACACAAAGACACCCCCTCCTCATGGCATATACCTGACACACAAAGACATCCACTCCTCCTGGCATATACCTGACACAAAAAGACCCCCACTCCTCATGGCATATACCTGACACACAAAGACACCCCCTCCTCATGGCATATACCTCACACACAAAGACACTCACTCTTCATGACATATACCTGGCACACAAAGACACCCACTTTTCGGGGCATATACCTGGCACACAAAGACACCCCCTCATCATGGCATATACCTGACACACAAAGACACCCCCTCCTTAGGGCATATACCTGACACACAAAGACACCCCCTCCTCAGGGCATATACCTGAAACACACAGACACCCACTTCCCATGGCATATACCTGGCACACAAAGACACCCCCTCACCATGGCATATACCTGACACACAATGACACCCACTCCTCATGGCATATGCCTGACACACAAAGAGATCCCCTCCTAATGGCATATACCTGACAAACAAAAATACTCCCTCCTCATGACATATACCTGACACAAAAAGACACCCCTCCTAATGGCATATACCTGAAACACAAAGACACCCACTCATCATGGCATATACCTGACACACAAAGACACCCACTCATCATGGCATATACCTGACACACAAAGACACCCACTCTTCATGACATATACCTGACATAAAAAGACACCCACTCCTCATCGCATATACCTGACACACGCAGACATCTTTCCTTATGGCATATGTCGGTCAACGTCCCGATATACCTAAAATGTGATAACCATGTTATAAACAAACAGGCGATTATCAAACTCGGTATATTTGACAACATCGTCAATTGAACGTTATATGTTTCCATGTATTAAAGTCTAGTCATTAAAATGTTTTTATCTTTATAGTTTTTACTCGTTTTGATGTGCAAGGTTTAATATTCCGAGCATAATTTTCTGTACAGAAAATCTGCAATCGTTTACTCTAATATTAGAATACCAGTCGCATATACCGAAGCGAGAGGTATCTTTATAATAACAAACATAAATGTTTTATATGTTCGAAGTGATGGGTTTTTTTATATCAGAAGCAAAAGTGAAACAATGAACTTTCACTTTTTTCTCATGTGTACATTCTGCGCATTATTCCACGATTTACTTCCTTTGAGCTGTAGTATATTTTTCCAACGCCGTTGTAAACGAATGGCAATTGTTACGTCTGAGGAAGGTGAAGTATAAAGAATCCAGCTAGGTGTGATGAAGTAAGATAGGACTACCATGCATATACCTGAACATACCCGCAGTAAAAAGTATATCAGTAGAAACATCATGTTCAATGTCATATCTTATCTATCAATGTGTCAGCATATGACACTTGTCTATCCTTGAACTGTATGATGCTATGTCTTATCTAAATAGGTTGGCCTATTTTTATCGCAGCGAACTTTTTGTCTTGAGCGTAATTATTGGTATGGCGTGCTTATAGACATATGTTCATGTATGTGTAAATGGAGGGCTAGAGAACATCATATTAATTAGCAGCAGCATGCGATTTGTTTCACTAAACTTAGCAAATTGATATTTAACAAGATTATTACAAAAGTTATCATATACCCATAAACCCAAATTAAAAACTTAATTCGTACGTTCTTCCGCTATCTAAACGAATCATGATCAAAATAACTGACCCTTTCCCCAGAGCAAAGCAAATGTGTTTACGAAATGAAAACATAATTTATATAACCGGCATGAACGTTTCTTCAACTATAACAACTATGATCCTCTCGTTTTAGAAATTATACATTTATATACCACTTTATTTAAAGTGGCATAAGATGTCAAAATGTTGATATTTTCATGTTGAAACAGAATGTTGAACATATCGGCCATTTTTCTCAAGACGTATAATTCAGAAGCTTTTGAATGCGTCTAATCTCGAGAATGTACGATAAAGTATTGTTTTGAACTTACTTTGGCTTAGAATGAATGAATGGTTGTCCCGGTTATTTAAATTTTCTTTACTTTTCAAACATTATTCCGGTTCGTATAGGCCACATACGGTATGGATTTTCCTCATTCCAACGCCAATCATTTAGTTTTTCGATAGCCTGTTACTTTCGTGACGATCAGAAATTATGAGAAAAGTGTGAATTTTCGCAGCTCATGCCACTTTAAGGAAGGAGCGAGTGTAACATTCTCATGGGCAACTGCTCATGTAGGACTTAGAGGAAATGAACTTGCTGATACTGCAGCCAAACACAATTTTTATCATTAGATTTCAAAATACCGTTACCGATATATTAAAGGGGCATGAGCTGCCAAAATGTTGATATTTGGACGTTAAAACAGAACGTTGAAATTATTGGCTATTTTTCTCAAGACGTATGATTCACAAGCTTTTTAGTGCTTCTAGTCTCGAAAATGTACGATGAAGTATTGTTTTAAACTAACTTTGGCTTAGAATGAATGAATGGTCGTCCCGGTTATTTAAATTTTGTTTACTTTTCGAACACAATTTCGGTTCGTACAAGCCACATACTGTATGGATTTTCCTCATTCCAACGCCAATCATTTAGTTTTTCGATGACCTTGAAATCCTCTTACCATCGTCACGATCAGAAACTATGAAAAAAGTGTAAGTTTTGGCAGCTCATGCCACTTTAATAAGGCTAAGCCATATTTTGAGAATTTGTTGTAAAAAAAGTGATTCTGAAGGTTTTATTTTCTTTTTACTCCCGGAATTGCATCACCAAAGATTATCTTCCCCACTCGTTTAACTGAGGTAATGTTCCACAGATTATATTCAGAAAACCTTAGAACATTTTTTGTTTAACTGTAACAAGTATGTTTCTAAAAAAATTATGTTTCAACCGATCTTATTGGCTTGCGTAATAATCGACCCAACATGGGCATTTAACTAGGTCTTCTAAAAATACCAACAAGGTATATCAGGCTGTAGTTAGATAAATTAAAAATACACACAGATTTTAATATGTATATATATTTATGGACACTAAAACACACGGGCACAGGGAAAATCTTCTTGTCTAAAATAACCACGGAGACAAGTTTCTAATTGTGTTAAAAAGAGGTATATCATTTAGACCTTTATACCCCATCATAAATTGTTGTAATAAAGTAAACCTATGATATTTCATTGGGTTGACGACTGACAGGAGCTTGGCCTTAGTCAGTAGAATTTTCTGGAACACTTTGTATTACATTGACAATGCTTACGCATCTTAAGCTATAGTAAGAATATCGTCAGACTATATAGTATGCCCCCCCCCCCCATACCCTTTCCCAGAAAACCTAGGTAGAAGGCAGACAGGGGAGTTTAGCCCTGACCAGTATGTCTTTCAAACTCTTGTTCTTTTTATAAGCAATGACTGGCCTTTGGGTCAGAGGTCGAGCAAGTTTACTTTGAAGTAGTTTGTATTCTTCTACTATAATCTTGGCCATAGCGATGCTAGCTTTGTTATACTGAAACACAAATGGTATTATAGTTTTTTCACGACATCTTCCGGGGTCCAAGTTCAAACCCAAAGGATAAATAGTTTGTAATGTTTGAATCCAAAAACTTTCCCTTTCCAAACGTTTGTGCTTCGTATCTGCAGCGGAAGTGAGAAATGGGATTTTCTCAATAGGCATGATTTCAAAATGGTCCTTGACCGAATGACCTTGAGTATTGAAATGTTGTGCCACGGGTACATCATGTTTAAGTCTTATGCTAGATAAATGGTTGGCTGCTCTTTGTCGTAGAGAATTCTGAGTTTCTCCGACGTACTGTTTGCGACATTTTTTGCACGTGATTACATACACGATATTAGAGGAGTCACAATTAAGGTTCTCTGCCATTTGATATTTGTTGCGAGTTTGTTCTCCGAAAAAGGTTCCGCGATCGGGTACGTATATATCGAGTTTGCATCGCGTCTTAAGGCATTTCATTGATGTACCTGAGAGAAATGTTGGACGGTAGTGGTACACTCGTGAAGGGGAGGTAAGCGTATCGGGGGATGAAGGGGGAAACATGATTTGTCTTACTGTGTTAGATTTCATCCTTCGGAGTAATCTAATAGAATACTTCCTAGGGAGGAGAGCTTTAAAAAGAACAGAACAAGCCTGGTTAAAAAAATCTAAAGAACTACAGTTTCTATAGAATCTAAAAATCTGAGATTTAATGACCCCCTTGAAAGTGTGAGGAGGATGGTATGACCCAGCATGTAGTAGCTGATGCGTGTCAGTAGGTTTGAAGAATACTTTGTAATCTAAATACCCAGTAGTATGATATGTATGACCCTTGTAAATAGTTACATCCAAAAAATCCACAGAAGTGTGATCAATAGTAGGCTGTAATTTAATGCTTGAGTCGTGAGAATTAAGAGTATCGATGAAAATATGAAGGTCTTCCAACGTATGTTGCCAAATGATAAAAATGTCATCCAGATACCGAAGGTAAATAAAAGGTTGTAGGTGACATTTGTGAAGAATATCACTCTCCCACTCAGCCATAAAAATAGAGGCTAATTTCGCATGTTAATTATGATAATACTAACAGAGAGCATAGTCGGCTGAAATATCGGCAGCAGAGTCTGAGAAGTTGTTGTATTTTGCATTGTCTTCTCAAAGCATATCGTTAAGGGATCATGAATACCATAGACAATATTATCACGAAAGAGTGGTTCTTTGCTAGCCAGAAAGTGTTTATAAAACTTGAAGGTATGATGGCCGAGAAGGGACATCGCGTTATAGATACTCAACCAGGCTAAATCGAAATCTAAGACGCGATGAAAAAGATAGCAAGATTTATTTGCGTGTTATACTTTATGAAATTGGCTCATTTCCTATGTAAAACACGATGGAAACACGATGAAAAATACTTTTCATCGCGTTTTACTTACTAAACCGCCTACATTTTGATCTCAGAAACACTATGGAAATGCGATGGTAAAGCGATGGTAAATACTTACCATCGCTTTACCATCGCATTTCCATAGTATTTCTGAGTCCAGTAAAGTCTAATTTCACTTGCACTATGCGACAAAAAAGACTTTTTATGGGATTACCGTTGCATTTTATTTTACAAATTCTCTTTTTAGGATAAGCCACAAACACGATGGAAACGCGATGGTAAAGCGATGGTAAATATTAACCATCGCTTTACCATCGCATTTTTATCGTGTTTGTGAGTAAGATTAAAGGAAGATTTAAAAGTAAAACGCGATGTCCCTTCTCGGCCATCATATGAAGGTCACCATATGTGAGGAATCAAGAGATCAAGGCATTTTGTGAGAAACATTGTCAATATTTGGGCGAAGGACTGATAAATAACGAGTTAAAAAAATACGGAAGGTGGTGGTTTATTTTTGAAGGATAATATATTGATGTATTAAATGTCGGGCAGTTTACTTACAAGGCCAAGAATGCTGTATGGCATTGCGAAGGTAAAGTTGTTGTTAAATTCAACCAGCCGCACAAAATCAAGTCATGGTACATGATAGTAGTAAAGAACTAAGCCGATATTATCATGCTAAAAAAAGCCAGAGCTGTTCCTCAAGAACAAATGAGCTCTTTTTCTTCCTTCGCTAAACCTGGCAACGCCTCCATCTAAGTGAAATAATCTTGCTTGCGGCGTATGACATCAATCAATCAAACGTTGTTGAATTGACAATGAATGCTCAAAATTTTAGATCGTTACCTTTTGAATGTCTACTGGTAACACAACTGGAGTTTACAGTTCAATTGATGTTATCAAGATATTTTAGTTTCTTTACCGAGCAGTACGACTGTCGCTGTGTCCCAAAAGATACCAATATGTGAAGGTTTTCGATACATATACAATAACACTGCAGTATTTTCCGGCGTTTCTACGGAGCACCATCTGAGCTCCAGACCAGTTTCAGAAGTTTCTACATAATATGTATATATCTCTTCTTAGAATCATACTGACAAGGTAGGAGTGACATGTTTTTATTCCAAAAAAGCCTTTAGGGAAAATAATAGTGCCAAAGAACAATAATCGTAACTAGACGCATATTAGTTTGTCATGTATGGCTTTCAATTACTTTTATTGATACAGTCAAATATAAAATTGTCAATTCACAGATTAAAATAACCTAATATAGACAAGGTATAAAATAAGATGAGATATCAAAGAGTGAAAATGTGTAACCTGACACGGACAGACATCGATTTATTGTTATGCTGCTTTGTCGGCTACGTGACAATTTCTGTAGTAAGCTGTATAATCCTCCATGGAATTGACTCCTTTGTTCAATCATGTTTTGAATTATAGTTGAGACTTTCTAGTTATTTTGAGCACAATATTGCGCGCACTTTATTGACGACTGGCCAAAGATTGTCAGGCAAACCTATTACCCATATCGTAAAGCACTCCACAATCCTGTCTGAATTTGGAGAAACTGCCATTTTCTTCAAAAACTTTTCCATCTATCGATATTATGTTTTGTTACAAACACCCAGCTGTAATATATATATATATATATATATATATATCCTGTCCCTCTACTATTTTAGATTGATGTTTTGTTAAAACACCCACCAATCTATGTACCGATAGTGGCAAGTAAAGAACTTCTTGAAACTAACTAGCTATTAGATTTTTATTATCCACGAAGTACTATATTTGGCGACGAGTGGTGAGTGTAAAACAACACGAGAACCAGTCCCACACTTCCAAAGAATAAACTTTTAAACTAAATAGTAAACTGTCAACGAACCGACTTCAACAACAACAACAACAACATTACCAACAACTTTTAACATGGCTACGTTTTTTGTCGCTTTTGATGTGCATGGAGAGCCCGATTCATTGTCACAACGGTGGAAAAAATGGTTTCAGCGCTTTAATAATTTACTGCTGGCCATGGATATAGTAAATGACACTCGAAAACGAGCTCTTTTATTACAGTACGGGGGTTAAGAACTATGTGATATTTTTGACACACTGCCAAATACTGGATCGGACGCATTAACAGCCTACTTTACTCCCCGTAAAAACCTAGAATTTGAAACGCATAAATTTAAACACGCTCTACAAGAACCCGGAGAAGAAATTGGTTAATACCATACAAGGCTAAGACATCTAGCTTCTACCTTTCGAAACCTCGAACAAGAAGTGAGGAGAAACTGATTGCACCCTCGCCAATCATCTAAATGTTGTTCGAGACTTACAATTATCTGAAAGTTATACCCAACCTATGAGACGAAAATCAGAGTCAGTGCAACAAGCAAACAAACAAACCTAAGCCGTCAAACAACAATTTCAAACACAGACAAGGAAACTCAAACAAATCAAGACAATCAAGTAGTTGATATTTCTGTGGTGGTTCTTATACCCATATGTCTAAACAAAGGGAAAATCGTGTGG
The DNA here is from genome assembly GCA_963971465.1 of Lepidochitona cinerea. Taxonomy (NCBI): domain Eukaryota; kingdom Metazoa; phylum Mollusca; class Polyplacophora; order Chitonida; family Tonicellidae; genus Lepidochitona; species Lepidochitona cinerea. Next base: position 24,060,258 of record OZ020551.1, on the reverse strand, counting down.
CTATTGTTAAAAGACTTTAGTGAAATGTGCTTAACAGAACAAAAACACAAGAATAACAAGCAATCTATAAGACATATCAATAACAGTGAAAACCAGGCACAAATTTCAGATTTCTGATCGATTCGCTGATATCGGTAAGTTAAAGGATTTTCAAGTGACTCTAAACATTGAGAAAACTATAAAACACGTGGCTCAATTACACAGGCGTATACCATTTCATATGAGAAACACGGTTGAAACTGAACTATCCAGACTGGAAACTAACGACATCATTGGGAAAGTTACAGGCCCAACTCCATGGGTCTCTCCAATAGTTGAGGTCCCCAAAAGTAAATCTTCTGGACAAGTTAAACTATACGTAGACATGCACATTGCCAATCAATCTATCGAACGACAAATGCATTTAACAATGGATGATTTGATATCTGCATTAAATGGAGCCAAGATATTCAGTAAACTAGACTATAATACAGCTTATCATCAATTAGAATTAGCCCCTGAATCTCGACCGATAACATCATTTTCAACACATGAAGGCTTTATAGATACAAACGGCTCAGTTTCGGAATTTCCTCTGCTGCAGAAATATTCCAGAATACAATCAGACATTGTCTAAAAGACATACCAGGAGTCATAAACGCCATCGATGACATTCTGGTATCAGCTAAAACTCATCTAGAACATGGTGCTAGGCTAACTGCAGCTCTACATAGACTACGAATAAAATAAGGACAAATGCGAATTCAACAAAATCCAGTTTGAGTTCTTTGGTTATGTGTTCAATGGTCAAGGTATATCAGCTGATCCCAAGAAAGCGACACCTCCTCCCCATTCAGCTGGTGAAGTAGGGAGTCTACTTGGACTTGCCAACTATTCTGGTAGATTTATTTCTAATCTTGCTACTATTCTGGTAGATTTATTTCTAATCTTGCTACACTCTCCCAACCTTTGAGACAACTAACAAAAAAAGACACAGATTGGAAATGGACTGACACTGAAAACAATGCAATTAATTAAATTAAATCCAGCTTAACTAGTGATGGAATAATGGCTAACTACTATCCTACAAAACATACTGAACTTGTTATGAACGCCAAAACTTGTGGGTCTAAGTGCCATACCCTCTTAAAGGCACACTTGCCGCGAAAATCCAGAAGACTGTTTACATTAAAAACAGTGGACGGTTTTCTGTATTTTTCCCAGACAGAAAAAGTTAGGAACTTTCTATGTTTACCAGAAATTGAAAGTTTTGACATCATTTAGTATTTTCATTCAAAGTTGTTGCCTACGCCCGTAGATCTTTAACTGACGTAGAAACGCGCTATTCTCAAATGGAGCTCAAGGCCTTAGGAATTACCTGGGGAATTCAACCTATGAAAGGCGGTTTGACGTCATAACAGACCATAAGCCTCTAGAAGACATCTTTAGAAAGTCTCAACCACCTATAAGAGTCGCACGCTGGAGAATCACCCGAACTATCGCTTCAATGTTATACGATAGGAAATGTAATTATAATCCAACCGACTGCATGTCGAGACATCCAGTTATAAACTCTGATAAAATGAACCAATCAGACATGCTTTATGTGTGCTATGTTTAATTCTAGTGGTTATAGCTGTGGTAAGCTCGTGCAAATTGGTTTTCTTAACAAATGTCAAACAGACTACGGTGGTAAGTGGGCCTTTAAGGATCCGGTGATTCGGAAGACATCTTTAGAAAGTCTCAATCACCTATAACAATCGAACGCTGGAGAATAAAACTTCAACCGAACTATCGCTTCAATGTTATATACAGAAAATGTAATTATAATCCAACCGACTGCTGTCGGGACATCCAGTTATAAACTCTGATAAAATGAACCAATCAGAATCCGCAGAGAGGCATGTACATTTCATTGGTTTAAATGCCTTGCCCAAGAGTATGACACTTACTACTGTACTGAAACCAAAAACGACCCAGAGCTATCATCATTTATAAGTGCTCTCCAATCTGGCCAAATGAAAAATCTGGAACATTCAACAAATCAATACGTTCACTTTTGAAAGTGAAAATGAATTAACTCTAAATGCCTCTGGTGATCTATTGTTAAAACACATATCGTGATTCCTGAGTTGTAACATGAACGAACCAATGATCTGGCTCACTCTGGAAATCAAGGTATTTCAAAAACCAAAGCCTTACTCAGAGCAAAGGTATGGTTTCCCTCAATTGACAAAAAAGTTTAAACAGTTGTCAAATCATGTGTTGCATGTCAACAGTCACCAAGACACACAGAGAGCCATTAAAAATGATTGACTTGCCTGTGAAACCCTGGCAAAATGTCAGTTTGGATTTCAAAGGCCCACTATCTACAGTGTACAGGTGAATACATTCTAGTGGTTATGGATGATTTTTCAAGGTACCCAGAAGTAGATATAGTAAAATCAACCAAAGCCAGCTCAGTAATCCCAAAGTTGAATCGAATTTTTGCCACCCATGGCATTCCAGAAATCATCAAAACTGACAACGGTCCACCTGTCAACGGTTAAGAATTTACACCGTTTGCTAATATCTTTGGATTTCATCATCGCAAAGTAACACCCTTTTGGCCTGAAGCCAATGGTGGAGTGGATCGCTTCATGAGGACCTTCAACAAATTCCTTCATAAAGTACTTCTTGAAACTAACCAGCTACTAGACTCAGTTATTATCAACAAAATACTAAAGAACAAATGTTCATTTGTCTTTAAAGTTGAATATTTTAGTTAAAGTGGCATGAGCTGCCAAAATGTTGGTATTTTGACGTTAAAACAGAATGTTGAAATTATTGGCTATTTTTCTAAAGACGTATGATTAAGAAGCTTTTTAGTGCTTCTGGTCTCGAGAATAAACGATAAAGTATTGTTTTGAATCAACTTTGGCTTAGAATGAATGAATGGTCGTCCCGGTTATTTAAATTTTTTGTTTACTTTTCGGACACTATTTCGGTTCGTATAGGTCACATACTGTATGGATTTTCTTCATTCCAACGTCAATCGTTTAGTTTTTTGATGGCCTCTTACTGTCGTGACGATTAGAAATTATGAAAAGGTGTGAATTTCGGCAGCTCATGCCACTTTAATTGTTAGTTGTGTTTAATTTGAAGACGAATTTAGAAACATGGTTGCATATTTTTATAATTATTTTTAAAAATAATGTTCGGTTTTCTACCAAACAATATATTACATTTAAAATATGTTTGACTGTTTGGAATAGTTTGTTTTAATAATGATTTTTTAGCTATAAGTACGATATCAGAACGAGTCAAAATCTAATCAAATCGTGAGATAAATTTGACTTACGTCACATTTTCAAAAGACGTTCATATATAAAGAACTGGATGAAACGGAAAGTCACACAGAACATAAAAATGATACTACTTTATCCCTGATGTCGTAAACGGATAGAAAATATAATACAATGTGTTGTGTGCTTAAATCTCTTACAGGATGGTCTCTTATAAAACGTAGGTGTAAATATACTTCTACCTGCTACGTTAACAAGACACACTTGATGACAGCAGATGTACCTAGAACAAAACGAAAATACTTAACAATATTCGATTTCTAAAAGACACAGCCAAATGAACGTTTCCATACATTGTTTGGGATTACGCTGATTTGCTATTCGATTTACAAAACTATTGTTCGACATATAGCGAGACGATCTAGTTCCATTTCTGCCTCGGTACAAAATTAGGAAACACCTGAGATTGTGTGTTAATGACCAGTTTACATGGTGTGGGAGAATGAGGAAAGCCTTTACTCGAATGAGTTCTACCAAAGCTCATTTAAATAGTTATTCTACCCCTCCTGCATGTGCGTGCCGTGTGCAAATATACATGTTAAGTAGAGATGACTTTTCAAACAACATCGAGTCTGTAGTGCAACGTCGGCTGGTAGGTTTACCTCCCCCGGAAGAAGTGATCTTTTGCTTGTTATCATACAAAATGAAGAATTTAACCTGATAATGTTGTGAGTGTGGTTATATTCTGTCCTTTTCTATTGAAAACTGGGCTGTCATGAACGTATACAGTCACCAAAGGGTTGATTTCACAACATTTCCCCCGATAGCGTCGTCAGCAACCCAGCCTGTCAAAGCGGTAGCCATAGTGACATTATGTCATTCTGGACACACCAGGAATGGTGGGTGTGTATATGGTTGTTCTTCTCTTATACATCCTTGTATGTCTACTACTTTGAACAAATGTGTAAGTCATGTTGGTCTGATTTTATCTGCGTATTCTTATGAAGCAATACAAGCTTACATTTTGAACCTAAGATATTTCTAAATTTTATGGTTATTTTGCAGTGTATTGAATTGATTCTTTGATTGATGTTTAACGCCGCACTCAAGATTATTTCAGTTATATGGCGGTGTTGCCAGGTTAAGTGTGTTGGGGTGGGGGTGGGGTCGGGCTCATTGCCCGGAAGAAACCCCCGGCCTTCGGAGAGTACCTGACAACTCATCCACATACGACGATTGAGTGAAAAGTTCACTCAAAAATTATTTTGTATTGGAAACAAATAGTTTGACAGACGTCAAGCATTCGATTATTTTACAGAATGTTGGCTCAAAGACGTTTGGTTAATATATGAACCTTTCCCACCTAGAGTATAGTTTATGTTTGTTCAAATTAAGAACTTGCAAAATGTCTCCTCTTGTTTATAAGGTGCCTTAAATTTATGACTTTGTTCAAAAGGATACAATCAACTATGTGAGAGATGGATATTTGCACTGAGGATAGTTTACCACGAGTATTACAAATATCTGATCAAGAGACACTTGTAACGAGATGGCCGTCTGTGATTAATCATGCCTAAGGCCGTGAATTAAAGTATCCGCCTTGACGATTAGTTCCTAAATACACATGATCTAATGTACATCAATCTATTGTAATGACGGTGAACATATCGGGCGATGCTTTCCGCTAAGCCTCCAGACTGCTGGCAACTATGCGTTTCTGTTTCATTAACAAAAGTGAAATAAGATGGACGAGATAGTGATGACCTGCTACACGGTGTACATGCATTAAGCTAAATGAGTATAAGACTATTTGAGGAGAGCCAAAAGAATACTTGCCGCTGAAATGCCGAAACCTATTTATTTAACGAGTGTCTGTATTTCCCCGGAGAGGAAAATTTGGGAACTTTCCCTTATTTCAAGAATAAAAGGCTTTGCTATCATGTTTTAATTTTATTTTTAACTTAAAAGGGACCCAGTTAAAAGTTAACTCCAACCAAAAATGTAAGGGTTTTAAGATTAAAAAGCAGCCTTTTTAATCAGCATAAAAATGTTTTAAACACCCCCCCCCCCCACCCCTCCCGCAGGAAGAGTTAGCTCCAGGATTATTCTACACAGACTCACCTCTAATTTATCGCACAAAATCACATTCTGGCAAAACGATATCAAATCGCTTTTAATGAGTGGTCGGACATTAGAGTTTTGTGAGGAAAATATTTTGTTCCTCTCTGTAAAAGTAAATATGTTTTATAGGAACGAATACAAACATGGATCGCCTAAGATGGAACACGCTTCAAGAGCACTAGAAAACATCTTAGTTATATATACAATGCTGTTCTAGAAATATTGCTTGTGGGGCTAGCCAATAGCATGTAGTAGAATTCTATATATATTTTCGTAAAGCATCAGGTTCCCTTGCGGGTTAAGTCAATAACTACCCACATTAAGATAAGAAATCAAGTAATTTAGAGATAAATAGTGTCAACATATTTAAGGGGGAATGATAAGTCAGATATTGGAACAGATGCTAGTTTTGTTATTTCAAGGGACGGTGTTAAGGTATTAACAGATGTTTAATTTTGGTTGAAAGTGCTTATCTTTGAACAGTGTAAAAAGTGAAAGAAAAGTTGTCTTTGGCTGGCGATATTTACCTTACAAGATCAGATTAACATAAGAGAGGGAGGATATATGAATTTTCCCTGCGCCTGTGTGTTTTTTACTGTTCATAAATATATGCATTCTTCAACCTGACACGGTAATAAAACGCGAGTATGATGATTAACTCTTGCTCATTTAGTATAGCTTACAATGACGAAGGGTTTTCTCGTTTGTTAAATACCAGAAGATCTTGTAGGTGTATTTTGATATTAAAACAAAATATGTTCAGGATTTACCATTATCAATAAGTGTGTGGTTACATATGGAACAATCTACAGTGTAAGTCGTGTGTGTCAATCAGCTTTACTGACAAACCAATGTAGCTGTGCTACCATACATTAGAGATACAAACTTTGTATTTAACTTTATCCTACTTCCTGTTGATTGGTTCAAACCAGTCACGTGGAGACCCTGTATATTTCCATATTACGTCGCCGTGCTGATCCATACAGGGCGACTACCATATATGGATTGTGACGTCATGTCTAGACGCTTGCCAGTCGTGTCTGTTCGTGCCATACACATTAAAAAATACCTTTTCGGAGTTCACTTTCTGCCTTTTATGAAAGCCAATTTTCAGAAAGAAGGCTTGAATATCGTACAAGTTAGGGCTAACGCCTCGCCCAATATCGGTTTACTGACCCCATATATTTCCGTATCCCCCCTCGAACAAACCCTGTAACTAATAATATTATTCTGTCCAAAGTTCGAAAGTTGACTGCAACGTTATTTTAATCAAACTACATAGCGTTTGGTTAAGGGTTTTCGTCAAGACAACGTCTATCCAATGTTCAAAATCCTAGATATGGATTCATAAAGGGGTTCAAGTCGAAACTTAGCTAGGTTCGCTGTAAGCAATATACGTGTCCCAGTGGCGTAGCGAATCCTCAAAGACGACATCGGGATTATATTCTAATCTAATTCTTAAACTGGCATGAGCTGTCAAAATGTTGATATTTTGCCGTTAAAACAGAATGTTGAAATTATCGACTATTTTTCTCAAGCCGTATAATTCAAAAGCTTTTTAGTGCTTCTAATCTCGAGAATGTACGCTAAAGTATTGTTTTGCACTAACTTTGCATTAGAATGAATGAATGGTCGTCCCGGTTATTTAAATTTTGTTTACTTTTCTAACACTATTCCGGTTTGTTCAGGCCACATACTGTATGGATTGTAACACTTGACTGTTACACTTGACGAAGGCACCGGCACAGGTGCCGAAAGCTCGTGTTGTTAAAAACAACTGAGGACGTGGTGATGTCTTTAATTTTTTATCATTAATGTTGAGGATGTTTTCCCTTGTTATTATCTTTCCGGTTTGTTCGGGCCACATACTGTATGGATTTTCCTCATTCCAACGCCAATCATTTAGTTTTTTGATGACCTCCAAAGTCTCTCACTGTCGTGACGATCAGAAATTATGAAAAAAGTGTGAATTTTGGCAGCTCATGCCGCTTTAAAGTAGAATCTATCGTTCCCCGAACGGAGACAGGAAAGATAATAACAAGGGAAAACATCCTCAAAATTAATGATAAAAAATTAAAGACATCACCACGTCCTCAGTTGTTTTTAACAACACGAGCTTTCGGCACCTGTGCCGGTGCCTTCGTCAAGCGTAACACTTGACTGTTACACTTGACGAAGGCACCGGCACAGGTGCCGAAAGCTCGTGTTGTTAAAAACAACTGAGGACGTGGTGATGTCTTTAATTTTTTATCATTAGTATGGAACCCATGTTTAAAGAGAGTTTCAAACATTTCTTACATCCTCAAAATTGTCAAATTTTGTCGAATTGCCTTTATTTGTCCATATCAAATAGAACTTCTAAAGATCAAAGCTTTTTGGCCAGTCGATTTGAATCTGTGGGGTCGTTAAAACGCCCACCCTCTTCACGTATGAAGGTATATAAGTTGTTTTAAGGACTTATTCAAAATTTTATTTCTCGCAGTGAATAATCAAATAGTTTTTAAATTTGCTGGAAACGATTGGTTGTTGGTTGTAGTTTACTGTGAGCATCCTTCAGTGTTGGAGACTGTCACAACAGCCTGGGATATAACCTATCTCACCCGTCAAAAAAATTAACATTCCCAAACTTTTGAACTGTTTGAAGGTTAATAATTATCTTCTGGTATTTTTAAAACTGTCACATTTAGTGCCACGGTCGTGTCTGTTTACCTTGTAAGAGGCAAAAGTACATTTTGTACAGATTATGTCCTTTCAGACACACAGAAGAGGGGGTGGGAGAGGGGGGTGTGTGGTTATTTTACCTTGAAATTGCTAATGACCTTGAAATAATCATTTTCTTTTTAAAAACATTAACATTCCCGAGGGTGTAAATTTAACACAAATTACCTACTGTTTACACACTGTTACGTGTTACAGGATACAATTTCATTTCCAATTTGCAGTAAAGTTAATGTTTTAATTTGTACCTAATTATCTTAATCTTTTTGAGGCTTTTCCTTTCCACTTTCCAATGGATCAACTGACTGGGTTTTCACTCGAACGACCTATGTGGGATGGTTGCCAGTTACCAACGGAAGGTCGTGGGTTTCCTTCGGGCATAGAGCCTCCCACAATAAAACTGGCAACGCCACCATATAAGTGAAATAATCTTGAGCGCGGCGTAAAACACCAAACAATCAATCAATCCAATGGATCAACACATGAGACATCCTTTGCAACCAAATGAAGTTGACATAGTGCATGCTGGCTTCACACAACACACAATTCAACATGGGTATCGCCATTTCGACAATTTAAAGCCTATCGCACACGAGAGGCGCCGGCTGAGCTGCCGGCTACGCGTAGCTGAGAGCTAAGCTGTTTCCCCCGTGTGCGCGTAAATTTTGGTGAGATTTTCACCTCTCGAGGCGGTGAAGAAAGTATCTAGCATGTTTGATATTTTCTGCCTCTCGTGGCAGTGTTACGTAACACGGGTAGTGACACTCGTGTAGGTCAGTGAACTTGGATGACCTGGAACTTGCCTCAACCGAGAGCTCATCGTCTGCGCTGAAATCTGTAGCTGCTCCCTTGGCCACGCGTGCCTTGTAGCTCAGCCGGCGCCTCTCGTCTGCGCTAGGCTTTAAGCTTCTATATTCTCAGTCAAACTGTGGTATTTTCAAAATTAGTCAAAAATAAAAAACACGCACAAAAGCTTCAATCGGGTATTGATTTAAACCTTAAAGTATATACAATGGATCTGCATTAGTTTCCATCAAATAATCAAAAAACCCAGGCACAAAAGTATCGCTAAAGTAAGCCCCTTCCTAGCTCAATTTTCATTGACTGAAAAACAGAAACTGTAACATTTGACCTATAGGACGATGCTCAAAACAAAACGGTCGTGGGTTTCCTCCGGGTATAGAGCCCGGTTTGCTCCCACAATAAAACTGACAACGCCGCCATATAAGTGAAATAATCTTGAGCGCTAAAAAGAAAACTAAGTCATCGTTAGATGGAAGTTGTATTCTCGAACGACCTCTGGCTTCAATTCCAGAGAGTAATGGCGGTCTTCAATATAGTTGGCTGACTCACTAAATGAGCATTGTTAAATTGGAATTTAACTGTTGCCAGAGTCTAAAAGAGTTTTAGAAATAACCTTCACCTGTCACGCTTTATTTCTGGAGGTAAAAAATCGGCTACGAACTACGTCCCCTTCAAGTTTAATATGTACATGTATTTATATTAAACTCCTCGTCGTTTAATTCTTCCAAGTTCGTGTTTCATAAGTCAACCTGATTTTTTTATGAGACTTAAAAGATTAATGAATTGAGTTTTAAACTGGTTTGTGTTTCTTTATGAGCTATATATGTTTAAATATATATTTGAAAAACATCACTTGAAACGAAACAACCTTTACGTTAGTTCCCTTGAGATCAAAAAAGGACATTTTCGTAACTACTCGGAATAACTCGTCCAAAGTGACGTCATACTCGACCTTTGATGTATACGAACTGCTATGAAGACGCACCGACACGTGTATTACGCTACCACTGTGAGATACGGACACAGCGAAGGTCGTGTTGGACGTCATATGTCACTGAAATAATTAGCTTCCGTAACTATTCATGAGCGGCAAACGTATTATTGAATTTTGAATCTGCTGATCTCGATGTTTAATTTTCTGGTTGGTGGACATGTAAAATACAAGTTGTTCAATACAAGTGGCGCAAGTCCGAAAATTTTGCGGTTGTTTATAAAACCTTTAGGCCTATTCCATACCAGTCTTGGGTGATATATCTAATTTAAACAGAACCCAAGTTTAATAGGTTTGATGAAAAAGGTCTTATTTTTTTTAAACATGAGTCAGATTTTGGAGAAAGCTTCGTTCAACTGATTTAAAAGGTATCCCAAATGCCTTCAATAGCACACCATACAAGTCGACAATGACTTAAAAATTAATCCAGAAAATGTAACATTAGCGAAAACAAGAAATTAGTATAACTCTGTCCGTTTGAAAAACAACAGACGATCGTAATCCTATGCATTCAGACAACCAAATCACTATTAGTAAGGATACGAGAAAGTGGTTAAAACCAATGATGCAAATTATTATTATGAAGTTTAAACTTATTGAATGCTTTTCTGTTAGAGTGTATCATTTTCCGTTTCCACAACTTTTTAGTTGGCCCTGATGCCTTATATAACTTGAACAGGTTAACATCGCCCCACGACGAAATACTCCGGAATAAACATCTAGTCAATATGTCGACAACAAGGCCGAAATGGCTACAGAGATTAAGCTGAATCAAATGGCGAAAACGGAACTGTCGTGTACTGTTTTGTCTCCTATGACGTCAAGGTTTGATAATTGTTTTTAGGGAAGTTAACTACAGGCCGCAATTTCATCGTAACTGTGGGCAGCATGTAAATAAAACTCACATTTAATAAAAAACACAGTAAAAAGTTATATTTCCTGTTATTGTCTATGTTGAAACATTTAAGGCACCCTAAGTTTAAAAGTAAACTTGGATTTCTTTATAAATACTTGTCCTGGAGCCGGATGAAATCCGGCCACAATATTTTCTATAGAATAGACGGGTCACTGGTTAAGATTCAATTACAAGTGGCTTATCGTGTCCTTCAGTTTGGATAGGGAAGCACTAGGCACATTTACTAGAACTGTTAACAAAATAAACAAAATGGCCCATCACTAAGAACATAAGTATAAACCGGATAGTTAAGAAAACAGGCGGGTTAGCAATGGGGATGGTGGAATAAGCCGATAAAGTCTTTGTGATGAAACTGTCCTTATCCAATGTGACGTCTTTCAGAAAACGGTATATTGTGGGAAAGCACATCCTCGGACCCCAGGGTTAAAACCGCAATAAGCTCACTTTTACCCCTGGGCAAACTCAACGCAATTTCGTCGTTTTACCAGGAACGCCCATTCACTGACATCCCAATTAGACGCTTTCTTATAGTTTTCCGATAACTGAGATAACCTTGCAGTAGACAGAGACTCGTCAACTAGCGACAACCTGAAATGTTTGCTCGACCCCACATTTCCGACCTTTTTTCGCCGACAGTCTTAACTGGGATGAGGTAAAACGAAAACAACAGAACTTTCAAAAGTTCAGAAATGGTTTTCTCTAGCAGGGTTTTATTCATTTACTCTTTGCGACGATGATGAAAGGAATGCAAACTGACATCTGTTGGGTAGTATACCCTGGCTGGTCCCTGGTAAACGTGGTGGAAGTCAATAACTCAGACAGTCCTCATGGCCATTTGACAATCATTTTTACTCTGTACAGATCTTCTGTTTATCATACCTGAATCTTAGAAAATTGCAAACAATATATGTCAATACTTCCCTGATTCAGAATAATTTTGTTTTAACTTAAAATCCATTCAAACATGATCCAACAGTTTACTTGTTGGTTCTTCTTCTGTTGAACGTTTGTAGGAATGTTTCGCTGCAATTTAACTTTTACAACTTTCAATGTGCAATTTGTATTTAAAACCAGCCAGGTTTGACCGCCATGCCGTTACAGACATATTAGTCATGAACCAGACCCCCTCCCCCCAACCCCGCATAAAAAAGCAAAACAAATCCACCTCTTTCACGTATCGTCCAATTAGAGAAATGGGAATTATACCATTTCAAAAGCATTCTTAAGTGAAACAATTTTTCAATTTGGGTACTTTGGGGAAGAAATAGCTTTATGGCATTGGTCCGAAGCCTATATAACTCCTAAACAAGAATCTATTGAAACCGAACCAGTCTGAACTAGGTAAAAGTCGGTAGAAATTGTATTTCAGTTATTGGCCGCTCTTTTGATTTTATATTCATCAACAAAAAGTGAACTAATAAAAAACAGTTGTTATTCAGGTTATTTTGCATTCTGTTAGTTCTTGAGTTAGTCTTCATGCTAATACTATTAGGCTATTTAGTTATATAGTTGTAGTTTAGTTTGATTGCATGGTTGGCTGAACGGTTGGCTGGCTAATTAACAAGTTAGCTAGCTGCCTGACTATTCCGCTGGTTGGTTGGCTGACTGGCTTGTCTGGTTGTCAGGCTGACTGGTTCGCAGATTGGCTGACTGGTTCGCTGATTGACAGACTGGTTGGCACATGCTCTACTTTAATAACCTCAACGATTTGAGACAACGTAAAAGCCAATTGGAGTTAGCTTATTAGGAGAAACAATATTATAATATAGAGACATCTGTCTTAATTTGCCGTCACAGATTTCATTTTTTTAACACCAAAGACAATAATTGGACATGGACATACATTTTCTTTCCAAAGTGTCCTTGACAAGACTGGACCTGAAACAGAACATAGTGTTTTCCTGTCACACAGGCGGAGGGATTGATCACATGCGGTTTTGCCTGGGACGTGACAATTTCTAAAATAAGCCATATAGTCCCGGACTGAATTGACACATTTTATTAATGGATTTTCATGTCTGTTTTGAGAAGGTTTAAGGTTGTTTGTCTCTTTTGAACTATATATGAGGTCATAGAAGCATATAAAACAACTGTTTTTGGTATACCACGACGTACTGTCAGCTTCATGACATAATCAAAGCAGTAAATGGTGTGTAAATAACAAAAAAATTGAAGGAACTCTAATGTAGATAGCTGTAATCTGAGCCCAAAATAAACGGACTGGTAGGAGAAGTACAAGTAATAAAACACAGGTCGATTGGCGTATCAAACAAACACAGGAGGTCAGATTATCAATTATGTTAAGATTAATGGAGAGCATAATGATGGCATTTGTCTTTAACCAAAAAAAAGTATCCATGCAAACACAGAAAATGAACGACATCACAACTTATTGGAAATTTGGAACCCGCCTTGATTAGTATTACTGAGAAAAATCCCTAATACTTTGGCTGTGGGCATGCCCTGAGGATAATTGCTGTCTGTTTAGCTGATTCTTGCTTTCTCGTTCTAGGTGCTTATCCTCTCCGTAAGGTATGTATGGTCACCTCTTTAACAGAATGGACGATTGCATTGACATTCTTGTAAATTTCCACTTCGCCTAACATCCAACCACTGAGATAATTTGGGCCCTTTAAACGTCCGTCACCATTGTAGTCCTTTGTTTCAGAGCCTCTGTATCTCAGTCCGAAACAAGGCCTTACATCGGCGCTGGTGCCCACTCGGATCAAGTATAAATTGAAAAATTTCTGAGTGGATCTTTCCCTCAATCACTGTCAAGGTACTTGCTGAAAGTCGGGGATTTCCTCCAGGCTATGAATCCGGTTGCCATATAAGTGAAATAATCTTGAGTGCCGCGTAAAACATCAATCAATCAATCCAGAGGCTCATTGTTTTTGATAATCGGCGGCGCTGTTATGGTTATATAATAAGAGGGCACTCGACTATTGTAATCAAGGAGATGTCCATGCTTTAGAAAAAAGTATCGCATTCTCATGTCGAGCTCGGTACGGTAGAAAAAGTGGGTGGCACGTTGGTCTGGCGGTTCGAGCCCAGTTACAAATGTCGAGCTCAATCCGGGTCAATTCCAGCATCGCAGAAAAAGTCCGTGTAAACGCTTTACCATGTTCAATTTTCTATTGTTTTACTCTCTTCTGGTCCCCAATGTAAAAAAATCCTTTAAATGGACCAATTCGTAATGGCTATTAAATAGACCCTTCCAATTGAGTCTGGTCCAGCATTAACAATGTAATGTATATAGTCAAAGCGCCGCCAACTTGCCAGTTTCAAGAGAAGTTGAGCTCGTCTCATATAAAAAAAAGAAACATGTGCACAAAAAGTGGCTGAGGAAGCAAAAAAAGTGTTCACTTGTTTTATCCAGACGAAAGGTTACATTATCTGAAATATTCTTGTCAACAGAAATAAAATCGCAGATTTTAATTAAACTTCACATGAATATAAGTTCATCGGTAGACCTACTCGAGTTTTAAAACGTGTAGCGCCGGCTTGTAATATTTTTTAAACCATGGCCAAATCTTTGTATGTATAATATTGCCTTTTCTCAATATACTGGAGCGTGGTATTCAATACAAATCAATAAAAATTCTCTTGTTATGTTTTCTCTCTCCTATCTTCTAATCATCTTCACCCTCAGTGGGAACACACTTCGGCCAGCTTCACCCGCTACCTCTCGGCTTTGACACGCCTCGGACACACTCTGAAACTTCGGGGATTTACGTACGTGAAATGCCCTCTGATAGACTGCAGGTCATTTTGAATATGGCAACCAAATGGGTAGCCGTGAAGCGTACAATTCCCAAATCTTCTTGAGGGCCCCGTAAAAGTGTCCCCGTGATAATGTAAGGGACCGAAACACTCGGTTTGTTAACTTTCAGCCTCGATCAGTTATATAATTGAAGCATTGGATTCCTTATATGTACCGAAACTGCGTCTGTCTACAACATGTGGTTTACCGGGCTAAATAAAATATATAAACAGATATCTGTCTAAACGATATTAGCATTTGATAAATTTATAATTATTTTGATTTTCTTTTTTCGTCTGTAGTAAAACATTTTGATATTGCCATTTTTATTCAGCCCAAAAATACGGTGATTTACCGTATAAAAGCGCAGACTGTCCGAGGCGTGTCAAAGCCGACCGGTAGCGAGCGAAGATAGCCGAAGGGAGTTTCGAGTGGCCTCGGACAGTCTGCGCCTTTTATACGGTAAATCACCGTAGTTTGGGACTGAATACAAATGGTTTCGAAAGTACAAATCAAAACATTTTACTACAGAGGGAAAAAGATAGTAAAATTAATTATAAATTTATTAAATGTTAATATTTAGAAAGATATTTATGTGTATTATTTAGCCCGGTAAACCACATTTTTTGCAACGCACAGACAGACGCAGTTTCGGTACATCAGGAATCCTCCAATGTTTCAATTATTAAACTGATCGAGGCTGGAAGTTAACAAACCAAGTGTTTTGGTCCCTTACATTATCACGGGGACTCTTTCATGGAGCCCTCAAGAGGATATGGAAATTGTCACGGCTGCCTTTTTGGTCGCCACATTCAAAATGCCCTGCAGTCTACCAGGGCCAAGTATTACAAAGCTGGCGTAAGTTACGTCGGACGTAAATCAGTGTTAAAGCTATAGTAACTTACGCCCTGGTCGCAACTGGTCCATGTTGTAGGCCTTTGCGCAACTTTACGCCAGCTTCGTAAGACAGGGCCCAGAGCGATATTTCACGTACTTAAATCCCCGAAGTTTCAGAGTGCTCCACCCTCTAAAAAACGTCAGCTAAGGACCCCCTAGAGTGATTGGCCGGAGATACGGTTACCGAGATTGGCCTTGCGATGCAGTTGCAAGTATAAACCGTAAAAACATTTTAGACTTTAACCAGTCTAGATGTATTTAGAAATGTTCAAACAACAATTTAGGCAAACATTCAGTTCCACGTTTCCCCAACCTTGGAAAAATATCCCCAGAAAAACGTCTTTCTTTCTTATGTTTGCAGACGATTGTGCCTTTAAGTATGTGAAAGTATGAATAAGAAATCGGCGTCTGATATTGCATTTGTCTATATGGACTTTCCCCATCTCTGTTTTATTGTCATAAGTAATTCTCACTAAAAAACTGACCATTACACCAATAAAATGGCTGTTTATTTTGTTGGAGGTATAGCTTTTACATATCTACAATGATACAAGGGACACTTTTTTTCGTAGATTCGCAAACTTTACAGATCAATGCAGGCTCGGTTATCGAATTTAGACGTGTTACGTAGAACGGAGAATCTGGGGCCGTTTAGCTTAGCTGGAGGTAACGATGATGATCTGTCTTGATTTTATATAAAAGGAAGATAGCCTTGCTGCTTTCCGGTCGTGTTCCGTTTACGTCACATCGAGCTATTTCTTCTACTTTGGTTTCCTAGAAGGTTGCCTGAAAACGTTAACTTAAATAAATGCAATTTTATTAAAGAAATGAGACGTTGCTTCTTTTTATCTGTAGGTATCTATAGTTAAGTAATCATTTGTTAAAACAAAGTCGGACATTTAGTTTAAACCAGCTTTTAAAAACAGGGTACTTTATTAAAGATGTGAAAAGTAGACTCGTTTTAGTACTGGTACTCTCGAAAATGCGCATTTAGATAATGTTTGTATGAACTTACTACAGCTCATTCAAATCCTTTTTTTTTTTCTCTTACTGTCTTGACAATCAGAATTTATATTTTAAAAAATGGAAACCCCCAAGGTTGTGCCCGTACGTTCAGAGTTGTTTACACACTTAAGTTTTATATGATCGTGATACACATTTTTAACATGAATTGAGCGAGGACAACAGTGTCAATCCGTATTGTAACACATATATTGTCGATTGTTCGCGTCGAATGATGGATACATGCTTTCCGAATTAAAATTGTAAAAGGATTATGCCGAAAAAAACTTAAAAGGTATGGGCGGACACAAACCGGGACGGTTTTCACTGGGTGAAGGGGCATATTAAATTCCTGGCAATCTTATGTCGTTCTTTTATAAAATGCCAGGCATATTCTGGAACAGTTCTCTTAACCATTATTCAATACATTGGTTAACAAAGGAGTCAATTCCACCGAGGATTACACAGTTTACAGCAGAAATTGTCATGTCCCAGACTGGGCAACATAAAAGATAAATCGATCGTCTTCCGTGACAGGTTATACCTTTGAGATCTCGTCGTATTTTATACATTTCTTGTAAGACATGAAAGTCGTATCAACCTTTTGCATCACTTAATTCCTCGTTGCCATTCACGCGAATTCGTTGAGATCTGAAGATGTTAAATTGCATTAATTACCAACCAGTCTTGTATACGTAAAGGTCATGCAGTTGGTTTGATCACTTACGATCCAAATTATTGTTCATTGTAATCCAAGATGAAAGTCTTGCCGGAGCTTTGAAACTCACATAATTTGACCAGAGAATCATCTCATTTAAAGCCTTTTTCTCTTTTTCAGACTGTTCGGTGCAGACTTTCCCCCACCCCTCACACCAATGATTCTCATTGAATATATACACTTACTGATGTTTTTCCTAATAAACGTCACCCAACGTTCCTCCCCATTATCAATTTAAAAGTACAAAGACAAAGTTTCCGGATTAGAAATAAAGCAAAGTTAGTTATTTAATATCATCGAGCGAAGGTATTTTATACAGACTCCATAATTTGATCAACTGCAAATAATTTAACAGTCAAGTTATATAATAACTATTATGGGATTGGTTTGCGATACAGACAAGCAATACACAATGAAAATGACAAAACTCGAATCTTACAGACATACAAACATATACTGTTTATGAAATTCCGCGAAATGGTTATGGTAATAAATTGAAGACAACCGGCATAAAACCCTTTCTCTCTAAACCCTCACACCAACCTATATTGGAAAGACACAATTCATAAAGACAAAACAATACATGTTTGTCACTTATACATATTACTGCAGGCTTAGCTTTAAAATATCATCCAATCTTCGGAATATGTTCCATCGTTGTCAAATTCCGCATACAACACGGAACAGCGCGGAAATACCAAGATGGTTCGCTATAAATAAATACAAATGTAGGTCACTATTGTCTAAATAAACCTGTATCATGAAATGAAAAACACCCTCCGATCTATTGCTTTTCTACACTATCGCCATATCGTTTCATTAGACCTGTAAATTAATATATTGACCTAAAATGTAACTATTTGATTTAAATTAGGGCTTATGAAAAGTAACACAGTTTCCATAGATAGGAACCTTCCACTTAAAGGGGCATGAGCTGCCAAAATATTGATATTTTGACGTTGATACAGAATGTTTAAATTATCGGCTATTTTTCCTAAGACGTATAGTTCAAAGACTTTTTAGTGCGCCTAGTCTCGGGAATGTACGTTAAAGTATTGTTGTGAGCTAACTTTTGCTTAGAATGAATGAATGGTCGTCCCGGTTATTTAAATTTTGTTTACTTTTCGAACACGTTTTCGGTTCGTACAGGCCACATACTGTATGGATTTTCTTCATTCCAACGCCAATCATTGAGTTTTTCGATGGCCTGTAAAGCCTCTTACTGTCGGGACGATCAGAAATTATGAAAAAAGTGTGAATTTCGGCAGCTCATGCCCCTTTAAGTAATTAATATAGCATATATTCGTACGAAAGTCTGCAATGTTATTATTATTATCATTATTAATATTATGTAACAGGAGATCAGTCTTTGCCTAACCGATATAAGAAATCTTAAGAATTACAAAATGTGATACTACTTTGACATAGGAGAGAAAGATTGATTGATTGATTGATGTTTTACGCCACACTCAAGACTAGTCCACTTATATGGCGGCGGTGTCATGTTTAGTGGGGAGGAAACCTTACTCATTGCCCGGAAGAAAGCCCGACCTTCGGCGCGCACCTGGCAACTCTTTCACATACGGCGACCGAGTGAAAAATCCACTCAGAGGAGAGGTAGAAGTTAGCTCGCGAATTAAGGCACAAGCGGTAAATATAGATCGCACGAAGAAGCCATGAAACGATCAACTAGGGAAATATAACGCATGGGCGCTAATTGAATTGTAAACATAAAACGAAACTATCTTATAAGATGACGATTAAGCACGAAGGTTATTTGATTAACCTGTTGTTGTCTAGAGTTGCCTTTCTGTGATGAGAAATTGCAAATGAGTCGTCCTTTATACACGGAATGTATTGGCATTGCAGGCCTGGTTAAAAAGATACTGGCGATATGTCTTGCCAACATTCATTCTGAGCTGGTCACATAATGAATGCACTATTTGCAGTTGATATGATTATAACCCCGCTTAGTTAATTCGCGAGCAAATGAGTATAATTTAAATGTTGTCAACATAACAGTTAATTACGTCGTGTTTTGAGTATTTGCTTTTATGGAAAAGTGTCAAGTCAAAAGGCGTCGCGAATTCATAACAAATATACATGTGGCGTTTTATATGTGCTGCACTCGTTTTGAGGGTTTTGTCTTGCACCATTTTTCTGATGGCGTGACTTATGACTTGTGTATGATTTAGGATTAAGATGGGAGGGGTGTATACTACCTTTGTGTGACAACCAGTGTGCTCACAGCAGTTTAGGCCCTTATTGTTTGTCTCAGACAACCTGGTGAGGTCCACGTTGAAAGCTATGAGCATCGCAGACTTTGTATTTACAGTAGAAAAATGTTTATTTTACCATATTTAAAAAATAGGTTGGGTAAATGTTGAGTTTTTGGCTCCTCTGAATCCTTACAGTTGTAAATCTGTTAATTGATCAACTAATGTTGACTTAATAAAGTTATTTAATCGTGATCTATTTTGGCAGGTCTACACTCCAAAGTCGACAGTATTTGACAAAGACTTCTGGAGTCTTGAAAGGTAAAGAATTTAAAGCTCGGCCTTAAGAGAAATATCACTAAATGTCATTTGAATACTCTGTTCTTAGGCGGAAATCCCCATAAGCCAACCCTAACTAAAACAGGTTCAATACAATGAGAGAAACAAAGCTTGAGGTCAATACATGAAGCACCAGAGGCCCTGATGTAGTTTCTGTCAAGTTAATAAGTGACAAGTAAACTACCTCTTTTTAAAGGCCTACAGTATCTGTTTGAATGGATTGTGCCGAGAACAGGGTACATCATGTGGTGGTCGACCACAGGGCATAACCAATCAATAAAGCAATCAAGCAACTAACTAAACCATACAATTGACAAAAAGACAATGCATTTCTTGCTACCCGGTACTTATCTGTGTATAAATTTAGTAGGCAGGAAATTGACAAATGGTACTTTTGACAACTAAATTATGGAGCGGGGTATCCGCCAAATCTCTAAGTGTGTAACTTTGTAAGTTTCAACGTCTGCTGTGCTTGGCCACACTGTAACGTTTGTTGTGTCACTACTATTAAGATTCTGCTATGTGGTTACCGTTGACAGAGCACGGCTTGTAATTAGGTCCTGTCTGGAAACTGCGCAGTGGATTGGCAGCCATGAAGGCAAAGTTGTCTTAGCGAACCTAGCAGAATACGACCACTCTTAGCTTACCCAAACCTGCGACTAAGCGCCATAATGACGACAGAAGGCGCTGTTAAAAACTGTTTCTGTAAGTTGTAGACGGCCAACGGTTGAATGGGTCAAACATTTAAGCCTTTGATAGCCGTTTATGTTATCTTGAGATCTCGTATTAAAGTGACATGAGATGCCAAGATCCGGATCTTTTTGATCGTCATGAGAAATATCCGGGATGAATAAGTATATTTTACGGTGTTTGTTGCTAATAACAACAGATCCCTTAAAGGGATCTCAACGCCCGCGTTCATCTATTCATATTAAAGTTTGTTACAGCAATACCTGGATATAGGAATTGGGGCCTACATAAAAAAAATCTTATTCCAGGGAGATAACTATTATTGAGGAAAATTAAATTGTGAATTACAAAGTAAGCTCCAGTTGAGTTTTTGGTTGCCAACATTGCCACCTGGTAGCCATCTTCGATATGCTAATGAGATGGTAATGTACGGTGTACAGCTAGAACTTAGAGGGATGATGTGTGTCATGTTTGGTTAAGATCAGGTCAGTAGTTTTCTTGGAATAATGATAATAAGTTTCATTTTCAAATTTTAGTTAAAAAACAACATTGCTTCCTGGTAGCCATCTTCAATATGCTAATGAGATGGTAATGTACGGTGTACAGCTAGAACTTAGGGGGATGATGTGTGTCATGTTTGGTTAAGATCAGGTCAGTAGTTTTCTTGGAATAATGATAATAAGTTTCATTTTCAAATTTTAGCTAAAAAACAACATTGCTTCCTGGCGGCCATATTTAATATAAAGCAAATGAGATGAAAATATAGGGTGCACAACTGGATAATAGGGAGATAATGTCGACCAAGGTTGGTCAAAATCAGACCAGTAGTTTTCTTGGAATAAAAGTAACAAAAAAACAATATCGCCCTCCTGGTGGCCATATTGAATAAGCAAATGGGATGAAAATGTAAGGTGCACAACTAGACCATAGGGTGATGATGTATGTTGAGTTTGATTAAGATTGGACTGATAGTTTTATTGGAATAAAGGTAACAAAGAAAAACAAAATCGCCCTCTGGCGGCCATATTGAATATGCAAATGAGATGAAAATGTACGATGTACAACGAGACCATAGGGTGATGATGCATGTTGAGTTTGATTAAGATTGGACTGATAGTTTTATTGGAATAAAGGTAACAAAGAAAAACAACATCGCCCTCTGGCGGCCATATTGAATATGCAAATGAGATGAAAATGTACAGTACACAACAAAGCTATAGGGAGATAATGTGAGCCAATGTAACAAAAAATATATATATCACCCCTGGCGGCCGTATTGAATATGCGAATGAGATGAAAATGTACGATGCACAACTAGACCATAAGGTGATGGTGTATGTTGAACTTGATTAAGATTGGACTGATAGTTTTCTTGGAATAAAGGTAACAAGCGAAAGTTTTCTTGGAATAAACGTAACAAAGAAAAACAACATCGCCCCCCTGGGGGCTCTATTGAATACGCAAATGAGATGAAAATGTACGATACACAACTAGACTATAGGGAGATAATGTGAGCCAAGTTTGGTGAATATCGGACTGATAGTTTTCTTGGAATAGAGAACATAAAAACTATATCGCCCCCTGGCGACCATATTCAATATGCAAATGAGATGAAAATGTACGGTGCACAACTGACCATAGGGTGATGATGTATGTTAAGTTTGATTAAGATCGAACAGGTAGTTTTCTTGGAATAAAGGTAACAAAGAAAAACAACATCGCCCCCTGGCGGCCATATTGAATATGCAGATGAGATGAAAATGTACGATACACAACTAGACTATATGGAGATAATGTGAGCCAAGTTTGGTGAAAATCGGACTGGTAGTTTTCTTGGAATAAAGGTAACAAAAAAAACAATATCGCCCCCTGGTGGCCATATTGAATATGAAAATGAGATGAAAATGTACGGTGCACAACTAGACCATAGGGTGATGATGTATGTTAAGTTTGATTAAGATTGGACTGATAGTTTTCTTGGAATAAAGGTAACAACCAAAAAACGGACGGACGACGGACCACGGAAAAACGATTTGAATAGCCCTCCATCAGAATGATGGCGGGCTAAAAACGACCTGAACGTACATTATCAAGATTGGTATCAGAGGAAAGCTTTTTTTAATAATAAGCTAATTCAATTTCAAAAATATAGGCCGAGTTAAAGGTCTAAATGACATACCTCTCTTTAACACAATTAGAAACTTGTCTCCATATTTTAGACAAGAAGATTTTCCCTGTGCCCGTGTGTTTTAGTGTTCATAAATATATATATATTTGCCTGTGCCAGGGGCTCAAAGTAACCATTGTTTTAAAACAATAAACAAAAAACTATCCACACATTTGTACACGGTTGGAAGCAATCTGCAGCATTGTTGAACTTTCTTGATATATTTTACTTTTATCATCTAATATTACCTTCCATCTTTAAACACTTCATTAGTTTTTATCTAAAAATTATTTTTATCGTTTGAATTATGTCTTTTAACGTTTAAATATTTTATTGCATTCAATATACAATAGGCTAAGTGTTCCCACCCTAGATTTCTTCTCCTATCTTATATTGTTACTCTTCAGTTACTGTAATTTCCTTTTGATTTAAGCTCCTTTATTCCAAAACCACAGGATATTTATACCCCAGCTCTCTCTAACCATATGACCTTTTATGTCTAGACTTAACCATACCTCAAATGGTTGTGAGTATAAACTTACTTCATCAAGCTTCCATGCTTTAGTTAAATGTTTTGATAGCTTAATACCCAAGCCCTTTTCTATAACGACATTCTTACCATAGCTTAAGATACGTAAGCATTTTCAATGTTATACAAAGTGTTCCAGAAAATTCTACTGACTAAGGCCAAGCTCCTGTCAGTCGTCAACCTAATGAAATATCATAGGTTTATTTTATTACAACAATTTATGATGGGGTATAAAGGTCTAAATGACATACCTCTTTTTAACACAATTAGAAACTTGTCTCCATGGTTATCTTAGACAAGAAGATTTTCCCTGTGTAAGGAACACAGGTTTAGGTTTAAGGAAAATTCACACTATATATAGAATATGGATCGGGGTTTTTCTGGTGTGTGGTGTTTACATTGTAATGAATAATCGGCGGTTTCTATCAAGTCAGTCTACACCTACACAACAATACAACTCAGTTATATTTAAAAGCGTTAGCGGAGATGAGATTATTTTGCTTGAACTTCCGAAGAAAAAAGACCTTCAAAAATCTTTCGGAATTTATTTTACTCCATATCTACACGGAACCACTCGATCGTGTCTTCCTCGGACTCTTTGTACGTCAATGTCTTTCTGATTACCATGTTTTCACAGGTCGCCACTGGCTGGTGAAAAAAGAAAATCGTAAACGAATTTGTTCCCGGAATGTGCTAATTAACATGAATGCTAATTTAGCATGACTGAAGTCAAGGTATAGTGTAAACGCACCTGGAGTCGTTTGGGAGACACGATTGTCCACGTGAGTATCCAGCCTTGAATTTTGAAGCCTTGTCTGTTGGTGAAGCTGAATTGGACTGATGGTATATGGAGTAGAACGGCTTACCAAGTATTAACTTGGCAGCATTGCTTCTTTAGATGTCAATGACTTCGACCAGATTTGGACATTGATGTGTCCAATTACCTAATTTTGTGCCAACATCTGTTAGCTTTAAAGATATGATTGACCAATGTTGGACCCGCTACCAATTGTCTACTTATCCAAAATGCATGTTAGTCCCATATCTTATCACTGTCGTTTACTTGGAAACAACGATGACCAACTTCGATCGGCCTTAAATGTATAGAACTACTTTAAAACCATACTTTCTATGCACCAATAGATGATTTGCAAATGACTTAATTTACAGATGTCACAATGTCTGCCATAGGTAGTGGACCGGACAAACAATACGTTTGTTTTTAACATCAAATTTTCGACATGTTTTACAACAAATTTGAGAAAACCCGATATTGTGTATATCCGAATTAATCGAGTAATGCCCAAAAATCGTGAACGATATGGGATTTTGACTGAATATGATAGAAGTCTAAAGGATAACTGGACTAGCCCGGTCTAAGATTGGTACCACGACGTCGTGACATTGTTGCGCGAAAAACTGGCAAACAGTCCATTTAACATTTTACTTAATAAAAACTATCTATTTAAGATTATTGGTTAAGAAAACTGTTATAATTTCAAAAATGTATTTATAATTAGTCTTAGAACAAGTGAGAATTTTTCTTAACATTCATTGAAAATACAAATGTAATTCAATTTGAATGACGTACCGTTTTGTTGTTTCTTAGTCTCTATCGATGGAGATGACACTATCATTGTCTTATATCTTAGACGTAGTGGTTTATATATTTGTGTATGCTATAAATATGTACACTTGCATGTACACACGCACAGACGCATACTAGGATTTTTACCCTTAGAGTTTGAAAAAAGAAGAAAAAGTCAGTTAAAGTATAACATATATAGATAAGGCTCTCGTATAGCATCATGTTATTCGGGATAGACAAGTGTCAAATACCTAGATAGATAAGGTATTGGATATCTCTACATACATGTATACCTTTGCTGTGGAGATGTTCGAGTGCTTATACATGGGCAATCTTGACTCTTCCATCGTCCCTTTCTGTAACATCGCCATGTGTAAACTACATGTAGTATAGTATCTCGGTTATGAGACTAGAGATCTGAAGATGGATCCACTATCTGATTTGAGATAAAGCCGCTAAGTTTAGAACTCTAGCACAGGATAACAAATCTTGATATATGACGCCTTTTGTTATTGTTTTTTTAAGGTAACATTGAGGCATCTCTGATTCCGACGTTAAACTATCCTTGGGTAAAACCTTGTGTAGAAAATAAATTCGCAATTCCAGACTACAGTCTTCCGGTCATCCGGAGAGATAATATGTGTATTCTATAACAAATGGTTGACTGAGTGATCAAATGCATCGTTCGGTATTTGGAACTAAGCGTGTTTGTACATACATGTGAGGTATACGGACTTGACAATGCAACACCGGACGAATTCGTTATTAAATATTGTACTATGCCAGTAACACTAAAAACTAAGAGTAATCTATCATATCTTGTAGGTTATGAGATGGACTTTATAACCTTGTTGGTTGTTAGTTGTAGGATGTGAGATGGAGTTTATAACCGTGTTGTTTGTTGGTTGTAGGTTGAGATGGAGTTTATAACCGTGTTGTTTGTTGGTTGCAGGTCATGAGATGGACATTATAACCTTGTTGGTTGTTAGTTGTAGGATGTGAGATGGAGTTTATAACCGTGTTGTTTGTTGGTTGTAGGTTGAGATGGAGTTTATAACCTTGTTGTTTGTAGGTTATGAGATGGAGTTTATAACCTTGTTGTTTGTAGGTTATGAGATGGAGTTTATAACCTTGTTGTTTGTTGGTTGCAGGTCATGAGATAGAGTTTATAACCTTGTTGGCTGTAGGTTGTGAGATGGAGTTTATAACCGTGTTGTTTGTTGGTTGTAGGTTGAGGTGGAGTTTATAACCTTGTTGTTTGTTGGTTGTAGGTTGAGGTGGAGTTTATAACCTTGTTGTTTTTTGGTTGTAGGTTATGAGATGGAGTTTATAACCTTGTTGGTTGTAGGTTGTGAGATGGAGTTTATAACTGTGTTGTCTGTTGGTTGTAGGTTATGAGATGGAGTTTATAACCTTGTTGTTTGTTGGTTGTAGGTTATGAGATGGAGTTTATAACCTTGTTATTTATTGGTTTTAGGTTATGAGATGGAGTTTATAACCTTGTTGTTTGTTGGTTGTAGGTTATGAGATGGAGCTTATAACCTTGTTGTTTAGGTTATGAGATGGAGTTTATAACTTTGTTGTTTTTGTTTGGTTGAAGGTTATGATGTGGAGTTTATAACCTTGTTGTTTGTTGGTTGTATGTTATGAGATGGAGTTTATAACCGTATTGTTCGTTGATTGTAGATTATGAGATGGAGTTTATAACCTTGTTGTTTGTTGGTTGTAGCTTATGAGATGGAGTTTATAACCTTGTTGTTTGTTGGTTGTAGGTTATGAGACGGAGTTTATAACCTTGTAGTTTGTTGGTTGTGATATGGAGTTTATAACCTTGTTGTTTGTAGGTTATGAGATAGAGTTTATAACCTTGTTGTTTGTTGGTTGTAGGTTATGAGACGGAGTTTATAACCTTGTTGTTTGTTGGTTGTAGGTTGTGATATGGAGTTTATAACCTTGTCGTTTGTTGCTTGTAGGTTATGAGATGGAGTTTATAACCTTGTCGTTTGTTGCTTGTAGGTTATGAGATGGAGTTTATAACCTTGTTGTTTTTTAGGTTGTAGGTTATGAGATGCAGTTTATAACCTTGTTGTTTGTAGGTTATGAGATGGAGTTTATAACCTTGTTGTTTGTTGGTTGTAGGAATTATGAGATGGAGTTTATAACCTTGTTGTTTGTAGGTTGTGAGATAGAGTTTACGGCCGTTTTGTTTGTTGTTTGTTACATAGTTTTGTCTGTGCCGGCGAGGGGGGGGCAAAATTTATGGGGTTCAATCTCAGTCCACTGGTGTTCTTGCCATAGTTAAGATGAGTAACCATTGTCAATGTGTTACAAAAGGATTCCAGAAAATTCTACTGACCAAGGCTAAGCTCCTGTCGGTCGTCAACTTAATCAAATATCATAGGTTTGGTTTGTTACAAAAATGTATGGGGTATAAAGGTGTGTCTATAAAGGTCTTATAACCTTGTAGTTTGTAGGTTATGAGATGGAGTTTATAACCTTGTTGTTTGTTGGTTGCAGGTTATGAGATAGAGTTTATAACCTTGTTGGTTGTTGGTTGTAGGTTGTGAGATGGAGTTTATAACTGTGTTGTCTGTTGGTTGTAGGTTATGAGATGGAGTTTATAACCTTGTTGTTTGTTGGTTGTAGGTTATGAGATGGAGCTTATAACCTTGTTGTTTAGGTTATGAGATGGAGTTTATAACCTTGTTGTTTTTTGTTGTTGTAGGTTATGAGATGGAGTTTATAACCTTGTTGTTTGTTGGTTGTATGTTATGAGATGGAGTTTATAACCGTGTTGTTCGGTAATTGTAGGTTATGAGATGGAGTTTATAACATTGTTGTTTGTTGGTTGTAGGTTATGAGATGGAGTTTATAACCTTGTTGTTTGTTGGTTGTAGGTTATGAGACGGAGTTTATAACCTTGTTGTTTGTTGGTTGTGATATGGAGTTTATAACCTTGTTGTTTGTAGGTTATGAGATGGAGTTTATAACCTTCTTTTGTGTTGGTTGTAGGTTATGAGATGGAGTTTATAACCTTGTTGTTTGTTGGTTGTAGGTTATGAGACGGAGTTTATAACCTTGTTGTTTGTTGTTTGTAGGTTGTGATATGGAGTTTATAACCTTGTCGTTTGTTGCTTGTAGGTTATGAGATGGAGTTTATAACTTTGTTGTTTTTTTTTTGGTTGTAGGTTATGAGATGGAGTTTATAACCTTGTTGTTTGTAGGTTATGAGATGGAGTTTATAACCTTGTTGTTTGTAGGTTATGAGATGGTGTTTATAACCTTGTTGTTTGTAGGTTGTGAGATAGAGTTTACGGCCGTTTTGTTTGTTGTTTGTTACATAGTTTTGTCTGTGCCGGCGGGGGGCGGGGGCAAAATTTATGGTGTTCAATCTCAGTCCACTGGTGTTCTTGCCATAGTTAAGATGAGTAACCATTGTCAATGTGTTACAAAAGGATTCCAGAAAATTCTACTGACCAAGGCTAAGCTCCTGTCGGTAGTCAACTTAATCAAATATCATAGGTTTGGTTTGTTACAAAAATGTATGGGGTATAAAGGTCTGAATGATATACCTCTTTTTAACACAATTAGAAACTTGTCTCCATGGTTATTTTAGACAAGAAGATGTGCCCTGTGCTCGTGTGTTTTAGTGATCATAAATATATGTTGGTTATGCATCTGAAACATTGTTTTCCAGTGTTCTTTAAAAGCATTTTAAATTGAGCTTAAAAAACAACAGGTTTCAGAGTTAACAACGATGAAGTAGCTGAGCTACCATCAGATTATGAAGAAGACATGACTACTGTGGCAACAGACAACGTAAGAATGTCGGCAAAGTGCGATATATCGTGGTTCCCGCTATGACGTCGTATTTTTTCACAAACAGGTTTCCCTCGCGACACAACTGCTGTTTGACACGAATCTTTGGTCTGTGTGTGATTGGGACTTCACATGAATATTTTATGATGACGATTAAATTGTTAACACTTTTAGTTAGGTAACTATTTGTAGCCCATGGATAACACATTTCTAGGACAAATTTGAACTTTTCCACTGCCTCTGTAATAAATTGTTATGTATATTCAAAGTGGCATGGGCTGCCAAATATTAAAAAAATTTCGTTGAAACAGAATAAGTCAATCGTCGGTTATTTTTATCTGAAATTATAAAATAACAACTTTCAGTTGATATCAATCGTGAGGATGTACATTAAGGTGGTTGTATAAGCAGCAAAAGTCCCAAAAATGCACTCATGCATCCCGGATATTTGCATTTCGTCCGGTATTAGCACATACTGTCTGTACCAATGTTTTCAACGTCAACCCTTAGTTTCTCAAGGTACTTCATACGTTGAACTTCTTTTGACCATCAGAATTAATGAAAAAATCCGAATTTCGGCAGCTCATGCCTCTTTAAATTATATCCCCATTTCACTTATATCGCCGTGCTGCCATGTTTATTGCAAAAGGAAACCGGTCTCTTTTCCCTGAGGAAATCCCCGACCTTGGGCGAGTATCTGGCAACTCTTCCAAATAGGGTGATCGAGTGAAAAAAACATTCAGAAATTGTATTGTCTTAAAATGATTCGAATCCACGACGCATCGACCTGCGTAGGACCGAGGAATTGCCCTCTGCCGACTGAGCCCCCGAGCCCCCAAAATGCAATTGACGATAACCCGAATTCCAATGATTTACTATCTATATTGCTGAACTGTGAAAAGGATGGCAGATTAGATAGCTCTACAAAACGAGGACTAATTTTGCAATGATATTATATTATATTTATGGTCTGATTTGCAAGTCAGGAAACTCCCTTAAAAAATAAGTAACCTTAGCTTGTAAAAAACTCGATATTTGTGAGAAATAGTCAACTTTAACAGCATCTTATTAATATCATCATATCAAGAGCGAATTATCGGTCTTGTGTCCATGCTTCTTTCAGTCGACTGTTGGATCCAATCTATTCTTTGGGTCTATACTGCAGGGACAAAATTCGCTTCTTTCATCTTCATAAATCCCGATGATAACAGGGTCTAAAGTTCAAAGTACTGTTTGATGTCGATGTTCAAATATCTATGTATGCGTAGCAAAGAAAGGTCTTCTCGAAACGTAAATCAAATGTTAAAGTGTCATAAGCTGTCAAATATAGTGAAACTTTTCTCGGAACAGAATTAGCCATTTGTTCGTCATTTTTGTCAAGAGGAACAAAATAAGAACACCCTGCTGCCAATCTCAGAAACGTACGTAATGTAGTTGCTTGAATTCTGTCCATTATTAGCACACATCTTCATTTCGTATGGACTGCATTTTTTTTTCAACGCCAGTCGTTTCGTTTTCCAAGGTACTTCAAACGCTCAATTTCTTTTAGCAATCGGAATTTAAGGCCTGGTCACACAGCCCTCCGCGAGTTGACCGCGACTGAATCGCGGGGAAAAAATGGCAAACGCCAAGTAAACGCTGTAAAACGCTAATAGCAAGTGAATAAAACGCGTAGCAGTCGCGAATTACAAGTGCGCACACGCGGGGACAATTTTGCACGCGATGGGGTCGCGGAAAAAGTTTTGAACTGTTCAAAAATTTGGTGCACGGGTCACCGCGAGTGGTACAAGTGGTACAGACGCGGTTCATACGCGGAGCAAACGCGATCACAAGTGCTACGGTAGTGGATAACAAGTGGTCAATCGCGTTAACACGCGAAAGATTTGCGTGCAATCGCGTGTAATCGCGACGGGAGCACGTTCCAAGCACGTGTGTTTAGCGTTTGTACCCCGTACCCAGCACTTGTAATAGCGTGTGGGCAGCGTCTAACATATTTCTCCGCTATTACAGCACTACTGAATCGCGTTTTTTCGCGTTCAATCGCGACTGAAGCACGACCCAAGAGAGTTTAGTCCACTACCCAATCACTATTGTTTCACTTGTGATTTCGGCTATATAAACGCCGCGTTTTGCCGAGAATTCATCAGTTGTGATCCAGACGTCGAGGGGTAAACATGGATCCCCAGCATCGTAATGCTATCGTCATGCTACCCATACTTCACGTGAATTTTATGTTGACAGTTCAGAATCTGGAGCGGTTATGATTCCTACAACCGGACGTCGCGGCTTTTATACACGCGGATGACTAGTGAAGGTCACGTGATTCACACGCGCTTGGCACGCGGAACAGTAGTGCTACAAACGCGGAGCAAACGCGGAGCACACGCGGAGCACACGCGGAGCACACGCGGAGCACACGCATCACACGCGGATCAGTAGTGATCGACACGAGGTCACACGCGGACGATTGACCCCATTTTCCGATCAATCGCGCTCACAAGTGCTGGACAAGTGCTACACAAGTGATTGGAACGCGGACCAAACGCGCGCGTTTGATCCGCGTTCCAATCACTTGTGTAGCGCTGGTAACCCAATATTGCACATTTTCGACCACAAGCCACCGCGTGTAGCGA
Organism: Lepidochitona cinerea; assembly: GCA_963971465.1. Taxonomy (NCBI): domain Eukaryota; kingdom Metazoa; phylum Mollusca; class Polyplacophora; order Chitonida; family Tonicellidae; genus Lepidochitona; species Lepidochitona cinerea. Next base: position 24,029,084 of record OZ020551.1, on the reverse strand, counting down.
AAAATGGCAAAATATGGTCAAATTTTACACGCGATCAGGACGCGGAGGGCTGTGTGACCGGGCCTTAACGAAATAAATACGAATTTTGGAAGCTCGTGCCTCTTTAAATTCTTGTAACTGACATGGAATGCATTCATTTCAGCTGCGTGGTTACTTCAAAACACTACCTTAACGTACTTATTCGACTTATTAAGGGGGCTCGGATTTGGACTTTGGACGAAAAATCCTTTATAACAATATTTTTTACTCTTCACGTCAAAAGATTTTGTCTTTTTTAAATAGTTTCAATGTTATAGTGAAAGGCTGTTGATTGATTGATGTTTTAGGCCGCACTCAAGATTACTTCACTTACATGGCGGCATTGGCAGGTTTAGTGGGAGAGGAAACCGGGCCATTTCCCGGAGGAAACCCACGATCTTCGGCGAGTAAATTGCAACTGTTTCACATACGGCGACCGAGTGAAAAATCCACTCAGAAATTGTTCAATTTTTATTTGGTCTGAGTGTAATCCGAACCCGCACGGCATCGATGGAAGGTCTCGGTGGACTGACGGACACTCACTCTAACCCACTGGACCACCAAGACCTAAGAGCGGTTGTTGAAGGGAGCGTACGAGAAAATATGGAGTAGAGATTTGTTATTTCAGGAATGACGCTAATATGTTAATGGATGTCAATATTGGAAGAGCAACGTGCTACTAAAAGAAGTGACATTTCCAAAGCCCGTGTAAGTTTGCTCTCAGTATTGTTTACCACCTCTCAAAGATACTTTCTCATTAGACAAAGATCAGCCTATGGAAGATAACATAGATCAAAGTGAAAATCAGCGACTGCCGGAAGAAGAGTCGTGTGTCATATAATTCTTCGAAAGAGCGCACGGTACCTTTTAGGATGAAGATATCCGTCCGGCCTTTTAAATGCTTATATAACAGATTAATCACACACTAACTGACTTTTATCTCAAGACGTATACATAACCTGTATAGACATTATTTTTCTGACCTGTAAAACTAAAAACAAGTAGATAGTATGGATCTGATGGGTTTGACTTCATTCAAACCCTTATCATATTTCAGTGGTCATTCACCTTCAAGAGGAAAATCGATGCCCCCCCCCCCCCACAAAAAAAAAATCTAGAATTCCTATCTGATGGTCGGCGTGGCTATATATGTAGAACGCTGGTCGCTTAATCCAAAAGTATTGCACCAAGTGTTTGCAGGCTTGAAGCCATCTTATCCGTTCGGCTTATGTGGAAGAGTTGCCAGGTACTCGCCGAAGGTCCGTGGTTTCCTCTGGGCAACGAGACCGTTTTCTTCTCAACGAAACCTGTCATCGCCTGCCATGTAAGTGCATTAAGCAAGAGTGCGGCGTAAAACATCGATCAATCAATCAATTATCAGGGAAAACCCCGTTTCCCAATTGTTTTTCAATTTCTCTGGTATACCTTACCAAGTTACCCTAGTTGTGCTTGGTCAAAGTTTTCGCTTCCATGAACAGGTTCATAAAATCATCGCGGTGTTGTTCATGGCAATTAGATCATAACGATGGTGCATTTTGTAGGTTAATACAATGTCAAAGATTTGGTCCATCTTTCTCTACGGTGATCTGATACATTGATAAAACATGATCTTTATTTGTGCACATAAACATTTATGTGCAATAATTTGTACAAAATTGTCGTATGGTCATCATGAAGACAGGTCTAATCTCAAAACGCTTTTGCATTACATGTTCTATTCGGGTTGTGGGATGGTTACCAGTTACCAGCGGAAGGTCGTGGGTTTCCTCCGGGCACAGAGCCCGGTTTCCTCCCACAATAAAACTGGCAACGCCGCCATATAAGTGAAATAATCTTGAGCGCGGCGTAAAACACCAAACAATCAATCTATTCCGGTTTGTTGAGTAGAAGTGAAAATTCAATCAACATAAATATTTTCATTTATTCACTAGTGTTTTCAATTCCAGTCGTTGCGCACTTAGATGTACCATGGGTTGCTTTAATATACTATATCGAAAACCTAATCCCACCAAGAGCTGCTGAATCTTTTGTAAAACTCGAATGTCATGATGATACGTGACGCTTCTTTCGCCAATCGATTGGTTCTGTACTTTGATCTATTTTATATTTCTTGTCTTTTTTCTGTTTATAGTACGGCCACAGTGATATTAGATAGCATAAATGCAGAAAGTACTTCGTTCTACCGACTTCATAAAACGATTAGCTTGCTGACAATTCTGCTTACTATATCGACCAAGAGAAGGCTTTTAGATAATGTCAGCTCCTCGAGGGACAGGACCAGTTCGATTCGTAATATACTAAGTACAGATACCTCGTCAAGGTATAAGTTTACATGAAAATACTAAGGATGATAGCCCCGTCATGACCATGTATTTTTGAACCCATACCATTTGTAATACATTTGCATCCATAGAAATGCTTCTAAGGGCCAACCGACTTCCTGTTCTATAGAATGTTGATTTCTTAACACAATTTTGATTTATAATACCGATAGACAGCACTGTTACTTTGCCTACGAGCTGTATTCTGGGATTTTGCTGACCCGTGGCTAATTTAACACGTCTACGTATTGTTCCATTAGGTACATGTATTGTCCCTTTCAACAGCAGATTCAATTAAATACGCATTTTCCTTAACTAGCGTTTCTCCTGACTTTCCATGTCTGAGACACAATCAACTGTCGAAGATGAACACTTTGGGCCCTTTAACATAGAATGGAGAAATTACCCAGCGACATGCGAGTCGCATTTACTGGAGAGAACTCGTAAATTAAAGTTTAACTAAGCCAATCAGTTTTCCGGGTGGCTTGGATTTTGGGCGATCGACTGAACATAAATCTATCTTAATGATGGCTAACCTACTGACTATGTATTTTATCAACCGTGTTTATATAGACTAGAAATCCACGAACAATATTTAAACGAGATGTGGGTCAGTGTTTAACTAGAATAAACCCTTAAATAAAGGTGGCCTAAAGCTAATCGGTTATCTGGAATTGGGGCAAACGATTTAAAATAAATCTGTCCCAATGATTGCTAAGATGCAGATACATGCTTAATGAACACAGTGCTTGTATTGACTGAAATATATCCTCATTGATAACAAAGATGAACTATGTTAAAAGACAAATCGGTTAGCAAATCGGTTAGCAATACACGTCATAGGTTGATAGTTATCACCATGTGTTCGAGCCGAATGTGTCATCAGTAACACCAATACAACGATTGCCTACGAGGGTTTGGAATATATCGGGAAAATACATTGACGTTGGAATAAAAAAAAACAATTAAAAAAGAACTGCGTTCGAAAACTAAACAAAATCAAATGAACCATTGTCGAAAGTTCATGATCAACACAGGCTTAGCTTACATTCTCGAGAATAGTATCATCACAAAAGCTTTAAATTTGCACTTTTTTAAAAAATAGCATTGAATTTGAAGTTCGCTTTAATGAAAAAAGACATTTGCACAACTCGCTTCTCTATGCACCGGCATTTACCTTAGATGGCTCTGGATAGTGATAAAATTCACATCAGCTGGGCAAATTGATACAAATTTCAGAAATAATCATATCAAGCTACAAGTAATAGAGCAGGTAATTTAAGTAGATTACAAGAGGACCTAGAACAACCACAGTCAGTGTCAACAGCACACATTGTACTGCTGTCAAAATTAAAAACAATACATGGAGAGAGGGAAAGACCTCGAAGCACTTCTGTTTTCTAAGTAGAAGATAATTGGCACCTTAAACGGATATGTTCAAACAAAATAAAAAGAGCAATGTTCTAATTTGTTCATGTTCTTTAACTGGTCTCTGTTGGAGTTTTAATCTCAAAGACACAATCAGCTTAAAGACGAATGATCGCATTATTCCTACATGGTGATAAAGGATGAGGCTAAAACAAATATTGATTGATCGTATTCTTCACTGATTTTGTTTCAAATATATAATACCAGTGGCTCACATCGATGCAAATGTTTTCAAATATAACGATTTTAAGACAGGAACGTAGTGCAGTGCTGTGTGCTCCTTACATTGTAAGTTATTAAAGCCGTTTCAAAGGTGCATGTACGTTCAACTGAAGACAGTCTATCTTCTGATTTAGTTTAAATTGGCAGTATCTGAAAGCAAACGGAACTTGGACTTAATGTTAAACGTAGACATGACATTTAATTATCTGACAGAGTTAAAATGTAAAAGCCATTGGTTGCGGAAAATACAGTATGGCAGCAGAGTTGTGTCGTTGTCTACGGGCGCAGAGTAGCATAACTCTATTCAGTAGCTTAACTAAAACATCACGGGCTTCCAAACGTGTGTAAGTTACAAATACTGACTGAACCCTGAAACACTATGACAGTTCAAAATGTATGTTCTTTTAAATACATGTGATCCCTAATTTGTTTAATTCTATAACTTTAATGTATATATAACGGACGATTGTTTGAATACACCGACCAGTATGCAAAAACAATTTATTTAAATGACAAGAAACTGTTAGACACTATCAACCAGTGTTGGTTCATTCAGTGGTCAGTGATCGGGAAATGTAAAGACATAGTGTCCTTGTATCTGTAGTCATACACTGACTGATAAAGAAATGTAACGAAATTCCTCTTGAATAGTTCTGGCTCGAACTTAAATTACTTCAACTTAATCACCAAGAAAAAGAACGAAACATGGTTTAAGACCCCCAGAAGCATGTACGCAGAATCGTTTGAATTTGTCAAAATGAGAATCAATTTGTAGCCCACATCGATCGATAAACTATCCGAGTTAGTCATTAATAGTTCGTTTGCGCATATTAGATAACTACACCCACAGTTCAAACCAGAGGCCTAACAGTATGTAGTTACGTAAGCCAATTTTCTTATGGAACTACCGTCCATATTAATTAAACTCACCTATCTGCGCAATGCATTTACATTGCAGATCAACTATGACAATTAATGTTCCATTCTCGTCAGTATGGTTTTCATGTGTATCGCTTTTCTATCATTTACCATAGCACTCACGTGTTATGAAGTTTTCATTATGCCTGTTTATTATAGGAGGTGAACAAATGATTAAACATATGCTAATTCGTTAAGCGACATCATTTACATTTGAATGTTCCACGATATGAGTAGACATATTTAAGCGTTTAAAAACGAATGAATGGGCCTGGGATTCACTCAAATTCAGATGCTCTTTTGCATAAATAAGTTGGTAAAAAAAATGTTTTGAAGTGTGAACACTTTGTTAGGTTAGGGTTTAATTAACGTAGATATTTTGTCTTTAGCTCTCGGTGTTTTCAATAACAATACATGTATGTATCATGCATAGCTAACTATAGAGCGATACATTGGTCTTAGCTCTAAATATAGGCTAATCACGGGATTTTTATCTTAATTCTATGATATATGTTGACACGCAACTCTTTTCCGGCATTCGTATGAAATCTATCTAATTTTAGCGCAAATCACAAATAAAGTATGAACCTGTGAAGTTGTGTGTAGCGAACTTCAAAGAATTTATCCCAAAAAAAGGCCAACACTACACAAGCACCAAAGATTGAAACCCGATTGGCACAGCTTGCCAGGCGTAAAATGGCGATAACGAGTTTAATTTATCTCTAAATACCTTTTTGAACAAATATTCTACTACACATCCCTATATGAACGCAATGCTGAACGACCATAAGATTTATGAAATGCTCATTTTTACGCCGCCCTGATGTATAATACTAAGGGAAAACACTAACTTTTTGACGATAAAGAAGATCTAAAGATTATCTTTATGTCTGCGTTTCTAACCTTCGCCTGATTAAACCTTGTCCACGTACTTTTCTATTCCCCAAAGTGTTGTCATCTTTTCGACTGGAGACGATTACATGAGATGTTACTTAATTAGCACCTCGCCTGACTTCCAGTTCCCGAGACACAATCAACCGTCTGAGATAATGTTATTTACACATTAGAGTCGTTAACCTGTGATACGGTAAAGCTAGGACAAGCTACATGTTAAACGAGACGCGTGTCAATGATTAACTGGAAAGAACTCGTAAATCAAAATCATAACATAAAGCCAATCAGTTTTCTAGATAGCTCAGATTTAGATACATAACTTGGGGAGTGTTTCCTCCTTAATTGATGTCGTGTTTGTATTGACCAAAATTCCTCTTCGTTAACAAAGACGAAAACGTTTATTTGGAAAATAACACCGTGGTATGAGCCTGGTTTAAAGACAGGATCCGCATTTTAATCATTGTCGATTTTCACCAGTTAATTTATCTTGTGTCATGATGGAGGAAAGTCAAACAGGTTGTAATAAGTAATGAGGCGTAATATTCACGTAGCAAAGAGTTTTTAAACAGTTTCAAGCTTGTCTCTCGGTATTATGTGAAACAATTTAGAAGGGTGTTTGTTTCATTAATCCCAGTTCAGTTTACTATCGGTAATCCAAAACAAAAATATGTAGATCTGTAAATTTGTATTAAGATGGGAACCTATGACATTGATAAAGTTTTAGTGTCTGTATGTCGGCCCGTTCTTCCATAGGTCTCCAATATTCAATCCAGGTATGTCCATTGGTTGTCGCTTGTCTGCAAGATATCCCTTGAACCCTTGGTCGGAATTTTATGAAACTTAATTAATATAGCTTATTGATGGAGATAATACAGTTTTGGAATCTCTACGTTCATTCTTTCTTCCAATAGCATTGAGCGCGGCGTAAAACACCAAATATTCAATCATTCTTCCGATAGCCTCAAATTTTGATATTTTCAATCATTGTTGCTTGTCGGCAAGATATCCCTTGAAACGCTGGTCGGCATTTTATGAAATTGTATTTATAGTTTATTGGTGGGGACCAATACTGTTTTCTCTTATTCGATGGCCGCAAATTGCCACCAGCAATGTCAACACGAACCCTTTTAACGTTTAAACTTTCTGACACAATGCTGTCTAGATGAAAGAAACATGCCTTGGAGACGAGAAATTTCTGCTTTTCGAAGTGGACAAATTGGCAAATTAAACGAATGCATTGACAGCATGTACTACTTACGGCTTTTCATCAGGTCATACCCTTTAATCTTCCGCTACAAGACTCCAGTCCTTTACTTTTACATCATGTATTAACCGAATGTTACTTTGACGGCGTTTTATTTGACGTAAAGGGTGGACATTTTAACGAACGAGCCGACAGTATTTTAACATCCAAAGACAATAATGATATACTTAGTCAAGACATCGAAACCTCGTGACATGATTATAGTAATTAAAAAAATAAAGATTAAAAATATCAACTAAATGAGTGTTTGTTTTGTTTTATGTAAGTGTGCTTTAAGGAGAACTTTCTTCGAACCCAGCCATTTTCTAAGTAACCACTTGGTTATGACATGTGAGCCCAGTTAAGCCGACATAAAGCTAACTAAATGCACAGATTTTATAAGCTTCAAACTTTTAGCAATATTTTCTTCTTATAGCTGGATTCACCTTGAGGCAAAACAAAGATTAAATGTGGATTAATTGTTAATCTTGCTGTGCAAGAGAATATCCTTTTTATATTACGTAAAGTACAGTGTATATCAAACATCGGTCAAAGACATGTTGGCTATTTGCGTATTGAATCAACTACTTATCTGTGATGTGGAATATGTAGTATAAACTTTCACACCGTTAGACTGATATCTTAATCCTAAAAGAACCGTTTGATATTTGAGAACTCGTATAATCTGATCACACTCGTCTTCTTGTGGCTGCCTATTGCTACTTTGATCTATTTCCACTTACAGAGCTTTTCTGTGAAGTCATCAAGACCTACAGAATTCATATTTGATGCCCGTAGTATCCTAGGTTAAGTGGTTAACAAAGCTGCAAAAAATGCTTTAAAATCATATTTCAGGAATAAATGACGAACGATCGCGGACCTCTCTCTCTCAGACGTTGGGGGAATTGTTCAGAACAGCCTTATCCACATTGCCTCTGTTTTCTTGTTAACTATGTAGTAATATCTATTAACCACAGTAGAATCAATATATTTTGAAGACATTTATTGAGATCTGTAGCTTCTAAGAACAAAGAAAGGAAATAATATTATCTGGAATTGAACGATTATTGTCATTGATGTCCTTGTCATTTTTCAGAAACAGAAGTCTCATGACAATAAGCTCTGATCTAGTTTATTAAAAATTAGAAAAAACTGATTGCAATGCTGAAATTGCAATTACTATATTTTAAAGGAAACAATGTATGAACGGATATAAATACAAGCATAAGTTTTTTTTTAAATAAATACCACCTGCAAAAGACATTTAAAATTTTGACATTCAATCAAGTAGATTTTCATGATCGATGTTTAAATAGCAGCCATCAATGTGTCGCCGGTTCGAATCCCATTCCCAGGAAAAATCGACTGGGTTTTTACTCAATCAACCTATATGTGTTTGTCCAGAGGAAGGTCTCTCAATCCGACATAGGCCTTCCAATGATAGGTCGCTAGTTCAAATCGGCGTCGGAAACTCACTAAAAAATTGTGCCGCTTCTCTTTAGAATGGGTGGGTTCGTTACCCCATAGTCTTATGTACCAGTATGACTATTTTTTAAATTATAAATGAAATAATCTCGAGTACAGCCTAAAACAGCAAGTCATTGTTTGTATACTATTATTAGTTTCGAGTTGCAAAGTTTGATGTTCAAGAACTTTGTACCTCTGCTACGGATGTTTGTTCTTTCTTCCACAAAACGTTCTTGTCGTTTAAAGTTATGAATGCAATCTAAGCCTAAAAAATAGGTCCGTTTTCACCCAGCCATAAAAATATAAACTAATTGAATTGGTGAAATTATAAATATTTAAAAAGGTTGTTATTCACAATACATTTGCTAAATTACATTAAATATACACTCTTCAAAACAATAGTTGTTCTGTAATTCTCGAGGAATGAATAATGTGACATGTTGTAACGTGGTTGTGTTGTACATACCAAGAGGAAATTTTAGTCATTGTCAATCCGGCTAACACACATGATGTTGTTTACCAAACACGTGATGTGAAAGTTAATCAATCCCCAGGTTTTCTTGGTTCACCGATCTGTATTAATGAAGAGGAATTCTAGTTAAATCAAAACTGTGTTCATCATGGAGGAAATCAGTATTATATTTCAGTATTATTATATCATCAGTATTATGACAGATTTATGTTTAGTCGTACCCACAAAATTGATAAACTGGTGTTTAAGCCTAGCGCAGACGAGAGGCGCCGGCTGAGCTACAAGGCACGCGTGGCCAAGGGAGCAGCTACAAATTTCAGCGCAGACGATGAGCTCTCGGCTGAGGCCAGTTCCTTGTCACCCAAGTTCACTGACCTACACAAGTCAATCTCATTCTCGCGAGATCCCCTGCTACTACGTGAACGCGACGGACCTCTCAGGCCGTTCCAAGCCATTTTACCCAAAATTTGGGTAATCAAACTTACTTCCAAAATTGATTTGTACATGATCTGTACCTGATTCTATATGTTGGCTTGTATTTCGTTTCTGGTACACGCCCTGAAGTTTTGAATTATCGTTGATGAAATACAGGGACTATATTTCTACCCTCCGCCATTGTGAACAGGCCAGCGTCCAACATGCTATTTTGTATGTCTACGTCATGCGATTGTAGTGAGAGTATTCCTCCGCAGCACCGGCAAAAGGGGATTCCCCTTAGCAGACGAAGGCAAATGGCTTGGAACGGCCTGAGAGGTCCGTCGCGTTCACGTAGTAGCAGGGGATCTCGCGAGAATGAGATTGCTACACAAGTGTCACTACCCGTGTTACGTAATATTCTAAGTGGTCACATGGTTTAATAGGCACACGTGATTGGACTATCCATCCTCTCAGCTCAGCCGGCAGCTTACGTTGTGCGCAAACGGTGAGATTCTTGCCACGAGAGGCAGAAAATATCAAACATGCTAAATACTTACCTCACCGCCTCCACAGGCGAAAATCTCACCCAAATTTACGCGCACACGGGGGAAACAGCTTAGCTCTCAGCCACGCGTAGCCGGCAGCTCAGCCGGCGCCTCTCGTGTGCGCTAGGCTTAAGATCTTAATTTACGAGCTCTCATCATTCAATACGCACTCCCATCTCAATCTACATACCGAACGATCTATAACATTACCCCCATCTCATGCAAAGTGTATCCCAATGTAAATAACAATATTACCAAACACTGAATGTGTTTTATAGATTGGAGGTTGGACTAAGTGCTAATTACGACGGAAGACACCAATGTCACCATATGATATCATGGAAAAAAGTAAATGACAAAGATTGGTTGATTGATTGATGTTTTACGCCGCACTCAAGATTATTTCACTTATATGGCGGCGTTGTCAGGTTTAGTGGGGGAGAAAACTGGGCTCATTGTCCGGAGAAACCCTTCGCTGGTACCTGGTAACTCTTCCACATACGGCGACCGTGGAAGGGCATGGAAGGGTTTAATTAAGTATGGGTCAGAAAAACCGAAAAGAAGATAATCCGCGTATAAGTTCATCGTCTAAAATGTTCCATTGTCTTGACAAATCATTATCAGGGTTGTGTTCAACATGTGCAGATTGTGGATCAGACAATACACGTAGAAACAGCTGAATTAACCCGAGCCAACAGTTTATCAACGGCTATATTTCAATATTGGCGACTTGGAAGAACGGAACTATATGCAAGGTTTAATTTCTTGGTTTAGTTCAAACCATTCCTAACTGGGCGCATGGTTGACAGATGTCATTGAACAGCAAGCCAACGCCATTCCTTCAAAACAACTGTCCTGTCGATTGAATCACTCCTTACTTTCAAATTGCACTTGTTACTCCTGGGAATCATGTATGACTTGCTGTGTAAGAAGTCAGATAGCAACGTTGGGCAGCTAAACAAAATGTGGTTGAGACGAAAACAGATGTATGTGTTTCAGAGAATAAATTAGGGTTAACTCACTTAGTGTTTAGTTATTGTAAGACATATATCGCTCGCAAACGTGTGTATCAAAAGGGCAGAATACTCACAGTGTATATGGTTGCACTGTTTCAATTAAAAGATGAAATAAAAAGAGTGTTCAATCATTAACATGTGGAAGAACATTCATTCGTCACAATGCGATGTAATTGAGCTTTCAAAAATCTAGTGGCTCTTTTCTACCATTGTAGTGTACTACATGACATACTCGACCACTGGTGGATATCTAACAACACTTTCCCTTCAGGGAAAACGGTTCTAACCTAAAAACAAACAAAATTTAAGGAATAGTAAAACATAAAATGGCTTATCCAACAACTTTCGCAGATCAATAGTCAACAAATTCGTGTTAAGGACTGTTAGATTCCGGTGTACACATGTGGGTTAGTTCCAGACAATACAGCCACTGGTTTAACATCCGCTCTATTTGTGGTTTTGATTGATTGATTAACTTTGGACACAGTATATCTGTGCCCGTGTGTTTTAGTGTTCATAAAAATATATCCACACATGCTTTGTGTTTCAGTTTAGATGGGTTAGCAGGGACGCTCTTGTCAGCAACAAACTCTATGGATTATTTGGGTTACTGTTTTGCGAGGTATTCTTAAAGGTTACTTTCTTAAAACTTGGCCTGACAAATATAACAATGGACAACAGTTTGACCCAAAAATCACAACATCTTCGTTGTCATGCACGAAAGTCTTTTGCAAAAAAATGTAGAACCAATCAATGGAATAAAAAACAAAAAAGACACCGTTTTTTCTTAAGATGTGAGTCTTTCCCCTACAATTATATTTGCATGTCAATCGTCAAATCATCAGAGACCAAACTACATGTAAACTGTATACTTGTTCCTCGGTGGTAAAGTAATAAAATCTTTAGCAGTCATGCAAATCATGGATTATAGTTTTATGCCTCTGTTAACAGCTGCCTTTAGGAGTGTTAAGCCCGCACAGTGAACACCGACTTGTACGACGTAAATTCTCAACCTGTAGTACTACCATCATAGAACATCTGTTAACAGATAAGCATCGTTCTTGAAATAACAAACCACCACACACCTTGTTTTCATTGGTGGGCCTTCCATCAGTTCATGTCTACAGCGTTATCCCTGCTTAACTTTTTGCCTTAATGTGTTTAATTATTGACAAATATACGAAACTGAATATATTATACTAAAACAGAATGAAAAAAGTAGAACTGCATACCCAAGCTGTACAAGCCAAATTGAATCCTTCATACATGAAGACAGATATTCATTTGTGTTAATTATGAGACAGTTTGATGATTTCAAAAACTATATTCATTTACACAGGATTTAGATATCGATGCTTTTTTTCATAAAAGTATTTAGACGTTTCCATTGATATCCCCCTGAACTATTTAAAGTAAAAAAAAAGATGAAATCTAACCCTTGATTCAGGTCATACGATTTTTTTTCATCTTTTATTACTTAGATATTCGGTACATACAGTTTCAAATTCAAGCAAGCCGTGTCGCTTTGAAAACATGTGAAAAAAAATACATTTAGCGTGCATGTTGATGTACTGTTGTAAAGTTATCTACGTCTTATCTTTGGAAGTTCTGTACTCATCTATCAAATGTTAAGGTCACTACAGTCTTTATCTTGAAATTTGGTCCGCATACATGTAGCTTCCTCAAAACGAAATGGTAGATAAAGCTTGTATAATAGGTAAGCCTTCTTTATGTCCAGACGGTGTACCTTAGCCTTAAACCAAGGTTGTACGTGAAAGATACACGATGTCTTAAAAATCTTTCTAGGCCGGGTGACTTGTAAAAAAGTATTTTCAAAACCGAAAGAACTTAACACTGAATTAAGTGTTAAAAATGTCTAAACGGGCTTTTTAATTTCTTGAAATAAGCTCATACGCCAAGTTCACTATCACCAGAGCCCGTCTCTAGCCCTTCAGGGGCCTGTTTCTCAACACACTTACGACCTTCGTAACTTTACGCCAGGTCGTAACTTAATATTGAAGGTATATGCTGCCATGATAGTTAGACCTTGCATTGTACTTACGTCAGGCGTAAATGTTTCGAGAAGTAATCACCAATCACCGGAATGTTTCTATGCGAAGCATATATTGATGGTTGATTTCGGGTTAACAATCAGTTATAAAATGAAAAATACTCTGCGCTCAAATAAAGCATGTTTATCGGGTCTATGGGAAGCGAATATGCTTGCGAAAATTAAGCAACATGGATGTTCATCCATCCCAGTTCTAGCTAGTTCTAAACACCAGCGAAACGCACATTTTCTAGCTTTGTATTACCATAAAGCCTAAGGATTTAAGAAAACGCGAATTTCTTTAAAAGGTATTAAATACAAAACACCAACTTTTTATAACGTAATCATTTCCAAGTTTATTATAGTTCGTCTTTGTTAATGAAGAGTTATTCAACTTAATACAAACACCGTGGCCATCCAGGGCTAAAAGATTGATTTTTCCGCCGCGCTCAAGATTATTTCATTCATATGGTGGCGTTTCCAGGTTTAGTTGGGGAAGAAACAGCGCTCATTGCCTGGAGGAAATCCCCGACCTTCGGCGAGTGTGTGGCAACGTTTTGACATACGGCGTATCGAGTGAAAAATCCACTCAGATAATTGTCAATTTTAATTTGGTCTGAGTAGGATTCAAACCCGAGCCTCATGGATGGAAGGCCTGTGTAGGACTTTCGGACTATCACTCTAACCGACTGAGCCACCGCGGCCCCCGTCCATTCAGGAGAAAACAGCTCTCTCAAGTTACCAATAATTGCGTCGGATTCATGTTTAGTTCATCGCCCAAAATCCAAGCGACCGAGAAAACTGATTGGCTTAGTGAAACCTTAATTTACGAGTTTCTCCAGTTAATCACCAACTCACATCTCGTTATAAATGTCCTTCGACCTAACATTTCTCCATCTCATGTTATAGGGTCCAGAGTGTAAATAACATTATCTCCGACAGTTGATTGTGTCTCAGCAATTGAAAGTCAGGCGAGGTGCTAATTAAGGAAGATGTCGATGCAATCGAGTCTCCCGTTGAAATGATGACTATACCTTGGGGGACAGAAAACTGCGTAGACGGTTTAATCAGGCAAGGGTCGGCAAAACAGACATTAAGTTATTCCCGAGGTCGAACTCATCGCCAAAGGTACAATATATTATCTATTTGGATACTAAGCTTTAATAAAGACGAAATTTTGTTCGGATAACACATTGACGTTATCCGCAAATATACACAATGCGCACATAGCAGTTTTTCATTTAAACATAATATCCTGAAGTGGATTAGTCGCTGGGAGTTATCTACTCGTAAAAGAATTAAAGAAATAATTAGTCTACGTTGTAAATTCCTATTCAATTGCAGTGGATTTTTATGATCAACAAGCTTAAGGCAAAACATTTTTTTTTAAATTCGTTAAAGTGTGTCATGGCGGGCACCTGATTTATTATTTCACCTGAGGAAGCCCAAAATTAAACGCCAGGAAGCTATAAATTGATGTATTTAGAACGAAACGTTTTGATTACACTTTGTTTTTATAACCACTGCATAAAAACTAGTCAACACAAGCTTGTGAAGTTTCATATGGTTATAGCTAACGGGAGTCAAATAAACTGAGCAAATTTTAGTTTGTACGTCTTTCAAAATAACGAGTACCTTGGTTTTGGGCGACCTGATATATTGAGGTGAATATGATTAAAGGTGCATCACTTTGGAGTACTGGGTTATGCCCATCGCAGACGGGCGTTTTGTTGGTCAATTGATCATGTTACTTTTAAGCATTCGACAAAACAGCATCATGGCATTTGCTCGCATGTACGTGCTTTTCTATTACTCTCTTACACTAATAACCAGAGCTATCGTTAGTTGCATCGCGAATTTAAACACTGGCCCCGTGGATTCGACAGGGTCGCCATTTTGCCTGTTTTCGTCAAAATGGGACTATTTCGTGAAATTGACTCTACGTTTTCATTACTAGTTTAACGTTTTCTTAAATTCAAAGTATATATTCACGCACAGCGTTATGTAAGGATTTTTATATTTATCTGATAGCTTTTAAAAATATTACCCTTGATCGCACGCGAAAATCCATGCGCTATGTCCGGTAAAAGCGTACGAGGTCTATCTTAGCCACGTATAAAGGAGAGAAGATTTTCCCTGTGCCCGTGTGTTTTAGTGTCCATATATCCATATAAAGGAGAGCTCGCGAGAATACGATCGAGTGGCATGATTTCACACTAACTGTTGATTGGCTGATACCGTTCTGTTTCGGGTATGAAAAACCGGAGCTTTGACGAAACAGGATTTCTGTATCCGAAAAAATTAAACTTGGGAACAATTTGTTGCCGACAAAAAGCATTGTCGCCGTGACCCGGGGACGATGATCTTTGCAGTATAGTTTGACTTGCCACAGATAAATTGTGGCCACGGAACAATGCTATGTGACCATGCATTCTTGAAGTGACGCAAAACTTCCCTAAAGGTTACAGGATACAGTTTCATTTCCCATTTGCGGTAATGTTGACGTTTTGATTTGTGGCTAATTACCTAAATCTTGTCAAGGCCTTTCATTTTCAAATAGATTAGCATATCAGATATCCTTTACAACCAAATAATAGTTGACATAGTACATTCCGGTTTCGCGCTACACCCAATCCAGCATGGGTACCGCCATTTCGACAGTTTTAGGCTTACATATTCTCGGCCAAACTGTGGTATTTTCAAAATGAGTGAAAAAAAAAAAAAATTCAATCAGGCAATGATTGAAAGCTTTAAGTATGTACAGTAGACCTGTATTAGTTTCAATCCAATGTTCAAATAACCCAGATACAAAACTGTCGCTATGTAATCCACTTTCTAGCACAACCAAAATCAATTTCCATTGACTGAAAAAAGAGAAACGGGGTATTGTTCTCACAGTGCGATTTGTAGTACCGACTTGAATCATGCGACTTAATCGTAAAATGAGGACAGGTAAATTGGTCCAATTTCTCTAGCACCCAACATGTAGCAAGCGAGTGGCATGAAATTGGACACATATGTCTGCTGTCTACAAGTTGTATACATTGACCAATCAAATCGCACAATACTCTCCTTTCTATGTTTTTTGTTTATCCCAAGAAAACAGATAGTTGCATAATCGAGATCTGCAACTGTTGCCCGTCCTATTTAATTCGTCTCGGGTTTGGAATTAGTTTTAAGTAAAATGCCTTTTTCTTTAATTCTGATGAATTTCCGCACGAAATTTGTCGATATTTTAAAAAAGTGAACTTTGTGCAGGCCGACGGTTGCGACTTTTCTTACTGTGGATAAGTGAATTATAAAGTGGAAAATATTTTGTAAATAATTATTGCTCTGTGTTTTTAGTTCACTGTTTGTTTAACATTTGAATTAAAACTGGTGAATAAAACATACTGGTGTATTTAGTTCTGTTTGTTTGTTGTTGTTTTTATTTAATTTAATTTTCCTGATGATCATTGCAGCTTGCTTTCGAAACACTATAAAAAATGTCCTAAAATCTAATCTATTTGAAGTCATAAACAGCTGGTTAAAGGTTGTATGCCCATAAAGTAATCAACGTATCGCGTACTTTAGGATGTCCTTTCAACGCATCCGTTTAATTTGCCAAATTACCTACAGGTATCTTCATTAGTTCGAGTAAAAGGGTTAATTTTATGGCCTAATTAGTACATTCCTATACGGAAACCCATAGCTAAATGCTTGTTAGCTCATCAAATATCGCTCCCTACCAGAGGCCATGATGTAAGGAATTACCGTCTGTAATTAGGCCAGATAAGTATATAGGCCAAACACCTTTTCAGTCTGTTCGTGATGTAGATTCACTTGGTTATGTGGCATAGACAGTTTTGTCAGCATTTGATAATACGATTAAATGTCGTCATAGCCTTTCTGACCATTTTTAAGAATTTACATTAGACAAGAGGCACAATATGTATTTCCGGATATGTTGACAATATATATAAAACAAATCTATAAATATATAAAACGGTGTGTGTAAACGTATATGTAGAATTGAAGGCCGAGCACTGTGAAAACGGCCAGAAACAAATTAAGTTAAATGCCTTTAAATGATAAATTACCTCATAAAAAACTCTGATTTAATTAGTATGTTTGCTTCATAATTGAAACTTTAGAAACGGTTTTACATAAACTTAAAAGTATGCCCAAAGAAAACAATAAGTTTCGATACGTTATGTTCCCTTTTTTAACTTTTCAAAGATATGATAGTGTTTATTGGGACAGTCTCATTTTTGCTGTAATGCACATTGATAAAATCTTTGAAAAGCATCAATTCAATATTTTATCACTTAAGGCTGAAAGGGACTGTTTGTTTAGAATGGTTTACAATTTTAATAAAACTTAAAGCTAAATAGATGAATAAGATTTGATTGACTTTGGCTGAAAGGTGGTAGGTCGATTTTTAGCGAAAAATGATCAGCTAGCAATTAGTACGAATTTTGTGGTACTTTGTTTACTGTCTGACAGACACTTTCGGGTTAATGTAAAAAAGTCCCATGGGTCAACCCTACTGTAAGTGAGTTGTGAAAACGTTACTAATATTCATCTATCTGACAAACTGTAAAGATCCGGCGTTTTTTAGTTCACATTATGTGAACAGGACATAAAAACACACAAAAGTCAGAAGACGACCAAAAGATCGGCCAGGCTGTAAGCATGCAACTTCTCGCTCTAGGGCCTCTATTAGAAACTCTAGCCTGGCTGAAGTGTAAAGTAAACATATCAGCTGCAAATGAATTCAAAAAGCGCATTAAACTCATCATATCACGGTCAATTGAAGAAAGTAGTTTAGCAGTGACCATCCGAACAACTTCCCAATATGTGTATGAAAGTAAAATGTCGGGATTTTTTATCTTTTATTCGCCTCATACCCACGGTGCCCGTTTTAAGTACGCGTATAAAGTTAACATTGTAGACACCTAACAATTCAAATGTATAATACAAAATGATACAAAAAAATGTTCAGCTTTTAAAATGCAGAAACCGAATTTTCAATGTTAACGACATAATTGGTATTTCAGCGGCGAGGGTCCCTTTAAAACGGTACATACGGTCAAAAATTCACACTTTTTGTCATAAATTCTAATCTTCAAGATAATAAGAAAGATTTCAAGTAAATCGAACCTTAATCATCGACATTGAAATTCCATACAGTCCGTGACATGAACTAAGCGAAGTTATGTTCTAGTAGGAAACAGAATTTAAATAACTGGGCCGAACTTGCATTCGTTTTAGGCCTTAGTAACTGATTTATAACATGCAAAATGAAAGGAATTTGATATCATTTTGCTGAAATATCACTGTGTAGAATTATATTGAGTGTCTCATGTTTAAACTCCATTTAGTCCAATAACAAAAGCATTTTAAAAACCTAAATGGATTTTTACCCGATCTCCTTACTTTAAATGGCTACCGTACAGCACCTACCTTCTTCAAATACCCTCGGTCAGGTGGCATATCATTATAAATGTGGCGAAACCTACGTATGTACCGAAATTACGTCTGTCTCCGTTTGTGTTACACATGGCATGGTTTAACGGGAAAATAACACATATAAACAAAAAGCTTTATGCGTTATTTTAGCATTTGATTTATTTAGAATTTATTTTTAATGTTTATGTAGTAAAATATTTTGCACTTTTTGCTGCCATTCATATTTAGCCCAACAATATGGCAATTTATCGCATACAACGTGCAGACTGTCCGAAGCCAGTCTGAAACTTTGGGCATTTACGTAAGTGAAATATCCTCTGATAGACTACAGGTCATTTGGAATGTGGCGACCAAAAAGGTAACCGTGAAACGTACAGTTTCCATATACTCTTGAAGGCCCAATAGAAGTGTCCCAGTGATAATATAAGGGACCGACACACTATTTGATTACTCTCAGGCTCGATCAGTTATATAACTGGAAGATTCTTGATATGTACCGAAACTGCCTCTGTCTTCGTTGTGTTACAAATCTTGTGGTTTACCGGGCTAGAAAAAATCTTAATAAATATCTTTCTAAATGATATTTGCTAATACCTTTGACGCCATTTGTATTCAGCCCAAAAATACGGCGATTTACCGTATAAAAAGTGCAGACTGTCCGAGGTGTGTCAGTCGACCGGAAACGAGCGAAGGCAGCCGAGGTTTGCTCTGGAGGCACAATCTCATTCTCGCGAGATCCCCTGCAGCTACGTGAACGCGACGGACCTCTCAGGCCGTTCCAAGCCATTTGCCTTAGTATGCTAAGGGGAATCCCCTTTTGCCAGAGCTGCGGAGAAATACTCTCATTACAATCACATGACGTAGACATACAAAATAGCATGTTGTACGCTAGCCTGTTCACAATCGCGGAGGGTAGAAATATAGTCCCTGTATTTTCTCAACGATAATTCAAAACTTAAGGGCGTGTACCAAAAACGAAATATAAGTCAACATATAGCATCAGGTAAAGATCACGTACATATCAATTTTGGAAGAAAGTTTGATTACCCAAATTTTGGGTAAAATGGCTTGGAACGGCCTGAGAGGTCCGTCGCGTTCACGTAGTAGCAGGGGATCTCGCGAGAATGAGATTGCTGGAGGCAGTCTGATAACTTCGGGGATTTACCAGCCGAGAAATCTGGGCTTCTCCATATTCGTCATAGCCCAGATTACTTCCAAAATAGAAAAACGACATTTTTAAAGTGGCATGAGCTGTCAAAATTCACACTTTTTTCATAATTTCTGATCACCACGACAGTAAGAGGCTTTGGAGGCCATCGAAAAACTAAATGATTAACGTTGGAATGAGGAAATCCATACAGTATATGGCCTGTACGAACCGAAAGCGTGTTCGAATTGTAAACAAAATTTAAATAACCGGGACGACCATTCATTCATTCCATGTCAAAGTTAGTTGAAAACAATACTTTATCGTACATTCTCGAGACTAGAAGCACTAAAAAACTTCTGAATTATACGTCTTGAGAAAAATAGACAATAATTTCAACATTCTGCTTAAACGTCAAAATATCAACACTTTGGCAGCTCATGCCACTTTAACTTGTCCCGCCGAAAAAAACAGCGGCACAAATTTCCCAACAAATAAGCAAAGAATAAAATATTTACCATTGCATTCCGATAGTATAGACCACGAAGAAGGAGTTTGTCAAACTCACGCTGCAGTAAATTTGTTAAAGATACATGAGTGACGTATTTCTAGGACGCCCCGCCCAGTTTAACTGGTCGTTTAAATGTTTTACTATGGCGGTTACGTCAGTTGAAAGCAAGTGGACTTCGAAACAAATATTGACTGATAAGGGAAAGTTTACCACTTTACAGCGACGTAAGTTTGACAAACTCCTTCTTCGTGGTCTATACTATCGGAATGCAGTGGTAAATATTTTATTCTTTGCTTATTTGTTGTGAAATTTGTGCCGCCGTTTTTCTCGGCGGGACAAATTAAAAAATATCGTTTTTATGGCTCCGCAAAGCGAAGCCGGCGGCATTATGTTTTCGGGTTTTCCGTCCGTCCTTGTCCGTACATTAACTCATGAATGATTCATCCGATCAACTTCAAACTTGGGGTGTGCCTTGAAATCGGGCAGAGGACGGTTGGGATTGATTTTCAGCAATGTGCGCAATCCAATATGGCCGCTATCCGTCATATTGGATTATGAGCATGATTTTCTTGTCCGGGCAACAACTTGTTCACGATTGATCCGATCAACTTCGAACGTGGGGTGTGCCTTGACATTGGTGAGAGGATGGATGGGATTGATTTTCAGCAATGTACGCAGTCCAATATGCCCGCTATCGGCCATATTAGATTATCACCATGATTGTCTTGTCCGGTCAATAACTCATGAATGATTCATCCGATCAACTTCAAACTTGAGGTGTGCCTTGACATCGGCGAGAGGACGGTTGGGGTTGATTTTCAGTCATGTGCCCAATACAATATGGCTGCCATGAAGCATATTAGATTATGAGCAATATGTTATCGGGAGTAAACTTGTGATAAGGCATTATTTGTTATAAGTTTTCAGCCATCTTGATTTATAAAGATGGCAGCCATCTTTTAAAATAATTAATGCCAAGAATATCATACATCATCTTTATTGTTTCATTTCTTCTTTATGTCACCTCTCAAACCACACAGCCGGTTCTAATACCCTTGTCAATCAGTTCCCCTCCTTCGCGGAGCCATCTCCAGTGATTGCGTGCAATCACTAAATCTCTAGTTTCTATTATGGAAGTAGTCTGGGCTATGACGAATACGGGAGAGAAAACATTCGGCAGAGCCCAGATTTCTCGGCTAGGGATCTACGTGCTTGAAATACCCTCTAATAGACTGCAGGCCATTTTGAATATGGCGACCAAATAGGTAGCCGTGAAGCGTACAATTCCCAAATCTTCTTGAGGGCCCCCACAAAAGTGTGCACGTGATAATGTAAGGGACCGAACCACTCGGTTTGTTAACTTTCAGCCTCGATCAGTTATATAATTGAAGCATTGGAGGTACCGAAACTGCGTCTGTCTACAACATGTGGTTTACCGGGATAAATAAAATATATAAAAAAAATATCTTTCTAAATGAAAGGAAAGGGAAAGAACATTTTATCCATAGACTAGTTTTGATGGATAGAGTACAGTTCATGTAGTATATAAAAACAAGTGTTCAATGTATGCTTTATCCCATCGTAACTGTATAACTGAAATTTGAATGTGTCGTTAGAATAGAGAATAAACCATAGGAGGCATCCATAAAGCTTAGAATGACGTTTTTATGACGTTGTTCGAGTTGTATGGCAATGACGGCATTTCTCCGTTTTAATTGCACTGTGACACGCCTCTTTTGCATTGCGTCATAGACGAAATGAACACGATTCCGACGTCAGATTGATCCAAGAACTCAATTTAGCGTCATTTTGCCATACAATGAGGCTTCTGTGCAAATGTTTTTAAGCTTCTGCCTTTTAAGCTTTTTAGCTTGAGTTTCACTGACGGTAATTAATGTCGGATATATTAAGTATTTTTATGGCTGTTAGAGAAGACTGTAACTGTTGGCTAGTCGGAAACAGGTTTGTGAAGAAGACTCGTTTGCAACTATGTATTGTTTTTCTCCGTTGTTTCCAATATACTGGGATCTGTACAGCTATAGTTTTTATCTAAGTTCTTGATCATTTTTTTTTTATTATAGAACAATCGCTACTAATAAAGTTGTAAGGAAACTCATTAAATATTCATGGTGTAATCTCAATATTTCGACTTTATTTCCTTACTACTTTATTATTTTAAGTTGTTCAGTGGATCAAATAAAATCGCTACTTATTCTTGGATAACAGTTAATTTAAGTGATGCAACTGAGAACGATTGCTCCTTTCCAACATACAGATATTAAGTCACCAAACAAGTCAAACAATTATTTTTTAAGATTGAGCGTGTACTAAACTTGAGACTGAATTCATTTTCCTGGGCAGCTTTTTGGTTTTTAGTTTCTATTTACTAGTATATATTTTGGTCAGAATATCTTTGGAATGCTGATTTTACGGATTTTAGAGCCATGTCTATTTCAATGTTTATATACATAGATTCCACATCTAGAGCAATCAAACTCACATCATGTGAGATGGATTGCTTACATAATTTGGCCAATAAATCATCAGTATTTTGATAAAGCTAGGATGCCAATTCGCTATAGGTTTTAGATAGTAATCAATTAGCTCTGATATTCTATAACTTTTCACAACCACAATCAAAGATAATAGGACGCCCTGGGGAGATCCCTAAGAATGATATATAGAAAGATACATTTAAGATATATATTTATAAGAATGGTGCAAACAGTTTTTATGTAATTGTTTAGCATTTTGTTAATCTTAACTTGACAAGAAATATTGATGTGTTTGCTTTTAATACCAGAAATAACAGTTTTGCGTGACAAGATGCTCTATTATAACTTAATGAACCTTTGCCTTAATATTGATTGATATCTGCTGTCAAATCTCCTGCAGTGCGTTACTGACCAAAATATATACCACTCTGTTAATCCATTGGTTAATCAACTACTTTTCTTTGTTTGTATATTTATTTAATAATAGATGGCCTTGTTCGTCTAAATTGGTTGAATGTCGTTAAAAGATTTTGAGAGATGGATTGGGAAATTGAAGCGCTTGATGTGCAAACAATATGTCATGAAAAAGTATGAAAGTATGAAGAAAATGAGTATTAGGTAAAAATTAAGACGTAATACAGATGGAAAATTTCCTCGATACCATTGGTAATAAAACAAAGATTCACGAGGAAGGATATGCGGTTGGAGTTAAACTTCTGGCTGACCAGGAGTAATTTTTTTGTGATCGTTTGTTTTAACCCCCGTGCTACTATTAAAATTGAGATGTAAACAAATCCAAATAAGACTAGGTGATTACTCAGAATTCTGTGAATGCATAGATGGCTTCAAATATCACTTTATGCTTAATTTGTAACAGATATTGTATTATTATCAGGATGACAAAACTGCGTAGGGTTTTTTTCATGGAGAGCCGGCAATTTGTTTCTTGTGTATTGATTACAAATGATCACATGGTAAACGTATTACCCACAAATGACAGATGCTAAACGTTAAAAGCTCCGACAAGACCTACTCCGATAAATACTATTTTCACATATCTTGTAGAGCAGTGAACAAACAAAAAACGCATAGTAATCTCAAAACAAAAATACTGCACCCTATAAACCAGCATTAATGTCACTGAGCTGCGTAAACGATCCTAAAAACGCGTGCATATCCATATGTTATATTTCAGTTAAAGATAACGATGCGGATACCTTCTATGTAAGACATCTTTTGTAGTATCTCAAAAACATTTTGTCATGTGAAGTCTATAATGATAACCACGTGGACAGAATTTCGACAAGTAATGAATGCCAGCAACATAATTCTTTTTTCTTTTTCTTCTTTCTAAAATGAATCCTTCACTCCACGACCCCCAACGTGGTTTGTGGCATATCAGCTATATACTCGTCAAATCGTACTGTTGTAAGAAACATGACCTCATAAAAGAATGCAAGGAAAGTAGTTAAACCCTGCACATTAGTTAACAAATACACAGCACCCTCAAATCAACAATAAGCAGAGGCGCTCAGGCTTAGCTCACTTTCGGGGTTTGGGGGAATTGTATAGACTAGTTTAGGATAGGTAACACACGAAAGGGTTAGAAACACACGTCTGCAAACGTATAACTACCCTCTAGAATCTATAAAATCTCTGTGTTAATCAAAATAATGGCTAACCAATGTCTTAAACTGCTATATATCTATGCCCCTTTTTCAATACATTTATAATCTAAAATTGATCTACAATGGTAACTAACTTAGAGATAAACAATATAACGACAGCAAAATAAGTTGTATACATCAGTTAGCAATCAAGTAACGCTGCAATCACCGTTATCAACTTAACGAACATGCGTTATAAATAAACAAGCAATCCACTTTTTATTGTAATAATGATATCTTTTTAATTCTAACACAATACATAAACATTCTGATATGACACAACATTGGAACCACAAACCTCTGTAACATATTCACCCAGATTTAAATATACTGCACTTCGCTTAATATATATAATTTTCATCCCCTACATACAAATTTGCAACAACAAAACTGACGAAAAACAAAATAATTAACTTTTAACTGTTTATGTGTATACGAAAAATATATAACGATCTCGAAATTTAAAACCGTAAATTAAAAATTCATAGTGACAGACTTTTTAATGCTAAAAGTGATATTTAAAACAAGTGACCAGGGCGAAACACAACCAGCACTCGAAACATTACCGAAATCAAACGATTTATAATTACTGACAATGGGTTGAATAACCACAAAATGGTTAAAAATAATCCTAAAAAACATGATTAAGGATAATTTATAAGGTTGTCATTCTGTGCAGAAAGCCAATCTAGCTGCAATGTGGGCTTTTTTATTGAGCTTTTTAGACACAACACTCATTCACCAATTACTAGAAACAATGAGATGGTTGAGGCGTGTTCACTCGTCACTAGAAAATAGAATCAAAATTCATAAAACAGGCATCGTTTGTTTAATACAGGTATACAGAGCCTTCTTCGCAATCACTTGGAGACCAATACTTTACAACGCGGAATTCGAAGTCTTTATACATTTCAATTAAATGTACTGTGTATGATTCACAGCTGACACTGTGTACAAGTCAACAGCTGTCTTAACTAGGTCCTTTGAAAGCGAAATAATAATCTAAAGTCGTATGATTGACAATGTATTGTTATTGATCCATAATTATAAAGCAATATGATTTATCCTACACACTTTGCCATCTAATTCCATGGCTAAGATATGATTACCTCTATTCTTCCTGTCCAGAAAATGATATCCATTTTGTAAAAGCCCACATATTTCCCTCCTCGCATTCTTCTAGCACTATCATTATAATATCATTAACACATCGACTGACTGTGTATCATTGTTGTATTAGTACTGGTTCGACGAACAGTGCTATTGAAATTGTACATAGTAGCTGATTGTTCCACAGCCGAGTACCGCAATCGGGCGAAGCAACAAAACAGGTACTCATTATAGTATTTTCGGAACTGTCTGCTCAAGAAGTAAAGTGCCATAGGATTAACACAGGAATTCATAAAGTACAGACAAAAGGCTATTACCTTGAAAGCACTCCAAAACTCGTTCATGTCGTTAGGATCAAAGTAGTACCACAAAAGATAGATATGACGAGGAATCCAACACACAAAAAATATCACCACAAATGTAAGAACAACTTTGGCAACTTTCTTTCTGGCCTCAATCTGTCGTTGTTGTGATTCGCCTGCTATAAGGTTTCCGCTAATCAAAAGCATTCTGGCCATCATAACATAGAAAAATCCAATTACGACAACTGGAATTGCAAAGAAAATAGAGAATCGTGTTAAGACACGAGCTTGTGGATACCATTCCGGCCATTCCGGGTGATAAACCTGGCAAATAAAAACAGACCTATTCACATTTGTTGGATCAAAGTTTTCCAGTGTAGAAGCTGATACCAGATCCGGCGTGGCTAATAAAATTGATACAAGCCAAATAGCAAAAACAGTACAATACGTCCAGAAATTTGGATTTCCAGTGTGTCTACTCATAGGCTTCACGATAACCCTATAACGGTCTCCACTAAGGGCTGTTAAGGTAAAAACAGACACACCCAGTGACAACGTCTGCATAAAATAGTTAAACTTACAAAGTCCCAGACCGAAAGGCCAATAAGGCATAGTGTACAACGTGGCAGCGAATGGCACCGACACAAGGATAAGTAGTAAATCTCCGACAGCTAAGGATAAAATATGAATATTTGGTACATTTCGCATCTTTTTGTTCCACAATACAGTAAATATAAGAGTTCCATTTCCAGCTATTCCGACGATGAAAATAATAGCAAATAAAATAGGAACAATATACGCTACAGGATGGATATCTCCTGACTCCGACATTTTAATGCCTCCTTAAATAGTCATCCACTTCACAATAAAATGGTATATACAGTCACCCCATTTAAATATCATCAAATCACTTCACAGATCCCATTTCACAGATCCCATCAGTATTTTCCCTTCTCCATCCGACCTAAGAAATAGCAGGATATTTGTAGGATCCCTCCTGGAAGTTTGGGGATTTTTCTACAATGTCAAGTAACTGGTAAACAGGTAGATAAGTCAGATGTAAAACCTCATACGCTGCATGCCAGGTGAACGTAAAAGCTGATGCGTTCAACAGAGGGGATTTGTGTTTCTCTCAACTGTGTGACTTCTTGTGAAGTTTCGTCTGTTCATTGCCGTTGTCTTCAATACCAATGAAGAACGCTTGTTAGCTGGTTTTTCAGCAGCCAATCATATCGCTGTTCTACCATCAAATTGTTTCTCGCGTCTTAGTGGCTAGGCATTCCTTTCACTGGCCACCGATAGAAGAATCACACGTCTGAAAGAAGACCATACATAAGCCGTATTAATCATGAAAAATAGCAGCAACCCTTCAAACATCTACTTTGTCCAACATGTTCCCTGATGTATTTGACCTTGATAAAAAAGCCAAGTACTAGCCCTTCGAAGTGATAATACCCCCAGAAGATTACATAGCGCGTTTGACAGCTTCCAAAGGCTGAATTATGGTTCGAAAATCAGTCATATATAACAAGGCTATGGTCATTACTGGTGTTCGAGACACTACAGCCATAGAGATAATCTACTGTTCGCGACAAACACTTTACGGCGGATCATTTCCTGGGAGTGGATAAGAATCATCGATTGTGAGTCAAATAACCCTTGATCTATGGCCGTTTTCCAAGGAACATTAACTACTTGAGTACATCAGGAAAACTATGGCTGTCCGACTGTCATGTTATACTTGTCTCATTTAGATGAGATAATGGCAACTTCTTGAAGCTTTATTGTCCAGTATGTTACATATTTTTAAAATATACAAATGAACGCCCATACATTTATTTCGTTAAAAATCGCTCTATTTTAAGTCGGATATTTCCTTTCAACGAGCCTTTTTTTCATATTTACGATATAAAAGTTATTTTATTCAGTATTTTTCACGTTTAGTTAAATTTCTGTATATGTTTGACGACACTCGGGGGAATATCGCTTTGGCGATGTACAGAAAGAAGAAGAGATGATGACTTTATGCAGTTTGCTATTTACAGAACCTCCCCAATGCCTGAATATTTCCTGACGTGACAAGGAAAGCTACTTTCGTCTACAATTTTCTTTAATGGGCCTGATTATGTAGATTAAAGAAGGGAAGTGTCGCACATAGAAAGTACACATTCATTGGTCATTGATGGTTCGACAAACAAGGAGTATTGGCCACGTATTGCCTGTTAATAGGAGTTAAACAGCAAGCTGCTGAAGCAAATTGATATTGATTATAGTTGGACTGTACAGTTCATGATGGAATAGTGAAATGGCTACCTAAAGAAGACAGTAATTGGAACATCACCATACCAAATTGAAAAAGCTCTTTGCCGTATGAAAATTAGCCACACAGAATAATGTTCAAATTTTCTATATAATGCTCAATCGAGTTCGTGAGATACTAGGGACCTGAGTAAATACAATTATTCAAATTACAAATTAGGCTACAATAGCTAAAAATGGGAGAAAGTCAGGAAATAATAACAAAGTTCATGTATTTATTCATAGCAATAAACAATATTCAGAAAGTTAACCACCAGCATGGAATTTGATAACAACCTCCACTTCATGTATATAGATTTGATAAGAAGTATGTAGAAATTACAGTATATTCAGCAACTGAGGGAATCGGTAAAAGTTCACCGATAATCTGTAAAATTTATGAGAATATAAAATAACATTTTGGTGCGTTTCTGTTTATCTACTATAGATGCTGTTTTGTGATGCTCAAACACAATAAGCATTCAAGCATTTGTTGTTCTGATATTCTTGCTATATGCTTCAAGCGCTGCTGTCCAAACGCTTTTAGAGAGGAAAGTCTGCTAGAGTGGCTTCCCCTGAAAGTTCGCTTCCAATCAAGCTTTTCTGGTTATTTTTGGGGATTGCACTTTCTTAATACAGGCTCATCCATCCATAAATAATGAGCCTAACGAATTTGACTAAAAATATAAGTATCATTTGAAGTAATTTGAAACCCACTTATGAACTACGCGTAGGTAGCATCTTTTTGATTACCCCAAAGCGGTTTTAGCTCTATGGTAGTTCAACTATGAGCCTATGATTAGTGCCACATCCATGTTCATACCAAGTCGCTATGGCTGTGACAATGGTAAAAAAAATGGCCATCCCCTTTTTCATATTGATTAACTCAAAACATCACACCTAAATAACATGTTGTGCACCCTATTATGGAGGAGGATATCCGCCAAAAGTCTACGTGTGTAACTGTGTCAGTTTCAATGTGCGCAGTGCTTGTTTTTATCGTTTCGCTAGCGATAATTTGCATAAAGGCCGCTTGAATGCGTGTAACATTGTCCAATGCAGCGCGTACATTCCCTGCTTCTACTATGTGACTACCGCCAACCAAGCTATTCTGGTTATTTTTGGGGATTACACTTTCTTAATACAGGCTGTCTAAAATCGGTAGGAGAATTTCTGCCATTTCAAGAGAGTGTCATCCCAACAAATAATGAGTATAATGTTATACTCACTTTCTAAAAGTCACTAACTAATTAAACTCACCCATCCATAAATAATGAGCATTACGAATTTGACTAAAAATATAAGTATCATTTGAAGTAATTTGAAACCCGCTTATGAACCTCGCGTAGGTAGCATCTTTTGTATTATCCTAAAGCGGTTTTAGCTCTATGGTTGTTCAGCTATGAGCCTATGATTAGTGCCACATCCATGTTCATACCAAGTCGCTATGGCTGTGGTAATGGTAAAAAAATGGTCATCCCCTGTTTCATATTTAATGACTCAAAACATCACACCTAAAAATCATGTTGTGCACCCCATGACCACCCGGTTTGGTGAACTAAGAGGTTTACGGGTAAATATTTAACGCACCCGGGGCAAAATGCTCTGTCCGATCTTGGATGGCTATTGCTACAACATCGTTTTCAATAAGATATTTTAAAAACATTGACATGGTTTACGTTTATGGGGGCGACAGGGATGGCACAAAACTGGTTAGTGGGTTGAATGAAGCGGTTTCTTATATTATGTCCGGAAAGGGACATCGCTTTAGCAGGTTTCATCAAACTGTCTCAATGGCGTTGCCATCGATTTTTACTTTGTTACTGTGTTTCGTACATATACGTGTGACGTAATGGAAATCCCCAATAGATGATTCGCTTTGTATAAACAATGTACGTGAGTCCTAAACACGTTTGATTATTTTATCGTTTGGACAAACCTCTGAAGTTTGGGAGTTTTCAAGTTGGTTGATGGAAGTAAAAAAGCAGAATGCCAATTATGTAACCTGCAACTAACATTTTGTGGTGGTACGTCAAATTTACGAAACCATTTAAAATTAAAATCCAAGCACCCGGCAACCGCTAGACCTTCGGACACATCAATTAAGTTGGTACAATCGACAATACGATTTGGACGTAAACAGATGTCAAAACCCAAGTGGGAAGAAATTACTAAAATAATAGTGGAGTTTTGTGCAACTGGTAGGAGACCACTGAGCATTGTTAATGGTACCGGATTCTAGAATTTCATATCTCGTTCCATCATATAGAGTACCGTCTCACACAGCCACTCGGAATTACACTCGACACTATTACTCAAGACTATTCAAGTCAATGTGTGATTACATAGGTGGACAGGACGTTTCTCTAACAACTGATGCCTGGACCAGTACGGCTACTGAAAGTCACTGCACGGTAAATTTCTGGAAACTCCATCATGGTGTCCTTTCAACGTCTCTTGTTACCGAGCGCCACACTGCTGAGCATCTGGCGGATTTACTCAAGGAAGTGACACTTAAAATTAATATTCAAGAAAAACACATTATTTCTGTTACGTCAGGCAACGCCTCCAACATCTGTGACGCATTTTTAAGAATCAACTGCTGCTGTAAATGTATTGAAAGTGAGACAAAAACAACTGAATATTCCAGAGCATAGCTTCTTACAAGATGTGCCCACTCGATAGAATTCTACTTATTTCATGTTTGATAGGTTAATTGGACGGTGCCTTCCAATTTTTGCAGTTCTAGAAGATTCTAAAGTAACATCTAGATCGGATGTCAGGGCCCTGGAACTGAGCGACAGAATCTGGCAGACGATGGAGGAATTAATGCCTGTTTTGAAGCCACTCCAAATGGCAACGGCTGTGATCGGCTCGGAAAAATTCGCTACTTTATTAATGATTTACCCCATTGTCACAGGCGTCTTACCATTTTGCCTATGGGTAGTAATGTTCGTTGCATTAAAGAGGTCGTTGCAGTCGACTTAATGAAGTGCTGTCCATCGAAAGATCTTCACAGAGAACCGTATATCATCTAGGCTGCCCAAGACTCACGTTACAAAGCACTGAAGTTTCTCTCGCATAGCGAAAAGATTGATTGATTGATTGTTTGGTGTTTTACGCCGCGCTCAAGATTATTTCACTTATATGGCGGCGTTGCCAGTTTTATTGTGGGAGGAAACCGGGCTCTGTGCCCGGAGGAAACCCACGTAACTGGCAACCATCCCACATAGGTCGTTCGAGTGAAAACCCAGTCAGCATAGCGAAAAGAAAACTGTCTTGGATGAAATAGGTTCACTCCTACGTAGCTGAGTCAACAAACTTTTTAGTAGCCCAACATCTATCGAAGAGCCCGAAACAGTTGCGAAAAAAACACGAAGCAAAACTCCTTGAACCTAGAGCTTCCCCCCCCCCCCCCCCCCCCCACAAAAGGCACGTTGTGAGTTACAAGAATTTAGTTTATCAACCATCGAGTAATATTTGTGTTCTGTACTTGATCGTGTTTTTTACAATCACCACATGTGCTCCTTGTCATATCAGGTACAATCGGGGTGTATGGTCAGAACATCCACATGTACAGAGACAACAATGTGAAACACAAAATGTGGGCTGATATATGATAGAAGATAATCATAAAAGGGAAGGAAATTCAACAAGGAAATGCAGGTTTATTTGTTAATAAATGTATTTGAACAAAGTGTTAGTGCGACAAGTAACAAAAAACCCGAAAGACATTAATGACAAAGACTGCATGCACGAGCATGCATATCTAGTATGTGCAGTTGAAAGAAAACCTAACAAATGAAAGTAAAATGTCTTGTAAAGGCAATAATAATACATAATATATAGGGAATACGTCATATAATAGTTGCAAAGGGGCATAACTCTATGAAAAATTATCCAGCGCACTCCTTTTCAATAGGTTTTCTACTTATACTGAGTTATAACACTTACGCACGTAGCGGTTGAGCACGGTTTGTGACTTTCTATTATTGATTTAAAAAATAGACCTATATATTCGAAGGCTTGAGTTTGCTATATGGTTCATGATTGTCACCATACAGCGACCAGTCACCAGCCTCACAACGTGATCGTATATATAGCTCCTCTGAACGCTGCGCGTAAGAAATAACAAACACAGAGGAATGGTTAGAAATTATGTTATCGGATTGTTTTATGGACTCAAGTTCATAGCAATAAAACATGTTAAAGAGTTATTTTTCCAGCCGTTATCCAGTCTGTGTAACCTTTTTAAAAGGGCGGTTCTTTCTCTGCCTGTTGGTGTTACTTCATCTGAGGGTCAAGTATCAATCGGCGAGCCTCAGGGACCCATTATGTTCCTACTGTACATTAACGACTTGCCTGGTGTATTTAACACAGTCATGTACATACTATTTGCAGATGACACTTGTATATTTCATTCATGTGATGACCCTGACAAACTTTTAATGTTTTGTCTGAGGAACTTAATCTAATTCACAATTGGTTTTCCTGTAACAAACTTCTACTTAACCTGGACCAAATTCATGCTCATCAAACCAAGATCCAACTTTAAAGTAAACCATTACCAGCTCCATATCCAAGGAAACAAAATCCATCTATGACTAGTCTATGACTATAAATTCTTGGGGTTATTTATAAATGACCGTTTATCATGGACTACCCATATTAACCTTGCATGTCTTAAATCGTATCCAAAACTCTGTTAACTGCAAAACTTTATTTATTTTGTATTCCGTATATCCTTACTTATCCTATTCTAATATTTTATGGGGTAATACTTATGTTACACATCTCCAGCCCTTACTTCTCCTTCAAAAGCGTGCTATTCGTGTTATTTCGCATAGTGGTTGTCTCCAACACACGGCACCTTTATTTTAAAAATTCAAAATCCTTTCTTTACGAGACCTTAATTTATTTTTAGTTTATAATCAATAGCCTCCTTATCTTTGTTTAAGAATCACCTGAAAAATGCATTGCTTCATAAATAAGTTTGAAACTATCACACAGCTGGTTTTGTTTATACATGTTCATGTATTTGTGTGTATTGTATATTATCAGTTGTACTTTATTGTATATTATTAGTTGTACTGTATTGTATATTATTAGTTGCACTGTATTGTACATTGTTAGTTGTACTGTATGTTAGTGGCCTAATGCAGGGGCAAGTAACTCTTAGACCAACACCAAGTCACCTGCCGTATACAAATTATAATATGTTCCCACGTGACCGTTCTTGTCCAATCAAAAGCCAAAGAATTAGCCCGAAGCGCGATAAGTGTATATATGCAAGCATTCAAACATTTGATACATACTGAAAAGCAAAGCTATGGTTATAACCACAGAACAAAGGCACATTCATCTTGAACAGTCCAGCCTCGCCCTTAAACTAGTCACTATAATTCAAAACTTGGATTGAAATGATCATATTTCAAAAATTGAAAAGCAAGTCAAGTCCAAGTTATACCTACATGCTAGACTAAGATCGTTTTTATCCTTGGAACAAAGAAAACTGTTTTATTATTGTTTCATACTTCCTCATTTTATGTATTGCTTGTCTGTCTGGAACTATGCTCCTGTGAAATGTATTGATTGTCTTGAAAGACTACAGGGACGAGCAATGAAACTTATTTTAGAATGCGACTCTCAAACCCCAACTGAAAGTCTCATTAAATTGGCTACCACCTAATTTAAAATTCAAACTAAATAAACTCGCCCTGGTCTACAAATCTGTAAACAACCTATCCCCATCTTATATATCATTTTTATTTGTTAAAAAAACCCAGTCCGATCATTACGATCGTCGTCCAAATTCTTACTACAGGTGACGAAATGTAAAACTAAAATGTGTCAAAACTCGTTTAACATCAGTGCTGCTTCAGATTGTAACGACTTACCGGAAAACATCAAATTGTGTCCTTCTGTCTTGTTTTTTAAAAACTTAATTTTTAACAAAACATGAATACAATGCATAAATGTGTATATACAGAATCGGTCCCTCACTCTCAAACAGGCCTCTGATCGATGCGACACTGGTTCGAATTCCACTCCAACCAAATAAAAATTTCTGAGTGGATTTTCACTCGATCGCCGTATGAGGGAGAGTTGTCAGTTACTCGTCGAATAGCGAGCTTTTCGCCGGTCAATGAGCCCTCTTTCTCCCATTTAACCTGGTAACGCCGCCACATAAATGAGATAATATTGAATGCGGCGTCAAATATCAATCAATCAATCATGATGTACGTAAATGTGAAATCAGAAGGATACTGTTTTTAAACTACAATACCAATGGCATAAGTGCCAAATTGTTGATACTTTCACATATAATGAAAACTTTATAATATAGGCTATGTTTCTCGAACTCGTAAACTTGTGTCGACGATTCGAATCGATAAAAAGGGGTAGCTCATTAACAATATTAGTCGAAGCATACACAACATGAAATAAAAGCTGAAATTATTTCACTTGTATAGGGTTAATCCTGGATCAAGTCCGCATCCCTGACTGACTTAACTATTTAGTCAACCGGCCTCCCGGTTTGGCTTCTCTTTGCTCAGTGAATAGGATAACTGACAAATGTTTAAAGTGGCATGAGCTGCCAAAATTCACACTTTTTTCATAATTTCTGATCGTAACGGCAGTGAGAGGCTATGAAGGTCATCGAAAAACTAAATGATTGGCGTTGGAATGAGGAAAATCCATACAGTATGTGTCCTGTACGATTCGAAAACGTGTTCGAAAAGTAAACAAAATTTAAATAACCGGGACGACCATTCATTCATTCTAAGCCAAAGTTAGTTCAAAACAATACTTTATCGTACATTCTCGAGACTGGATGCACTAAAAAGCTTCTGAATCATACCTCTTGAGAAACATAGCCGATAATTTCAACATTCTGTTTTAACGTCAAAATATCAACATTTTGGCAGCTCATGCCACGTTAAACACGGCCACAAAATGTTTTAATAGGGTTCAATATAAATATTCGATGGACTGCTTGGAAATAGGGTTTATTGCCTTCTGGTATGAAAGAGGGACTCCTTATTTTCAATTTTAAAAAAGTCACCAGTTCTGGGCTCTGTCTTACGAGGCTTGCGTAAGTTACGCCGAACGTAAATCCGTGTTAAAACCGTAGTAACTTACGCCCTAAACGTAACCAGTCCATGTTGTAGGCCTGTGCGCAAACTTACGCCAGCTTTGTCAGATAGGCTCCTGGGAGCTCATTTCATAAAAGAAATCTCAAGTTAAAGACATTTTCAACTGAGAAACCAAGATTGACAAATTCCGATATTTTTGGAACTTTTTTTCTGTGTAGACCTGATCATCCCGCCATAAAAGTGAAATAAATCTTCATGGTGACGTAAAACAAAAACATTTCATATGTTTTTTCTAAAATATTTTCAAGGAAATGAGTGAATCAACTTTGTGTTATGTTTTTCGGTCAGGGGAGAAAATCCATATTTTTTGTGGCAAATCAGTATTTCATGTGGTTAGCTCCCTTCAACTATCCTTGGTTTTGACAAACGAGCGCCGCAACATGAGAATATTGATTTCAGGCATAAAGCACTCTGTTTTGTCCCCTGTATTGTATTTGTCAAGTCTATAGTCTTGTTGGACCTAAGTCCCCCATCATACATTAGACGGTGGTAAAAATACATCATCATTGATCTACAAAATAGCTGCTGCAACATCGCGACATCTTAAAACAGAATAATTGGCGACACTGATAAGCCATTGAAAGGACATATTAGCTCGAGGGTCACTGGCGGTAATTAACGTGAAATGGTTTAAGTGCCTTGATGCCTGTTATCGAAGTTAATTCGTATGTATTTGTAGAAATTTAGGCGACGTTATTGTTGAAGATCGACACGCTCCATGATTTTGAAATGCCTAACCGAGCCGAGTTTATTTTTCTATTTTTGACATTTCTAAACGATTACTTTACGTGCAATTCTGAAGCTGATGCTGTACTGTTTGGGGAAAACAGCCATTAATTTTTAAGTTCTGCTTTAACTGAAAAAATATCACAAATTTGGCAGCTCAATTTTCAGTTAGACTGGAATGAACTGCCTATTTAGTTAGCTGGAAAATTTAGCTGAAACAGAATTACCCAAGTGTTGGTCATTTTTACCAAAAAGTGCAAAATAAGTTTTTCGTTGATACCAATTTTGCAGACGTACGCTAAGGTTGTTTTACAGCCATTTTTTCCATATTTTAATTTCAACGTCAATCCTTTAATTTTTCAAGGTATTCCAAACTCTGAACTTCTATTGATAATCCGAATCTATGAAAAAATCTATTTTTTGGCAGTACGTGCCACTTTAATGAACTTTAAGAAAAAATGATAAGTCATGCAAATTAGAAGTTTTTAATGCTAGTTTTAAGAGGCCTCCGTGACTCACTTCGCAGATTAAAAGTCCGAAACAGGCCTTCCATTGATGCCTCGCGGGTTCTAATCCCACTCAGACCAAATAAAGTTGAAAAATTTCTCAGTATTTTTTTTTTTTCAAATTTTTAAATTGGGGTTTTCCTCCGGGCTAAGAGTCCGGTTTTCTTCTCCACTAAACATGACAACGACGCCATATCAGTGAAATAATCCTGATTGAGACGTAATACACCAATTTATCATATACCTATCAATAATATGTGGTCTTTTGCATATGCGATATCGGTAGCGTTACAGCACCCATACATATGTATCTCACCCGGTCCGAAAATCCATATCAGACCGGTCCGAAAATCCATATCATTATCAATGCGGGGGGTCTCTGGATTAGAGTTATCTCCCTTTGGGTCGTCTGCTAGGAAGATGGCTGCCAGTGAAAGAACGCTACAATCACTGGCAAACAGAATGATGTATTCTCAAGTTACAACCATAAAAAGAAATTATCCCATAACGTACACTATTTCTGTGTTGTGGTTTTTTTTCAATATATATTAGGATATATGATAAAAAGGTTATAACATGACATTTTTCGTATCATACCCCATATAAGCCCTCTACCCATATCAGCAGTCTGGCCGGCCTTCAAGCTGATAAGGAGGTCTCGGACTGATATGGGGTATGATATGAAAAATGGCATGTAATAACCTCTAACTATCAATCAAGTTTAGATAACTTGTCGGTTACAAGTTTTGTTTATTTTTTTTAGTGTTTTGAATAATATAGGTCACGAATACAATGGATTTTCCTTATTGCAACGTCAACCATTTAGATTTTCAATTGATTGTTTTCACAATCAGAGTTTATGGGAAAAATTGGCATTGATGGCATCCCACTTTAATGTTTACTAAGCTGAAGCATGTCGAGATCCCCTACTGCAGGGCGCTGGTTCGATAAACTCTCCATAAAAACCCTAAAATAATTTTTCAAACTAAAAATAACAAGTAACATCAAAATAGCTTTTTAGGATAATCCTTGTGCAGCGACCTGTAACATACAGTATTATACAAGTTTACAAATGTGTTTAGCGTTTCCAAATGTTGTTAAAAACTAACACGATAAGGCATGGAGAAGGTTGGATGTGGATTTTGGATTTCTATAATGGCTTCAGCTATGATTTGCTAGAGTGGCAATGTAAAGCATAATCTAATGAATTCGATCACCATGTTCCAATCGCTATACAGCATTTCTATTTCAAAGAACATTCATTTGATTTGTTAATTTTACAGCAGTTATGATATTAAGATCATCTTGTGAATGAAAATCTAATAACTATACCGTTTTCACTTCCATAAATCTTATTTACTGATACTCCTGGCAGATGGGGCAATATGGCTTCTTTACAATGATTTTGAA